>CM039090.1:17195018-17861945 GCA_022113865.1 Chimonanthus praecox
CCTTATTTGAGAGGAGGAAGAGAATCCTGGATCTGATATCAGAAGCAACAGAGATACAAACATTTTCTGGGCTGCGTGAACGATGTGTAAAGAGCCTAGAGTTACGTTCAATCCAGCAATGCCAGATCATGGCAGGAACAAAAAGGGCAGCAACCAGTCTTTCAAGGGAAGACTTAGGATTCACGGTTGGTGGAGCAATGTTGCTGGGAATATCAGAATCATCAAAGAGGGGGCTGAATTTTTGAAGCAAAATCTTCCATGTATCCATGGCAAAAGGGCAATGGAGAAGGTGATGGTGTGACTCAGATTCACTACAACACAGACAATAGCGTAGATCATTTGGGATGTCGTGGTCAGCTAGGAGTTGTTTTGTTTTTAGGCCCTTATTAAAGAAAAGCCAAGCGAACAAAGAGTGTTTGTTGATACATCTAGGGAACCAAACAAGGTTTAGCCAGCTGGGGGAAGGGACAATTATAAATTCGGAATTAATCATAGAGGCCATGGAAAAGAGGTCATTAGGGCTGATGGAGAATAAGATTTGGTCATCCAAAGGTATCTTGGGAAGGGTGACTAACCTCACAAGCTGCCAGATAAAGGGCAGAGCAATGGAAGTGGTATTAGGCAGCGACCATCCCCCATTGTGAATGAAGGCTTCCACCTTGGTAAGGAGACCCATGCCGAGATCTGAGACAGCAGTAGGCCCAAACACATCAATGAGAGTGAGGCCGGGTCTGATCCAGGGATCCATCCAAAAGAAAGTGTTCTGGCCATTCCCAACAGTGTGTATAACCAGAGGTTTCAAATGCTCCCTGACTTTAAGGATTGATCTCCATCCCTAGGATGAGGATCTACGAATGTTGATATCTCAGAAGCTTCTTCCCCTCAAGTATTTGGAGCAAATCCAACGAAATCAGAGGTTGTCCTTTTTAGTAACAATGTTCTAGGCTTGTTTCATGATACATGCCATGTTGATATTACTGACTTTGCGAAGCCCCAGGCCGCCTTTATCTTTAGGCATACAAATTTTATCCCAACTGACCGTATGCATTTTTCTCTTATCCTTTGAGTTCCAGAGGAAACCCCTCATGATTTTCTCAATTTCCATGCAACATGACTTGGGCAAGAGAAAAGAGTTGCTCCAAAAAATATGATAATGATTGATGGTTGAACGAATCAGCTCCTGTCTGGCGGCAAATGAAAGTGAATTATCGTTCCAACTGTTGATGCATTTCCTGATGGAGTCCATGAGCAAAGCATAATCAACAATATGAAGGCGGCTAGAGAATAGAGGTAGGCCGAGGTACTTGATGGGTAAAGAGGCTTCCTTCATGTTGAGTATTTGAAGAATTTCATCCTTAATCACAATGGATTTGGAGAAGATAATGTTGCTTTTGGAGAAGTTGACCGATAGCCCTAAGAATTTCCAAAATCCATCAAGAAGAGATTTAAGGGCAGTGGTAGATTTCATGTCTGCTGAGCAGAAGATCATAAGATCATCTGCAAACAGGAGATGAGAAATGTGTGTGCTACCAGCAGTGAAAGGGCACAAAATTTCCTTATTTTCAATAGCGCGGTTTATGCAGCAGAGAAGCTTTCCATGACCAGTGTGAAGAGGAAAGGGGAGATGGGATCACCTTGACGCAGCCTTTGGTACTGGGAAAGAATCCGTGGGCAGTTCCAGTGATTAGAACAGAGAATTTTGGCGCGTCCAAACAGCTTTTGATCCATTCAATCCATGTTTCATTGAAGCAGGCCTATCAAAGGAGATGGAAGATGCAGTCCCAGCAGATGCTGTCAAAGGTCTTTTTGAGATCGATCTTAAGGCACATACGAGGGGGACCCTTATCAAGGTGGATTCCCCTGACAAGATCATGGCAAAGAAGAATGTTGTTAGAGATTTCTCTGCCAGGAGTGAAGGCATTTTGGTGCATACTAACAAGCTTCGGCATTAAGGGCTTCAGGCGATTAACAAGAACCCAAGAGATGAGCTTGTATGTCCCATTGACAAGAGATATGGGTCTAAAATCCTTTGGACAATCAGCAGTCAGGGTCTTGGGGATAAGGGAAATGAAGCAAGCCTTGATTTGTTTGAGCATCTTGCTAGAATTGAAGAAATCAATGACAATAGCAGCAGTTTCGTCCCCAATGATGTCCCAAGCTTTACGATAGAAGTTTAGATTAAAGCCATCGGGCCCAAGGGCCTTATTCTGGCTGGCCCCAAACAGAGCAGCATCAACCTCTTTCCCGTCCACCTTGGTAGTGAGAATATTAGCCTCAATAGAACTCAAGTTGTTGTTGAGATTGAACCTATCATCCTGCTGACAAGTAGAGTTGCCCCCAAATAGCTTTTCAGAATAATCCACAAGAATTGTATTTATCTGGACCGGATCATCGTACAAATTGCCATTTACCTCTCTTATGATGTGGATTTTATTCTTGTGTTCTCTGCTTTGACAGCATCATAAAAGAAATTGTTTCCCATGTCACGAAGATTCAAATTTAGAAGCCTAGACTTTTGATGCATCAAACTTAGCTCGTATTCTAGAGCTTGGGTCAGAGATTTCTTTGCATGCTGGACAGATGGAAGTTCGCGTCAGATTTGCAAACCTACTTTGAATGAAGAAATCGCTTGATCTACTATGTATAAAATATAACTAACTTTAAAAGATTTTTTGGCTGATTGCGTTGAATCATCATCGACATTTTCATCAAACTGTTTTTTTCTACGAATTTTACATCTTTCATTAAATACATGTTCTATATCTATTTTAGTTGCAATCTCTTTAACTTCAATCATAGCTGGTGTAAATCTATTTTCTATATAGTTATTAAAAAAACTAATAAGACCTTCTAAAGTTAGTTATTTTATTGACAATACCTGTAAGAGGATAAGGGTATGATAATGGATCAAATATGAAAGGAAAACAACAAGGTGTACAAAAAAGATTATTAGATACAAATCCTAGAGCTTTCTACACACCATGTGGTTCTCATTATTTAAACTTAGTACTTTGTGATATGACAAACTTGTGTCCTAAAACTATATCTTTTTTAGAGTAGTACAACGTACATATACATTATTTTCTTCTTCTACAAAGCGGTGAAAATTTTTATAAGATAATGTATCTACTTTAACTATAAAGTCATTGTCACAAATACGTTGAGAAAGTCGTATTGAAAGTGTTAAAGCGATAAAACATCAAGCTCCAAAAATTAGAGATGCTCTATTTCAATTAGCAAAAACTAGTGAAGACCCTAAAACAAGAAGTGAAACTGAAAGTTTACCTATATATTAGTCTTTTTAATAACTATAGATAATATGGATTTACATCAGCTATGACAGAAGCTAAAGAGATTGCAACTAAAATGGATATAGAACCTATATTTAATGAAAGACATAAAATTCGTAGAAAAAACAATTTGATAAAAATGTCGATGATGAATCAATGCAATCAGCCGAAGAATCTTTTAAAGTTAGTTATTTTTTATATATAGTAGATCAAGCGATTTCTTTAATTCAAAGTAAGTTTGAACAATTTCAAAAATATGAAGATGTTTTTGGTTTTTTATTTGATTTATAAAATTAAAATCATTAAATGATGATAGTTTGAAAAAATATTGTCTTAATCTTAAATGTCTTTTGAAACATAACGAGATAGATGATTTAGATTTGTTTTAAGACTTAAAAGTTTTAAAGAGAAATTTTACAAATCGAAATAACTCCAATTGAAATTTTGAATTATATTAAATGTCACGCCCCGACCCGAAGGGTGACCCGGAACGCGACTGATTTTTTTTTTTTGAAAGACTAAACTAATTCAAGCATTCTAACTGGGCCGGATCAACAGTTGGGCCCAAAGGTTACACATGATCCCAACATGTGGACTCAAACATATGCCATAGGTCCCTCCTAAGAGACAAACAACAACCTCAATACACACAATTCCAAACATCGAATTATTATTAAAACAAAATCAGAGTAACTATAGAAGCGTAGTAATCTTATTACATCACATAATACAAATCAAGTACTACACCCGGTACTTTACAAAACTAATGGTTCCAAGAACCAAAAAGTAAAGATAAGGGTATTTCTCTCAGTGGAAATCCCAAAGCAACACCGCAGCTTAACAGCTCTAAGCTTCAAACAGAGGGTTCTCCTCCTCGGGTTCATCTCCTGAAAGGTGAGTGGAGTGAGCTAACTAGCCCAGTGAAGGAAATATAACAGTGCAGTTTTAAGTAAACAACATGTTAGTAAATAATCAACAGTTGCAATATAACATCTCATGCTTGATAATAAATTCAAAATATCAAGTAATATCTCATCATCATTTCCATCATCTCATCATCATCTTTCTATTACTGCTGTCATCCAACGTAACGCCTACTGACTACACTGAGACCATTGTATTAAGTCCCGACACGGTCAAAATACATCCTTGCAAGTACATCTTCTGCTCTCCCAAAGCCGATATTGACACCCTCAAGTCAGCAACTGTCGACACCCGTAGTCCAGTAGACGTAAACCATCTCTCATATAGCCGATATTGGTTCAATAGTCAAGGGCACATGGGAGCAGTATTACATATCACGTATGATCAACATCATAAGCATTTCACATAACACTTCTTACAACAGTGCATCATATCTAGGCACATGGGTGGGTTCATCAAATCTGAAACCACTCATTGCTCAAGAGTCATCTCAATAAAAACTTGTTTACATCTTACTGTAAAGTTAAGTTCCATCACCGTAACTGTGTGGTATCGCGGTCTCTGTTCAAACAACAAACAAGTGCACAATCAATATACATAGCATCAAATACATACACACGAGTAGTATTTCGAAATCATACTTGTTTTCTCAAAAATATCTAAGGTACATGGAATTGAGTCTCCTACTTGGTCTCTATCATTTTTAAATTACAATAATCTACAAGATATACTAAAAATGGTGCTTAGTCCAAAACTCATATTGTCGTCTGGGCATTGACCAGATTGACTTATTGAGTTAGGTCTAGATTCTCAGGTCACTTCTCTGTTCTCTTCTGGATAGGACCAGATCTAACATTTTGAGTAAGGCCTCGAGGTCACTCAGTTCCCGACAAATATAGCGTCGGCCTGAAAGTGATATCACTCAGTGCCCGACCAATAGAGTCGGCCTGGAAGTGAATACAATAGTATATACACTATAGTAATAAGAGAAGATGGTTGATACACATTTTAGATTAACAAGGGGTACTAACATCACATGCAATCAATAACAAATAATACATTTTACACTTCAAAAATTGGGTCCCTCGGAACCAGGTACTCTGGCTTCGGATCATTCGAACCACTGTCTAAAGTAGTCACTGACCTCGGATCTGACTTTGGATAGTCCGAATATCGGATCTCGGATCATCCGAAGTCCTTCCGAACAGGTAAAACAGAGAAAAACTGGTCTCGGTGAGTCTGGTGTCTCGGAACATCCGAAGTAGGGCTCGGATCGTCCGAGTGGGGTTCGGTTGCTTCCGAACTCTGCTCGGAACATCCGGGCAAGTTAGGCTAGCCTCGGGCGAAGCGAAGCTCAGAACGTCCGAGAGGTCCTCTCGGACCGTCCGAAGGGTGTGACCCTTCGACCGTCCGAGAGTCATCTTCCTCACTGTCTGCACCAGCAGACAGTGACGGTAGACACTGTATGAAATACGAATCCACAAACAGTGGATTTTCCGGATTCGTTTTCCACACCTAGTCGATCCGATGGACTCATCTGGGAGTCATCTTTCCATAGGGAATGGTTTGGAGCTTTGAAACTCAGTAGGCCACTGGATTTTAACACAGAAAGCTCACGGGTACAAGAGAACCCATGGTTTTTCTAAGACTTTGAAACCATTTTTCTTACTCAAAACTCTGTCAAAACCAGTTTTTCTTGATTCTAAACCGACTGGAATCGAAAGAGGAACACAATGATTACCTTCACTGGAGTTCCTGGCTGAAAATCTGATCTTTTGAAAATCTTCCCTTTTAAGCTACGGGTGACAAAACAGGGAAGAACAGAGGCTGGGAAAGAGGGGTGATCGGCTGGTACACAGTGCAACTGAGACTAAGAGGGAGAAGACAAGATTTGAAGGGAGATAATCCAACAGAAGAGGCTGGAATTTATTGCCAAAATCAACCGGGAAAGGCGGCCGGATGGCCATTGCATGCAGAGCCTTTGCTTACGTCTCCGACAGCAACCAGCAGGTTACTGTTTAGTTGCAGATCAGTCCCTTCAAAATCTCTGGTTTTGCAAATAGGTCCCCTTTTTTAATAAAACTGGATTTTTAACTTAAAACATGATTTCAAAGGCTCAAAATTTTAATCCAATCTTACAAATAAGTTGGGTTTTGAAATGTCTAGTCACCATAAAAATTTGGAGATTTAAACTTACTAAAAACCATTGATTTAAATAAAAATCACAATTTAACACTATTTACTTAATTAAACAAATGTTAAATAAAACAACTTAGTAACCTCATTTTTGGGTTCGAAGAATAACTAGACCATTCTTAAAATGGTCTAACATACTAAACTTGTTTCGAAATTTATTTCATTTTCAAAACCATTTAAAATAATTATTTCTCCCTTTCGGGTTTTGACGGGCGGTTTTAAATACCATTTTCTAAAAATAAATTCTAAAATCAGAAATACAAATCCTTGACTAAGGAGAATAATATCATCAAATAATAATCACATAATCACACAATTTATAAAATAATAACAATAAGTGGTAAATTACCGAATTGCCCCTCCAGCTGGACGAGCTGGATCACTGAGCTCTCGAGCTCGGATTGGGCCACACCTGGGCTTCTCACTAAGTCCTAACCGTAATCTTCGAATTAACCGGTCTAAATGAGATTATTAAGCTAAACTACGCCTAATCTGGGTCAGGGTATTACATTAAAAGACTAGATTCTTTTGTAAATACTGATATTACATACCAAATATTATTGACAATACCTGTAACAGTTGATTTTAAAAAAGAAGTTTTTTCAAAACTAAAATTGATAAAATCTTATCTACGATCAACAATATCAAAAGAAAGAATAAGGGAATTAGTCATATTATCAATTGAAAATGATATTGTAGCAAAACTTGAGTACAAAAGTTTAATTACTAATTTTGCATCTCAAAAAACAAGAAAAGTAGATTTTAGATATTTTTTTGTTATATATAATTAAAATTTTAATTAAATATTATTTATAATAACATATTAAATACCAAGAAGGTCCTGTTTAGATTTTTTGTCTTAGATCTCAACTTCTGTCTGGCCCTGCCCTGCCCATGTCTCCTCTATGTGTTTCTCCTTCTTTGAACCAGTTTTTCTGTTCGTGAGATTTGAGACAGGGTCTTCTAGACCATACAGGAAGGTTTCGTGCCTCTGTTTTTGAGGCCACCGAGGGTGTCGACCATCCACTATCATCTATTTTCCAGATGTAGTTTCGACGCCACATGCTTCTCGTTTCAGATTTGAAAACCCATCTCAGATCTGAGAAAAACTGAAATAAAAACTCATCTCAAATAGTTCTCAAACTGGGTTTTTTTTTTTTTTTGTCTTTTTGATGTAAAGGCACATAATAGAATTTTCAAGTCAGGTTTTTCAAAACAATTTCTAACACTGTTAAACTATATCAACTGATCCAATTAATCCCTAACTTAAGATGAAAATATGGAATTAGGAATACCTAGGCTCTAAGTAGAGTGGCAGATCGACGTGTGGCTATAGAACTCAAGCAAATCCTGTAGAAATGATTTAAACTTTGGAACCCGACACCACCCAAAGTCCGAATGATCGGAAAACCTGTCGGAGAACCCACGAGAAGTAGATGGGATTCTTGATAGGCTTTCAAAATCGTCGTCGTGAGAGAGCACTGAGAGGAGAGCGAGAGAGATAGCTGTGTCGCAGTCAGAGAGCGAGAGCGAGAGAGAGAGAGAGCAGTGTCGTGAGAGAGCGAGAGAAGAGAAAGCAATGAGAGCCGCATAGGGTATGCGGCAACTTTTTATAGGGGTTTTTTTTTTCATTCTTTTTTAGGGTTTTGTGGACTGCGCATGAGTGGGCCTAAAGCGAGTGACTTTTTTACAAGAAGAGAGGGGGGGCGGCTAAGGAAACTGCCTCACTTGCCTTATGGTCTAGACGGCCCTAATTTAGATGAGGGGTAAATTTTATAGGGGTTACCCTAGGAAATATGAAAACCTCTAGGAAGGAAAGGGTTTTCAAAAGTGGGAGGGGGGGCAAAAATTGTTGTGAAAATTTTAAATTTATAACTTAAGCGCACGAACCATTAGATAATATAGCGATTAAGTGCGAGGTCGAAACTTAGAAAAATATATCGATAAAAATACACAATTGAATCACGTATTTTAAGAACTTTGGAAAATATGGAGAAAAATCATAAATATGGAGTTATTTATCTAATCTATGAGTTTTAATCTTAATTTAGAAATATTCTAAATATAAATATAGAATCTAACAATTTAATTAATTCCAATTAAGATGGCGGCATTAATATAAAAATATAAACAATCTCTATCTAATTTAAAATACAAAATTAAGATGCAATTAAATTATTTCCAATATAGTTCATCAATTTCACGAGTTTTTGGATTTATAAACAAAAATAAAATTAAAGACACCTAAATTACATCTGTACATATTTACAGTGGAACTGGCTCAAAGAATCAAGGAGGCATTATTTTCTATATTTTAAAAATAAAACAAAGGCCTGGAATACAGAGCTCACGTAAATCACCAATCATGCATTCAAATTTTCATCAATAAATATTCTAAGAATTAAATCTATGGATTTCATTAAATTAAAAATCTCAAATTAAACCTTAGAATGAAAAGAATTTAAACTTTATCTTCAAATCTAAAATATTTCATCGCACTCTTAAAATAAGAGCCTTAGATCGAAGAAGGAAGTCTATTCAATCTAAATTTTCATCATATTTAATTTGAAATAATTAAAATAATTCACACATAATAAAATCAAATAATCATCATACATAAATTGAATAATTGGAAAACCATAAACTAAATATTTCATCACACCTCAATTTTATTAATAAAACATGAATTTAGACTTACATATCAATGGAATTTTAAAGAAAAAGAAATACAATGAAAATCAAAATCCACCAACCTTAGAACCCAATGTGTATTGAAAATCCTACAGTATTTCTCATTCTCTTCTTTCTCTCCTCTCCTTTTTTTCAATGCAAAAGTTCATTTTTCTCAATGGGAGAGGGCCAGTATTTATAGATAAAAGGAGGTGGAATGAATGGATTGGATTCAAAGATTTAAATAAAGAAAGGGACACATGGAGGGCGGATTTGATTTGTACTAAATATGGAATAACCTAAAGGAGGTAAGGAACTAAATTCGTATAAGGAAAGTGGGTGCAGAATCCCGTTCTTTACACATATACCATCTTGCAGCTTGGTTTTGACCTTGTTAGCTTCTGAATCAGGAAAATTCGTAAACTACAAAGTTTTAGCCCTTAGAGTCTTCTTTCCAACGCAAAAAGAATCAAAGCAATCGGAAATCGGAATGAAAATTTATGACCAAAATACCGAACATATGTCAAACCTTCTTTATTTTTCTCCCTTTCTTATTTTATTTCTCTTTCCTTAATTCACTTGCCAAATTTGAAAATCCTCTTATATTGACTTCTAAATTTTGAATTTTCTCTTGAGATAATAAAAATAGTTTTCGCATATGTGGATTTCTTCATGAGCTTTTCTTAATGGGATTAATAATTGGGATTTTCAAAGTATGGAAAAACTAATAATTAATTTTACCACTTACAATCAATTCTAAAAATGTACTAAATTAATCCAAACTCTCATAAATGGATTTGAATTAATAAGTTTACAAATAAAACTCCTAAAATTGTAGTAAAATAATTATTAAAAATTCTAACTTTCTAAAATATAAACTTATACCCATAAATTGTAAAATTCTCCTTTTTAATGCTCATATCTTGCATTTCCCTGTAAATCCTTCAAAACATCCAAAATCTCATTAAACATATTATAAAACATATAAAATAAGAGGCTAACTAGTCCAAATAAAAGGGTAAAATAGTTATTTTCCTGTACTCATCAAATACCCCCACACTTAGATTTTGCTACTCCTCGAGCAAAACAAAAACTAAAAATTCTAAAAACAAAAAAAAAATACTAAAATACACCATTTTCGCTGGCACTTTCGATTGCATTTAGCATATACAATAAGCCTTTAAACCCCTAACTCACCACTAGTGGACGAGTTATACTCTCGTGAGGGCTTTTAGTGATGATACCCACAAACATCAAATTTCAGCAAAAATATATAAATCAAAATTTCATTATAAATAAATTGAATAATTGGAAAGAACGGGATTCTGCACCCACTTTCCTTATACGAATTTAGCTCCTTGCCTCCTTTAGGTCATTCCATATTTAGCATAAATCAAATCCGCCCTCCATATGTCCCTTTCTTTATTTAAATTTTTAAATCCAATCCATTCATTCCACCTCCTTTCATTTATAAATACTGGCCTTCTCCCATTGAGAAAACTGAACTTGAGCATTGAAGAAAAAGAGAGGAGAGGAAGAAGAGAATGAGCAAGACTATGGGATTTTCAATCCACATTGGGTTCTATGGTTGGTGGATTTTGATTTTCATTATATTTCTTTTTCTTTAAAATTCCATTGATATGTAAGTCTAAATTCATATTTTATTAATAAAATTGAGGTGTGATGAAATATTTAGTCTATGATTTCCAATTATTCAATTTATGTATGATGATTATTTGATTTTATTATGTGTGGATTTATTTTAATTATTTCAAATTAAATATGATGAAAATTTAGATTGAATAGATTTCTTTCTTCGATCTAAGGCTCTTATTTTAAGAGTGCGATGAAATATTTTAGATTTGAAGATAAAGTTTAAATTCTATTTATTTTAAGGTTTAATTTGGGATTTTTAATTTACTGAAATCCATAATTTAATTCTTAGAATATTTATTGATGAAAAATTTGAATGCATGATTAGTGATTTACGTGAGCTCCATATTCTAGGCCTTTGTTTTATTTTTAAAATATGAAAAATAATGCCTCATTTATTTTTTGAGCCAGTTCCACTGTAAATATGTATAGATGTAATTTAGGTGTCTTTAATTTTATTTTTATTTATAAATCAAAAAACTCGTGAAATTGATGAAATAGGTTGGAAATAATTTAATTACATCTTAATTTTGTATTTTAAATTAGATAGAGATTGTTTATATTTTTATATTAATGCCACCATCTTAATTAGAATTAGTTAAATTGTTAGATTATATGTTTATATTTAGAATATTTCTAAATTAAGATTAAAACTCATAAATTAGATAAATAACTCCATATTTATGATTTTTCTCCATATTTTCTAAAATTCTTAAAATACGTGATTCAATTGTGTATTTTTATGGATATATTTTCCTAAGTTCCGATTGGTTCGACCTCGCAGTTAATCGCTATAATATCTAATGGTTCGTGCGCTTGCGAGTTATAAATTTAAAAATTTGGACAAACAAGTTTTTTGCGCCGTTGCCGGGGAACTTAAAACTAATCGCCATTGAATTATTTATTTTTGGAAATAATGATTATTTTAGAAAT
The DNA here is from genome assembly GCA_022113865.1 of Chimonanthus praecox. Lineage (NCBI taxonomy): Eukaryota > Viridiplantae > Streptophyta > Magnoliopsida > Laurales > Calycanthaceae > Chimonanthus > Chimonanthus praecox. Next base: position 17,206,685 of record CM039090.1, read on the forward strand.
ATCTATTTTTGGCAACTCTTTAAAATTAGCAGCTTCTATTTTCTTAGAAATTCTAATTTTAGAAGGTTACCTTATTTAGAAGTTCTAAAAATAATAAGGAGATTATCTAAATTTGGAATCACTGTTAAATTTAGAAAATTTTTATTTTTGGAGATTTTTATTTTTAGATACTTCTAAAAACATCTAGTTTCTATTTTTAGCATTTTCTAATTTTAGAATTTTAGTCCAATTTAGTCATGTTCTATTTTTAGAAAGTACATCTAAATTTGGAAAGTTCCAGCTAAAAAGTTTCAAAAAGAAAGAAAAAAAAAATTGGATCAACTTTGAACTTATTTGAAAATCTAATTGGGATTAATTTGGTGGGTGTTAATTTAGAAATTTTTATGATCTTAATTTAATTTAGAGTTTATAATTAGGTTCCAATTATTTAATTTCCTCCACTAGTTATAACATTAGGAAATTGCATTTAGATTATGTTTCATACATTTTTATGAGATATAGAATCTTTACCAAAGTTTGTGGTCTATTTTTCAGGAATTTTAATCATACGCTCTAAAATTTTTGCGGAAGTAAACATTAAAAGCTAAGGTAAGTGCCTAAATCTATTTTCTTTAAATTTTTTATTTTTCATGCATTTATATAGATTTTCCTACGTTGTCTTACATTTATTTTGTATATAAAAATTTAAAAAAAAAATTTACATATTTAATTTGCTCATGCATATTAAGGTGTTAGTTTCATGCATTAACTTAGTTATTTGATTATTGTTTGCATATTTGCTTTGACTATTGCATTTTTAGATTAGGTTGCATTAAAAAAAAAATCAAAACTTTTGTGAGTATTTGATAACTAGATTAGGACTTGATTATTCGTGTTTATGAGGTTGTTTGTCAGTCTGTCTAGGTTAGGTTTTTTAATTTTGTCTGAATCTTTGTATATGTTTCGATATTTAACTAGTTTAGGTTTTCAGTTCTGTTGAGTCAGTTTTTGTGTTTTTGTGTCAGTATAGAGTTTTTGTTGTATGTTTGTTTTTTGTTTATTTTTGCAGGTTTTGAATAAAGAGAACTCTCTCAGGTATTTTCTGCATTTTTAGTTGTTCGTTTCTGATATTTTCTCCTAATTTGCAATTGATTACTGTATATTAGGGAACATTGAGAATAATGTCCAATTTAAGTTTGGGGGTATTAGGGGGTTACATTGTGTCTGTTTTCAGTCTTGTGTCCATTTTTGAGTGAATTTGAAAAAGAAAAAATCAGTCTTATGTTTTGTGTTTGAGTAAAAAAAAAAATTTATTTAAAAATCTTTGATTTTTAGCATTAATATGTGGATCAAAATTTTTATATCATGCTTTTCCATTTGAATTTTTTGAAATTTATGTTTGAAAAACTTTTACACTAGCCATATTAATGTTAGCCTGAAAAAGAAGAGTATTCATGAGTTAAGTAATCACTGGAGGAATATCAGTGGAGACTTATACACAGTGAACTTTTGAGCCATTCATTTTTTCTGAGGGTTATAAGTAAATTCTTATTTTCTTTGATGTGCGCATAATTATTATATTTCGTAAGATCTCATTATTCTTTATTTTGGTCATATTACTGAGAATCACATCCAATTTTAGATTATTACACCAGAAATTTTTCTGAATTTATTTGAAACAATTAAATATTCATATGAAGCTTAGGAAGTGATATAGGCCATTGTTTTGGATCGTTTGAGACTTTGAAGCCTACCTATTTTGGGTCATATATTATCATGTTAGTTCCCACTTTTGAGCCTTGAATTTAAATATAGTTTATTTTTATTGATTAACCATGTTATCCATACCCAACTCCGGTTGTGGAGTTTGAACCTACATTGAAAAATCTGTGACCTATTTTAGGGCCCGGAAAAGGTTTGAGATGATTGTTATTGGGATGGTACTTTAAGAAAATTATGGCGGTTGAAAAAGAAAAGAAAAAAAAGCATCAAAAGGAAATGAAAAAAAGAAAAGAAAGGGAATATCCATACATCATAAATAAAGGATGTAAAAAAAAAAAAAAGTGAAAAAAAGAAAAAAAAAAGAATTGAATTTGAAAAGAAGAGAAATGCTTTGAAGATTCTGAGTGCTAAAAAAAATAGAGGAAGCAAAATCCCATCTTAAATTTTGAAGACCTCTAACCTTTTCTGTTCAAAATATTTATTTTAGAGTCTTTTTCTCCTTCTTTGATATGACCCTATCCTAAGCCACGTTTCGTCCTACAGGAAGTCCTATTAATCTTAAGTGTAATATGGTATTTTAGTGGAGAATAGATGAAGAAGAATTATGGTGTTTAATTCAATATTTTCAGGAAAATGACATCCATTCATGAGATTTATATTATTCTTTGATATTTATCGTTCTTTGATGATAAATATATGAGATATTTGCATTTGAGAAATTATTCCGCTCAAATATACTATTGAGAGAAAATTAACCCAATCTCTGAGTGAAAATCTTTCTGAGAGATATACTTTTGTGAGATTTGGAGTCGAAGCGCATTTTCAACCGGTGGTTGCAAAACTTGTGTGTATTTTGAAAAAAAAAAAGGTTATGTTAATATTTGGCTATCACACACTACACTCCAAGTATAATTTTTGTAAAATAATTTGGAGTTGTATGATATTTAAATTTTTGTTAATATATTTTTGCTAAAAGTTGACGTTTGTGGGTATCATCACTGAAAGCTCTTACGAGACTATAACTCGTCCACTAGTGGTGAGATAGGGGTTTAAAGGCTTGTTGCATACGCTAAATGTAATCGAGTTTGCCAGCGAAAGTGGTGTAGTTTAGGATTTTTATTTTTGTTTTTTGAGTTTTTAGTTTTTGTTTTCCTCGAGGACTAGCAAAATGTAAGTTTGGGGGTATTTGATGAGTGCAAAATAATTACATATTTTACTCTTAATTTATTATTGTTAGTACCTCATTTTATTTGATTTTATCTAATTAGTATAATTTTGTGTTTTGCAGGTTTAAAAGTGAGGATGACAGAAAAAATGCTTAAATATAAAGCCTGGGCCCATTATGAGTTATTTTGGACCTCAAGCCCAATTATTAAGCCAATGAAGAAATCCACATGTGTGAATAATATATTCATTATCTCAAGAGGAAATTCGAAATTTACAAGCTAATATAAGAGGATTTTCGAATTTGGCAAATGGATTAAGGAAAGAGAAACAAAATAAGAAAGTGAGAAAAATAAGGAAAGTTTGATATATGTTCAGTATTTTGGTCATAAATTTCCATTCAAATGTCTGATTGCTTTGATTCTTTTTGTGTTGGAAAGAAGACTTTAAGAGCTATAACTTTGTAGTTTACGACTTTTCCTGATTCGGAAGTTAATAAGGTCAAAACTGAGCTGTAAGATGGTATATATGTAAAGAATGAGATTCTGCACCCACTTTCCTTATACGAATTTAGCTCCTTGCCTCCTTTAAGTCATTCTATATTTAGCACAAATTATATCAGCCCTCCATGTGTCCCTTGCTTTATTTAAATCTTTAAATCTAATCCATTCATTGTACCTCCTTTCATCTATAAATACCAGCCCTCTCCCATTGAGAAAACTGAACCTGGCTTAGAGGATTTGGAGCATTGAAGGATTTAGGAGTTTTTAGTTTTTGTTTTGCTCGAGGACTAGCAAAATCTAAGTGTGGGGGTATTTGATGAGTAAAGGAAAATGACTATTTTACCCTTGTATTTGGACTAGTTAGCCTCTTGTTTTGTATGTTTTATAATATGTTTAATGAGATTTTGGATGTTTTGCAGGATTTATAGGGAAATGCAAGATATGAGAATTAAAAAGGAGAATTTTACAATTTATGGGCATAAGTTTATATTTTGGAAAATTGGAATTTTTAGTAATTATTTTACGACAATTTTAGGGGTTTTATTTGTAAACTTATTAATTCAAATCCGTTTATGAGAGTTTGGATTAATTTAGTACATTTTTAGAATTGATTGTAAGTGGTAAAATTAATTATTAGTTTTTCCATACTTTGAAAAGCCCAATTATTAAGCCCATTAAGAAAAGCCCGTGAAAAAATCCACATATGTGAAGACTATTTTATTATCTCAAGAGGAAATTCGAAATTTAGAAGTGAATATAAGAGGATTTTCTTCATGGGCTTTTCTTAATGGACTTAAAATTGGGCTTTTCAAAGTATGGAAAAACTAATAATTAATTTTACCACTTACAATCAATTCTAAAAATGTATTAAATTAATCCAAACTCTCATAAATGGATTTGAATTAATAAATTTACAAATAAAACCCCTAAAATTGTGGTAAAATAATTATTAAAAATTCCAACTTTCCAAAATATAAACTTATGCCCATAAATTGCAAAATTCTCCTTTTTAATTCTCATATCTTGCATTTCCCTTTAAATCCTATAAAACATCCAAAATCTCATTAAACATATTATAAAACATACAAAACAAGAGGCTAACTAGTCCAAATACAAGGGTAAAATAGTCATTTTCCTGTACTCATCAGGGAGTGTTAAAAAGTTGATTTTTTACTCTTACCTCTTAGTTATGAAACAATGGTAATGAGAGGTAACCCCCATTACCCTTACACCCCCCTCATCCAAACACTTTTCTGTAGAAAAAAATGACATTTCAACAGTTTCTCAGTTTAAATTTTGTATTATGTATGAATTTAAGAATGTCTAAAATAAAGTTTTTAAGTGTGAAAGGTATTTGTCCATTCCAACTTTTTTCTTCTTATTTAGATTTGTCAAATTTTAGTTATTTTCACGATTTTTTTGTAATAGTGTAATATAGTGATAATGAGTGAGTACAGAATTGAATGGAGATACATTAATGTGATTGATATGTTTTTATCTTGTTTGTGTGATTTTTCATATTTTTTTTTGAAAAATTTATTAAATTTGAGTTTTCTTACATAATTTCCTTTTGGTGTTTTTTTGTGAAATTTCTAAAGAAATGTTATACAAATGTTTATGAAATTAAATGTAGAGTACTTCAACTGATTGATATAGATTATACGATGTTTGTGTGATTCTTTTAATATTTTAACATTTTCATGTAATCCAGAATCTTTAAGAAGAATAATCAATGAAAAGTAATAGAAGATACATGTCATAATGTGACACTAGAGAACGTAAATTTTGTTTCAGGTGTTTCCCTTTTCTATTTTCTAATTTTTTTGAACATTTTTCAATTATTTAGAATATACTTTATTCATCTCAAATTTTAGCTCTCAAGGGTTGAATACTCTATGAAAGTAACTTTTTTAACTAAAGTATACTCACACTAGATTTTCTATTTTTTCATATTCTTCTTAATTTTTTTTTTTTTAAAATTCAAAAGGATAAATTCAAAAGGAAATAGAGAAAAGGGCTATGTATCAACTATTTACGACATGGGAAACACTTTTTTTTTAACCTAAATAACCTCCAACTCTAAAAATCTCTTAAAGATGTATTTATTATAAATGATATCTGATTAAAATTACATTTACCCTATATTTTAAGGAATTGCAGGCCACTTATAACTCTAATTAGAATACAACGTTTACTATGGCTAGGGTTTTTGCAATAATATAAAGACATCTTGTTAACAAGTAAGAGGAGGAAAGGAGAAAAGCTTAGTAAAAATCCAGGCTGGTCCTCTTCGAACTAAATTAATTTGGATTTTCTAAATATTTTAGGCCCGCGGTTAGTGGGCCATGTTTGGGTTTACTATAACTCAGAATACAGTTGGAGATCCTGAGCCTGGCCTGAAGAAAGTTAATACAAGAGAATTAATAGAATGCAAAACCTGTCTTGTGGGCCCAATGGTAGGCCCAATTAAAACATACAGGACCCTAAATAGCCCCAACAAAGAATTTAATTAGTGTACTTGTGAATTACTATGACTTGGTCAAGTTCACAAAAGGACAGGATAGAGTTAAGTTTGAGCTCCAATCCATTGTGAATGAGTTCCATTGTCATTTTAATTTTATATTAATGGTCAAAAACTGATTTTACGTCATTCTGAATCCACTCGACTCAAAGGATTTCAAGTCTAGTGAGTCAAAGAGTTTTTAAAAATAGATTTTTTTTCTAAAAAAGCAATCACGGTTCTTGACTCGACGAGATTTCCAGTCGAATTCAAATTTCAATTTTTTTAGTGACTAGAATATGTTGGATTAGACATTTAACTATGAAATATATTCGTAACATTTCCTTATCAATATGTAGCACTGATATTTAGAAAATTGGCTAACTTATATTGATATTTTTCAATGTGACTTACTTAGTACTGTTTGTTACATGTTACAATCAATATAGTGCTATATACATCCATACATCAGTGATCCTAACTAGGGATGTGTATAGGTCAAGTTTATAATAATCTTGACAAAGACCGGAGTTGCAAGATGTGATAGGTGTTTGGATGAGGGGTAAATTTTATAAGAGTTACTTATGATTATTTTTTACCGTGGTGGATTATCCTGAGTATTATGAAGACCTTTATTTGAAAACGATTTTAAAAAATAGAAGGAGAGGGATAAAAAGTTGATTTTTTATCTTTAACCTTTAGTTACCAGAAGGTAACCCCCATTATCCTCCATCTAAATGCAGAATTTGAATCCAAGCAGACTAGAGCTTGTCTTTAATAATAATAAAATGATAATATTTTTAATTTATATAAATTAGAAAATATTTTGGAGAGATTTCTTAAAGTTTATACTTCATAGAGAATTCTATATTGGCTCCTTCAATAGTTACTTCAAACTCTTCATGCTCATCTATTGGTGTGAATTATATATATAAAAGTTGTCAAATCCATTTTGTCATGGCTTCAATTTATTTCTATAGCGGATCATTTTGGTATTTCAGCCGTTACACAATTTTATTCTAAAAAGGATAGTATAAATTATAAAATTATTAAATATGATAAAGTATGAAAAATGATAAATGCTTATAATAATAGTGAAATTAAATTTTTTTTTTCATTTGACACTGATTTACACAAATGACTAAAATAGTTGCAAAATACCCATAGATAAAAACAAGGTGTGTAAAGGCAAAAGTGAAATATATTGAAAAAAAAGAAGTGAAATTCATCTGTTTTGCCCAATATGCCCATTGAAAGTGGATCAAAACATTCATAGATACATTTGGGTTTGCGCTTGGCCACTCCAACTAAAATGAAATGGAAATGGTAACTATAGGGCTGAAACTCGGGTTGGGCAGGCCGGGTTTTGACAAACCCAACCCTAAACCATGTCAAAAAATTTTGAACCCGACTCGACCCGACCCGAATTGCAAACCCGAGTATGTCAACCCAACCCGACCCGAATTGTTAATACTCTCAACCCGAGAGTTGATCCGACCCGATCTGAGTTAGCCCGAGTTAGTCCGATTTAGCCTGAGTTAGCCCGATTTTTGAAAGAGGGGGAAGACGGGAAGAGGAGAGGAAGCGGAAGAGGTAGATATTGATTTTCAAAAGAGGGGAAACGGAAGTGGAAGGGGCGTAGGATTTTATTTAAGTTATGAATTCGGGTCGGGTTTTTCCAGGTCGGGCTTTTTCGGGTCGGATCGGGTCGTGTTGAAATTTAAATTCTTCAGCCCAACCCGACCCGAATTTCAGTCAGGTTTTTTTTTTTCCCTAACCCAACCCGCCCCGAGTTTACAATTTCTATAACCCAGTCCACACTATCTTCGGGTCGGGTCAGTCGGGTCAGGCCAAAACCCAACCCAAGTTTCACCCCTAGGTAACTAAGATGTGTATTCTGAATAGGCATCCATCTATTTTGTTGAATTTTCAAGGAAAAAAACCATTTAATTTGAATCCATAAGATCATTAACTTTGAAATCCAATGTTCTAACAACTCATTCCTCTAACATGATATTGTCTACTTTAGACCCCCACACACTCGCATAGATTTACATTGGGACCACACATCACTCTTGGACTCTAAAAGCCTCATACTGTTCACTCCTTTATAAACCACCCCATTTCATTTCATACCAGTCCCATGCCGCCCAGCATACAGCTGGCTAAGTATTACAAACGTTAATGGCCATAATGAATTAATGATAGAACGAAATTAAAATTTTGTCTACTTCTAATTCACCTAATGATTTTCACATTTCCCCACTCTTCTTTGATTATAATCTATTTAAGTGGACCCTATCACAAAAAAAAACAAAGTCCCTATTGCAAAATAAACAGTATTTATATAAAATGTTATGTAATATAATTACCATTCCTCAGTTATCAGTGTTCAAATAACAATTTAAGCACTCTTATATGAGTCCACTTGAGCCGATGTGGATTGAATAGGTTCGAAAATTCAAAATTCATACTCAACTCAAAATTTTATTGAAATAAAATTCCTTTTATTTTTCACTAGCCAATCATCCTTTGCCACCTGGCAGATTTCAACTGGTGGGGCACCTACCCACGTTTCCTGGTCCTACCCAACCAATGGATGGGTCAGGTCCATTAATCATGTTCACGTGGCGGGTATCAATCGACCCATGCTGAGGATGTGGGTTTTGGGTTGAGAGGGACTGTTACTGCCTTTAAACGGGTCCTCTACTTGGATGATTTGATGTACGATGTCTCTTTATCAATAATAGAATCCCTAATCACTTTATAATTAAATGTGGGCAACACTTGTAAGTTGCCCCTGCCTCTTCTTGCTTATTGATTTTAATATTACTTAAATATTATGAATTTTTGCCAAACAATTTGAAAATATCATTACCTAAAAGATTCTATACGGAAATAGTTTAAATATAATTTCTTTTATTAAAAATCCAACTATAAAGTTAGAAATAATATATATTAAGTAACAAATTCACTGTGTCATTGTGTATTCCTACAAACCCATAACTTGCCTTGAGAAAAAAATTAAATGAAAAGAAAATAATAGGATGAGTTAAAAATTGAAAATTGTAATTTTTTATAGAAGTTGAGTTGAATAGTTGATTCTAATCATAGTAAAACTCCAACTCCAATTTTATAGCAGAACAATGAATGCCTACTAACTAAATTATAGAAATATAAGTGTATAGTATTAGAAAAATGTCATTTGAAATAAGTGAATAAAATATGTATTATAATATTTTAGCTGATTAAATTATATAAAGTAAAACATAAAGACCATTATAGTAAATCATCAACATTGTGATAATAATATGATATTTATATTTTGAACTAAGATATGAAAAAACAGCAACAATTTTAGAATTTTATTATTTCTTATTTTTATCAAGATAATATCATGATTAAAGTATTTTTTATATTCGTGACCGTATAGCTAGGTCGATCATGGATGAGCTTTTCCTCATGTTACACCCATAAAATCTAAGAGAATGGGGAGGAATCGGCCCCACATGTGGACCCAAAAACCAGACAAACCCATTTATTAGGTCGGCCGAACAGGGAAGTTTAATGTAGACTATCCAACTGCCACTTAGACCTGGCAATGGGTCAGGGCCGGTTTTGGGTCCAGTCTTATACAAGTGTAGGTAAAAAAATCAACTCATTATTTATTTATTTACTGAATGAGTTCGTCGGTTCTGATATAATTTGGATTTGGGTTATGAAATATTAAATTCATACCCATCTAAATGCTTGGATTTGATTTGGATAATCAGATCAGATCGAATTTTGTCAAGTATGATTTGAGGTAGACCTTGCAACTAATCAGTCAGATTGATCATATCAGTTTTGAGTTTGGGTCAAGAACTCTCAACCCATTTTACTTATTTATTAAATGAGTTAGTAGGTTTAGGTCTTTTTTAGGTTTGGATCTCAAAACTTTAAATTTATATTAATTTAAAATGTTCGGGCCGCTGTTCAAATAATCAGGTCAATTCAAATTCTATCGTATTTATTGCCAGCATCTTATGCAAAAGGAGCCCACCTGATCAAGAGATCCACTTGATGTGGGGTACACAGGCTCCCGTGTCTGAAGCACCACACTGCCTGCAAGTTTACAGGACGTTAATGAGATGAATGAGAAATGATTCAAAACCCTATTGGGTTTTCTTGTAAATGATTTGTTGAATTTTTTTTTTTCTGAAATAGTTCAAATAGTAATAGATAAAAAGGTACCAGAAATGCAAATACATAATAGAGAAAGCAGAAAAAGAGCAACGAATAGCTGGAGGAGAAACCGATAATATAAAAGGTCACCACTCAGGATGGAGAACAATGCCCAAAAAGATCAAGTAATGGAGTCGTTGAATCGTATGCCCTCATTTGCATGCAAGATTGAGTCTCTCCTTTTTCTTCTTGTTTTCTTCCTTTAAAAAAAAAGTTCGGGTGGTAGGGTTACTTTGTCTTGCAAGTTTAAGGAACGTTTCCTCCATTTAGGCGATTTGCAATCTTGCATTTCACGGTTGAAGGATGTCATATGTTGATGATATATGTTAATGAGACATGCAAATGGGCCCTTCCCACAGGCCCAACCTGTCTATAGGTGGAGTAGGCCGCTGCTTAAGGCCTCCAAATTGTCATACCCTGAACTCAGATGTGGATTTGGAACACGACTATTTTTTTTTTAAACAGATCTAAAATCTACATATCCATGGGCCTTGAGTTCATCTAAGCCTAACAAAGAAGTCACACATGCTCATACGATGTAAATTATCCCATGAGACAACTCAAGATATAACAAACACAACTTATATTAAATATCACAACCACACCATAATTATACAAGATAAGTCTATGTGCCATACATGGCTCAACAAATTACAAAATAACTTATTATGATTCCCAAAACTTCACTGCTTAAACCAGTGCAGAGGAATCTTCTAGATCTTCCAGTCCATGGGCTGCATTGTAAGGGATGTAAGCTCCTAGCTCAGTAAGGAGAGCTCAACAGTTCAAAATGTTCAAAGAATAGTTTAACAATAATTCAATGAAGGATTATATCCAAATAATAAACAAGTAACCATATTACCATTTGATCTTTCCTTTGATAAGATTTAACAATCTTAAGTGACACCGGGGTATCCCACTCAACTCCATTGAGGTATCCCACTCAGTCTCAACTATGTAGTGCCAAAGTATCCCACTTAACCCTGGTGAGGTATCCTACTCAACCTCATATGTATTAGGTCCCGACATAGACAAAATACAGCATCTCGCAAGAGCTTTATATAAGTGTGTGCTTATATTTATATACATTACCATGTATACTAATTACCAACTGTTTTAATAAATCACCATTCCATCATTCTTTCTCCATAGTCCTTTTTCACAAGGGTTAAACATTGGAGATATACTTACCATCCACAGGTATGATCCAGGTTTAACAACCTAGGATTTTTTCTTATATTGCCTGCATAACAGGGCTGGCTCAACACAAGTTGAGGCCTAAAGCAAAAATTCTAAATGGAGCCTTCTTGGTATTTAACATATTATTATAAGTATTATTTAATAAAAATTAATTATATATAATAAAAAGAATTTCTCTAGCATTATTTTTCTTGTTTTTTAAGATGTAAAATTACTAATTTAATTTTTTGTATTCAAGTTTTGTTAAAATAAAATTTATCTCTATTTTAAAATTTCAATTCTTACAACCCATATGTTTAAGGTTCATGGAGAACAAAAGGAAAGAGAATAGTAACATATTGAGATAAAAATATAGGCGTAAGGTAAGATGAATGGTTAAATAAATGGAAGGTTTAAGGCAGTTTCAGCGATATGTGATCTGAAATAAAAACCAACGCCCTTATTCATTTTCTCAACGAACAAGCGGAACTCCATTTGTGAGTCGTAGGTCGTCTCATTGAGCACTGTCTGGGAAAGAACCTTGATTTGTTGCCAAGTGTGTACTAAAAAATTGGACCTTTTTATAAGAAGGGGCCTAAGGTGGTTGCCTTTTTTTGTTTATGGGTGTATGTGGCCCTGCTGCATAACCACGTTAGTACAGGAATACCCATATATATATATATATATATATACATATACATATATATATATATATACATATACATATACATATACATATACATACATTATGTATATACATTATGTATATGTATATGTATGTATATGTATATGTATATGTATATGTATATGTATGTATATGTATATGTATATGTATATGTATATGTATGTGTATGTATATGTATATGTATATGTATGTATATGTATATGTATATGTATATATATATATATGTATATGTATATATATATATATATCCACATACATAATCATTGTTGCATGAATCACATTCACATTCATATATACATAATTAGGGCTGAAACTTGGGTTGGGTTTTGGCCCGACCCGACTGACCCTACCCGAAAATAGTGTGGGCTGGGTTATAAAATTTGTAAACTCGGGTTGGATTGGGTTAGGGAAAAAAAATCCGACTGAAATTCGGGTCGGGTTGGGCTAAAGAATTTAAATTTCGACCCGACCTGACCCGACCCGGAAAAACCCGACCCAAATTCATAACTTATATAAAACTATAAAACCCTAAATACATTAACCGTAATCGGAACCCCATTCGTTCGACCCTTCCACTTCCGTTTCCCCTCTTTCGAACTCCACCTCTTCCCTTCTTTCGAACACCACAAAACCCCCATTCGGCCATTCGACTTCCTCTCTCCCTCTTTCAAACTCCACAAACAGGCGATCGCCCGTTCGACATCCTCTCTCCCTCTTTCGATTATAAAATTCATCGATTAACCCTAATGGCACACTCCATAGTACAGAGAAGAATCAAATCCTTAGCCGTTCCAGTTCTTCTCAAGTTTGTGCGATTCCGATTTGATCTTCTCCCACTTCTCCTTCTACATTTTCTTCCTCCCTTGAATCTCTGGAGATTTCTTGTTTTATTTGAAAAGCCTCATACGTTGCCACCCTCTACCCTCTGGACATCAAATCTGTGCCTCGTATAGTCTCATGCTACCGATCGCTCATCCGCACGCCACCGATCGCTCATCCGAGGACACACCTCAGATCTGTCCCTCACACAGTAGCACTCCAAAGTCTACTCTAATTACAGGTTTGGTAAAAAATTAGTTTACATTTGTTTATGTGTGCTTTGTATTTGTGTTTTTTTTTTTTTTTCTTTTTCCTCAGTTGCTTGTTATTTTATTTGGGATTGTTATTTTACCCTGCCCATTTGGATAAATAAAAACCTTGAGTCCATCATAGGAGCCTTACATTTCAATTGAACAAAGCTTGCGGTCCACATCAGGATCCAATTTCAAATTTCAGTTAGATGATTTTAATCTTGAGTGATGGAGGGGATTCACATTATAGAATCACCTTTACCTGGGCAACGTTACTCATGACAGACAGTCTTCCCTCAGCCTTATGGGCATACAGTGGGGTCTAATACATGGGGATAGGTGAGTTTGAAATAGTGATGCTTCTCATAAAAAAGAGGTCTATTGAATTTGAAAAGCCATAAAAAGCCTAAAGATCAACGGTCAAAATGAGGTTAATTTTGAATGGATTTTAAATATAACGTTGAGACGAAATTGAAATGGGTTCAAATTTGGTACATATACCATTCATGAGATTAGATTGGTGTGAGATTGTGAGAAGGAAAGGGTAACTGGACTGTCATGTAGGTGAATTTTTTCTTACATATTACATGAGGTCTAATGTATAACATAATATATATATATTATATTTGGCTAAATGTGCTAAAAAGCTCATTGGGCTTTTATAGACTTTACTGTGCAGGCTTATCAGTCAAATTGACATGGTCAGGCCCTTTGCTTTTCAATGTTCCTTTTGATCTGATTTTTTAGGTTTTCTTCATGTTTAAAAAATCAAATGCATGTAGCATGTCATTTTTGACTGGCTGACCTTGGAGTCTTGTCTCGATTCCTGTCAAGAACCCAAAGTTGAATGTTCTGTGAAAACTCCCAGCCTTAAAAAACTTATTTAATTGATTTTGTACTCTAATTGATTAAATTTTTACATGTAGACATGTAGTGATTTTTTATTGTTTACTTTTACAGGGCCTTCGTAAAAATAGTGTAACGGCTTCGCAAAACTCTGATGTTAACATTGATGTTGATCTTGAAGTAAGATTTTTTTTTCTTTCATTGGTAGTTCCTTATTATTAATTCCTTTTTCCGAGATGTATTTATATATTTATCATATTTGATTGATTATTGTATTTAATGTTTAATTAGGTGTTAGAATCCAATATTGCTCCCACGAATGATAATAGGATATAGGAGATTGTTCAGTTCTCGCTAGTGGTAAGCAAAGGAAAGGATACATAGTAAAGTCAGTTGTTTGGGGTCATTTTATTAGAGATCCTAAAACTAAGGGTGACTATTTAACGGTAATTTGCAAATATTGTCATGGAAGCTATAAAGACACTTCTAAAAATGGAACTAGTACTCTCAAACGTTATTTAGCACGATGTTGGTGATGATGGAGTGGGAGTGGGCCTTTTGCCTTATGCTTTTAACATGGAATAAGTACGAAGAGAATTGGCGATTAAGATAGTTATGCTTGAACTTTCATTTTCTATTGTTGATTGTGCACCTTTTCGGAGATTTGTGAAATCAATCAATTATAGATTTCAATTCATCTCTCGTATCACAGTTAAAAAAGAATTTTTCAAAGTCTACCATTTGGAAAAGGGCAAGTTGAAGCGTTTCTAAGTACTTCTTGTAAACATATTTCTTTAACGGCTGATTTGTGGACTTCCAACCAAACTTTGGGATACTTTAGTCTCACGGCTCATTTTATTGACAACAATTGGAAGTTACATAAGAAGATACTTAGTTTTTGTATGGTTCCAACCTCACATAGTGGTGTAGTTATTACTGATATGATAGAGAGATGTTTGGCTGAATATGATATCAGAAAGATATGCACAATCACATTGGATAATGCAACAAACAACAAGACAGCCGTTGATAACCTCATTTAGACTTTTTCTTGAAAAGGAATTTTGTTACAATGGGGTAAATTTTTTCATGTAAAATGTGCTGCACATGTTATTACTTGATTGTACAAAATGACTTAAATGAGATAAAATCATCAGTTGAAGCTATTCGCACTTGCGTGAAATATGTACGGTCATCACAATCGCGTAAGCAAGAGTTTGATAGTTGCGTGTTGCAAGAAAGAATTTCATCCACTAAAGGTTTGTGCTTAGATGTTTGTACAAGGTGGAATTCAACCTATCTTATGTTAGATTCTGCCTTAGTATACGAGAGTGCATTTTTTCGTTTGAAGACGGTGATCTAATTTATGCGAAGGATGTTGCTCCAACAAGTGATGATTGGAGAAGGGTTGAAACAATTTTCAAGTTTTTGCATATTTTTTATAATGTTACAAAGGTTTTATCGGGGATAAAATATACTACTTCAAATCTCCATTTTCATGAAGTGTATGAGATTGAAGCTCAATTGCTTGACATGGTGAAGAATGATGATTGGTGCATTTCTTCAATGGCAAAAAAGATACAAGAGAAATTCGATAAATATTGGAAGAAATACAATGTACTGTTTGCTATTACTATGGCATTAGATCCCCGTTACAAGTTGAGATATGTCAAATTCATGTATCAACAACTTTATTCAAAATCTGATGCTGATCAACGTATTGAATTAATTCGAAATGAGATGGTTGCAATTTACAATGAGTATACTTCCTTTTCTTCTCCACTACAAAAGCAAGTAGTCTTTTTTTATGATAATATATCAGAGACAATGGGTGATACTTCAACTAGTTCTAAGAAAGCATTTTTTAGAATGGGGGCTGGAAAGTTAATATCTTGACCAATATCTTGATGAAGAAAATTCTTCGGATGATCCTAATTTGGACATTTTGAGCTGGTGGAAAGTTAATAGCTCTAAATTTCCTATACTTTCAATGATTGCTCACGATGTTTTAGAAATTCAAGCATCAACTGTTGCGTCAGAGTCAGCATTTAGTACTGAAAGTAGGGTTATCAGCCAATATCGAAGTTTATTGAGCCTTGGGGTCGTGCAAGCATTGATTTGTACACAAGATTGGTTAAAAGATACCATAATTGACGATGAAGTGGATGGAGAGGTTGAAGTTTATGATCTTGAAAATGATACTGCTATGGTTGAATCTGGTGATGATTTTTTTTTAGCTATTTAGTATTTCTTTTTGTTCTTCTATTATTGCAATCTGATATTACTTTTAAACTTTTTTTTAGGTGTCACTGAAGTTGAAAAAAATGATAATGTGATTGGATGAAGAGTTGTGGCTGCGAAAGTGATGATGTCATTGGATTTTTTTTTTTTTTTGTGTTTTAGAAGATCCTTAGATGACAATTTATATTTAGGACTTGTAATATCCTATTTTGTTTTGATTAGATGTAACACATTATTATTTATTGTTTGCATATTTGATAGGTTGATGGACACAAGTAGTATTTTTTTTTTTAATGGATTGATGAAATATTGAATTGTTAGATTTGACGACAATAAATGCTTTAATGTGAACTTGCATTGGTTGGATGAATATGGGTTACCTTGTTAAAAATGCAGAGAAAAATGGGGGAGTACCGGATAGCTTCCTGAAGTAGGAAGAAAAACCAGGTGTAACTTGGGCTCAGGGCTAACTTGGGTTAGGTCGGGTCAACTCTTGGGTTGAGAGTATTAGCAATTCGGGTCGGGTTGGGTTGACATACTCGGGTTTGCAATCGGGTTGGGTCGGGTCGGGTTCAATATTTTTTGACATGGGTTAGGGTTGGGTTTGTCAAAACTCGGCCAACCAGACCCGAGTTTCAACCCTATACATAATCATGGGCATAAACCAATTACCACAGGTATACACTGTGGCGCTCCAACCTTTTCCCAATGTTTAAAAAGTAGAGTATATTTTTTTTTGAATAATACAATAGAGAAAAAGGGACGGAGATGACCACGACGTGAGTCGATCCTGAATTCAAAGACTCGGACTTTGACTGGCCCAACACAGTGTGTACATGGATTAACACCCATAATATTTACACACATACTTAGAACATTCAGTGGAAATTAAATCATATTTAACCAAGATCTATATGGAAAGAAAAATATGGAGTCTCCCATGAGTCAACACATCAAACCATCAACAACATAGATGAAATCTAGGAGTTATAATTATTACATTCCCAAAATAATGCTCCTATCAATACATCTCATCTAATATCAAAATTAGCAAAATCAAAACATCATCTCTTTTCATCCAAGCTGCAACTCGGTTAACGTTCGTTCCCTTGCGCTGCACCTTCATCTAGAGGGGGAAATTATGGTCTTAGTCAATGCGCCTAGTAGGTAATTCCAATCAAAGGGAAGGGGGGTTACACAGATGAGTGTTATAACTTAGATATCGTACGCACATATACATGCATTTTCCATGGTTATAAGTCTACATTATATACAATGGTCCAATTCTCAATTCTTAATCAATATTGACAACTCATACTCATGTTCAATTAAGAAAATTATACATTTCATACTCAAATCGTAATAAACATGTATGTCATGCCATGAATGTCATGGTCAATGCAACCATCTCCATCTTCCATTCTCAACCACAATTCCTGTCACATCAATGGTTTATATTCTGGCCTATTACATGTCCGCAGCATTTTTGGGGGCAACCGACAGGGTGTTGTACCCTATACCAACATCTTAACTGGGATTAACCGGGGGAGTGCTGATCTCTCATACGCCTGTGCATGTTTCGGGACTTCTTCTGACCCTGGAGCTCTTATGGCCCAATAAAAATGGTTTTTTCACATAAACAATGTACGCGGCCAATTTTATAACAATTTGTTCATTCTCAATCATTATTCCATGCTCAAGACCCATACTTGGTTTCCAATTATTGCCAATCCCATCCCATGCCACATGCATGAGGTACATGAATGCATGATGCCAATTCCATTTTATTGTATTTCCTCAATTCTTTCCAAAACATGGTATCATATATTATCATTTACTTAGTCAAGACCACATGCTTAACCAAAACATAGTATCATGTGCTCAACATATCTCAATTACTTTATAATGAACAATCATCAATTTCAAGAGCATATACACAAAACATTCAGATTACATCTCTAAACATCTCATCAATACATGATATCATACATTCAAGGATTACTTAATCAAAATCCACATACTATCATCTATTTAATAAAGACCACATGTTTAACCAAAACATAGTATTGTAATTCAACATATCTCATCGTTTCAAGCAAGTTCAATTGATCATTCATAATAATAGATAAGGTATAAGTAATACACTCTTGTGCATTCAACAAAGTAGGAACACTTATTTGATCGACGAAAATCAATGAAGGAATAGATTAAGGAACGGCACGTACAATGCCTAAGTCACTCTCGAATCCTTCGATCATTTTCATGTATATCAAAACATTATAAACAAGTCATCACACTTATCCTAATTAATTACCCATGAAGTAAGCAATTGTCCTTTAAGTTGCCAGTAGTTTTTTAGACTGAAATACAGTCCCACTATGGCTGGTTTTGAGACTGGAGAACAACCCAACCTTGGTTGGTTTTTAACACAGCAAAACAGGCCTACATTGGCTGGTTTTTAAGAGTGAAAATCAGTCCCTCAATCAATTGTTTCTTAGAGTGAAAATCAGTTCTACAATCAAGTCTTTTTTAGAGTGAAAATCAGTCCCACAATCAAGTGTTTTAAGACATGAAAATCAGTCTCATTTTCAAAGGTTTTAAGACATGAAAATCAGTCCTAAGATTAATGATTTTGTAACTTGAAAATAGTCCTAAATTTCATCCAGCAATTGGGTCTTAATTTCAGCCAACAAAGGGTCTTACCATGGCTGGTTTCTGAGATAGAAAAACAACCCTACCATGACTGGTTTTTGAGGGTAGAAGACAGTCCTTCTTTCAATGGTTTTGGGACTGAAAAGCAGTCTCAAAACCAGCCACCTAGGGACTGAAATCTACTCCCAATGTCCAGCCTATCATGGACTGAAAAATCAGTCCCCAATTCCTTTCCAGTTACCATTTCTCTTTTCTCAATTCCTATCAGATTGTTTCTAAACCATTTCTAAGCTCCAAATTTAGTGTCAATACTAAGATGGAGGGGGAACCAACCTCTTATAGAGCTTTTCAAATGATTTTCCAAAAGCTTTGAGAGGTTAATAGGTGTTCTTCCAATAAGATCTTTGTTGTAATGGCTGAGTTAAAGAGAGGTATTAACCAGCTTCTGAGTGTTTGAGGATAGATCTGGTGCTGAGAGAATAGGAAGAGGACAAAGGAGGTAGAGGAAGGGAGAAATAACTGAGAATACCAAGGAGTACGGAGCTGTTCTAGCTCATAAATTCTGCAGATGATTGGTGGGTTTTCAGCTCAAATAAGTGAGTTGTAAGATGTGGATAGGTTGACTTCTTTCAGCTGAAAAACTGGATCTGATTGGTGCGTTTTTAGCTAAAAAAGATGAGCTGTAAAAGGTGGATTGGCTGACTTCTTTTAGCTGAAAATTTGGATCTCGTTGGTGGGTTTTCAGCTCAAATAAGTGAGCTGTAAGATGTTGATAGGTTGACTTCTTTCAACTGAAAAACTAGATCTGGTTGGTGGGTTTTCAGCTCAAATAAGTGAGCTGTAAGAGGTGGATAGACTGACTTCTTTCAGCTGAAAAGTGTGGGACTGCACATGAGTTTCAACTCAAGTGGCCCACTTTCCATGGTGTCTTGCCAACTCATGTGGCCATGTCATCACTGAGGTGTAATAAATTGATTAAATTTATTTAATTAAACACCTATAATTCCATTAGTTTCATTGAGCACCAACTTTCTCAATAAGTTTCACCATACTTTCTAATTTGAATTTAAAACTCGAAATTTATATTCAAAATTCATCCAAAAAATACATCGAGTCACGGGGTCGAATTCTTGGGTTGTTACATACACTACGTGTATAATTTTTTTTACATTGCATAAATCTTATGAACATTCACCAACTATCACTTACATCATCATTGAACACTTCAAATCATATTCAAATAAACATATTATCCTCTAGACTTCCCATGGGTCTCATACTGCGTTTTAGACCACTAGGCCTCAATCCCTGACACCTTTTTAAGCTTCCGTTCTACATAGTTAGAACAAAAGATCATCCCGTATATGGAAGCGGTGTCAAGTCTCGCTTTTTTGTCCCATTTGGTCATTTCCATCTGACAAATTCCATGGGTCCATTTTCCATCTTATAGTCTAATAGTTCTCATAAATCAATACATGGGTTAAGTTGAGTCCCCTCACCTTGATCGACGAATTTACTTGAGTTTTTCGATTTGTTTGAATGAGAGCGAACAAGTCCCACTGATTTACTTAAATAATTGACGGAGTTAGACACTATTTATTTGACTAAAGGTTGGCCCGACTGACAATTCGGTGGGTTTGACTTGACATAACACTGTTCTGTCTTTGATAGTTCTGAGAATGAAGAAGGAAAGTGGAGAAAATCAAAACTCTAAAATTTCATTTTGAAACAACGTAGCCAAAACAAGGTAATATTTAGTTTTTGTTTTATTTTCAAATAACATAACCAAATAAAATGATTTATAAACCCAATCTTCTCAATTTAAATTAACATTTAATATTTTATTATTAAATAAAATAAAATACATCGTTTATAAAAACCCATAAAACCAAAATTGTATAATATAATTTAAAACTAATCTATCTTGTTTGAATTCCAAAAAGAACAACACCATCTTCCAATTAAATTAATTGAATCATATTTTAGAAACATCAAAAATATAACTTTCTAAAAACTATATTGTATTATTTTATTATATTTTTAAGTTCCTACTAAATATCTCTTGTCAATATTAACATAATAATCAAAACTAAATATTTACTCCTATATATATATATATATATCAATTACCAAAAACATAACAATAAAACTCTCTTTGTTTCATAATAACAAAAATCAATTTTCATTAGTATTATTTTCAAAATAGCATCAAGTAAATATTTACTTTGTTCAACTAACTTGGAAAACAACTTACATGATAAGGTACATAAACTAATTAATTTGCGTAATTAACATTTACTTAATTGAAGTAACCGTAGTGAGAACAACCCAATCAAATTTGAAGGACCAATCTTCCACCATGTCTATGTCAGAAAACTAATCATTGAAAATCATTAAAACTAAATAAATAACTAAAATCTATAGTAATTAAAAACACATTAAAAATCTTAAGGTAGCAATGGAATGAAACTGGTACTTTGGGCATAGGGTCTCAGCAAGTCAACAAACCCATTAGAACCCAATTAAATAACCCAAATCCCATGGTTGTAAATGAGAATCTTGCGTACAACCATTTGTAAAAACACCCAAAAAGGGTGGTTGTTGGCTGTTTTTGGCGTCTGGGCATTCCCAGATGTGGGGATGTACATGACCCATTCCAGCCAAAATAAGGAAAAATGGTTGTAGAAAGAGGAGTTCCAAATAAATTGAAGATTAAACTAATATAAATTCCAACTAAGTGAAATTCACGAAACAATAGTCCTCCTAACTTATCTTAATCATATATTTTAAATATTTGAAAACAAAATATCCAAAGTCATTAATGTACTCAGTAAAAAAAAAAATTAGAAAGCCTAAAATATTAAATCAAGCAGAAATTATTTTAATAAGAAAACTAGTTCTAGCTTAATCAATGGTAATAATTTAATTTGACAAAATAATTTAAAGAGAAAGATTACCTGGAAAACGAAATGGAGAGGAAGAAGTCCCACTCAGCCTTCTAGCCCAAGAGACAGAAAAGAAGGGTAAAGAAGGTGATTCCACAAGAAGGACATTTCTTTTTATAACTTTAAATTACTTGGTTACCAAGAAACAAGAGAAGATAAGGATGCCACATTTTTTATTCTTATCCTCATTTTTTTTCTTTTATAAATTTCAACGCTTGGCTAGCAAGAAAGCCCACAAAGGGATAGGTTGATACGTATATCAAAAGGATAAGGATGAGGTTTGTCTTCTTTGATTATTTTATTAACACATTTTCACTAGTAGGGTATTTTGGAGGTCCTACTAAATCAATCCAACTGGTCTGATAGGTCGGATATTAAAATTAATAAATGACATAAGAATCTGAAGAGAAAAATAAGTAAAAACTCAGTGATTTAATAAAAATCATGTAAATGTCAAATTTCTAAAATTTAAAATAGTATTTTGGGAAATTTCTGACTTTACTGGCCATCGACATTGATCTGATAAAACATTTCAAAGTCTCGAAGTATTTTGACACTCCTAAATATTTAAAAATTTACATTTTATAAAATAGACCCTAATAATTCCAAAAAGCACATTTCTAAAAGTCAGAATGGCAAACTGTAAAATTCTTTAAAATAAAAATTTTAAACTAAATAATTGAGCAAAATTTGACAATTTAAATATCACAATTAAAGGGTTTTCTAAATACAAATAACTTTTAGGGTCTCAATTGGAGAAAGTTTAGAAAATTACAACTTTGTCATTACACTTTATCGAATGGGATCCATGTGCTTCTGAACTCTGTTCGAGTCAAACTTTGACTCTTAACGAAGCCTACTTGTTAATCATTCAGATTAAGTGGCCACTAAACACAATCAATGGTCAATAATCGCATAATTAAACACTAATTCGAGTTGAGGTATTACATAAATAGATAGCCCCCCCCCCCCCCCCCCCCCCCCCCCCCCCCAAGTCCATAGACTCCTTTGTTATATAGGTCCAAAAAATTAGAAATTAAACCCACTAAAATAGGCCCAAAACAATAAGTCCAACTGGCCTAACCATAAGGCGAGTTAGGGGGTCGGTTTAGGCCCTATTAAAAAAAAGGCCCACTCGTGTTACATTGTTATCGCAAAACCCTAAAAAAAGCCTCCACCCTTTTTAAGTTGCCGCATACCCTACTTTCTCGCCTCTCGTCTCTCTTGCTCTCTCATTGCGACACTTCTCTCTCTCACTCTCCTCTCTTTCTAGACGAAGATTGGTTAATATTCAAGTTCGTAAAAGTACTGTAAGTATCAATGAATCATTGTTGATTATTCATTTATTCATTAAATATTTTAATTAATTGGATTTAATTTATATATTTTATTGATTTTTTTATGTTGATATTTTGCAGTGAAATTGATTGTCACTGTGATTAATCTTGTGTGGACGGCGCAGCATGCGTGTGATCATTTCCAACTAATTTTAGTTTATTCACAAATCAAATAAGGTTTTATTATTCTTTAATTTTGATTATCTAGCTGTTAATTTTGTATTGTTTAGGCCCTATTAAAAATAGACATTTTTCTATCACACATTATATTCGATATTTACTAAATAGAGAAAAACATGATAGAATATGGCTAGTTTACTCAAATACTTTGGATAAAATATTTTGATTTTATTGTAAGTTTTTTAAACAAGATGGAATCAAAACTCAATTAACAAATTAAGAAATTAATGACTGGGAAAATTTTGGTTATAGACTTAAGAGTCATGAAACTAGTAATGACCATATTATTAACATGAGAAGATGGATGAAATTGGAAATAAGATTGCAAAAAAATGAGACAGTTGATAAAACTGTGCAAGAACAAATTAATAAAAATAGGGAACATTAGAGACAAGTACTATTAAGAATAATTGGTGTTGTGAAAGCTCTTGCTAAAAACAATTTGGCATTTCGTGGAGACAACGAAAAGATTTATGAAGAAAGTAATGAAATTTTTTAACTTTTATTGAAACGATCGCCGAATTTGACCCTATAATGTAATAACACATTCGACATATTCAAGATAAAGAAATTCATCACCACTATCTTGGTCATAAAATTTAAAATGAATTAATATTTTTGTTAGCGGGTAAGGTAAAGAATGCAATAATTAAAAGGATCAAAGAATCAAAATAATTTTCGATTATCTTTGATTGTACTCCATATATAAGTCATGAAGAATAAATTTCTATCATGGTACGTTGTGTGGATTATTCAAAAAGTTCAATAAAAGTAGAAGAGTTTTTCTTAGGATTTTTAAAGGTGGACGATACATTGGGACAATGACTTTTTAATGAACTTATAGATGTTCTAAATACTCTTGAACTTAATATTGATGATATAAGGGGACAAGGATATGATAATGGTTCTAATATGAAAGGAAAAAATAAAGGAGTACAAAATAGGGTACTACAAATAAATCCTAGAGCATTTTATACGCCTTGTGGTTGTCATAGTCTTAATTTCGCACTTTGTGAAATGATAAATTCTTGTTCTCAAAGTAAAATATTTTTTGGAATTGTATATATATATATATATATATATATATATATAATGTATTTTCATCTTCTACAAAGAGGTGGATAGTTTTTAAAGATTATATTAAAGGTATCACGCTTAAGCCATTATCACAAAAATGTTGGGAAAGTCACATTGAAAGTGTGAAAGCAATTAGATTCCAAGCTATACAAATTAGAGATGCTTTAATTGACTTAGCGAACACTTGTGAAGATCCTAAGACAAAGAGTGATGCTAAAAACTTAGCAACATTAAAAATTGAAAAATTTTGAATTCTTATTTGGCATGGTTATTTGATATAATATATTATTTACAGTTAATAAAACTAGCAAAATTTTACAAGTAAAAGATATGAATATTGACGATGCTTTAAATTCTTTAAAATGCTTTAAAATGACTCATTTCTTTTTTTGAAATTCAAAGAGAAAGTGGATTTGAATCTCCCATGATTGATGCTAAAGAGATTGCTATAGAAATGGAAATTGAACCTATATTTCGTGAAAATCATATTATTTTTAGAAAAAAACATTTTGATGACAATGTTATTGACGAGATAACACAATCACCTGAAGAATCTTTTAGACTTAATTACTTCTTACATATAATTGATTAAGTTGTTATGTCACTTAAGATTATATTTGAACAATTTCAAATATATGAAGATACTTTTGGATTTTTATTTGATTTGGAAAAGTTAAATTCTTTAGATGATGATAGTTTGAAGAGTTCTTATAATAAGCTTAAAGATTTTCTAAGACATGACATTATTTCTAATATTGATGGAAGATAATTATTTTCAGAATTGCAAATTTTGAAAGATGTAGTACCAAAAGAAGTAAAAGAAACAAATAAAACTAAATTATATAAAAAGAATGAATTGTTCCTCTCTAAATGCATGAGTTTCTTATAGAATAATGTTGACTATACCAGTTATAGTTGCCTATGCATAAAGAAGTTTTTCAAATTTAAAACTGTAACGCCCCGCCCCTTTCTATAGTCTAAACGGGTTATGACTTGCTTAACTGTAGGTTGAAAGGGCGTCATCCAATGCATTACGCACCTAACGGGCCTTACATCACAGATTTGTGGCTGGGGAAAATAAGTATATTTTTTTTTAAAGGTTATAAATGAAATAACAAAGCCATCAAATCCTTCAAGTCCCATCTTAATGTATCGCACGAATTCCGACTTCATCCTCAATATAAAATAAATAACATCTATTATCAACATCACATTTAATTTCACTACTCACATCTCATTCCATAAAATAAAACAAAAATCAATATCCTCAAAGTTCTTAATTATTTCAAACCAACCAATCAAATCTGTCAAAATACGTAGTATCAAATAAAATAAATCCAATCACATGAATCCATAACTATCTTAAGAAATTAAATATTCATCCTTAACAGTCTCTAAACATTAGTAGTCTCCTCCAATCCTAAGTTCAGATGATTACCTGCAATGTTAGGGGTGTGAGCTCTAAGCGCAGTGAAGGAATACAATAATTCATACCCAACATAATATCTCTATTATTCTCTATAAATATGATCTTAAAACATGATTAAATAATATGCTTATGATATTCATGCACTATGCCATGCAATGTTCAGTGTTTCATTCCTCCACAACATACCCACTTTATTTGATGGCCATCCCGCCCAAGCGAGGCCTATAACTTACCACAAAGTGGTACTTCCCATATCAAATGAGGCTATACAACACAACTATCACCAAATATCAGTTTTTGTGATCTTTCATGGCTTAACAAACCAAACTTACCACATGCGTGATATTTCTCACTAAAAGCAAGGCCTCAAAATACCACCGTTGTGGACATCATGAAGGATCACGGCCTACACCTCCATACCCATCCCATTAATATGAAGATGACATGCTCAATGTCATGTCTACTATGCATCATCTCTATCATCATGCCACATGTTATGAAGCATATTAACATGCCATGAATAAAATCATTGCCATCATACTCCAAATATGATTATAATCTCAATTTAACATAAACATCATTTACATATTTTAAACAACAAAACTAACTCCAATAATATCACATGTATAAAGGAATAAATTATATTACAACATTATCATTATGGTAACAATATTATAAATCAACCTCAAGAGCATCATTTATCACATCATAATAATTAACATAACATTCAACCAATTCGAATATAATTATTGGATCTTTCAATAAGGCTATTAAATGATTTCCATTTATCTGGATAAACTAAGTTTTCTCACGGCCATTAGAACACTTAGCCAAATCCCTTACATTACTGTGAGTGAGCACCGGACTACAACCATTATTCTAAAATATAACTCAGTCTATTTCCTAGACCCAATATTACATTCTAAATACATGCCATACAATATTCTTTTATATTGCTCAATCATACAAATAACAGTGAGAATTTTCATGATCGGTAAAGGTACAAGTATTATTTTCCCTCACCTAAGAATGCGTGAAGTGTAAACGAGAAGTCCACTAGATTTCAAGTGATGCTTAGTCTTGAAGTCCAAGGTTTGCTGCGAATACGTTCAAAAGATCCCCAAGTACTATTACTATGGGGATTATTAAATCTTTCGATAATTTACATGTAATGAAAGTGAGATATATTGTTGCATCGACTATGATCTACGGTTGTCGTAAGGTCCAAAGTTAAGAATAAGATTTCAATCCATGCAATAAGTAATTGCTCTTTTAGATTACTAATAATTTTACTCAAAATAAAATAAGTAAATAGATAACTAGAGTTATAACTTTAACATATTAAATAATTTAACTTAATGAAATGATAACAATTACAAAGACAACCGTTGAATGAATGGAGTGAAAACCATTGAAAATCATGCTTAATGGAAACTATATTAGTGATGAAAATAATAAGGTCATAGAAAGAGTGAAGGAAAAGTATAGAAGATATTCACATACAATATGCTTCGCTGGGGAAAGAAGGCTTAGATCCAATGTTTTCATCAAAATATGTGGTTGGCTAATGCCTCCTCCATCATGTAATTCATGATATCAATAAAGGTACACATTAAATCCCCCACAGAGAAGAGTTGTATTATGGTTTGGGTGCCAATAATATTAGTGCTATAATATAAAGTAAAGATTTGGGTTGTCAAATAATATAAAAGAAATAGATATGGTTTTCAAATCTAAGCATATGTCAATGTATCCATTGCAAAACATGAAAAGAGAATTGATGGATAATTTTTGTCATAAAAACATAGGCAGTTTTCTATGGAAAACAAGGGTATTCTTTTTATGGAAAACACATGGATTTCTATGAAACTTGGATGATTTTCTATGGAAACCATGAATAGTTTTCTATAAAAACATGAGGGTTTCTTTTCTCACGGCAAGCATAGGTTATTTCTTACAAAACATGGAGGTTTCCTCTATGAAAAGCATAGATAATTTTCTAGGAAACCTATATGGTTTTCTCATAATAAACCATGGAGAAGATATATATTTCTTTTTCGAGTTTCTCTAAGGTGATTGGCGAAACTTAGAGGGATAGAGAGGGAAGAGGAAACCGCATACCTTTAGAAGAGAGAAGATGATAGCGCAAAAGAGAAGATCCACCCAGGAAAAGGAGAGGAGAAGAGTGTACCGAGAGTTGGGATTAGGAATTGTAAATAGAGAAGGATTTAAAGAGAGAGAAAGGAATCCCAAGAGTGCATAGTTTCCAACATGTAAAAGGATATACAAGGAGAGGAGGAGTTGGGCAATGTGTATTTCTCTAATTAATTCCGGAAGCTTCTCAAAATTACATGGGTAAATTTAGAATATATATATATTATCATAAAAAGAAAGAAGAAAAACGTATGAAGGATTAGATAATTTCGTTGGGCAATTATTTTAATTAGGTAATTTAAAATCTTAATTAAACTTACTAATTTTGGAATAAAATTGTATTAAATTTTATTCTTACATTTTAATTACTCTTCTAAATTCAGAATTTACTTATAAACTTTCATTTCCAAATCTAGAATCTAAATTTCGAATTTAAACTTCTAATTTAATTTCTAACTGACAAAATATTAAAATCTAGTTTAATTAAAATATCTAAATTTTATAATTAACCAACCCCTATATGTAATTTGCCCAATGAAGCGGGTCCACTGACCCACAAGAATTTTAATAATTGCTCAGTTAATTTCTCTCTAAATTACATTTACTTAATCTAATTCTCTTTCTATTAAATATTAATTTTCTTAAAACAAGGATTTGAACACTAAATTTGACTAAAGTATTTGAGTTAATATTTTATAAAATTTGCCCATGTCTTAGGCAAATTAGTCTTTTCACAATTTGATATTTCATTTGATGCAACCATATTTTCAATTTTGATTATCTAGTAATTTATTTTAATTGGACAATTTAAATTAGAAACTAGTTATTGAATTTTATTTTCTCACCAATTAGTTGTTTACTTCTAATGGAGTATTAAAACAAACAAAGATACACATCATCACCTTAATCCACTAACACTCTAATTCTACCCAATATTACTGACCCGCTACTCCGGGTCGGGTCATTACAAAAACTGATAAAATCTTATCTTCGGTTTACAATGTCAGTAGAAAGATTGAATGGATTAGCTATCTTATCTATTGAAAAACATATTTAAAAAAAACTTAAATATAGTAATTTAATTAGTAATTTTGCATCTCAAAATCCGAGAAGAATAAATTTAAATAATATTTTGTTATAAATTTGATTATGATATTTATTTCGATGTTTCACACTTTGTAAAAAAATGTATAATTTTTTTTTGTGAGTGTATAAAAAACTCATCTTAAGAGTTCGCCTATAGCCCCTGAAATCTCAGGGCCGGCACTGCCTTCCCAATCCTAATTGTAATGCCCCGCTCCTTTTGCAACGTTAACGGGTTGTAACTCGTTTAACTGCAGATCGAATGGGGCGTGATCCAACACAACAACATAACTAACGAGTCTTACATCACAGATTTGTGGCTATAGGAGATAAGTATATATATATTTTTAAAAGATTATATATAAAATAAATAAAGCCATCAAATCCTTCATGCCCAACTACACCTTGCACAAATCTTAATGTCATCCAAAAAAAAAAAAGAGGGACAACATCTAATATTAATATCAAATCTAATTTCACAGATCTGCTCACAACTCAATCCATAAAAATAAAGTCAACTAATATTCTCAAAATTCTCAAATAGTCGAGTCTTACAAAAAAAATAAACAATACTATTAATTATGTTCAACCACATAATTCAACCCCATGCTAAACACCTAAACATTTTTCCATAGCAGCTTCTAACTATTGGCATTTTCCTCCAAACCTAAATCCAGAGGGTTACCTGCAATGTAAGGGGTGTGAGCTCCAAGCCCAGTGAAAGAATAAAATAACAAATATCTAACATGATATCTCCATTATTCTCTGTAACAAATATGATATTAAAGCATAATTAAATAAATATGCGTTTAAGGTCCATGCAATGCAAAAATGCTCAGTGCACATTCTCAATGCATCATCCATCCACAACACTACCCATTGTAGCGAGGCCTACAATCTACCACAGCGTGGTACTTCCCTTATACAATGGGGCCTACACAACACAACCACCCACCAAATAACCGTCTTCGTGATCTCTCATGGCTTAACAAACCAAACCTACCACATACGTGTTGCTTCTCACTAAAAGCGATACTTCAAACTACCACCGCCGTGGTCATCATGAAAGATCACGGCCAACACCTCCATACTCATCCCATGAATATGAAGATGCCATGCTCAATACCATGTCTACCATCCATTATCTCTATCATCATGCCATAAATCTAAACATTATCCACATACTCTAAACAGTGATATACAATTTCAAATTATTCTAAGTATTATTTATATGTTCCAAGATATCAAACATTTATCTCAATAATATCACACATGCGTAATAACAAATCACATCGCATCATTATTTGTAACATCCCGCCCTTTTTCATTCGCTTTCCGAAAATCAGAGTCTATTTTTTTTAAAAAAAAATAAAGAGTGAGATAAAGAGCGGGACGTCCATGACGGGAGTTAAGTCCGAACTTTTAAAGTCTGATCCTTAACTGGCCAACCCTATGTGTGCATGGACTAAGTTCATGAATACGGTTCACACATCATAATATATACATACAGATTAAATCATGAACTGCGGATTATAATAGAACATAAATCTATTCCTTTTTAGATAGCAAAGTACTTCAAGTCTTTAACCATAATTAAACTTAACTTAAATATCCAACAAACCATTCAAACCATAGCAAAATTATCTAAGTTATTACATGCTCGAAATCTAGTTACTCAAATTACAAGTCCATGAGTAACTTAAACAAAATATAATCCAATCACATATCCAAGCTCCTATGCTTGACTCCGATCACGTTCATCGTCCCTTTCCTTTCCTTTATCATCCACTAGGGTAGAAGTAGGGCGTTAGAACAACGCGCCCAGTAGATATTCCATTTAGGGTCTACACATGGTTAGCACAAATCATATATAATAATATAATGTCAAAACCATATAAAAACAATGCCATGTCATGATATCAAATGCAATGAGTCCCACCCATCACAAGTACATATAACCTCTTGATGGGATTCTCATCATCAAGGTACCCCCACATTGGTCTTTCGGACGCCCCGACGGAGTGTGGCCCCTCCTGTTACATATCCTCCCTCCCATGCCATGCATGAGATGCAAAAGTCGACATGTTGTGCAATTATACAAATCATAGCATTTTAAATCTCATATTTAAAACAGAATCTTTTTACGACATAACTCATCAAAATAAACCAAATAAATCATATTACATAAACCATGTTTTCAAAGAGGTAGAATTCTACCAAAGACCACTAAAGTGTCCTTACTTCTTAAATCGGCAATCGCTCACGATCGCGCACTGTTTATGAGGTCCCGTCACCTTGTTACATATCAACAAGTCAATCCCATATTCCATTTGATTTAACATTAGGTCTAAGTCTATAAACACAACCTTGTGGGGTTCGGCCATACAACATGGCCGAACCTCACCTACTTGAATTTGTCCCTCCTAATCATATACAAGTAGACGACTTTAAAAACCCTAAGTCCACCAAATACACATTAGTGGGGTTCACCATCTTGATTTTAGTCCCTATTTCAAGTCCTTTGATCTTTTAATTAAGTCCAAGGCCATTCATCCTTTGATTCAATAATCTCATCACTTATGTAACAATTATTTAACATTAATAATAATCTAAGTCCACCAAACACATTCCTCAAACACCATGGCCGAACCCATGATCTATCATTTTCTCCCATATTTACACATTTGCCATTATTCTCATCAGTTCATGCTTAGGTCCAAAATTGATCCATAACCTAGATTCATAAGTGATTCATAAATCATAACATAAAACCCCAATAATTCCCTTTATTCCTTGTTTTGATAATCCCTTCCTTTACACATACATAGAACCACAAATGACCCATTTAAGAAAGTTCATGGTGTTCGGCCATACACCATGGTTGAACCCTATGATATCTAAATTCCAATTTCTCCATTGAATCCATTACCATTTTTAAGTCCAATAACCTAGGTCCCTCCATGAGGTTTAGATTCATCCTTTTTTATCATCATTTACCATGATCTAAAAATACTTAAGTACCTAAACCATTACTAACACGATTCCATGGGCTTCAGCTATGTAACATGGCCGAACCCTATGGTTCCTTATTTTCTTTTAAAAATCATACAACTAAGATTTAGTCATTTGATGGTTCTCATATACACATCCATTAAACTCATACCCATATGTCCATGATTTTTATCCCTCAAGATCCATTAGAATATAACCAATGTTCTTCCATGGGGTTCGGCCATACAACATTGTCGAACCCTATGGTTCCTCCTTTCCATTAAAAATACCATAATCATCCCCAATTTTCTTCCATGGGGTTCGGCCATGCACTATGGCCGAACCCTATGATTCCATATTTCCTCTTTTAAATCCAATCACCATGATCATAACCTTTGATGGGATTCTTGTATATACCATTTAAGGTTTGGCCAAGTAATGGCCGGACCATGTTTCATTACTTATTAAAAATCTATCAAAATACCTATCGGTTCCGTGACTCCTCCGATTTTCCTTCGCTCCGACTTGTTCTTCCGATCCTTTCTGTCCTTCTTACTTCTTTGGCCGAGAGTGAAACTTGAGAGAGAGGGAGAGTTCGGCCTTATGTGAGAAT
Source organism: Chimonanthus praecox (assembly GCA_022113865.1). Lineage (NCBI taxonomy): Eukaryota > Viridiplantae > Streptophyta > Magnoliopsida > Laurales > Calycanthaceae > Chimonanthus > Chimonanthus praecox. Next base: position 17,239,259 of record CM039090.1, read on the forward strand.
GATAGAACTTTAAGATTAAACTCTATGTCTTTGGTCCTGAGGAGTGATCGGCCAAGAGAGGGTTTGAGGGAGAGAAACAGCCAAGAGGGAGAGGGAGAGAGTGAGATGAATATCAAAATTATTTTGTTCCAATGATGTGGTCGGCCAAGGATGATGGCTTTGGTAAAGCCCTTGATGTAACTCTCATTTTCCTTAACCTCTCTCCTTAATGCTCTAACGTGTGCCTTTGTTTGAATTTGAAATGTGTAACTGTCCACCTCCATTAACTCTCCATGTGGGAGTTTCATCTCATAGATGAAACTCCAAGGCTCCAACGTGTGCTTTTGTTTGAATTTGAAATGTGTAACCGTCCACCTCCATTATCTCTCCATGTGGGAGTTTCATCCATGAGATGAAACTCCAAGGCTCCAACGTGTGCCTTTGTTTAAATTTGAAATGTGTAACCGTCCACCTCCATTATCTCTCCATGTGGGAGTTTCATCCATGAGATGAAACTCTAAGGCTCCAACGTGTGCCTTTGTTTGAATTTAAAGTGTAACCGTCCACCTCCATTATCTCTCCATGTGGGAGTTTAATCCATGAGATGAAACTCTCATTCCAACTCACCTAACTCATATAATTTAATTCAAATCAACTCAACTCACTTAACTCATCACTTTAAGATCAACTCACTCACTTGATTGTAGTCCCATTTTAATTTAGCCCCATTTAATTAGGCTTGAACTCACTTGGTGGTCAACCAAGTCAACCACGACCCATTGAGTCCTAATTGGGCATTTTGACCCAAATAGCAACGTTGACCCAATTAAATGCGCCTTACCCATTTACTTTAAATTGAACCTTATACTATAACCGTTGGGTCCTAATTGGGCCATTGCCCCAACACCTTACCCATCTAAGGTTCATATCCGTCAATTCACAATTAAAATGGCAAATTCTGTAAATATTGATAACATAGAATTCTAAAATGTTACATTATTTTTATAACAATTCAATATCATAAATAGATCTCTATTCTCCACAACCAACATCAAAGAATAACAACACATCCATCCAAATCGAATATAATTATGGGACCTTTCAACAATGTCGGTGGCTAATTTCCAACTATCCGGGTAGATGAGTCTCCTCACGGCCATTAAAACACTTAGCCAATCCCTTTTACATTACTGTGAGTAAGCACTAGATTATGCAACTATTCCCACATATTATACCCAGTCCATTTCATAGGTCCAATATTATATTCACAAAATACATTACATAATGCAATATTTTTCATTACTCAATCAAATAAACGAAAAAAAGAATATCATGTACAACCAAAGTATAGCGTATTGTTTTCCCTCACCTAGAAGTTTGGTGATATGCACAAAATAAAATACTGAAACTCTCTTAGCGATCATGATCCAAAGTTTGCTGAAATATAATAATCATAACAAAAACCAATAAACATTCATGCTAACTATTCTCCTAAATTTTCAAAACCACTTGAGAATTCATTCCTTATTATTTTATATTAAAATAATTTATCTCTTAAGATCATAGGTGTTCTAGTTTAACAAATAGGAATTCAAAGAAATCTAAGTTTTCCAAGTTTTACGTACTTTTTCAGGAAAATCCTTGTAGGAAAGAATTCACTTGGAGAATTTTCTAGGAGCAACTCGTTCATCAATTACTTTCCATCCTCAACCAATAGGTAGATCTCTGAATTACGATCATAACTATATCTCGTGTGTCCCAAGGCGATCTTCTTAGCCCGAGTTATGATCGTTTTACTGAGACATGTACACTGCCAAACAGTTTGCAGTCTTAAACAAGGTATCTGGAATGTAACTCGAAATTGACCTATCAATTCATCAAATTTTGATTTCAAATTCGAACAGCAATTAGATCTATCAGTATAGCTTTTAACCCAACAAATTTCATTGAAAAAGACATTCGGAAACTCAAGTTATGATTTTTCTCGCGAGGACGCTAAGAAATCATAAACCTGATTTGAAATCTGAGTTTCATAGATTTCCACAAAATTGGGGTTTCCCTCTAATCCAAATCTAAGGTTATTAAATCATTCCTCTTAAACCTCTAATCAGTTCTTTATCACAATTTTACATGTCAAAGTCTCTTCTATCATGGTCGAATTGAATTTATAAAAGGAAAAGATCAACTCCCTTTCTAAGGTTAATCGTAGTTTTCTTCTTCTCTTTCTTCCTCTCTCTTTCCTTATTCAAATTTCTCAAAGGAAACTTCAGCAAAATTGTTTTAATTTGAGAGAGATATCGTAGAAGAAGAAGAAAAGAAAAGAAAAGGATTTAGAAGAAATAAATCTACATACCTCTAAGATGAAGAAAACTAATGAAAAACCAAAAACCAAAGGGAAGGAGATGCTGTTTTTACTCAACCAAGCTCAAGGAGGAAGATGAAGTTTCGCCCAAGGAGGAAGATGAAGTTTCGCCCAAGAAGAAAGAAGAAAAGAATCGTTGGTTTGTAAAAAGGGGCTATGCGCATTATATTTTATTTCAAGCAAAGAGGAGTCGGCCAAGTGGAGTTCTAGTCCATTTAGGACTTGCCTCGAACGTGTAATAGGATTTGTTTTCCTAAATTTCACATAGGGGTATTTCCTATTATTTATATAGGAAAGCCAATTAAATAAATCTCAAGATGAAATAATTTTGATAAACCAACTTGGTTTTCTCACTAATTTGGAATTTCTAAATTTTATTTATTTGATTGATTTGTTTTCTCTCTCACAATAATTTATTTAATAAAATTTTCTTTCTAAAATTAATTTTCCTAACGACAAGGGTTTGAGCACTTGAATTAATATTTTTTCTAATGCTGACATAATGTCATTATTTGCTCAATTTATTTTAATTGTGCATTTTAATTTTCTATCCATATTACATTTACTCAATTTAATCATCTTTCTATATAAAATTAATTTTCTAAAACAAAGATTTGAACACTAAATTCGACCAAAGCATTTGATTTAATATTTTATAAAATTCGCCCATGGCATGGGCAAATTGACATTTTCACAATTTGGTATTTCATTTAATGCAACCATATTTTCAATTTTGATCAACTAGTAATTTATTTTAATTGGGCATTGATGAGTGTAAAATAAATACATATTTTATTCCTAAATTTATTATTGTTAGTATCTCATTTTATTTAATTTTATCTAATTAGTATAATTTTGTGTTTTGCAGGTTTAATAGTGAGGATGACAGAAAAATGCTTAAATATAAAGCCTGGGCCCATTATGAGTCATTATGGACATCAAGCCCAATTATTGAGCCCATTAAGAAGAGCCCATGAAGAAATCCACATGTGTGAATACTATTTCCATTATCTCAAGAGGAAATTCGAAATTTACAAGCTAATATAAGAGGATTTTCGAATTTGGCAAGTGGATTAAGGAAAGAGAGAGAAAATAAGGAAGGGAGAAAAATAAGGAAGGTTTGATACATGTTCAGTATTTTGGTTATAAAATTTTCACTCCGATATCCGATTGCTTTGATTCTTTTTGCGTTGGAAAGAAGACTTCAAGAGCTACAACTTTGTAGTTTACAACTTTTCCTTATTCAGAAGTTAAAAGGGTCAAAACTGAGCTGCAAGATGGTGCATGTGTAAAAAACGGGATTCTACACCCACTTTCCTTATACAAATTTAGCTCCTTAACTCTTTTAAGTCATTCCATATTTAACACAAATCAAATCCGCCCTCCATGTGTCCCTTGCTTTATTTAAATCTTTGAATCCAATCCATTCATTCCACCTCCTTTCATCTATAAATACTAGCCATCTCCCATTGAGAAAACTGAACTTGGGCATTGAAGAAAAGGAGAGGAGAGGAAGAAGAGGAGGAGAAAGACTGTGGGATTTTCAGTCCACATTGGGTTCTAAGGTTGGTGGATTTTGATTTCCATTGTATTTTTCTTATGTCTTTATTCCAAAATTTCATTGTATTATAATTCTTAATTCAAATTTTATTAATAAAGGAGAGGTGGATTTATTTAGAATCATGGTCGTCCAATTATTTAATTTATGTATGATGAGAGTTTGATTTTGTTTTTATTCTTTTTATAATTTTATGATTGAAATTATTTGAAGAGATTCGAGGAGAGTGGATGAAATATTTAGGATAGATAAAACTTATTTTTCTGATTCAAGGCTCTTTTAAAGAGTGGATGAAATATTTGGATTTGGAATTATAAGTTTAAATTTTATCTACACTAAGGCTTGAATTGAATTTCTTAACATAATGGATTTTAAATTATTATAATAAGAATTTTAATAGATGAAGAATTTGAGTGCATGATTAATAATTTAAGTGAGCTCCATATTCTAGGCCTTGATATTATTTAAAATATGGAACATAAGCCTCCATAATTCTTTGACCCAGTTCCACTGTAAATATGTACAGAGGTAGTTTAGGTATCTTTAATTTTATTTTTGTTTATAAATCCAAAAACTCGTGAAATTGATGAACTAGGTTGGAAATAATTTAATTGCATCTTAATTTTGTTTTCTAAATTAGATTAAGATTGTTTATATTTTTATATTAATTCCACCATCTTAATTAAAATTAGTTAAATTGTTAGATTCTATGTTTAAATTTAGAATGTTTCTAAATTAAGATTAAAATTCATAGATTAGATTAACAATTCCACGTCATGATTTATCTCCATATTTATCAAAGTTCTTAAAATATATAATTCAATGGTGTATTTTCATGGATATATTTTCCTAAGTTCCGATGGGTTCGACCTCGCACTTAATCGCTATACTATCTAATGGTTCGTGCGCTTGCGAGTTATAAATTTAAAATTTGCACAACAGGCATTTTAAATCAGAAACTAGTCATTGAATTTTATTTTCTCACCAATTAGTTGTTTACTTCAAATGGAGAATTGAAACAAGCAAACATACAATCATCACTTTAATCCACTAACACTCTAATTCTACCCAATACCACTGGCCCACTACTCTATGTCAGGTCATTACACTAATCTTTCAATTGGTGCAAGCAATTGTTGGAACTTGGTTGATCAAGGATGATGTTGTAGAATGCACTTAAAACTATCAAATGGTTTAGTTAAAGGCTTAAGTTAAAAGGACTTTAGTTAAGGAAAATTATTTCAGCAGGCACTTTGTTGTGGACCTCAATTTAGAATAATATAAAACACCTTTTGTGAGCATATTTATTCCCTTAAATCGATTAGACACAATTTATTGGGTTTAACTATAAAAAATCTCTATTGGGACTTTTTTTATTGAGACATGCCATCAAATGGATGCTAAGGTCTACATAGTTGGATGTGATTTAAAAAGGACCATATGAGTAATTTGTGTATGAAGAGTCATCTTGTCACCTCCATCTGATTATCCTGCCACTTGATTTTGAACTTTTAAAAATCAGTGACTCATACTTATCAAAATTTAAATGCCAAGATTATATGGCTTGGATTATCAATTGATAATGAAACTTTATATACTTTATCTCCATATAATCATCTATCAAATAAATCCAAATATATGGGACTCACAATCCATTTAAAGGCATGTCTCGTTAAAGTGTCTCGCTTGGAGCGTCTTACTAGCTTAAGTGTTAAACTATTGAGTCAAATCATTTAAACATTGATTAAACATAATACTACAAAGATATGATATTTTGTTATAGTTAAAACTTAAAACTAAAAGACCAAAAATTATAAAAAAAAATTGAAATCACATTACAATCATGATAAAATAATAATGGTAGAAATGACATTTTCAAAGAAAAAGAATAAAGGAATAAATAAATGAATTGTATTAATCATTAGATACCATCTTAGATGCCCAATCTGCTAGAACCGGTCAAAGTAGATGGATTTACAGCCATGTTTGTGACCACTTTATATAAAGCACCTGTTGTGGCTATTTACCATCCATCACACGTTCCACTCACCGCTAGCATTCAATTATTGGATTTTTACCAAATTTGAATCCACCCCACTATCATGAGTCATGTTTTATTACTAGTTTCTTGAACTTGTTACCCTTGAATTCATAGCAGTAGAGTTGTCTTGTGTCAGTTATATACATGCTCAAACCATCGTAATATTACTTGATTTTCTAATTTATTAAGACAATCTTAAGGTTTCTTTTAATTGTTATTTGTTCACAGAAAAAAGGTTTCCACTTTCGACTATTTTACTTTTTCCTAATTGAGTTGTTAAAATCTTACGATATACGATCCGTATCTTACGATTCATACAATATGATAGAGGAACGATTCGTATCTATCAACAAATTTTACAATTCGTATAAATAATAGAATTATGGGGTTATTAGGAGTGTGAAAGTGAAACATTTCGTTTAATGATTTTTAAAGTTTGAGTTAATGAGCATTTAAGACCTTTTGATTTTGATAGTTTTTTAGTTCATTATTGACTTTTCACAGTATACTTGGATTATATACTAGTCTTATACTTTTGGTAATTGGAGCATTGAAATTTGAGGTCCAATGAACTAATTATATAGAATTCACTTAATATTGATAGAAAGTTGGAGAATTGTTCATGTTATTACATTTTATATATATTTTACGTTATTTCATATATTAAATATTTTTTTGGAAAAACACTTATGAATCTGATGAATCTTACAATTTTACGATTTACGATACATAATTTGCGATTTAAGATATATTGACGATTTACAATACAATTCGATTTTCACAACATTGCCTAATTTTTTGTTCTCTAATTGTTGTAATCTCTTTCACATATTTATGTATCCTTGTTTTATCATTGTCCAACATCCAGCTCCATAGAAACAAGATAGCCTTTTTCAGCTTTCAATCCGGCAAGATAGAGACCTTCAGCAAGACACCCAGAAAATAAGATGTAATTAAAGAGGAAGAACAGGTGATCAGGAAGAGGATCTTCATTGGCCATCGAGGCATTCACACTCGAAAAGTGAAGAAAGATACCAATGAAAACATAAGAATCGAAAACAAAATGTTTTATGATACTGCACTCATTGCAGAAGATAAAACCATGGATGGAAACAAAATTTATGGAGTAATTTTTTTGATGGACAGAGAGTGGAGTGACCGAGAGTATGGTTGTTGATAGAGCTAAGTGTAGAACTTGAAAGACCCAACTCCACTTAAATGAAAAAGTGGCAGTTGATGATGACTAAAGATCTGAACAAACTGAGATTTTCTAGAAATTTTCTTTTTTTTTCTTTTGAATATGAGTAAGTAGTTATCATTCCAAGGGATAGGAATGAGAAGCGAGAAATTCAATGGATGAAGATTACGATGTCTACTATCTGATGGATTTCAGCTTCACATGCTTAAGCTATGAAGTTGGGGTAATAAATTTTTTAGCTAGTAATTTAATATTTGATAAGGTTGTTATTCATCCTAATTGGAGCCATGTATCTCAGCATCTGCGATAAGCACGTGCAGGACCTAGAGTATCTATTTCTTTCTTATGACAATGAAAGGGTTATGGAGGAAATGGATAGTAAATACCAAACTACCAATTCAAAGAGATCCATATTACTTGAAAGGTAAATATTGTGCTGGTAGAATTATATGGCTATTCAACTCCTGTTGCTACTGTTTCGATTCATAATTTAAACTCAACATCTTGAAGACCAAAGTTTACCTATGTTGATACATGTTGCATGAGGATATGACATACTTCAGACTTTTTGGATCTCTATATTCACAGATACAAGTGCTAAAGATATTTAAAACATCTGAAGATTCTGTTTAACGGGAAGTTGTCTAGAATTTTCACTTAAACCTGAGGTATTATGGGTGTTAGCCTTATAACTTTTGTTAAACCATCTATAACAGTCATATGGACCATTATGACCTGGGATAGTAACATTTGACAGGAAGCATGAAATGTTATTTGAAAAAAAAAAAAATCACAAACCTTGTGATACAAAGTTTATAAAAGAAAGGGTACTTTAGGTTGGTTATCTTTCATATATAAATAGGTTTTGGATCATTTTTTTCACTTGTAAATGCAAATATTTCAGCTTATCTATACAACTTAATGACAAAAATTATCTCCAAGGGCCTGACATTATGTTTTTCTTTTTGAATGACAGAGAACCCCAACACCCCCATCTCTACCCGAGTACAAGGGTGTTGAGTAAAAATCTGGATGCTTCACAATATGTGTCTTCCCCACTTCTATCATCTTTTTTTTTTTAATTTCGCATAGAAACAACATATGTTCAAATGCATTCCCATGTCATTGTGATAGGTCTGTGCTTGAATACATGTGGAGAATGTGTCCTTTTTCCCAGAACTGTATACAAGACAAGAACAAGCTTCATTTATTCAAATGAGTATTCTTACACATACTTCATTTACAATGCCATTCAATGAAGAAACAAAATAACAAGATCTTATATTCCTTATCCACATAAAGACCCTCTTATTCATCAAGCAATCAATCATGTAGCAATCTACAAGTTTATGGTTACCACCAATGGAGAATCTCCTTTATCAACCAAAAATGTCCGCGAAATTTTCTTTTCGAGTGTAATAATTTCCACAGTATAGCTCCCATGGAAGCCTCTAAATCTGATTTCTCCTTGATCATCAATGTGCCCATTGGCATGCGACAACCACTCCTTCTTAAGTGCTAGGTATCTCTTACCAGCTTCATTTATATCACCTTCAGCATTGACCAAGTAAGCATTATCCCGGCTCATGAACAGATCCCAGAAACCCCATAACATGATCCCATCAACAGAGGGATGTGCAAATGCTTCCCGAAGCATAACTTCCAAGTCGTCACCTCTAATATACTCATTTATCGATGAGAGATCTAATTCAGTGAACCAGATTGGAAGGCCAAGTACTCCCAACTTATCCAGAGCAGAGCAAACAATAGACCCCACGGGGCTATCAATGTGACCTTGTATTCCAATCCCACCAACTGGTGCACCTTGTCCTTGCAAGTCAAGGATGTGTTGCATGTACTTCTCAGGTGAAGATCTAGGGTCACATCCATCCTCCACATGGTAATCATTTACAAAAAGAGTGGCAGAAGGATCAAGTTGGTGGGCCGTCTTGAACATGTAGGACCTGATATCTTTACCCAATTTGTCTTGAAAGAAAGAGCCATGCAACATCTCATTGTTGACGTCGTAATGGCAGAACTTCTCTTTGTATCTTGTGAGAAGACCGGTCAAACGGCTCTGTATGGCAGTCATCAGGTCATTTTTGTTCAATGAGCGCACCCATGATTGGAGGGTGTATTCCACTTCCCAAAATATGCAATGGCCCCTCACTGAAATGTTATTGGTCTTGCACAAGTCCAGGAGCTCATCGGCATCACGGTAGTTAAAATTGCCTTGTTGGGGCTCTATCCATGGCCATTTTAACTCATTTCCAAACACCGCCCAGTTGAAATTCTTCACAAAGAAATTAACAAAGTCTTCATTATCAATATTCGTTCTCATGATACATGATCCAAAGGGAAAACTGTTCTGTACTTGTCTGACTTTGACAAATGTACCAAAGAGAGTAGAAGCATCCGATCCTGCAAATTTTAGGATGACATCTCGCTTCCGTACCTATGACAAGAGTAAATAAACAATAAATTGAGAGAGAGTTACTAATTAAATATCTTAACTTTGGTTTAATGGGAAACAGTATACCTTATCTGTTTGTTTCTTCAGATGTTTAAATCTCGATTGCCTATTGACAGGAAAGATTTGAAGTCCTGCGAGCATTAAATCAACACCTGCAGCAGGACCTTGCACATAAACCATAACTTTTGTTGGTTGCTTCTCAATTCTAAATGATCCCCCAATTTCATGCCATGTGTCACTCCCCACTTCAGCCTGGCCTCCATTGACCCACTGGCTATCTACGCCAAGTGCAACATTTACATTCTGAGGACCAGTTGCTCCAGAACCAATACGAACCCAAGCTGATACTTGGTATGTCAAGTACAACTTCAACTTATCTGTGACCATCTGAGCAGGACCCATCCAGGTTTGCGTGCGATTTGTCACAAGAATATAGTGACCACTTAGAGGTTCATGAGGTCCAAGAGAATCTCTTGCCATAGGAGGTAACACACGAGGTGATCCGGTGCCAACATTCAAAGTACATGGACCGAGAGGAAACCACCCATTTGTTGTACCATCACTAAGATTGCTGTTCTCAACTATATTTACTCCAAAATCAACATTCTACAAAACAGAGAATTAATATTTTGTTTTATAATGAGAAATATACTCATTGTATGATCAAGTAAATAAATTAGTTCTCATCACAGTGTCCTAGAAAGTGATATGATATGGGCATTTGAGAACTAACAAAGAGAGGATGGAAAGTAAACAAATCGGAATCAACTTGGTAAAAACCAGGTCATGAAATGTTAAATTTCATTCTCCTATACTTGGTTCCAATGCATTTGTATTGTTTACATGAAATAATGAAATTATTTCACTGTTTCAAAAAACAAGAAATGTTAAATTTCATTACCAGATTCATGATTTCCACCCAAAGCTAACTAGGGTGCTAAAAGCCAGTACCCCACCAACATACGATTTCCAATTTCAGAGACCTGGGTACCTTCATGTATATATCCCCTTTATATTTGATATGTTATATACTCCCTCTGTTCCATTTTAGTTGTCTCATTTGAAACATTTGTATTTTTTAAGGAACCCTCTATACGAGGCTAACACTCCATCTGATCTCATCCACTTTCAGCAAACTTTATGCTACTCCAATATAAATGGGACAATTCCAAAATCCATATAAGACAACTACTCGTATTGCATTGCATAATCTATATGATGGATACTGATACTGCAATGGATTCTCATAGGTTACACACAGAAATGTGTTTTTTGCAGTCTTCTACTAGTTTTGCCAGAGTCAACCATTTTATTTTTGTTTTATGTTGCTATATAAGAATTGTACAAATGGAATTCCATTAAAAAACTTCTAATTCTCAAATTTCTAAAAAACTAGTTTTGCCACAGGAAAACAGTACTTCATTTAGTGAGACTGGAAAATGATTACATTGACAAAATGTTTCAAGTAAAATTCACTAAACCAAATAGAAATAGCATGTTTTTAAATGGGAAGGATACCTCTATCTATATCTATGTAATTTTTTTGGAAATCACATGTTATAACCACTCTCAGAGTCCATCTCTCTACTAGTATTTGGGAATTGAGAATAGTAGAAAATTGATCTTTCTTCCTGAATACAGATGAAAATGGAACCATGTGACCTCCATTCGATGACTGCAGTTGTAACTACAGTATATGTTTTTTTTTTCTATTATTGTTGCCACCAGTCATTCTTGTCGAGGCATCCCAACTTGCATTCCTGAATCCTAAACTCTTGATTGAAAAAGATATTGGTATCATTTCCTAATAGCATTTGGTTTTTTGTGGATAAGTGCAGCTAAATCTTTCTTTCCCTTCTTTTTTTCTTTTCTTTCTTTTCCCCTTTTTTTTGAGTGATGAGTGTAACTAAGTCAATGAAGAGAACTAAATCAAAATAGATTTCGCATCAATCTAAATGGGATCCTTGTTTACTTGCTTCCAATGAGAAAAGTTCAACTTATTCATATATTGCAAATTATCATGTCAATAAGTTACTCTTTTTCAGGTTCAATTAATCAGGTAGAATTTGACATAGTCAAAATAAGGCTCACATCCTCTTAATCGTTCTTCTGAGAACTAAAACAAGGGTAAATACCCTTGGTTTCACTAAAAGGACATGCACCATCAGTTCATGTATATAGAGCCAGTATCCATGCTTTTGATGCTTACACCAAGGTAATGTAAGTGGCAAGAAGCATGAAGACAGATAGAAAGTTATTTTCTTTCCCACCAATTTATCGAATCAAAATTTATTGTACAATGGTACATCCAGAAGAATGCATATGATCCACTAACCTCAATCACAGGTGGAGATGAAGGAGGCACTTTTGCTGCATGTTTTACAATTAAACTATTGAGAAGAATATCAGTCCCTGCAGGTGGTCCTTCAAGGTAAATCACTACTTTCGATACAACACTATTTAGAAGGAACTTTCCATGCAACTGTACCCAGTCCTTATCTGTTGCCTGTGAACTTTGGGAGAAACATAATTCTTTTCAGTATTTTATACAATGCATATCAAATATCCATAACAGAATGGTGAAGGAAAACAGCCCAGGCTATAGGCTGAGGATGGTCCAAAGCCGAACAGACCATCCTGACTCATTGCTGGTCAGAAACATGTCTATTCTGTGATGCAAATTGAAAAGCATGATAGAGACTCACTTGGCAATTCCTATGTACTGCTCACGTTGATTTTGCGTCTGGACCCACAAAGTTGCTCGTACATCAGAACTAGAGACATTCCCAAATATCCGAACTACAGCAGTGACCTCATATGCAAGCTTTCTTTGTACCCTGCCTGTGATGCCTGCTGAATTCCGTTCCAGCTCTGTTTACGCTCTGTTGCAGAAACAAAGAACTTCCCAGTCAATGGAAGAACTTTTCCATCTCCCATGGAATCATGAAGAACAATCTTGCAGCCTCTTCCAGACCAGTTGTTAAGGCCATCCTCAAACCGGGGGTTCAATATGATATTTTCATCTCCATCATCGCAATATTGTGTATTAACATCCTATATAAAAAATTAAAAACAAAGAATAGTGTATAGTTTTAGCAACTGCTGATGTGAAAGAATCAACATGCCCAACATGTTGATTATCTATAAAAACACATGAGAAAAAATGAGGGTATATTCGCATGTATCCTAAAATGACAACTGATTTAAGAATATTGGCCAATTATGTATTACCATTCTCCGTAAAGAAAATATCTCTTTGTTAGATGGGAAACCAATTACAATAGTATCAATTTCAAATTCAGTTTTCTACAAGTCAACCAGCAAAAAATGAATTTTTTTTTTGTCATTGCATAGAATAGAAGTGTTACAAGTTTAGCTGTGTAAGAAACTATAATATCATTGAGGAGACATCTATAAACTGAATCATACTTCATGTGCTAAACCTCCCTGCATTTATCATTATACCCAAATAAGCATCTAAAAAACAGAAAAAAAAAGTTAATATAAAGATGTGCTCTAATGTAACACATATCAAAATTAGTTTGAATGTCTTGTACAGAATGGGAAATCCATCCAACTTCATGTTTAGGGTTCGCACAATAAGTTGGCTGCTTTTCTACTCTTTTTTTTTTTTAGATCTTCTCTGATCAAGATCAGAAGAATGTTCCACTCATGATTTGGATATCCATCCAAAGTGCCAATGTCTATCCCAATTAACAGATAATATTTTTGCAGTGAGAAGCAAGTATGCCTTGTTCACACAAGAAGTAGCCCTCCGTGTTTTAAGACATTCTGAATTTCTCATTACATTTTTGGTGCTGAGATTTGCCAAAATGATGCATATGGAAGCATATACTGCCAAAATAAATCATAACAATTTACTTGGGTCTTTAGAATACACCTGAAACTGCAAACAATCAGAATAGAATTGTGTTCAGGACGGCAAAGAAATTGGAAATGACATACAATGTGATTCTCTTCTCTTTGTACTCAGAACTTAGTATCTCTCTAATAGACAACAGGGTGGATAGTAACTTTCCTATTGTGCGTTGCAAAATGCTTCAGCACTCCTAGTGAATTTTTCTCTCCCTTAAAAAGGGCGGACCTCGAACATCTCCCAGTCCTTGTTACAGGATCAAGTGGGTACAAATCCATCCAACAGCTGATTGATAATCTTCTCATCATCATCATAAGCTAAGCCATTTATACCATCAGTCTGGGGTTGACATTTAACGAAATTGTTTTCATGGGCTACTGCCAATTTGATGCCCATGGGTAGAATTACCAAAGTGCACACAATTCTTCTGAAAAATACCTAGAAAAACAAATTTCAAACAAGCCACATTTTGCCAGCCACTTAGAAATACTAAACACATGGTAAAAAAATCATACTTTATAAACTCAATACAACACAAGACTTGAGGAGGAGGAGGAAGAAGAAGAAGAACAAAATACCCCAAAGCCACTGCCACTGACACTGCTGCTATGCTGATTGGCCATTTCTCTCTGAACTCTATAACAAAAAGACAAAAATTAGGAACTTTTTAGAGAATTGTGAAGTGGCTACAACCTAAGATATTAAACCCAGATGGGTATGGATTGAATTCTTAAGGAAACAGGTGTAAGGGAAAATGGGTGCAAATGGATCTCAAGTGGGTGCATTTGGATCATGTGGCATATTAAACCGCACCAGGGTTCATTTGAGCGCTTACTCCCATATAATGTTTTGCACAGAGAGAGAGAGAGAGTAAAAAGGAACCTGAGAATGTGGTGGGTGTTGGGAATGTTTTGTGGAGCCAAGGTGTCTGGTTCTGATGAAGGAAGCAGAGAGCTTCCTCTTTATATACTGATCTGATGAAGAGTACAGATTCAAGTAACCCTTACGGAAAGCGCGGGAGCAAGCAACCGACCAACCTCCTCAGACTTGAAGTTAATATCTATATCAAAGCACCAGAATTCTAGTCTTGTTTTAGTAATCCAAACAACTTTTTTATATTTTTTTTACATTTTTTAATTCTTCTCTGTTGGGCCACATCATGGACAAAAGGTTTGGTGTGACCCATCCATCATTACCCACGTGGCATTTAGAAAAATACCATTTCAAATTGTGGATATTATGATTAAGCACATTGCAATGGAAAGAAAATTTGTTGACTTAAACACCTATATTTTTTTTCAATAAAATATTCTTTACATTTTTTCAATTTTTAAAGTCATCTGGATACGTCATAATTGTACAAAGGGTACAGAATTATCCCATTCTATCAAAAATAGAAAAATTAAATAACTATTAAAGATAATTGTTCTAAAATTATCTCACCCAATCTAAGTTGTTTGATGATTGAAATATAAATAATTAAGGTCATTTTGAAAAGACTTAAAAGTTGCTACGGCTAGTCTAGAAGCCTTAGATGAAATGCTTCTAATCATCAAGTTAAGCTGTTAGTTTTTACCAAATGCAATGAATGTACAGCATTCTTATCTAATCACTCACAATAATGGTTAAAAAATTAGCAAAAACTTATGAGAGTTTGTTTAAACTAATTTTCAGTTGAACGAGTCAATGATTTTATTAAATCGAATTTAAATTTTTTATCTAGTTATTCAACTTGATAAGATTTTGAGTTGAGTTTGAGTTTTAAGTTTTCGAACTATCTTCATATATATAGACAAAGAAGAGCCGTCCGATGTAACTGAAATTGCTAATATCATACAAAACAATGGATAATTCGATCAGTTTCCTTTACTTAAATGAGACGTAAAACAAAAAGATATTAGTAAAACAAATAGCAAATGAAATCCGAATTTATTGGAGTGTCAAACCATTGTAATCATTAAATTTATTGTCCTTATATAGACATTTGGAAATGCAATGCTGGATAATCCAAATTCAACGATTGACATGAAAGGTCAGGAGACTAGGAGAGTTGATTTGAAGCCCTATTAGTCACTTCAAAGTCTTTTTTGTGTGCAAGACTTAGTTTTATCTTTTTTGTTTTTCTTCCCTCTCTTTTTTTAATGAAAAAAGTTTGGGTGGTGGGGTTACTTGGTTACTTTGTCTTGCAAAATTAGGGACCCTTTCCTCCATTTGGTGTGCTTTGCAATCTTGTATTGCAATTGAAGGATGTCATAAGTTAAATAATATAAAAAGGAAGAACAGAGTCCTTAGCACCAATATTCATAAATGCAAGTGGGGATGTGACACAATATAGATCTGTTTAGCCTCATAATAAAAAATTTCTTGCACGGGAAGATCCTAATCTTTCAACTGGTGCAAGCAAAGTTGCAACATGAGCTTAGAAGGGATATAGTTAAGAAAGATTATCCATTGGTTAGTCATAAGTTTGGTAAATATTTTATTGTGATTTTAGCGAGCACTTTCTTGTGGAGTTGTGTTGTTAAAGGCTACAAAGATTAAAATTAAATTAAATTGATAAAAGTTTAAAGAGTTTAAAGAGCGTGACTTAATTAATTTAATCAAAGTAATTTTTTTTTTGTTGCATCTAAACATAGATATTTCCAATATAACCATCATAATTACCACTTTTGGGCCTCACCCAGTAAGAAAATTTATCTTAAAAGTATACTTGGAGAGAATCTCTTATGTACATTCGAAAGTATATATATCAATATGTATTTCAAATGAAAAAGCTAAATAACATAGTAAGATATGGTGCATGAGAGAAGCTATTGTACTTAATATAATCTATTCAAGTTAAGATTTAGTAACTCTTATCCAAACATAAAACTTTCTAAACAACCCATCCTAAAAATTTACTCTAATGCGTCGTAAGAAAATGCTGATCATGTTTGTTGAGAACCTGTTCTCAATAATTAATTTTTATAATATTGAGACTCAGAAATATTTCTATCAATTTCAAACTATCATAATATCTCTCTCTCTTGACCGATCACAACCCTTTGATAAGTGCACTGATATTGCAAGATACTTTTTTTTTTCATAGAAAACTATTTTCATTTTTGCCAGTGTATGGCAAAATTGAGAAGTGCTTATTATTGCAACCATTAGAGTTTCAGATTCATGATATCAAAATAAAAGGCCATCTTAAGAAGGTCCAACACATTTATGATTTTCTGTGTTAGTGCACTGGTTTACCGAGTCACCTATTTGTCAATTTAGTCACTTGTGAGAAGCCTTACCTCGGAAAAACATTGACACGAATCAAGACTCAAGAAAAAGTTGAATCAAGTCCAAGATTGGAGGAACATTTAAAGATTTAACATCATCATCAGAGTATGGCAATCACTCAGGTAAATTAGCCATAAATGACTCTAGGGTGGACCATACACCTCTAGGATGACCATGCCTAGGTTTAGATATCACATCTTGATAATTTAATCAAGTCTATGAGAAGTTTGACATCCAACAGAACCAAGTGGACTTAACTTTGAAAACTAATGAACTGTCAAGCCGATCTATAGTGTCCCGACGATCTATCTCTTTGGACAAGGACGACCCTTCGTGGTCATACGATCAATTGTTCGGACTGACATTGGCTCTGGTAGGAAAAATATTGTCAAACAATTTTTGCCTCAGGCCAATCCTATCGTAGATATCATGATCGATCACATTGGACAGGACATGACCCATCATGGTGTGACAACATCTCGGCATGGACGTCCAGAGTTATGTTTGAAACAACTTTGTAAAAACCAAATGGTCTCAGGACGTTTGTATCGTCAGAAGCACAATCCCTCGTCACTGGAGTTCACGATCCTTCGTAAAGCACGATCAATCGTGTGTGACCGTTTTCAAACCGTTGGAGTGCATTAATGTGCAACGGTTTGGTTGGTGGGAAGTCACTTTCAAGCCTCACGATTTATCATGGTGCCACGATCGATCGTGGAATTACAGATTCGAAAATCTGGTTTGCCTCTTATAAATACTCCACTGTTTGGAGAAGTTAAGGATCCCTTCCAGAGCATTTATGAGTCTTATCAACCAGAGTTAATTGGAAAATTCAAAGGCTAAGATCAGTGGATCAAATCTCGCTATGTTCTTCACTTGGTATAACTTGCTTATCCATATCCTAGAAACCTCTCCCAAGCAGGGGTTGAAAATTCATTTTCGGCCAATATATCAGTCGATATTTTTCTCTCTCCAGTCGATATTTTGATATCGGCCGATATTGTGAATATCGACAGATAACGATATATATCGGCCGATATTTACCACTAGAAAACCGATACATATCGGCTGATACGATATGTATCGGCCGATATTTGCACCACTGCTCCCAAGGATTGTGATTGCTCATACATCGAAGCATCTATGTCATCAAGCAAGGTCACATTGGGAGAAACTCTTCAAAAACACATCTACATTTGCAAAGCTACAAAAGCAAGTGTTTCTCCTTGTTTGATTTATTTTAATCATTTTGTTAAGTGGATTAAACAGTGTTCTTAAACCACTATAAAAATAGAGGGATCAGGATTAGAATGGGGTTGGTCAAACCTTTCAAAATTAGGATTCGAGTTGGGTGAAAGTCTCACTCTATTTGAGTAAGGTGCAATTCTTTCTCTATTTGTGCGGGCATAATTCCCCATATAGTGAATTTGGGATAACATATCGAGTGTTTTGGTCTTTGCATGTTTGATTGATTATTAATCTTTTAGACTCTTAAAATCACACACTTGATTAATCTTAATTCTGCTGCATATATTGATTGGTTAATCGAGAAATTTTAAAAGACCATTGAATTTGGATATTATCCTATTCACCTCTCTTCTAGGCTCAATCGTGCTCTAGCTCCGAGAACTTTCATCTTGGAAAAGGGTTCAAGCTATGGAAGCAATTTTAGTACATATCAAGAAGATAACTTGGTACACCACTCTAGATTTTGCCTTTTCCTTGGGTGAGACATCTGACATTAGCCAATGAACAAAAATATACTTTTGGATTTTATTAGACAACTAAGATGTTACCATGTAACTTGAAATTACTTCACAATAGAGGAGAATGAGATACCCAGATCCTTCCCCTTAAAAATAGACATCGTTTCGATTATTACACAATTGGAAGCCTTAACAAAAGTAACTTGAAACTACACAATAGAGCATGACATTTTCACAGTTGCCCAAAGCTATGAAGATTCAATTGATTTACGAGCACTTCGTCTCACTCTCCTGCAAGCACAAACACCAGCAATAATTGAGTTTTTCTTCTCTTTTTTTTCCAAGCATTAATTTGAAAAGCCACATAAACACAATAGCATGTTGTGGAACCTGTTGTAGGCCTGAATATCATTCTGATACAGATGAGCCGCCTCAGGGTTTGCAGGGCTTGCCGGGTTTGGATCAGTAAGAAGTGACTGCACCAGTAAGTAGTCGTTACATATATCTTTTAAAAGGATAGTTGTAACACATGCACAGAAAAGCTATCTTTCCATCATCGAAGTACACAAATTTGTGCCTAAGTTGTACAAAGCAGGAGCAGCGTGGGAATGGATTAAGGTGTGAGAATGGTGAGGTAACAGTTCCCAAAATATAAGAAACATGAGCACCTAGGAGGCAAGAGGTGATACGACTTGGCATTCACACAACCTATGTGATTCTATAGCAGTATCATCAGATTGCACTGCATTACAAAAACAGTAGAACCAATACAAAAGGATATATAGTAAAATACCTTCAAGATTAAAAATGTTTATTGCAACACCTAGACAGGTATGATTGATAGTGTAACCAAAAATAACATACAAAAGAAGTTTCAACAATCAGTTAAATTGAAAAATGGTAAAAGTTTAATAAAAGGTAAATAAAGCTCTTTTGGGTTAAAAAGTGAACTGAGACCTAGACGCATACCCAAGTGACAAAAGATTTTAGTATTAGTATCAATGTTATTTGGAGTGCACTAAAACATCATGAAAAATTTAGTTAATAAAAGCTAATTTTACTAATTAATACACTCAGTTGTTAAAAAAAGGAGAGGAGAATAACCTGAATTGATGTCAAAATTGTACAAACATTATGACACGGTGACCATGCATCCTGAATGATATCCATGCAGAGGGTTCCATCATAATAAACTGCAAAGTCAACACACTTACTTAAGACTCCAGATGGATGGATGTTCAAGCGGCTTAAAAAACTAAATGAATCGGAGAACGTAGAAGATAACAATGGCATAATTTCTAAGGGAAAATTGATTTGTGAACTGGTACTTTCTCTCAAAGAGAGTCCGTGTGATGTAAATATGGGTGCTTTCCATTTTTCCCTTTCACTTTTTAATTCATCAATGACAAATCAAGAGTAAAATAGAAAAGCACTCATATTTACATCATCCAGTACCCTTCTGAGAGAGAGTAACGGTGCACAAATCAAATTCCCCTTCTAAGGCTGTGCTTCCACTATAACATTACAAAAATAACTGGAATACAGAATTATTTTTAGAAAGTGCTATGGTAATGACTTGCCTATGATGCTTCATCATGTCGGTTGCTGAACAAAAAAAAAAAAAAAACCCTCTTCTACATACCTTCGGCATACAAAGAATAAATGAAAAGAAAGATAACTTCATACATCAAAGACCCAAAATGAGTTTCAGATGAACAGTGACTCAGATTTCAAATGAACAATGACTTCGATCTTAGATTCAACTGATTGACAAAATGGTGATTCTAAATAGAACAATGAAAACCTCAAAATCTTTTCTGAAGTTGTATTTATTTTTCCATTAAATTCTAAATGGCCCTTATAATTGAAATTCCTGCCATTTTCAAATTACAATGTAAACACTCTTATTTTCATCAATAGAATCATGAGATTTTAATATTTTTTTTAAAAGAACACCTAGATATAGGGCCACACCTAGATATAGATTGTGCTGAGTGTGTTGAAAAAGTCATTCCTTCAATGAATCAATCAAGCCTCA
This sequence comes from Chimonanthus praecox, assembly GCA_022113865.1. NCBI lineage: Eukaryota > Viridiplantae > Streptophyta > Magnoliopsida > Laurales > Calycanthaceae > Chimonanthus > Chimonanthus praecox. The sequence continues at coordinate 17,259,764 of CM039090.1, forward strand.
CTTTTTGAGCTCTCTAAAATTTGATCAGTTTAAATAATTTTTTACTTTAAAATTTACAGCTTTAAAAAACATGGCTTTATTAATTAAATCAAAATGATTTTTGGTGTGCCACATATTCAACAAATGATCTTTCCCACACACTCATCACCACTCTATTTGGTGGGCCCTGCCCTTAGCAGGTGATCATTTCATAAACAAAAGAAAAGATTACTGAGAACCCTACATCATCTCACTTTACTCAAGTAATATTAAATACTACGATGGAGAGAATGGGCATGATGGTTTAGAAACCCACAAGTTGGAAAACATTTTCAAACAAAGTCACACACTTGTATGCATCAGTCTAGTTGCCATTTAGCATATCTAGGGAGCATCTCAATGCATGACAAGTATAATTCAATGCAAACTCAGCTAATATTCAAATCCTTGACAGAATTGTCGTAGGACAAAATTTAATGGAATGGGTGGAGTCAAACTCCACAAATAACCAAATAGAAAAATGTGTCAATGGAACCTTTCCAACCCAAAATTTATCAAAAGAAAAAAAAAATCTAATATTCAATTAGATTTCATGGAATTCCAAGAAGTATAATTCAATTCAAAACTCAGCTAATATTCAAATACTTGACAATTGGACAAGATTTCATGGAAAGGGTGCAGTGGAATTCCACAAATAACCAAACAGAAAAACTGTGACAATGGAACATTTCCATTCCAAAATTTATCCAAAAAAGAAAAAAATCTAGAATTCAGGTGAGCTCGAATTTCCAGAGAGAATTCCCATCAAATGAGATCTTTTCATTTTTTCTGGCTTGAGCAACTAAGAATAGACTAGAGGTCTCGGGTTCAACTCTTCCTAGAGTTAACCGATACACAAGGCTTGTGAGCAGTTTTATGTATCCATGGGATTAGTCTCACCTCCAATGTGGGGTGTGGATACCCATGATATTAAAAAAAACAAAAACAAAAAAAAAATGGAAGGGGGTTGAAAGCAACTATAAGAGAAACTGACTCAGTTTGATGTCTAAAGGAGTTTTCATTTGAAGATTTGACTAAATCATCATATAAATGGCCATTGTGATAGTATTTTAAATATAACTGCACTGATATTAAACTCTAGATCCGCCCAGGTCAACAGGAGTCAAATCAAGATTTTTTTAAACAGAATTTGAGCATTCTAAAGAGACATAACCATAACACCGGGGGCCCAATTGAAGTCTCCATGTGGTTTTTGCCAATTAAAATCCATTTTACTAACTAACATTGTTGTCTTAGTGTCCCTTTATGGAACGCCAGTAGACCAGCTTATTAGGAATTAGAATCAAAATGAAAAGAAGTTGAAGTTTCATTTTACACAGTAAAAGGGGAGCTGTTCTATTGTACATTTAAAGGGTGCTGTTCTGCTAACAATGCCATGATTGATTTCTAACATCAAGATTCCACGTCTACAGAAAGCCTAATAAAAATCACTAATAATTCAAGAAATCAGTTTAGATAATTTGATTAGCATTCTTTGCAACCAGCCAGAGTAACATCTCCTTCATTTGGTTGAATTTGGAAATTTCAGCTTTCTTGGGAAGGAAGTATACCTTTCAGCATTAAATCTTCATAAAATGGAGCGGTTCTGCTGTCTATTTAAAGGATGCTGTGCTGCTAATAATGCCATGATTGATTTCTACAATCAAGATTCCATGTCCACAGAAAGCCTAATAAAAACCAATAATAATTCAAGAAATCAATTTAGATTATTTAATTAGCCTTCTTTGCCACCAGCCAGAGTAGCATCTCCTTCATTTGGTTGAATTTGGAAATTTCAGCTTCCTTGGGCAGGAATTATACCTTTCAGCCAAACCAACACCAAAATTGATTTATATAAGAAATGAGATTTTAAAAATACCAATTTGGACTGGAAAAGCAGAAAAAACAAAACCCAAGTGAAGGACCATATGAATGCAAGTGATTCTTCTCCTGTTTGCCATCTCCAGCATACCCAAATGCTGCAACATCCACTAAAGCTTAAAATTAGTGATAGATCATGACAAGACCCATGAATTCAATGGACGCTGAGTCACCAATATATTCTCAACACTCGTGCAAAGCCCCAAATAAACCGCACAATCCAACCTGTTGAAGAACTGATGTACTTGGGATTCCCAAAAAACTCAGTCCAAAACAATTTATCCAAAAAATAAGATCTAAAATATTTGCAACTTAAATTCTCAAAATGACTATGATCATCCAACACCAAATAAATAGCAATTTAGTTCATCCAATCCAATCATGAATGATTAGATCTAACTGAATTGTTGCAAATCTGAATAAGTACTCCAATTTCACCATCCATCAAATACGGCATTTTATCAAACACAAATCACAGATAGATCTATCAACAGATTCTTTGAATGCCCAAAATCTTGTGTAAATTAGATATGATGAAATAGATTTAAATCACACATTCATGGGTGTAAAATCTAACTCTCCAATCAATAATAGATCACAATCAATCTTGGAAAAATAATCTCAACCATCCAATAAAGATGATGAACTTGGATGTGGATCTTAGACCACATCCCTTGACAATACTTCCATGTTTATGATATTAACAAATCACATGCAGCCACTTTCTTTAACAAATAATGAAAAACATGATGAAAATTTAATATCTAAAATTTTTCAAGAAAACCAATGGGCATGAACTAATGCAAAATAATGGTGTAGATCTAGACTATATCAATGGTATGATCCAGGATGTGAAGACGTGTTTTCCTGGAATTATAGAAAACACAAAACAAGAAAAAGATGGAGGAGCCAACATCCAACTTCTTTCCTCTCTCAATTATTATTACAAAAATCTAAAACCAATACCAAGACAATACTCCAACAAGTTCTACATAAATAGATTGTAATGAAATGCCTTCCCCTCTTGCTTCCCATGCCACTACTTTCCCTCAATAATGCTTCCATGCCACTACTTTCTCTCAAAATAAATGGTGTGGATCTAACCTATATCAATGGTATGATCCACAATATGAAAATGTGCAGCACCAAAAACACCCAGGGTAATGGAAAACCCAACACAAGAAGAAAATAGAGAAGCCAATGGCCAACTCCTTTCCTCTCTCAATTTTTATTACAAAAAACCAAAACCACCTGGGAAGAACACTCCAATGAGTTCCACATATATAGATTGTAATGAAATGGATTCCTCTTGCTTCCCATGCCACTATTTTCCTTCAATAATGCTTCCATAGCATTACTTTCCCTCAAAATAAATGGTGTAGATCTAACCTATATCAATGGTATGGTCCATAATATGAAAATGTGTTGCACTAAGAAACACATAGGGTTACAGAAAACCCAACACAAGAAGAAAATGGAGCCAAGGGCCAACCCCTTTTCCTCTCTCAATTTTTATAACAAAAAAAATCAAAACCACCAAGACAACTCCAACAAGTTCTACAGGTATAGATTGTAATGAAATGGATTCCTCTTGCTTTCATGCCACTACTTTCCCTCAATAATGTTTCTATACCACTACTTTCTCTCAAAATAAATGGTGTAGACCTAACCTGCATCAATGTCCATAATATGCAGATGTGTTACACCAAGAAACACTTAGGCTTATAGAAAACCCAACACAAGAAAGAAAATAGTGGAGCCAATAGCCAGCCTCTTTTCCTCTCTCATTTTTTTATTAAAAAACCAAAGCCAACTCCAAGACAGAACTCCAACGAATTCTACATATTTATATTGTAATGAAATGGATTCCTCTTGCTTCCAATGCCACTACTTTCCTCAAATAATGGTTCCATGGTTATGAAATTGACAAATCAATAATATGCAGCCACTTTCTTCAATGTATGATGAAAAACTTCAGATCTAAAATTTTTCAAGAAGAAAACCAATCGGCAGAAACTTGTGCTAAATAAATGGTGTAGATCTAACATGTCTCAATGTCATGATCCACAATATGAAGATGTGTTGCACCTAGAAACACCTAGGGTACAGAAAGCCCAACACAAGAAGAAGATGGAGAAGCCAATGTTCAACCTCTTTTCCTCCCAATTTTTATACAAAAAAAATAGATTGTAATGAAATCTTGCTTTCCATGCCTACTTTCCCTCTCGCACACGTTGGAGGTATCTTTGCAATCTTAAATGCTACAACTACTAAAACGAAACTCCTAAAGATAGCTAAGAAATGATGGAAATTCATCACCTTAAGTAAGATCTAATTTCTAGGTCGATGTGAACTAAATCATACACTCATTTATGTGAAAATTTCATCTCGACCTACAGATGCGGTCTGGGCCAACTTAAATGCACTTTTTACCACTAGATGCCTTTCAAATTGGAGGATTTTGGAAGAATCTATTTTTTTTATAATAATGAAGGGCTATGCTTAAATCATGGCCTTCTCTTTAGGGTGGTTTCATTGAGCTTGATTTTTCTTTATTTCAAATGGAATGCCCCTACATTAAGAACATTAATAAAAATTACCAGTACCAACCAATCAAACACACTTATGAGTGAACCCATCAAAGAAAGCAAAAGATTCTTGGGCTGCTTGCAACCTTCAAAGAATTCAAATGTGCTTCAACACAATTCATTAAATCCTTAAAAGTAGGCACAGATCATCAAATGGCCTATAACTTCAACAAACCTAAGAATGATAGGACAATCACCAACAAACAAATGCACAATGCTGATGTGAAGTACAAAGACAAATCCACGTACAAGCAATTAAAGGACACTTAAAAAGAATTCAATGCACCAGAGAAAGTAGATGATTCTTCCCTTGATTGCAATCTTTGGAACATCTTAATGCCTTCATAATTCATAAAAACCTTAAAATACAATCATAAATTCCCATGGCACCCATTAATTCAGGGACAATTACCTGAGAACAAATTCACAATGCCCAAATGAAACCCCAATGAAAAGTTATTTGCAGAGCAATGAAAAAACAAAAAGAATGTCAACACCAAAGAAACTAACCATTTGGATGAAAGACTTCTGATGTGAAGCGGACCCGAGGGGGCTTTGCCGGGTAATTATCACCAAAAGTCAACCGCAAACTAAACACCCCACCTGCAAATTCCCAACAAGCATCAATCAGACCAACAAAATTGCAGCATAAATGTCAAATAATGCTTGAAAATATAAGAATTCTCTCACTTCGGCTCTTCCCAAGACCAACCAAACAATCCAAATTGCTTAAACATCAAACATTGCTTCAAAAGAGAAGGACATCCAACCAATACAAACCAAATAACCAAAATTTTATAGACGTCAAGCAATAATTCAGAATTAAAGAATTCATTCCCGACACACCTTCCCATGGTGTCTCATCAGGACCAAATATTGTTGCACTCCATACAAACAAATTCTCCTCAGCTAAAGGGCTTGCACTGCATCCCTGCCATAGAAAAGAGATTCCCAATTCTCAATTCAATTTCCAGAAAGAAAGAACGATAGTTATATAGTTAGATAAAATATAGACAAGAACAGGGATTCGCAAAATCTCCAATTCAATTTCCAGAAAGATACATATATAGATAGAATGAGGAACCCCGATTAAAAGACAATGAAAATCGAGAAAAGGGAGATAAAGAAAGGATCTTTTTCTAGATAAGAAGAACAGGGATTCTCAAATCCCCAATTCAATTTCCAGAGAGAAATAAATATAGAAAGAAAGATAGATACATAGATAATAGAAAGACAGATAGCTGAAATGAGAGAAAACACAGATCAAATCTAGAAAAGGGAGATAAAGAAAGGATCCTTTCTTATCTAGGGGTTCTCAATCGCCATTTCAATGCCAAAAAAGGATCTTGAACGCCATAAAATGCAGAAAGGAGGGAGAACCAAATGGTGTTTTGTAGATAAGAACACGGATTACCAAAATCCAAATTCAGTTCCAAGACGGAGAGAGGAAAAGAAATGGAGAACACCCAAAACAAGAAAAACATGAAAATCCAGAAAAAAAAAAAAAGAAGGAAGAAAAAATGATCTTTTGTGGATTTAAAAAACAATGATCAGACTCCCAGTTCAATGCCCAAAAAAATAAAAAATGAAAAGCAATTTAATTCCCAGAAAGAGAGACGTAATAGATAACGAATGGAGAAACCCAGATCAAGAAAACCCAGAAAATGCCGAAAAGCTAGAAAAAAGGAAAGATCTGATTGGAGCAATTGTACCTCGGGAGGTTCATTTCGGATGGCTTTCAGATCGGACATTAGACGTAGCTGAGCAGACGATGCCATGATTGAGAGAGAGAGAGAGATCACGAATTCCTTCGAATGGGAATTCGTTAAATTCGAAGAGGAAGGAGAAATCGCTAGAAGGGGAATTCGAATCGAATCGTCTTTGGAGGAGGAAGAAGAACAAGAAGGGAATGGAAGCTTCTGAAAAAGATTTTTCTGAGCCTGAAAGATTCTGATGGGGACGGAAAAGTATGTCTGTGGAATCCCATTTGATACTTTCAGACATTAATAAATATAAAAACGGCTAGTTTTCTTCTTTCTTACCTTAATTTTAATATGATATAAAGCCCCTTAATTCTTTGAAAACGTCTATGGAGAGTGCGTTCTCCCTTAAGAGGAGAAGGCTAACGGCTAAAAGCATTTGCACTCTTGTTTAAATTGAAAAAACAAAACTGCCGTTTACTGACACAGTGACACGTAAACGGTCCTATTTAATATTAATTAAATAAAAAAGTGATTCTCGTCATTTATTCACTTTAGTTAATATATATTCCTTCTTCTTATTTATCCCACCCAATTTGTCATATTTTTCTGAAAAAAAAAATGAACAAAGAGAATCATTTCTCGTATTCCTGATAAATTTTATCAATTATTGAAACCGGTTTTTTATTTTTGAATTTTACTTTTTCAATTAACTCTATTATAGAATATAAAGTAATCACTTTAAATAAGGTTAATTAATAAAGGTAAAATTCAAAAGTGTTTCTAAATAAAGTCATTTATATTTTTATTAGATTCTGTTATTAGCAAGGCTTTAAATATTAGATTTGATTTGCCTTAAGGGTAGTGGACTAATCCGTAAAGATTTTAGTAGGATTATATCAGAGTTTTCCATACGTTAATTCAAAAAAAAAAATGAGAAATCAAGTAAAAATAGTTGAGTCCACACTTATACGATACAGTTTAGAGCTTTGAGATCTACTTACTCCACTCGGACTCAATCCATTGTCAAAATCTTAGTTAAGGAGGAGTCTTAATATTGATTATTGACTCAACCTACATCTTTTGTTTGGAGAACAGGTCTAGAATTATCTACTGAATTGAGCTTGGTTGGTAATTAAAATGGAGAATGGATGTTGATGTGTCACTATTCTAAGAATAAGCTCTGTTTGGTAAGACAGCATAAGAATGCTCATTCAACCGATGCTCATCTTTCATTTTTTATTGGAAGTTGATGTTGTCAGAATAGTCAAAAGATAGTCTTTAGTACATGACCATTTCTAATGAATTCTACCAAACTTTTTAAATGAAAAAAATGGAATAAGTTTTTTTTTTAATGTTTATTTCCATGCTAAAGCTAGTGAAATGGTGATATTTATATTCAAATCATAAACAAGATAGCAATGTGATTAGGAATACGTGGCTTCATCGACCAGACGACTACACCATAGTCTGTCTCAAATTTTGCTTCATGCAACATCTTGAGTGGAGTATTAGAATATATTAAGGTGATAAGATAGATTTAAATATTTCTATTATTATTGATTACTAATAATATACTAATCATTTTAGGACTTTCCTATTTTACTTTTTCTGTTTTATTTTATTCCATCTTCTCTATAAATAAGATTACAGGACATCTCCTTCATTAAAGGAGACACACTAAATTCTCTATGTTTGTTTTTCTACATCAACTCACCAGAGAAGATCAAATGCAGTAAGTTTTATCAAATTCGATGCCAAATTGTATTTGAAATCACTTAATAGCTTAGCATGTGTCCCTGTACTTGATAATAGGTGGTTCAAGAGTGTTTCCAAACAACTAAGGTGGGTCATGGGCCCAAGCCTGGCCCATCTACAGACCATTTAAAGGATGTATAAATGGTCTATTAAGAAACACTCTTAAGAAAAGAACTTCTATCATTTTCGTTATTTCACACAAGGATGTATAAATGGTACTCTTAAGGGATCCATAAGAAATGAACTTCTATCATTTTAAATGACGGGCTCAAGTCAAGACCCTAAAAGCCCATTAACCTTTTCTAAAAAGTTAGGCTTGTAGGAAATAAGTAGTCTTCGATAATTTTGTCATTGACCCAACCCAGCCATTGACTGCCTTAGCACAAAGTGCTTTTTAGCTGGAAACACTATCATCATATTATTAACCACCTCATCAAAGGCCTCATCTGGAAAGTTTGACTCAGTTGGCGGGCAACTCAAAAGCCCATTGGGCCAAAGAGCCTAGCCCTCATCCCACCCGTATGTATAAAGCAATTGGGCTTCAAAACTTAAAAATAAAAGGCCTAATAGGGCTTCATATAATAGCTTGACCCAAACCTAGGCCGTTTACATCCCCATAAGCTATAGGTAGTTTTATGATAACATAGGTATTTCCACCTTTCATTGGAGGTAACACTAATTTTACGGACATATATAAACCTCCCAATCCAAACACACCAATTAATTCTATATGGAATGGTCTATTGGACTTGAATGTGAATCAAACTCAAGATTTTGTTTCATGAGACGGACTTTTTAATTGTCAAACGTTCTTGCAAGTCCCTAAAACTCAACCTCCCAATCACAAAAACACTATTGGACGTGAATGAGTCACGATTCTTTTGATTAAAGTGAACCTCAAAAAAATAAAAAATACTCAATTTCTTGTGGAATAATTCTATGAAAAAACAGACAGCAGAAAGTACAATAAGACTCATTCTTTACAGAAGCATTTCCTTCTATCAAATATAAAATTATCAATCACTAGATATAATGTCTATATCTGAATAGAAGCTTCAAAACTTAAAAAAAAAAACATTTCCTTCTCTAAGAAGTCCTCATCAATGACTTTGAAAAAAACATTTCCTTCTTTTGAATCTGCAATGATAATGAGGTGTTAGCAAATATTGACTAGGAAATATTAGATTCAAAGTACTTGGATTAAGCAATAATGTAGACATATCATGGAATTGTTCAAAGTTATAATAATGAAAAATATCTGATTGCATCTTTGAAGTTTGAACATTACCTACCCTCACTGATGAACTCAGAAAACAACAACCTACCACATTGTCGGGCACATTTTTTTAATATCCCTAATTTAGAGATCTAATCAGGTAGTCCTTTGGATCACTCTCTCTTTCATTCTCTCTCTATTCAGGCCGGCAGGAGCTAGACTACCTTTAAGCTGGATGTGGGCTGACTATAAAGCCCATGATGGGCTGAGGTCCAATCTAAATGTACCCCAACATAAAAATGGGCAAGTCTTGGACTTGTGTCACACCCTGATCAGATGTGAGTCCAGGATATGACTAATTTTTTTTTTTAAACAATAACATCCTTGACAAAAGTCTATGGGCTTTTAGGCGAGCTCAACTAAAGTCCATAGAAAATGTTACACATGCTAAACTTATGGGGTTCCCATGTACCATAAGTCTCTCTCAAAAGACATCTAAACAAGTTTCCAAAGTTCCAAGATTTAACCGTTTCAACTTATCATAGTCGAGCCTCTCGATCTATGATTAATTCTATACTTTTGTCTCACCCCCAGGTCGAGCCCCTCGACAACCTCCAAGGCCCTCGACCTGAGACTTATGTAATGTGCTGGCCCTTAATATATATATATATATATATTTTTTTTTTTGATCTGGACCTCAACTAATATTGAGAAGTCACATATCAACCATAAGTTGATTTGTTAGACATTCTATGAATATTCAAAACAGTGAGTGAATTTTATTAACAAAACCAATGTCTCAAGGAAAAATTTAAATATGGGCAACATAAAACCTTATTTTTTATGGGATCGAAATCTATTCAATTCAACGAACGCATAGTGGTTTACACATGTTTAGATTTACAGTACCACAGACGGTACTAAAATCAACAAGACATCATTTACATGAAAATAGATATAATAAACATATTTCCCATTATCGAAAAATATAATTGACTGCAAAGGCTTTCTCATCTAAGTCAACGGTGGAGGTTTCTCCTCCTCAGGTGCTAACCCTACAATATAAGAGATGTGAGCTCTAAGTCCAGTGAAAAGATCTCAAAATAACGCATTCATCATATGTACAGGTTAAACAATGCAGTCTAGTCATAATAACAGTAATGGTCTACTCTTACCATTTAAAATCACAGTTATCTTACTCATGAATGATCTACTTTAGCATTCTTACCAACTTACCATAAATAGTTTCATATACCATTTTACCAACTTACCACAAATGGTCTCATATACCATTTTACTAATTTACCACAAATGATCTCATATACCATTTTACGAACTTACTACAAATGGTCTTATATACCATTTTATCATACTTGAATTCATAATTGGTCTAGTATACCAATTTATCAAGTTACCATCACTATCATACCATTGCCATACCACTATCACACCAAAGCACTACACTGGCTATAAATGTATTAAGTCCCAACACAGTCAAAATGCATCATCTTGCAAGAGCATAACGACCCTAATGGTCTGACCTATTGCAAATAATATATGACCTATATGGTCTGACCTATTGCCAATAATATATGACCTCACTAGTCTACCATAGCCCAACAGCTAAGTGTGTGTGGAGGCAGTATCAACTTCATAGTTTCATTTCTCATCATAACATAATGATCAGGTTCTCACATCGAGGAATATCATCATCAATATCACAATACCATGCATGATAAACATCATTAGTATCAATATGAACATTTCATAACAATATATCAAGTCTAGGAATGTAAGTGGATTCATTTTTCGTTTATAAACTAGTAGACCTCGACTTCGTAACACCGTGTTACGATTCTGTTCCAATAGTTAGAACCAATTTTCATCCTCACATGGAAGCAGTGTCAAGTCTCGTATTTTGGCTTATTTAGTATTTTCCATATCATGTAATATCCATGAAACCACTCATTGCACTAAATCTACATAACCTGATTTATCCATGCTGTATTAATAAGTTTTCTTACTGAATAACGTAGGGTATCGCGGGTATCTGTTACACACAAATAGGAATAAAATGAATAAATATTCATAAACAACATAATATACATTCATATACAATACAAAATACATTTAGAGTATTTTCTCATTTTTTAGAAACACTTCAAAGGAAACGGCTGTAAGTCCTCATAGTAGGTTATTACTTCTTTTTAAGTTATAATAATCAATTAAGACATCCAAATCAGTATCCAGTGCCTAGTCTCATATTTCTTCCTAGCCAAGGTAGAGTATTGAGACTTTGCTCAGAGGATATAGATAAAGTGCTCAGGCCACTACTTATATTGTCTTCTGAATTTGACCATGAAAACATATTGGGTTAGGCCTAGAGATATAAGGTGCTCAGGTCACTACTCGTATTATCTTCTGATTTGACCATGGAGATATATTAAGTTAGGCCTAAAGAGAAAGAAAATCATTTAGTGCTCGATCCCTTCTTGTCTACTGAGCGGCAAAATTAATACGCTACAGATAGTTATCGAGCTGCGTTTCTACTACGCCATAGATAGAGGGTTTTGACCTCGAAGTGAACACACAAGGCAATAATAAAACATACAAGGGTTAAAATCATTTTTTAATTAAGAATCGGGTTTAAGCAACATAACATCAAATCCTAAGATCTAAATCTAACATTAAATCCTAAGTTAAACAATCTAAACAAATTTTAAGAACCAATTATGGGTTCCTCAGAACATGCCTCAGAACATGGTACTGTGGCTTCGGAACTTCCGAACCACTATCTTAAATTCTAGGTTTTATCAAATCCTTTGGAACTTGGTTTACCTCCTTCAGAACTTGGATTCACCCTTCGGAACTTTCGAGCTTGTTCCGAACAGAAAACAGCAAAACAGAAAAATAGTTGGTCTCAGTCTGCTTCGGAACTTGCCGAGGTCTGCTCGGATCTTCCGAGCAGTTCGAAACGTTAGAAAACGTTTTCGGAACATCTGGGACTGTCTAACAGAGGCAGAGAAAATAGTTGGCCTATGTGTCCTTCAGAATCACAAGCAAGAGTTTGGAACTTCCGAGAGTTGTCTTCTTCAGTCAATCAGTTGCAGACGGCTGTGACAGGACAACCCATTAGAAATACGAATTAAAAAACAATGGGCTTCCTAAATTCGTTTTTCACAACTATCAGGTCATATATGTTCTGCAATCAATCTAATATAATTTCGAAATAAATTAGACAATCAACAGATAAGAAAACCTATGATTTTAAGAATAAAACCAGTAAAACACATGAAAAATCATAGTTTCCACTAATTTTCAAAATTGATTTTGAGGCTCAAATCTAAACCAAATTTAGCTCTGTTTGATCCTAAACATATTAAAATTTAAAAACGAATCTAATGGTTACATTTACTTTGCAAATCGGGTTGAGTTTCAGTAGTTTGAAAAAGCTTTCACTTAAGTTGAAGTTTGCAGAACGTTGGAAGAAGAATCAACTTAAAGGAAGAAGAAAGAGAGAGAGTAGCAAGATGAATTGAAATTATGAAGATTTCCTTTGCTAAAATCTGTTTAAATTGAGAAGGAGCCTATCCCTTGGAAGGGATGAATGGCCTTATCCAAAGTTTTGTATAAGTATTATCCAAAACATTATCCTTGATCTTTATCTAAAATATTAACTTTTGATGTTTATCTAAAACATTATCTTTGATGTATATATAAAATTTATCCTTTTATTTTTCTAACTAAATAAATAAAGTTTAGGTATTTACAATTTTGCCCTTCCAATTTCAATGAGTTGGATCAATGAGCTGTTGAGCTCAGATTGGGCCAAACTTGGACTTTTCGCAAAGTCCACTCCGTAATCTTTAATACAAAAACACAATTAATTAACACAAATCACATGATTAATCTAATTTTGGGTCAGGGTATTACATCTTTGCACGGTTCCTTCTCCCCTAAAGGTAAGATTTGTGATCATTCTCTCCCATTTCTTCTTCTTTTATGAGATCTTAATGGGATGTGTTGAGAATAGAATATGTGATGGCTTTTAGGCCTTATTTGGAGAGGAATCCATTGAAGGAATTAGGGATTTTTGTTATATAACATTGTTTGGGTGTAGATCTGAGTTGGAATTGAGTTTTGAACCCATGGGAATGGGAGTAAATTGGGAAAAGGGTACATGTTATTTTTTGAAGATGATTCATGGGAGGACTTTTGGGGATTTTCCGTAGATTGAAGGGATTAATCTAAATTAGAGGTAAAATCTTGGGTCTAAATTAGGGGTTTTGCTACTAAGCTTTGATTTGGCTTAATCTATGAACTAATAGGGATGTATTATGTTCTCTTTGATTAATTAGAGCCTTTGAACCCCGAACCCGTCAAGGTACGACCTGAAGATCAACCCGAAACATCGTAACTTTCAAGATGAGGATTACTACACGCATTGAATGAATGCTTCCATGCTATTATATTAATTTAGAAAATGTATTGTGTTATTGTTGTGTTTAATACATGATAAATAGGATGGATGTGTCCTATGCTATACATGAAATGTTATAATTTCTCTATTATGTGATTGATAGCATGCCTATTATCCTGTTATGATGATAGAAAATTGTGATATTTATTGGAAACTCTTGTCAAGGGTTGAGATGAAGTATTGATGAATTTAATTGGGTTTATGATGTGAGAAGGGAGTGATTAGACTTGGGATGTTAAACCACCATGAGACGGGTTGAATAAATTGTAAGGACTAAGAATATGTGCAAATAAACCCGACGTGTGTATCTCAGGGTTGGTGTGTAGTCCATATCCCTATAATAACCCAATGTGATAATGTATGAACCGTAATGGAATACGCTATGCTTGCTATCATTGTGAAATTGTGGTCATAATATGATTATGATATGTTTATTGTCCATGAAATTTTGAATATGTTTCTCATGATATTACTCACTGATGTGTGCCTAGGAGGTTATCTAGGATGTGAGTATGCGATATTGTGTTAATGGGCATATTGAGAAATACTAGTGTTGGGATGAGGCCCAAAGAGTTTATAGGACTTGATGTGTACCTTTCTCTTATTTGGGCCTCACTAGTAGTAGTTTAGTGACCCGACCAGGAGTAGCGGGTCAGTAGTGACGAGCATAACTAATTTACAAATTAATATTGTTTATGATAATTTGTTGCTTTATTTTAATGAAATTAAGTGAATGGAAGATTTAGTATCAAATTAGATTTTTATTTCCCAAGGTTAGAATTTCAATTAAAATTAATAATTTTAGATGGATCCATGGGACCCACAACCCTTGGTGGAATTTAATATAAACGATAGTTTGATCAAAATTATGTCCACATTGAGATTTATTTAGTGATATATATATATAGATGTATATTTATTTGATAAAATAAATATAAAACCCAAACCCGTGTGGGCCCTTTAACAACCTACACCATCATGATTCCCATTCACGGCAAAATAAACCCTCTCCTTCTATTCCTTAACACTCCACATGATCCCTTTCCTTCCTCTCCTTCCCCAAAATGGCAACCATTCCTAAACCTAACTGATTCCTTTTTTTTATAAACCCAAGCGATTCTTCCTTCTTACTCTCTTCTCTCTCAGCCGATGTCTCTCTTCTCCTCTTTCACTCCACGTGATCGTCTCTTAAATTAGTAAGCGTCAAAGGAGAAGAAAATCTTGAAAAGAAGAGGAAAACCAAGAGAAGCAAGAAGGAAGAAAGACCTCAAGTCCAAACTTAAGATTCACTCACTCGTGAAATCCCCTAAATTTCTTATAGGTATGGTGATTTTATTATATTTCATAGCGAAGAAAGCATGCTAGGATGTTTAGATTTAGTCTAAATAACAATTTGGGGGTAGTCTTGTAGGGGAAAGTATCTCTCCACCTTTGCCTTGGTTCTAAAATTGTTGAGAGAAACAACTTACCTTTCCATGGTTTCAACCGAGATTACCCAATCTGTTAGCAAGAAGATGTTGCCCTTTGGTGGGGTTAGTATTAGAATTTGGATGGTCTTTAAGATGTGGCCTTATTTCCCAAAGTGGGTTCAAGATTTATTAAATCTCCTTTAATTATAAACATAAAGAAGCTTGATTAAGCCTATGGAAATTTATTAGCACTACACCCCCTTTGGTTTCCATGGAGGTGATTTGTACTCTCTAAACTTATGTAAGCCTCATTTGAAGAGGACTAGGAACCATCAACTGATGCAACTATAGCGAAGGAAATGGTCGCTCATCACCTGTTTGACAAAAATGCAAAATGGGCCATTGCAATTCCTTATGGCTCTTTGTTCAGTTACGGTTTCAACCAGCCAGAATTATTAGCAATGGGGACTGATTTTTCAATCCATGATCGGTTGGATGTTGGGGGTGGATTTCAGCCCCTAGCTAGTTGGTTTTGGGACTGTTTTTCAATCTCAAAACCATTGAAAGTAAGACTATCTTTCAAACCTCAAAACCATTGGATTGTGATTTGAAACCTTACACTACAGATGTTCACTTCACAACTTTCATTCTTAACTTGAGACTTTACTAGTTTTACAAGGTCTTATAAATTTAAGGGTAATCATGTATTTGGATTCACATAGACCCTAATGGCTTTCAGTAATTGACCCATGAGACTTAGTGACACCTTAGGTATTGAGAATATCATGTAAAGATTAGAAATTGAGGAAAATCAATGTGAGTAGATCTAATAATTTGTATATGATGTTTTGATGCATGGAAATGAATGAACGACTTGAGAGGAATCTAGACCTTGCACATACCGTTGTATAATCAACTGATAACTATGGATCAAGTAGGTTTTCTTACTTTGTTGAAACACTATGGGGTGAACTATGTACTCACTGTTTTATGATAATTAATGATTTGATTTCATATTTAAGATTGTATGATTATGATTATGAAACTTTCATAGATTTCCATTATGATGTGTTTGAAATAGAATTATGAACGATAATATATATGTACGGTATGAGTAAATTATCAAGTAAATTTGATGTGTTCAAATGATTTGATATTTAATGAAATAAGGATATGTATCTTGAGATAGTTTGGGTTTATGAATTCTTATTGTATTTTTTTTTTAAGAGAATAAGAGCATGAAACATACATGAGTAGAAGTAGCATGACAAAGAATGCATTGACATGCATGGTATGGTCATTTGCATCCACCTCGGGTACATAGAAAGGGATGGGAAAACTGTTGATAGAATAGAGGGACATTGGTCCAGTTTATGTGTTGAATAATGTGATGATTAATATAGGCATTACAGTTGACGAATCAATGGGCTGAACAGTTCTGGACAAACATTGATGTTGTAACTGTAACGCCCCACCCTTTTCCACCCTTCCGAAAATCAGAGTCTATTTTTTT
The DNA here is from genome assembly GCA_022113865.1 of Chimonanthus praecox. Lineage (NCBI taxonomy): Eukaryota > Viridiplantae > Streptophyta > Magnoliopsida > Laurales > Calycanthaceae > Chimonanthus > Chimonanthus praecox. The sequence continues at coordinate 17,276,327 of CM039090.1, forward strand.
TTTTAAAAGTTAAAGTAAAGTGGAAGAGAGCGGGGAGTGTCACGATGCGAGCTAAGTTCGGACTTCCAAAGTCCGACCCTTAACTGGCCAAACCTATGTGTGCATGGACCAAGTCCATGAAAACCAAACCACACATAGAACTAAATAAAACTTGCGCAATAAATCAAATATGCGGAATAACAATAGGATAACAATCATATTCTAAATGAGATAGCAAAGTACAAGTCCTATCCAAAATAACTTAAATCAAATATCCAACTCAAACAAACCAAACCATAGCAAATCCAAATCAAACCATAGCAGTATTACTAAGTTATTATATGTCCATATAAAAGTATTCAAATGTCAATAAATAATTCCATTCCATATCCAAGCTCCTATGCTTGGCTTCCCTCGCCATCCTCAACCTTTCCTTTTCCCTTTCCTGCGTCATCTACTAAGGATAGAAATAGGGCGTTAGATCAACGCGCCCAGTAGGTCTTCCGATTAGGGTTACCATAAGGTTAATATAAAAACATGCATATAACATATAATACATGATCATCAAATACTTACAAAGCAATGCCATGTATGTATGTAAATGTAATGAGAGTCCCACCCATCACAAATATATATAACCATCACTTGACGGGACTCTCATCGTCAAGGTAATCCACAGTGTTCTTTTGTTTCTTCTTGATGGGACTCTCATCATCAAGGTATTTTTCCTGGTGGGACTCTCATCACCTAAGGAGGCCCCACAGTTGCATCACAGACATTCCGACGGAGTGTGGGCTCCGGTTTCGATATCCATCACCCCATGCCATGCATGAGATGTCAATGAATACATGATACATGCCATTTGTAAATGAATCATAGCATTCCAATTAACTTGAAAACATAATACTTTATCAATAGCTCATAAAAATCAAGATAAAACCATATGTAAAATGTGGTTAGAAGGAGGTAGGAAACCTACAGAAAAGTTACTTAAACCGTCCGCTCTTCTTAACTATCTCCCTTTCACGATTCGAGCACCGTTCAAGTCCCGTTACCCTGTTTATATAACAGCAAGTCAATCACATATCCTTTTGATTTCCAATTAAGTCTAAATCCCAAAAACCACCTTGTGGGTATGGCCGAACCTCACCCACTTTAATTTCATCTTTCTTTTTATTTAATCAACATTAAAACATCTCATACTACAAACATACCTTGGTAGGGTTCGGCCATACAACATGGCCGAATCTTACCACTTTGGTTTTGGACCCCTCTTCCAAGTCCTTTAATCTTTCATTCCATTTTTACATTATAACTTGTATTTACGGTTTTGCCACTAGACTAACCAATGTTTATATTTCTAACCATTAATATCCATAAACATCCACCTTAGTGGGGTTCGGCCATACAACATGGCCGAACCTCACCATCTCAAATTTTAGTCCTTTTATCCTTCATACATAATTCTAATTTCCAATCCATTCATCTAAGAATTCACATATTAATCATCTAACCTGTAATCCACCATTGTCACTCTATGGGGTTCGGCCCTATACATGGCCAAACCCTATAATTCTTTTTATCCATCAAAACCTTTATCCATCAAAGAATGGTTCTCATAACCCCATCCATTGAAATATTTTTAAACCTTTTTAAAACCAAACACCATACATAGCACTTGGTGGGGTTCGGCCATACACCATGCCGAACCTCACCCCTTTGGTTTTGGTTCTCCTTTTTGCCATTCTTTTTTATAGACCTTAACCATCCAATTCTATCATTTTTCCATCTATGTTAACCCTTTAAAAACATCATAGAACCCTCAATGATTTCTAAGCATATTCTTAAATCCAAATACCCATAAAATGGTCCATGGGGTTCGGCCACACACATGGCCGAACCCTATGGTTCTCTTGACTCAATCGTTCCATCATTTGTGCATGGTTCATACCCAATATTTTAACCATAACTACATTATGGTTCGGCCATGTAATGGCTGACCCAAAACATCAATTTTATCTCCATATAAAACACCTTAAAACATTCAATCATTGTATGGTTTTTATCTCTCAAAAACCATACAATTATCAAACCATTTTCATGGGGTTCGGCCGCCGAACCCTATGAACCACTTTCTACTCTTTTTAAACACAATCTTCCATGGTTTAAACCTTTGATAAATTCGGCCATACCATGGCCAAATCATGTTCCCTTAACCCATTTTTTTTAACAAAGATTCATAGTGCACTTACCAATCTTCTTAGCCTCTCTTCTTTCCTTTGATCCTTCCTTCCTCCCTTCTTGCTCCTTTGATCCTCTAGCCGATTATGAGCTTTGATCAATGATGAAATCACCAAGGCTGGTTCGGCCAAGGAGGTAGGTTTTGAGAGAGGAAAAGAGATGAAAGTTTCTTAGCTTTTTGAGATGGAAAATTCGGCCAAATGGTGGTGTGCATCTCTTTTGTATATCAGCCCTTAAAACCTCTCATTTACCCTCATGAATGTTGGTCTAACCAAGGAGTCCCATGGCTTAACTATGGGACACTTGGCTTAAGCTCATGCAACCTTTCCATCTCCCCAATGTTGGGCCTTGGGTTTCCATTATGAGATGGAAACCCCATGTAAATCTTATCTCATTCCATTAACTTTTATGCATGGGATACCACTCCCAAGTACCCAACATGTGGAACTTTGCCTTGGGGTCTTTGAGATCAACACCACTCCTCACCTCCCCACTTGACTCATTTGAATTCCAGGTCCCCATGGCTTCCAATCTAACTCATTCAACTCATTAGCTCAACTCATCCATTTAATACCACTCATTCAATGCACTTGAGTCAACTCAATTGTTTGATTCATTTCCAACTCAATTCAGCCCCAACTCAACATAATTTAACTCAATCCTTTTAGCTCACTTGATGGTCCACATGGTCAACGTGGTCAACATGGTCAAGCTAGACCCATTGGGTCCCACTTGAACTTCTTGACCCAAATAGGCTCCATGACCCATTTAAATGTCAATTACCCATTTAAATGAAGCTCACCCATTTATCCTCCATTGAACTCCCAATCAATTCAGCCTAACCCAATTAAACTTGAGCTCACCCAATGGTCAAACAAGTCCACCTCAACCCATTGGGTCCCAATTGGGTAGTTGATCCATTTAATCACACATACCCAATTATTTCCAATCGAATTCTATCCTTGATCCATTGGATCATAATTAGGCTATTGACCCAACATTTACCCATCTAAGATTCATCTCTTTTTAATTCACCATTCCAATGGCATTTTCGTAAATATGGATATATTGAAAAATCGGGGTGTTGCAGTAACTGGGAATGACAATAGTCACAAATGATGAGACCAATGGGCTAAGCAGTCGGAGCAGACCTTGGTATTGTGACTGAAATTTATATGATTGTGAATGTTAGTAAGTAGAAATGTAAGAATGGGAATGATGGTAAATGTGAATGTAATACTCCTCGGTGAATCCGGTTGAGTTGATGGTATGGGGTATGGTACCCCAAGGTGTAAATTGAAATAACAGTATGGGAATGTAATATTCCCCGTGGTTGTGAGTGAGTCTAGGAAACACCTAGGCATGGGGCATGATGAGAGCATACATGGATTATGATACCCATGGCATGAGCACATTGCATATTAATGAGTATTTTATATGAATTGATGATGGAAGTTGAAAATAAAGATGAAAGTATGATTTCAATATGTGTTTTGATTTTGATATCATTATATGAATCAGATTATGAAAGGAAGTTTTGAAATGATATTTGTAATATGAAGTTTTCCTAAAATGATGATGTTTTGAAGAAGAGTATTAAGTATGATATTTTCATAAAGAAAAGATAGGAATTTCAAATGTGAGAGTAAAGTATGATTTGAATGAGGGATTTTACAACCATATAGAAGATAGAAAAGTATATGATACTTTTAATGATAAAATATAACTTTAGAATTGAATATGTAAGTAAAAGTATGGTTTTATATAAAGTTCATCAGTGTACCTTTATGATCGGAATTTCTGCTAGGTGCGTTGACTAAGTCCATAATTCCCCCACTAGATGTGTACGCAGGTTCAAAGTACATAATTGAGATCAAGCCAAGGGATGGCCGAATTATGGACGAAGTGAAGAACCAAGTGGAAAGCTTGGATGATTTAAGCTTTTTTTTTTATGTTTTGAGAGTTGTGAGGATATTGAAGTTGTGTAATGATATTCAAATATGAGATTGTAATATTATACCTCTTTTGTATTTTGTTTGTATTTGACTCGATGTAATCATTGGTGGGAACTTCCTTGTCTGCTATAGAATGTATGTTGATTATTCATGCGATATTATGAAATGTTCATAAATCTTCCGCATGATTATGTTAGTGTGTGCAAAATTATAATGCACACACTAGTTGGGCCAGTCGAGGGTCGGGTTTTCGGACTCGGACTCGGCTCGCGTCGTGGCGCTCGCCTCTCTCTCCACTCAAATATCTCTATTATCACTCTAATGATGGTGGTTAGAGGGAGGGGCATTACAATTGGTATTAGAGCATGAATAGCAAACAAGGAACAATTTCCCGAGTCAAAATACAAATAGAGCCGAGTTGGAATGAGTTTAGAAACATTTCTCAAGTGAGAGGTAGATGAGAAGTCAAGACACTCCCTAATGTGTGTGGGAATATGTAACGACCCGACTCGAAAACATGGCTTAGGGTCCAACTCAGTGTGATATTGTTCGCTCTTGGCCTCGTACACAAGCGAGCCCGCACAGTTTTGCCTTTGGACCCGAGCCCACATGGCCAGGCCCAAACCGCGTCACACTAGAGTATGGGTGGGTGGCCTCAAATAAACCCACTATCACTTCCCTTTAGTACCGGTGTGGGACTCCCCACATCGGTGATGTGCTCACAGCTGATGGGCAAGGTATCACAATCACCCCCCTAAGGCCTCAAGTAGCCCCCGGTTCGACCCGGCCTTGCTCAACACCACCAGGGAAGGAGGAAAGTCTACACAGTCCAAGTGTTGAACTCGGCTTTGATACCAAATTTATAACGACCTGACCCAAAAAGGGCTTAGGGTCTAACTCAGTGTGATATTGTCCACTCTGGGCCTCTCACACAAACGAGCCAGCAAGGTTTTGCCTGTGGGCCCGGGCCCACATGGCTCGGCCCAAAACGTATCACACTAAAGTAGAGGTGGGTGGCCTCAAATAAACCCACCATCACTTCCCTTCATTACCGATGTGGGACTCCCCACATCGGTGGTGTCCTCACAGTTGATGGACAAGGGTATCACAGATTATGACATAGATTTGTCCCTCAAGGAGGATGACAAAGACGAGTTAGATTTTCCCCAATTAAGTACTAGATAATCATGTGTGATGGTTTCTTTTTGATGATGTAGTACTATTGTTGGATGAACAAATGGTTTGGAATCATCAGGCAACAAAATACTAATTGGGTTGTTTCTTGGCACAAGAAAATGTCGTCGAGATAGCATACTCGAAGAACCCATACACACCCGAGGAATGTTGGTGGAACCAGTGTTAACATCCCACTCGTGTCACCTGAACTTCAAGGCTTCTTTCAGGCAATTTCAAGTGCAACGGTACAGCTTGATCAGACAAGCATTGGCTTGAATATTACGATTAAATCGCGGAGACAAACTCTGGTGAAAACTTTCAACACCAGCGTCCTCCTTATTTCAAAGGAGCCGAAGAACCTAGATAATCAGAAAATTGGATTGTTAATATCACTGAAATATTTGAGTTATTTGAGATCATTGAGATTCGAGACAAAATCCTCCTAGCCGCTTCACAACTGGTAGATGATGCAGGCCAGTGGTGGAGGTCGACTAAAGTGAACCTTGTGATGGCAGAAATGACGTAGGAAAACTTCAAGGACCTGTTCCTAGAGAACTACTTTCCCAAGGTTGAAAAAGAGGCGGAGACACAAGCGTTTATAAAGTTGACGCAGGGGCACATGACAGTTACAGAATACCGACGGGAATTTATTCGACTTTCTCGTTATGCACCTTATATGGTTGACACAGAATACAAGAAGGCTTGAAAATTTGAAAGAGGTCTTTGACCCGATATCTGATCAAGAATAATAACTATTCGGGCTGCCATCTTCGCTGAGGTAGTAAGAGGTGCGAGTATCGTTGAGAAAGATATTGCAGAAGCGGATGGATACATGGAGAACGAGGAGGGAAAGGATGGTGGAAGTTCTTTGAGACTCCTCAAGAGACTCTGATCAAACTCCCAACACCCTTCGACTGCTACACTCACGGTACAACCATCTGTGAATACTCCTACATGTTATCAATGTGGACAGACTGGTCACCTCAAAGGAAGTTGTCCACAGCTTCACCAGATACGCGCAATGCAGTTTTCTAACTCCACTTGTTATCATAGCGGACAGACGGGTCATATTAAGGGAAACTTCCCACAGTTTCGCCACAGAGTTCGGGGAAGAATTGTCCGCAACTTCAGATGATTGTACCTGTTTATCCCAATGTTGGAGAACAACCAAACACTCGATGATTAGAGGTACGACAACCGTCTATGGACATTTACATAGAATTTATTTAAATGGTTTTGAAAGCATTAAAGCATTGCATGTATAAGCTTAAAAGTATGTTTAATGTTACCTTAGAGAAATGACTCATGAAGTCACTCGAAAGAATGAGTTGTACGAACTAGGCGTGATGTAATACACCGTAAACAGTTGGGCAATTAACCACGGTGAGTAATTGAAATGGAATTTCCTTAAAACTCTTAGACTTAAGAATAATTTTGATCAAATGAGATTGAACAATAAAGATGTTGAATGATGGTCATTAGAGAAATATGGACTTAGTATGAAAAATAATATGATCTTTGAAAATAAATGTGTGCGGTTAGTACGGAGATTGTTGAAGGACTTAGAATATGAGAATGGGTGTGTGAATGATTGGGATATATTTTGATTTACATCCCACGTTATAAATAAAAGGTGTTAGTCGTATTATGACTTGTACCACATGAAAGTTAGTGTTGAGAGATAATTTGTATCGTAGAAGTTTTGAACAAAAGGTGTTAGTCACATAATGACTTATGTACAAGTGAAGATATGTTTAATTTTGAAGATGTACTTAGTGGAAAAGATAAGTATCTAGTGAAACTCGAATGGAAAGCTATGGACGACTGCTGAGTTAGACTGGCAAGCTGACTCTGTAGTTAGCCGATGGAGTTCCAGGAGAGTGCAGCTAGAAACCTAGTTAAAATGGAATCAACGAAAGCTTTGAGAATAGGGTCACGAGATAAAGAGATAATATGGGACAACTAAGGTGTATGTGAAATTTGAAATTATAAAAGTTGGCGTCAGTGTGTGGGAACAATATGTAGTAGTCTAAGTATGCGTATGATGATTGTAGTGTATATCCGTAGATGACGAATGATAGAAATGGAAATGTGTAGTCAAAATTCACAAAATAGTGATCTGTGATTTATGAGGTAAGACTTCTCGATGTGAAGATATGAGACCAATATACCCAGTAGTCCATGTGGACGAGTGATGCGTGGGCGGGTGTTGGATGAGCATAGGTTCGCACTGGTAGGCTACCTCACTAACAAATTTCCAATGAGGGGTAAGGTCATCACTAACCTCACACAGAGAGTAGACGAATGAAACATATTATGTGAATACGTATTGAAAATATCTTGGTAGCAAGTAAAGTGAAACAGAGTAATTGATCTACATGAGATCGCAAATGGATACAATAATCCTACGGAAAAGATCGGACCCGTGGATAAACAAATTCGTATTTTGGGTGTTGTTCCCAAAAGGGATGCAATATCTATGTTTGGGAAAGGATCCTATAATCAATTAGACTTGTAATGGGTGTGATCTACTCTATCGAAGAGATCTACCATTGAATGATTAGACTGATTGGGATATGATAATATATCTGTAACACCCTGGATTTTCAAGTTATAAATATTTACGAAAATTATCCATTTAATTTATAAATTTTAGATATGGATCTTAGATGGGTAAAATGTTGGGTCTTTACCCAATTAAGACCCAACGGTTTTTGATAAATGGTTTCAAATAAATTAAATGAGGTTGAGTTTAAGTGATAATGAAACATAATTATATATAAGGGATATGGATCATGAATATGCGCATAAGGGGAACCCCATGGAGTTGTTTTAGTATGGTTGTTGGATTTTAATTGATTATGTAGAAGGTGGAGATAAACTTGGAAACCTTCTAAATATAGAAGGTGGAGATAAACTTGGAAACCTTCTAAATATAGAAGGTGGAGGTAAATTTGGAAAGTTTCCAATTATGGAAGGATGGGTGCTAAATTGGAAACCTTCTAATTATGGAGTTGGATATTAATTTAGAAAGTTTTTATTTAAGGACTTTCTAATTATGGAGTTGGATATTAATTTAGAAAGGATCCAAGAATGGAAGGAATAGATTGTTTTCGGAAGGTGGAGATTAAATTAGAAAACTTTCTAATTATGGATTATTGATGAAAACTAGAAATTTAAACATCATAGGGTTCGGCCATGGTACTTGGCCGAACCCCATGAACCAATTTTATTGGTTTATATTAATGTGTATTTTAAAGGGAGGATGCAAGTATAGGTTATGGTTTATGGACCTAAGTTGAACCATTGAAAAGAAAAGTTGGAAAAGAAACATCAAGGGTTCGACCATGGTGTATGGCCGAACCCCATGACTTGTTAATGGGCCATGTTTGGGTCTTTGCATAATTTTAATGAATGGTTCACCAAACCAAGGGATGAAGGGTGAGAATAATGGAATTATAGCCTTGGATGGCAATATAGTAATTATGTAGAATTAATGGAACTATGTTTTGAAACTCAAACATAAGTTGATGAAATCGGTTATGAATTATTTTAATGGGTTATTGGGAGTGTTATGAATGTCTAAAATAAATAAATGGACCTATGTGTTGGAACCTAAGCCTAAGTTGTTGAAGGCAATGCAAAGTGGTAAATAAGAGTAAAAGTGCTAGACCATGGGTTTGGCTATGGTGTATGGCCGAACCCCATGGGAATTATTTGGTGAACTTAGATGTTTATGAATCTATGTTTCTAACCTAAACAAGAGGAATGCTTTGGTGTGATTAGACCAATGGGAAAGTTGTAAATACTTGCTAAAATGGAAGGTTAGCCATGAATGACAATATTGTAATTAAATGAAAATAAGGGACCATGGGTTCGGCCATGGTGTATGGCCAAACCCCATGGGGAATGTTTTGCTGAATTTAATGTTTCATGTATCTTAGATGATTAATTGGGTTATCATCAGAGTTAGCGGTCTTTGATAGGATTCCTCCTCTTTGAAACCATGGGTTTATGTGCATTGTTTTATCTTATTTTTGATGAATATATGTTGCAAAGGATATGTTTCAAATTGTGATTTTAAATGCTATGTTTATATGATAAAATAGCATATGGTTTAAATGTGAGTTTTAAATGCTATGATTAGTATTTCTACATAGCATGATGACAGTTGCATCTCATGCATGGCATGAGAGGGATGAAAGGTAACCGGAGGGTCCACACTCCGTCGGGGCATCCGAAGAACCTATGTCGAGTACCTTGATGTGATTTCCATCAAGAGGATACTATGTATGAAATGTAACCGGAGGTCCACACTCCGTCGGGGCATCCGAAAGACCTACGTGGTGGGTACTTTTATGTACATGTAATACCCTGCCCTAGATTAGGCATGTTTTAGCTTAATAATTTTGTTTAAGGTTAATCTCGAAGATTACGGTTAGAGCTTTGAGGGAAGCCTAGGTGTGGCCCAATCTGAGCTCGAAAACTCAATGATCCAGCTCGCCCAGCTGGAGGGGCATTTTGGTAATTTACCGCTTATGATTATTATTTTTATAAAATATGTTATTATGTGATTATTATTGGATGATATAATTTCCTTAATGAATGAATTGTATTTCTAATTTTAAAATAATTTTATTTTCAGAAAATGGTATTTAAAACCGTCCGTCAAAGCCCCAAAAGGGAGAAATAATTATTTTAAATGATTTTGGAAATGAGATAAAATTCAAAACTAGTTTTTTATGTTAGACCATTTTAATTATGGTTAGTTATTCTTTTACACCCCAAAATGAGGTATCTAAATTGTTTTATTTAACATTTGTTTCATTAAGTAAATAGTGTTAAATTATGGTTTTTATTTAAATCAATAGTTTTTAGTGAGAGTTAAATTCCAAAAATTTTATGGTGATTAAGGTTTTCAAAACCCAACATATCTGTGAGGTTGGATTAAGATTTTGAGTTTTTAAAATCATACTTTTAGTTAAAATTCAAGTTTTAATCAAACCAGGGACTAAATTGCAAAATCTGAAAGTTTTGAAGGGCTGATCTGCAACCAAACAGTAACTTACCGGTTATTGTTGCAAGCGTAACGACGCTGCATGCGCCTGCATGCAGTGGCCGGATGACCCCCTTTCCCGGCAAGATTTCTATAAAATCAGCCTCAGCCCTGCTGTTTTAACTCCCACACTTCTCTTCTCTCTGAGTCTCTCAAGCTCTCTGTTTCTACCAAAACCAGTCGATTTCCTCTCTGTTTCCCAGTTTTTCCATCGTAACTTAAGAAGGGAAAATTTCAAAGTTCGGATTTTCAGCCCAGGAACTCCAGTGAAGGTAACCACTGTATTCCTTTTCAAATTCTAGGTGGTTTAGAATCAAGAAAAGCTGATTTTGGTTTAGTTTTGAGCAAGAAAAACCATTTCAAAGTTTAAGGAAAAACCATGGGTTCCTTGTACCCGTGAGCTTTCAGTATTAAAATCGGTTGGCCCAGTGAGCTTCAAAGCTCCAAACCTCTCCCTATGGAAAGAGGACTCCCAGAGGAATCCATCGGACCGGCTAGATATGAAAATCGAATCTGGAAAACCCACTGTTTCCAGATTCATTTTTCCTTTAGTGTCGCCCGTTCACTGACTGCTGTTGCAGACAATGAAGGAAGAAGTAGAAAAAAAAAATAAATAAATAAATATTTGTGGGATTATGTTGATGCTTGTGATGTTAGTACCCAATGAAAAAAATAAAAATAAAAATAAAAAAATAAATATTATTTTTGGAGTATTGAAAAAAAAAGAAATTTAGTGACCCTCTTCTCTTATTATTATAATGTATATACTATTGTATTCACTTCCAGGCCGACTCTATTGGTCGGGCACTGAGTGATCTCACTTTCAGGCCAATGCTATATTTGTCGGGCATTGAGTGACCTCGAGGTCTTACTCAACATGTCAGATCTGGTCCTATCTAGAAGACAACCGAGAAGTGACCTGAGGATCTAGACCTAACTCAATAAATCAATCTGGTCAATGCCCAAAAGACAATATGAGTTTTGAACTGAGCATCCTTTTTATTTATTATATCTTGTGGATTATTATAATTTAAAAAAAGGATAGAAACCAAGTAGGAGACTCAACTCCATGTACCTTGGATATTTTTGGAAAAACAAGTATAATTTTGAAATACTGTTTGTGTGTATGAATGCTATGTATATTGATTGTGCACTTTTTTGTTATTTGAACAGAGACCGCGAAACCACACATATACGGTGAGGGAACTTAACTTTACAGCTTGATGTAAACAGGTTTATTTGAGATGGATCTTGAGCAATGAGTGATTTCTGATTTGATGAACCTACTCATGTGCCTAGACTTGACGCACTATGGTAAGATTGCTTATGATGCTGGAAAATGCTATGATGTTGATCATATGATGTTGATCATATGAGAGATGGTTTACGTCTACTGGACCATGGGTGTTGACAGTTGCTGACTTGAGGGTGTCAGTATCGGCTATGGGAGAGCCGAAGATGTACTTGTAAGAATGTATTTTGATCGTGTCGGGACTTAATAAAATGGTCTCAGAGTAGTCGGTAGGCGTTACGTTGGATGATAGCAGTAATGGAAGACTGATGGAATGATGGAAATGATGATGAGATTTTACTTGATATTGTGAATTTTATTATCAAGCATGAGATATTATTGCAACTGTTGATTATTGCTAAACTGTTGTTTACTTTAAAACTGCACTGTTATATTTCCTTCACTGGGCTAGTTAGCTCACCCCACTCACCTTTCAGGAGATGAACCCGAGGAGGAGAACCCTCTATTTCAAGCTTAGGATGGATAAGCTGCGGCGGTGTTTTGGGATCCCCACTGAGGGGAATACCCTTAACTTTGATTTCTGGTTCTTGGAACCTCTTGTTTTTGTAAAGTACCGGGTGTTGTACTTAGTTTGTATCAATGTTACGTACTGAAACTAGTATGCTTCTGTAGTTACTCTGATGTGATTTGAATGATAATTCAGTGTTGGATTTATGGGAACATGTCGTGTGTTGCCGTTGTGCTTTTGTTGGTATCAGACTTATGGTATATGTTTGAGTCCACATGTTGGGATCATGTGTGGCATTTGGGCCCAACTGTTGATCCGACCCAGTTAGAATGCTTGTGTTAGCTTAGCTTTTCAAAAAAAAAAATATGTCGCGTTCCATGCCCACCCTTCGGGTCGGGGCGTGACAGTTTGGTATCAAAGCTTCGGCTCAAACTAGGACTGTGATGGGTTAAAACCTACTTAGACTTGCTTTTGCCTTAGTACTGCAAGTGTTTTTGACATTCTCCTGTTTTGTGGTACAAATATGTCGAGCAATGTCGAGTACTCTGAGTTCAGGGGGACCCCTAGCGACCCTATCGACCTGGTTTCTTCTGATTCCAGTGTCCCAAAGTTCGCCAACGAAGTTGTTCCTGAAGAGGAAGTAGAAGTACCTTCACCCGAGTATCATGTTGGGGCTGATCCAGAAGAGGAAGAGGGAGATATCCCAATTCTAGAGGAGTTGTAGGGGAGAATGGCTCGTCCGAATATACTCCGGCTACTCCACCTTTGGATGAGTATTCGAACTATATGTGCGAATTGTGCAATCAGGAGGAGAACAACTGCACTTATTACCCTATCCAATTGATGTCATCTGCCCTGTTTACAGACTTCGAGGTATAGGAGCGCAATGACTAACTGTCCTTATGTTGGAGGACCAGGGATCATACCTGCTTGACCTGCGGAGTGTTCAGGCATAAGTCAGCGACTTGTCCGGACAACTTCTTTTATTTTAGAGATGAGGCAGGATCTTCTTCGGAAGATTAGATTAGGGTTTTTCGGGTATCGGGGAGATTTGGTTTTGTAAGGGTTGAGTTTTGTTTTGTTGTTTTGAAGGGTTTTCATACCCTACTAACCCTTATACTTGTATTGCAATTTTGAATGATTTCTAATGAAACTGTTGCAACTTGTGTGTTTTGTTTTAATAAGTCTCTTAAAATGGTTAAGTGGTATTTAGAAGTGTAAATAACAGATGCCAGGACCCAATGCTAACGGAACCAACTACCGTGGGAGGAGGACTAGTCTTCCACCCCGTGACCTACCCAATGAGGTCGTTCAATCGGTGGTTGAAGCATTTCAGCAGATAACTGAAAATATGCGACGCCCTCCTATCCAAACTCAAGAGGAGCGAGCAACCTCGGTTCTAAACGAGTTCAAGCGACTGAACTCGACAAGTTTCTCGGGGACAGAGGACCCTAGTGCTGTGAGGAACTGGCTGACTCAGATTAGCCAGATCCTTAACACCCTGGCTATTGTCGACGACTTGCGAGTGACCTTGGCGGCATACCAGCTTGAAGGAAACGCTTACGAGTTGTGGGAAGCGAAGAACTTGGTTTGTAACCATGAGCCCATGACGTGGGAAGAGTTCTCTGCAGCCTTTCTGGCCCGTTACTTTCCGAAGACCGTGTAGGAGGCAAGGAAGAGGGAATTCCTCAACATCCAACAAGGTTCTGATTCGGTGGCAGTATGCCATGCGCTTCATCGACTTGATGTAGTTCGTGCCTTAGATAGCGGCAAACGAAGAGAAAAGGTCCAGCACTTTGAGAATGGACTCCGACCGCTTCTGCAGCGGCAAGTGGCCGGCCTGGTGTTCTACACCTTGGAGGAGATCATCGATCGAACTTCGAAGGTAGAGGCAGTGGACTCCATCAACCGGAGCGCTGACAACTCTCAGAAACCTTCTTCCAACAAAAGGCCAAGCTCAACCAGAAGAGGCCTTTCTTCAAGAAGAGCCAGCCTAGTGCAGGACAGTCGAGTCGGTCTGACTCCCAGCAAGTTGTGTGCTACACCTGCAACCAGCCTGGGCATACTTCCAAGTTCTGCCCATCCAGAGGAGAGAATGTGTGCTTTCACTGCAAGCAGACCAGGCACCTGTTTAGAGACTGCCCTTATCTTGGTAAAGCTGTACCTTCGCAAGGCGCAGGAATTTCTTTCTCCGTGGCGCAACCATCTGTCGGTCGAGGTTCTCGGCAGACCTCCAGAGGTTCGGTGGCATCGAGGAACGGACCACCAAGGAACAGTCAGGGGAGAGGACAAGGACTTCGTCAAGGGAGAGTCTATACGATTGGGACTCAGAAGGAAGAGCTAATGGAGAATACTATAATGGAAGGTACCCTTAATCTTTTTAGTTTTTGGCTCGAGTGCTTTTTGATACCGGTGCTTCGCATTCCTTTATTTCTAGAGCTTGTTGTGATAGATTGGATTTGAAACCGGTAGAAGTAGTTAACCCGCTAATGGTAGTATCACCCTTGGGTAAGAAGGCTTTGGTAAATCAAGAGTGTAGATCATGTATTTTGAAGATTAGCGGAGTAGAGTTGTCATATGATTTTCTGGTTCTGGAAATGACGGACTTTGACATCATCCTTGGCATGGATTGGTTCTCTGTTTTTGAGGTCTTGATAGACTGCTCTCGGAGGAGAATTCGTGGGGTCTCCTCAACCAATGAGAGGTCCATGGAGAAGTTGGTACCCTATGAGAAGATGAGAGTCACTTTCTCTGGCCTTAGAGCGTATCCTGGTAGTGTGGTGGCGAGCATGGGTTGGGAAGATGTAGGTGGTGTAGGGTCTGTTGCTCCTCGGGGTGGTGTGTGAGTTTATGGATGTGTTTCCTGACCAGTTGGCTGGGGTACCTCCATGCCGAGAGATAGAATTTGTTATAGACCTACAGGTAGGAACATCTTCAATTTCCATGGCACCTTATTCGATGGCGCCAGCAGAGCAGAGAGAGCTAGCTAAGTAGGTAGATGAGCTTCTTAGTCTTGGCTTTATCCGTCAGAGCAACTCGCCGTGGGGCGCACTTGCTCTGTTTGTGAAAAAGAAGGATGGATCATGAGGATGTGTATAGATTACCGGCGGCTTAACCGGGTAACTATTAAGAATAAGTATCCGTTGCCTAGAATAGACGATCTATTTGATCTTTTGAGAGGATCGAGATGCTTTTTGAAAATCAATCTGAGGTAGGGTTACCATCAGTTGCGGATTCGAGAGGAAGACATTCCCAAGACTGCTTTCCGGACGCAGTATGGTTTGTACGAGTTTGTCATGATGCCTTTCGATTTGACAAACGCGCCAGCCATGTTTATGGACTTGATGAATCGTGTTTTCCGACCGTACCTACGAGAGTTCGTGATAATCTTCATAGACGATATCTTGATCTTTTCGTCATTGGAGGAGGAGCATGAACGTCATCTGGGGATCGTTCTTTACACCCTTCGGGAGCATCAGATGTTCGCTAAGCTGAAAAGTGTGAGTTTTGGTTGACTCAAGTACAGTTTCTGGGGCATGTGGTGTCTCCAGGAGGGATCTCCATAGATCCAGCGAAGGTGGAAACAGTGAAGACTTGGGAAAGTCCCAAGAACGTGTTTGAGATCAGGAGCTTTCTGAGATTAGCAGGATATTACCGAAAGTTTATCCCACACTTCTCTCAGATCGCGGTGCCGATGACTCGGCTGACGAGGAAGAACGTCAAGTTCGAGTGGAGCGAAACTTGTGAAAGAGCATTCCAGGAGCTGAAGGAGAAATTGACGACGTCTCCAGTGTTGGTGATACCTGAGCAAGGACGAGGTTACGATGTGTATTGCGACGCGTCCAAGGTTTGTTTAGGTTGTGTGCTGATGCAAGAGGGGAAGGTAGTAGCTTTTGGTTCCAGGCAATTGAAGGGACATGAACAGAACTACCCAACTAATGATTTGGGGTTGGCAGCCGTTGTATTCTCGTTAAAAGTGTGGAGACATTACTTATATGATGAGAAGTTCAATGTATTTTCTGATTACCATAGTCTCAAGTATATTTCACTAAGAAAGACTTGAATATGAGGCAGCGAAGATGGATAGAGTACCTGCGAGATTACGACTTTAGTCTCTCTTATCACCCAGGGAAAACCAACGTAGTGGCCGATACCTTGAGCCTGAAGTCTCACAGCAACGTGGCGAGGATGTCATCCTTTCAATGGAAGATGTTGGAAGTTCTGTCTGAGTATGATCTGGAGCTGATCGAAGGAAGCGGGTCAGCAAGAATCAATAGTTTGGTTATGCAACCCGAGATAATTAAATTATTGATGGAAGGACAACAGAGCGACCCAGAAGCGAAGGAGTTGGCGACTCAACTTTCAAGAGGAGCGACTCCGGAAGATTGGAAGCTCAAAGCGAACAGAGGTCTGACATTCAAAGACAGACTTTTCGTACCAAAGTCAGACGAGTGCAGGAGAAAGGTGCTTGATTACTTTCATCGTTCTCGTTTTGCAGTGCATCCTGGTGGTACAAAGATGTATCATGACTTGCGGTGACTTTTCTGGTGGAAAGGTATGAAGCGAGAGGTAGCAGATTTTGTGTCTAAGTGTTTACCTTGTCAACAAGTGAAGGCGGAACGTCAACGACCTGGTGGAAAGATGCAACCTTTAGAAGTGGTTAAATGGAAGTGGGAGTATATCACAATGGACTTTGTAACTGGATTTCGAAGTCTTCTAAGAAGAACGACGCTTTTTGGGTAATTGTCGATTGATTGACGAAATCAGCCCACTTTCTACCGATCAAGAAAATGGATTCTTTGACCACTCTAAGTAAATTGTATTTAAAGGAGATAGTTTGATTGCATGCAGTACCTGTATCCATTGTATCTGATAGAGATCCTGGGTTTGTATCAAGATTTTGGCAAGGATTGCAAGACGAGTTGGGAACTAAGCTGTGATTCAGCACTGCTTTTCACCTTCAGACGGATGGTCAATCAGAGAAAACCATTCAAACCTTAGAGGATATGTTAAGAGCCTGTGTTATGGATATGCCGGGAGTTGGGAAGATCACTTGTCTTTGATCGAGTTTGTCTACAATAACAGTTATCACTCCAGTGTGCAGATGGCACCCTACGAGGCTCTGATGGCAAACCTTATAGGTCACCTCTTTGTTGGACAGAGGTAGGAGACAAAGCACTGCTAGGACCTGATCTAGTGCATGAGACGTCAGAACAAGTTTAAGCAATCAGACAACGTCTTAAGACAGCCCAGAACAGACAAAAGAGTTATGCTGATAAAAGGCGAAGACCGTAGGAGTTTGCAGTTGCCGACAGAGTTTTCTTATGTGTGGCACCACGTCATGGATTGCAACGGTTTGGGCGCAAGGGAAAACTATCACCTCGATATGTTGGGCCCTTTAAGATCTTGAAGAGAATAGGGGAAGTGGCTTATCAGTTGGACATTCCTCAAGCTTTGGAGAGAGTGCATAGTACGTTTCACGTGTCTATGTTAAGGAAGTACGAGCCTGATCCATCGCATGTGATAAGTTTTGAAGAAATCGAAGTCTCGGAGGACCTAACTCTCGAAGAAGTGCCAATGAAGATACTAGAGCACCGGACTCAAGAGCTCCGGAGGAAGTCTATTCCTCTAGTGCGAATGTTGTGGCAACATCGTGACATGCAACATGAGACGTGGGAACCTGAATCGACGATGCAGAAGCTATACCCTGTCTTGTTTATAGGCCAAAAAGGTATAAGTTTGTTTTAAATTTCGGAATGAAATTTTCTTTTAGGGGGGTAGGATGTAATACCCTGCCCCAGATTAAGCGTGTTTTAACATAATAATTTTGTTTAACCAGTTAATCTCGAAGATTACGGTTAGGGCATTGAGGAAAGCCCAGGTGTGGCCCAATCTGAGCTCGAAAACTCAGTGATCCAGCTCGCCCAACTGGAGGGGCATTTTGGTAATTTACCGCTTATTATTATTATTTTTACAAATTATGTTATTATGTGATTATTATTGGATGATATGAATGTCCTTAATGAAGGAATTGTATTTCTGATTTTAAAATAATTTTATTTTCAGAAAATGGTATTTAAAACCACCAGTCAAAGCCCGAGAATTATTTTAAGTGATTTTGGAAATAAAATAAAATTCAAAACTAGTATTTTATGTTAGACCATTTTAAGTATGGTCTAGTTATTCTTTCACACCCCAAAATGAGGTTTCTAAATTGTTTTATTTAACATTTGTTTAATTTAGTAAATAATGTTAAATTATGGTTTTTATTTAAATCAATGGTTTTTAGTGAGAGTTAAATTCCAAAATTTTATAGTGATTAAGGTTTTCAAAACCCAACCTATCTGTAAGGTTGGATTGAGATTTTGAGTTCTTAAAATCATACTTTTAGTTAAAATTCAAGTTTTAATCAAACCAGGGACTAAATTGCAAAATCTGAAAGTTTTGAAGGGCTGATCTGCAACCAAACAGTAACCTGCCGGTTACTATTGCAAGCTTAAGCCTACGCTGCATGCGCCTGCATGCAGTGACCGAATGGCCCCCTTTCCCGGCCAGATTTTTATAAAATCAGCCTCAGCCCTGCTGTTTTAACTCCCACACTTCTTCTCTTCTCTCTGAGTCTCTCAAGCTCTCTATTTCTCAGACCAAAACCAGTCGATTCCCTCTCTGTTTCCCAGTTTTTCCACCGTAGCTTAAGAAGGGAAAATTTTCAAAGTTCAGATTTTCAGCCCAGGAACTCCAGTGAAGGTAACCACTGTATTCCTTTTCAAATTTTAGGTGGTTTAGAATCAAGAAAAACTGATTTTGGTTTTAGTTTTGAACAAGAAAAACCATTTCAAAGTTTAAGGAAAGACCATGGGTTCCTTATACCCGTGAGCTTTCAGTATTAAAATCGGTTGGCCCAGTGAGCTTCAAAGCTCCAAACCTCTCCCTATGGAAAGAGGACTCCCAGAGGAATCCATCAGACCGGCTAGATATGAAAACCGAATCCGGGAAACCCACTGTTTCCTGATTCGTTTTTCTTTTAGTGTCGCCCGTTGTTGCAGACAGTGAAGGAAGAAGAATAAGAGAAAATAAATAAATAAATCAATATTTGTTGGATTATGTTGATGCTTGTGATGTTAGTACCCAATGAAAAAAAATAAAAATAAATAAATAAATATTATTGTTTGAGTATTGAAAAAAAAAATTTAGTGACCCTTTTCTCTTATTACTATAGTGTATATACTATTGTATTCACTTCCAGGCCGACTCTATTGGTCGGACAATGAGTGATCTCACTTTCAGGCCGACGCTATATTTGTCGGGCACTGAGTGACCTCTAGGCCTTACTCAACATGTCAGATTTGGTCCTATCCAGAAGACAACCGAGAAGTGACCTGAGGATCTAGACCTAACTCAATAAGTTAATCTGGTCAATACCCAGAAGACAATATGAGTTTTGGACTGAGCACCCTTTTCATTTATTATATCTTGTGGATTATTATAATTTAAAAAAAGGATAGAAACCAAGTAGGAGACTCAACTCCATGTACCTTGGATATTTTTGGGAAACAAGTATGATTTCGAAATACTGCTTGTATGTGTATGAATGCTATGTATATTGATTGTGCACTTTTTTGTTGTTTGAACAGAGATCGCGAAACCACACATATATGGTGAGGGAACTTAACTTTGCAGCTTGATATAATCAGGTTTATTTGAGATGGATCTTGAGCAATGAGTGGTTTCTGATTTGATGAACCCACTCATGTGCCTAGACTTGACGCACTATGGTAAGATTGCTTATGATGCTGGTAAATGCTATGATGTTGATCATATGAAATGTGTAAGACTGCTTCCACGTGCCCTTGGCTATTGAACCAATATTGGCCATATGAGAGATGGTTTACGTCTACTGGACCATGGGTGTCGACAGTTGCTGACTTGAGGGTGTCAGTATCGGCTATGGGAGAGCCGGAGATGTACTTGTAAGAATGTATTTTGATCGTGTCGGGACTTAATACAATGGTCTCAGTGTAGTCGGTAGGCGTTACGTTGGATGATAGCAGTAATGGAAGACTGATGGAATGATGGAAATGATGATGAGATTTTACTTGATATTGTGAATTTTATTATCAAGCATGAGATATTATTGCAACTGTTAATTATTACTAAACTGTTGTTTACTTTAAAACTGCACTGTTATATTTCTTCACTGGGCTAGTTAGCTCACCCTACTCACTTTTCAGGAGATGAATCCGAGGAGGAGAATCCTCTATTTCAAGCTTAGGATGGATAAGTTGCGGCGGTGTTTTGGGATCCCCACTGAGGGGAATACCCTTAACTTTGATTTCTGGTTCTTGGAACCTCTTGTTTTTGTAAAGTACCGGGTGTGGTACTTAGTTTGTATCAATGTTACGTACTGAAACTAGTATGCTTCTGTAGTTACTCTGATGTGATTTGAATGATAATTCAGTGTTGGATTTATGGGAACATGTTGTGTGTTGCCCTTGTGCTTTTGTTGGTATTAACTTATGGTTTATGTTTGAGTCCACATGTTGGGATCATGTGTGACCTTTGGTCCCAACTGTTGATCCGACCCAGTTAGAATGCTTGTGTTAGCTTAGCCTTTCAAAAAAAAAAATCAATTGCGTTCCGGGCCCATCCTTCGAGTCGGGGAGTGACAGTACATGTGATGGGTGGGACTCATTGCATATGATAGCATGACATGGCATTGAATTGGCATGATTATGACTTTTATTATCATGCAAGGTTTCTGGTTTTTATCTGTATGATTGGATCTCTATTATCATACACAGTTTTTGGATACGATGCTTTATAAGTATGGTATGATTTATTATAACTGGATTTGATATATATGTTATATCTGGATTTTTGGTACTAACCCATATGTTAAACCTAATTGGAATACCTACTAGGCGCATTGTACTAACGCCCTACTTCTACCCTAGTAGATGATATAGGAAACGAGGGGAACGATGAACGCGTAATAGGCCAGACATAGGAGCTTGGAGGATGATAGTTTATATTTTGTTTAAGATACTCATGGGCTTGTATTTTGAGTATCTAGAATTCGGATTGTAATAACTTAGATGAATTTGCCATGGTTGGATGTTTTATTGGATAATTGTGTTATGATAATGATGATTAAGGACTTGACGTACTTTGCTATCTAAATGGAATAGAACTTGGTTCTATTATGATTCTGCAATTTTGATGTTATTTATTACGCATGTTTATATTCCTATGTGTGAACTGTTTTCATGGACTGAATCCATGCACACATAGGGTTGGCGAGTTAAGGGTCGGACTTTAGAAGTTCGGACTTAGCTCTTGTCGTGACGTCCCGCTCTCTATCACTCTACTCTGTTATAAACAAAAAATAGACTCTTATTTACGGGAAGAAGCTAGTGAAAAAGGGCGGGGCGTTACAATATCAAGATAAACATTGGTAACAATTCAGGTACGAGAATTTAATAAGAAGATGAGTAAAAGTGAAAGGGGAGATTAATATGGAAAACCGACTATACAATGAAGGAAGAAGACGACAAAGGTCATTCAAATGTCAATTGTATTTCCCATCTGAACGAGGTACATAGAGAGGAAACCCAAGTTACAACGGACGAGTTGGTTGAGAAACGACGTGATAATGAAGCACCTACTCGAGATCGAACATTGGAGATAAGGAAACTCCATTCAAAATTGCTTATAAGGAAAACCTTGAAACCAAACCTCGTCTAAATTTGCGGGACGAAAATTCCAAAAGGTGTTAGTATTGTAGTGACCCGACCGAGTAGGGGGTCAGTAGCGATGGGCATAACTAATTACAAATTAATATTGTTTATGATAATTTGTTGCTTTATTTTAATGAAATTAAGTGAATGGAAGATTAGTATCAAATTAGATTTTTATTTCCCAAGGTTAAAATTTCAATTAAAATTAATAATTTTAGATGGATCCATGGGACCCACAACCCTTGGTGGAATTTATTGTAAAAGATAGTTTGATCAAAATTATTTCCTCATTGAGATTTATTTAGTGATATATATAGATGTATATTTATTTGATAAAATAAATATAAAACCCAAACCCGTGTGGGCCCTTTAACAACCTACACCATCATGATTCCCATTCACGGCAAAATAAACCCTCTCCTTCTATTCCTTAACACTCCACATGATCCCCTTTCCTTCCTCTCCTTCCCCAAAATGGCAACCATTCCTAAACCTAACTGATTCCTTTTTTTTATAAACCCAAGCGATTCTTCCTTCTTACTCTCTTCTCTCTCAGCCGATGTCTCTCTTCTCCTCTTTCACTCCACGTCACCGTCTCTTAAATTAGTAAGCATCAAAGGAGAAGAAAATCTTGAAAAGAAGAGGAAAACCAAGAGAAGCAAGAAGGAAGAAAGACCTCAAGTCCAAACTTAAGATTCACTCACTCGTGAAATCCCCTAAATTTCTTATAGGTATGGTGATTTTATTATATTTCATAGCGAAGAAAGCATGCTAGGATGTTTAGATTTAGTCTAAATAACAATTTGGGGGTAGTCTTGTAGGGGAAAGTATCTCTCCACCTTTGCCTTGGTTCTAAAATTGTTGAGAGAAACAACTTACCTTTCCATGGTTTCAACCGAGATTACCCAATCTGTTAGCAAGAAGATGTTGCCCTTTGGTGGGGTTAGTATTAGAATTTGGATGCTCTTTAAGATGTAGCCTTATTTCCCAAAGTGGGTTCAAGATTTATTAAATCTCCTTTAATTATAAACATAAAGAAGCTTGATTAAGCCTATGGAAATTTATTAGCACTACACCCCCCCTTTGGTTTCCATGGAGGTGATTTGTACTCTCCAAACTTATGTAAGCCTCATTTGAAGAGGACTAGGAACTACCAATTGATGCAGCTGTAGCAAATGAAATGGTCGCTTACCACCTGTTTGACAAAAATGCACAATGGGCCATTGCAATTCCTTATGGCTCTTTGTTGAGTTACGGTTTCAACCAGCCAGAATTATTAGCAATGGGGACTGATTTTTCAATCCATGATCGGCTGGATGTTGGGGGTGGATTTCAGCCCCTAGCTGGTTGGTTTTGGGACTGTTTTTCAATCTCAAAACCATTGAAAGTAAGACTGTCTTTCAAGCCTCAAAACCATTGGATTGTGATTTAAAAACCTTACACTACAAATGTTCACTTCACAACTTTCATTTTTAACTTGAGACTTTACTAGTGTTACAAGGTCTTATATATTTAAGGGTAATCATGTATTTGGGTTCACGTAGACCCTAATGGCTTTCAGTAATTGACCCATGAGACTTAGTGAGACATTAGGTATTGAGAATATCATGTAAAGATTAGAAATTGAGGGCAATCAATGTGAGTAGATCTAATAATGTGTATATGATGTTTTGATACATGGGAATGAATGAACTATTTGAGAGGAATCCAGACGTTGCACATACCGTTGCATAATCAACTGATTACTACGGATCAAGTAGGTTTTCCTACTTTGTTGAAACACTATGGGGTGAACTATGTACTCACTGTTTTATGATAATTAATGATTTGATTCATATTTAAGACTGTATGATTATGATTATGAAACTGTCTTAGATTTCCATTATGATGTGTTTGAAATGGAATTATGAACGATAGTATATATGTACGGTAAGAGTAAATTATCAAGTAAATTTGATGTGTTCAAATGATTTGATATTTAATGAAAATAAGGATATGTATCTTGAGATAGTTTGGGTTTATGAATTATTATTGTATTTTTTTTTTAAAGAGAATAAGAGCATGAAACATACATGAGTAGAAGTAGCATGACAAAGAATGCATTGACATGCATGGTATGGTCATTTGCATCCATCCTCGCGTACATGGAAAGGGATGGGAAGACTGTTGATAGAATAAAGGGACATTGGTCCTGTTTATGTGTTGAATAATGTGATGATTGATATAGACATTACAGTTGACGAATCAATGGGCTGAGCAGTTCCAGAGAGACATTGATGTTGTAACTGGGAATGACAGTAGTCATAGATGATGAGACCAATGGGCTGAGCAGTCCGGAACAGACCTTGGTATTGTGACTGAAATTTATATGACTGTGAATGTTAGTAAGTAGAAATGTAAGAATGGGAATGATGGTAAATGGGAATGTAATACTCCTCGGTGAATCCGGTTGAGTTGATGGTATGGAGTATGGTACCACAAGGTGTAAATTGAAATAAGAGTATGGGAATGTAGTATTCCCTGTGGTTGTGAGTGAGTCTAGGAAACACCTAGGCATGGGGCATGATGAAAGCATACATGGATCATGATACCCATGGCATGAGTACATTGCATATTAATGAGTATTTTATATGAATTGAGTATGGAAGTTGAAAATAAAGTTGTAAGTATGATTTCAATGTGTTTTGATTTTGATATCATTATAAGAATCAGATTATGAAATGAAGTTTTGAAATGATATTTGTAATATGAAGTTTTCCTAAAATGATGATGTTTTGAACAAGAGTATTAAGTATGATATTTTCATAAAGAAAAGATAGGAATTTCAAATGTGAGAGTAAAGTATGATTTGAATGAGGGATTTTACAACCATGTAGAAGATAGAAAAGTATATGATACTTTTAATGATAAAATATAACTTTGGAATCGAATATGTAAGTAAAAGTATGGTTTTATATAAAGTTCATCAGTGTACCTTTATGATCGAATTTCTACTAGGTACATTGACTAAGTCCATAAATTCCCCCACTAGATGTGTATGCAGGTTTAAAGTACATAATTGAGATCGAGCCAAGGGATAGCCGAATATGGACGAAGTGAAGAACCAAGTGGAAAGCTTGGATGATTTAGGATTTTCTTTTATGTTTTCATAGTTGTGAGGATATTGAAGTTGTATAATGATATTCAAATATGAGATTTGTAATATTATACCTCTTTTGTACTTTGTTTGTATTTGACTCGATGTAATCATTGGTGGGAACTTCCTTGTTTGCTATGGATGTATGTTGATTATTTATGCGATATTATGAAATGTTCATAAATCTTTTGCAGGATTATGTTAGTGTGTGCAAAATTATAATGCACACACTAGTTGGGCCAGTCGAGGGTTGGGGGACTCGGACTCGGCTCGCGTCGTGGCGCTCTCCTCTCTCTCCACTCAAATATCTCTATTATCACTCTGATGATGGTGGTTAGAGGGAGGGGCGTTGCAAGTAGTCCTCATTTCCTAAAGAAGATTGGTGTGACAGAATGATGATTTGGATTTAAGGAATCATATTGGAATGGTGGCGTCGTCTATGACTTGGTCATATAGGGATGCCTTCAAGCAGTATATCTCCTATCATGCTTTGCACTGTAGGCCGCTCTCACGGCTATTGTGTTGTCGTTAAGGAGTATAGCCCCTCAGATGCTTCGCGATGTAAGCCGTTCTCACGACTATTTTGTGCACTTGGTGTGCAATATTACGCAGGGTTAGATACTTGAGAGCCCTACTTGGACGGTACTAACTTAGTAAAAAGTATTGCACAAGTTAGATACTTGTGAGCCATTCGAGGGCGGTATTAACTTGGTAAGTCGTATATTGATAACCTTAGAGCTGACTTAATCACTAGAGTGCTTAAGGGACGCGGTGTCACGCCCCGGTCCAAAAACGACACGTGATGGGGATCAAAATTTTCTTTTTCAAAAATTTTCATATAAAATAACAAATATCGCTCATGGGAATCACACGTATGAACATATATATAATTGGATTAGTCTAAAAGGGGTAAAGTCACATACTGAAATTTTGGCAGAGTCTCCCCTAAAACATAAACAGTGGGTCTATGATGACCTCTACAAAAAATCACCTGCTCAATGTTTACATATCACAACACGCTTGACTCCATTCACCAAATATTAAATGTCCCAAACTTCAAATCTTAACTGGAGTTCTCATAATAACATTCATACCTTCATAGTCATTAAACATGTTTTATAGAATAATTACATCAATATTACACATAACCATGTGGAGCAAAATATCAAAATCTTGAAATAGCAGTGTGCATAAAAAACAACTGACAGCGTAGACTATGGTCGTCCCCTTGGTCCCTTGCCCCGCCTGAGCGATAGTACCTGCAGTGCAAGGAGGTGAACATCCACAAGCTCAATGAGGAAATCCATGCATGCTACAAACACACGCACCCATGTGATGGTGTATAAAATGGAATGTAGATACAGCTATGCAAGACACAATGCTATCTAGTCATCCATTAGGGACCAAGTCCTCAACGAAATACTTGTATATAAAAGGAAAATCAAAATCATCCACGATCCCTAGTAAAACTTATGACCCATGACTTACTAAGCGGGAGACTCACGATTGGCATGACTATGTCTACCTTGCCCTGCATCCCTTCACCTCATGGGTGATTCAGTCGAGCTTCAAGGCGGTCAGAACGCGTCTAACGAAGCTAGTACCACTCCTATGGAGATAAAGAGTATCTAGCTTTACGCAACCACGCACAACAAGTGTGCAGAAAATCATGAGAGTACCCTACAGTATCAACCCGTAGGAGGTTCACCTTACGATATCAACCACACAGGACCAAGTCTCCGCGGAAAAATACCACTGTTCTGATAAAGTTTACTTAATAGTCTTCATTTATGCTTATTACCAACTTACCCCAAAGAGTTGGATTATCACAATATTAAGGATTCCAAAAGGGAAATGGTAAAATCTTATCACCGTTAGACCGAATCCCACATCTTTTATTGGTAATGGACAGAAATCCACTTTACCCCATTTTTCATACATCTTCTTAGGATTAACTCAACTAATTGAGTAGAGCATAGGAGAGACAACGTTTACATTGTGACATAAATAAGTTATTCATACATTGAGAACTTACATCATTAAGATAGCATGCATAGCTTATTCCATGCAATTTTATACCTTATTCAATTCTCATATTCATGTTTGTCCATGGGAAAAAGGACAACAATATAGGACTATTTAATTGGATTTATGAGAGTATCTCTCCTTGTACATAATCCAATTATAATCAATCCCCAACAAATAATACCATATTTAGTTCTCAACCTTCTCACCATATCAACTAATAACCCAATTCTTTTCCCCTCAATCCAAAGGATTTCACAACCGCCATGTTTCCCAAATTCATTCATACACTACATAAAACACAATGGAGATTTCATACATACATGAAATACAATATAGAATTCATACATGTTTAGACATCCCATTCATTATTCACAATATACTAATTAAATTTTATCATGTATTTGCTCATGAGGACATCTCAAATAATTTCAATAACTCACATTTATTCTCCAATAATTTAGATAAAAAGTGTAGCATTCCTCACCTTAACCTTTTATGAAGTGTCGGGTTGATTTTAGACTTGATCGCTCCCGAGGTTCGGATTAGAAGGCTCTAATCAACACAAGAACACAATTAGAGTCCACTTAATTCATGTAGGTAGCCCAATTTTGAGTCTAAAAGTAAAATCCCAAATTTCCCAAACTCTATCATCTTTTTTGGTTTCCAAAACCCATTTCCAAGAAGATTCATGCCCATGCAAATCCCCCAAATCAGAAAACCCCCAATATTTTCCAAGGAGTTTTCTCCAAATATGGCCCTATTGTCATCACCAACCCCAATCTCACTAGATTTCATGAAAACTTCATCAACGTAGAGAAAAGGGAGTAGAAAAGAAAGAAAACCATACCTTTGAGACATGAAAATCGACTGCAAAGGAAGCTTGGGGTGAGAGCTCTTCAAATCCCACACATGCACGGGCCAAAAATCGAGTGGGAAAGGTGAGAAGAAGACATTATGATCAGCTGGGTGGGTTTCTTGGAGCTGCTCAAGAAAGGAGGGATGAAAGGGGAGGAACGTCAACACTTGGGTTGGGGTTTTTAATACCCCAACTTAAGTTGTGGCGTCGGTCGACTCGACAAACAGGGTCGATCGACCCGACACTTGCACAACTCACTTAATTTTTTTTTTTTAATTTTCCAACTCATTCTCATCTGGGGTGCTTTCTTAAGGCCACGTGTACCCTGACAGGATCCACATGTGACCCTCACACTACACACACGTGTAACCCTTATTATTATAACATAAATTTATTAATCTGAAGGGTCGGGCCATTACATTCTACCTCCCTTAAAAGAAATTTTGACCTCAAAATTTTATCAACCAATAAATCATACCTGGATGATCAAAGAGTTGAGGGTATAACTCCCGAATCGTGGACTCGAGTTCCCATGTGGTGTTCTCAGCTCCGCTATGTTTCCACTCTACTTTGACCAATGGAATGGTTCACCGCCGGAGTATCTTAAATCCAGTCCCTGAGATTTTAATAGGACCTTCCTCAAATGTCACATCTTCATCGAGTTCCACATCCTCCCAATTAACTACATGTGTTGGGTCAGGTATATACTTCCGTAATATGGAAACATGAAACACATCGTGGATTCGAGTGAGCTGTGGCGGTAAAGCTAGCAAATAAGCCACCTCACCAATTCTCTCTATAATCAGAAAAAGACCAATAAATCGAGGAGATAACTTTCCTTTACATCCAAAACGCCTCACACCATGTCGAGGGGACGCCCGAAGAAAGACATGATCGCCAGCAGCGAATTCCAAGGGTCGTCGCCTACGGTTGGCGTAACTCCTTTGGCAGCTCTGCGCTGTCAACATGCGCCGCCTGATAACTGCCACCTAATCAGATGTCTGTTGTACCATATCGGGACCAATAAGGTCTTATCTCCCACCTCTGACCAGCACGAAGGAGATTGGCACTGTCTCCCATATAATGCCTCATAAGGGGCCATCTGTTTACTAGACTGATAACTGTTGTTGTACACAAATTCTACTAGGGGTAGATGTTTTTCCCAGTTACCCTCTAAGTCCATCACACAAGCACGTAGCATATCTTCTAAAATTTGGATGGTCCTCTCTGACTGACCTTCGGTCTGTGGGTGGTATGCCGTGTTAAAACATACTTGAGTTCCAAATTCTCTTTACAAACTCTGCCAGAATCTCGAAACAAATCTGGGTCTCTGTCTGAAACAATAGAAACCAGTACACCGTGACGAGCCACAATATGCTTGATGTACAATTTACTTAATGTCTCCATCGAGTCTATCAACTTCATAGGTATAAATTGAGCTAACTTAGTCAATCGATCCACAATCATCCAAATTGAATCTTGGCCTTTAGGTGACCTCGGTAGACTTGTCACAAAATCCATAGTGATGTGCTCCCATTTTCATTGTGATACTGGAAGGTTTTGCAACTCTCCGCCAGGCTTTTGGTGTTCAACCTTAACTTACTGACACGTCAGACACAAACGAACACACTTAGCCATATCCCGCTTCAAACCTTTTCACCAAAACTATCGTCTGATATCCTGGTATATCTTATTACGGCCTGGGTGTACTGTAAACCGGGAATGATGAAACTGACGAAGTACCTCCTCTCTACATTGATTTGTAGTCGGTACAAATAGTCGTCCCTGAAGAACCAAGCCACCATCTACTCTAATTGACCAACCAACAGGGCCTTGCCCTTAAAGTACTCTCTGTCTCAAGTCTGTTGCTAATGGGTGAACTTGTTGTGCCTTTAACACCTTATGAATTAACATTGGTTGTACCACTAGATTCTGAATCCAAACTGTGTCACCGTGTTCAACAAACTATAGATTATAATCTGTTGTAGTCTCGAACATCTGCCAAAGTCCTACCCCCATGCTGGCTACCAAGCCTCGAAATTTACGGCTCAACGCATCGGCCA
The DNA here is from genome assembly GCA_022113865.1 of Chimonanthus praecox. Lineage (NCBI taxonomy): Eukaryota > Viridiplantae > Streptophyta > Magnoliopsida > Laurales > Calycanthaceae > Chimonanthus > Chimonanthus praecox. The sequence goes on from CM039090.1 coordinate 17,306,314, forward strand.
CAATATTGGCCTTGCCAGGGTGGTAAAAAATTTGAAAGTCATAATCTTCCAAAAATTTCACCCATCGCCGTTGTCTCAAATTCAAGTCTTTTTGAGTAAATAGATACTTGAGGTTCTTATGATCAGATAATAGTTCAAATCTTTCACCATAGAGATAATGTCGCCAAACCCTAAGCGCATATACTACCGCGGCCAACTCGAGATCATGCACTGGATAATTCTGTTCATGGGGTTTTAATTGCCAGGATCCGTAAGCTACCACTCGGTTGTCTTGCATTAGAACACAGCCCAAACCAATAGAGGAGGCATCACAATACACAACGTAGCCACGACCTCTTTCTGGTACCACTAACACTGGGGAGGTTGTCAAACTCTCCTTTAAACTCATGAAAGCTTGCTGGCAAGCGTCATCCCATTCGAAGACTACTCCCTTACGTGTCAGTTTTGTCAAAGGTACTGCTATACTAGAATTTTTTTTAACAAATCGGCGATAGTAGCTTGCCAACCCCAAGAAACTGCTGATCTCTGACACATTCCGCGGTCTTTCCCAACTAACAACTGCCTCTATCTTAGCAGGATCTACTGGCACACCATCTGCCAAAATCACATGGCCTAAAAACTGCACTTCTCTCAACCAGAATTCGTATTTGCTGAGTTTGCATACAACTTATGTTCTAGCAGAGTCTGTAGCACAATGCGTAAGTGTTGTTCATGCTCGGCCTCGGTCGCCGAGTAGATCAGTATATCGTCTACGAATACTTCCACAAATCTATCTAGGTACGGCCGGAAGATGCGATTCATCAAATCCATAAAAGTAGCCAGTGCATTTGTTAACTCGAACGGCATTACAACAAACTCAAACTATCCAAATCGAGTACAAAAGGCAGTCTTCTGAATATCGCTTTAGCTCACTCGTAATTGGTGATAACCGGACCGGAGGTCTATCTTAGAGAAGTATTTAGCTCCTCTCAACTGATCAAAAAGATTGTCAATCCTGGGCAAAGGGTATTTGTTCTTGATTGTTACCCGGTTCAACTTCTGGTAATCAATGCACAGTCTCATAGTACCATCTTTTTTGTTAACGAGCAAGGCCGGAGCGGTCCAAGGGGAAGCACTCGGGCGAATGAAGCCGATAGAAGAAAGTTCTGTAATCTGAGCCTCTAATTCTCTTAACTTAGCCGGTGCCATGAGGTAAGGAGTAACAGAAATGGGTGAGGTACCGGGCATTAACTCTATGACGAACTCAACCTTTCTGCATGGAGGCAACTCAGTCAGTCACTCCAGAAACACATCTGGAAAATCTCGTACCACTCGAGGCAGATTAGTTTGAATGTCTTGGACATCCTCCCAACCCAAACTGGCAATCATTCCCTGAACAACTGCATCACACGAACAACACTGGCTATCAGGCTGATAGTCAGACTCAATCTAAATGCAAAGTCAATGCCTGCCAGCGATCGACCGATATTATTCTCTCAAAACAATCTGGCACAACTCTGTGGGCTGACAGCTAGTCCATGCCCAAAGTTACATCAAAACCAGTCATATCCATCACTAAGAGATCAAACTCTAGGACTAAATCACCTACTGTCATAACACAAGTCTTGTACACCCTATTCACTACCGTCTCACGTCCCAGCGGAGAAGTGACACACAATGGTGTACAAGCAAGGTCAGTTTGGAGTCCTAAGAGATGTGCAAACTAGGATGCAATAAATGAATACGATGCACTCAAATAAAAGAAACATGTGCCCAAGAACTAAAGAAAGACAAGATAACGTGCATCACTGGAGCGTCAGCAGTCTCTCCAGTCTGAGGAATAGCAGCTACCAATCTGCTAGAAGCACCATGGCCCTGATGGCCTCTGCCCCTACCTCTACCAGGTCTCTGAGAACTAGTTACTGAAGTCTGACGAACCTGTCTCTATGCAAGAATAGGCGCTGCTCTCAAATTCTGTTGGGGAACCACTGCCCTATTAGTCGACACCTTGAGGACAATGCCTCGCAATGTGACCTTCTTTCTTGCATGTATAGCACACTCTCTTCTCTGATCCAGACTTTTGATAACACGTCTTAGCAGTATGTCCCTTCTTGCCACAAATCTGACAATCAACTATACGAGTCCCGGACTCATCATCTCTACTTGTAGGTTGCCTCTGTTGACTATAAGATCTGCGAGACTGATAGGGGCCGTATTTCTTTTTATTCTTATTGTTCTTTCCATCGTACTCTCTGACAATGGCTGCAGCTGTACTGTCCCCATCCGTCGTACCGTAGCCTCGGCTAGAAAAGCTCTATCCACAACCCCTGCAAATGTAGGCAGCCTGAGAAGGGTAACTTGGCTTATGATACTTGGATGAAGGCCTTGCTCAAACCTGCGGGCTTTAGCATTATCATCTACCACAATGTTCGGTGCAAAACGTGCTAACTCATTGAATCGTGACAAATACTGGGCTACTGACATGTCTCCCTGGGTCAAATTCAGAAACTCATTTAACTTGCCCTCTTTCATGATATTAGGGAAGTATTGAGCTAAGAACATCTTTTTGAATCCTTCCCAAGTGATGGTCTCGTTTGACTGTGCTATCTTCATTGTTTTCCACCAATGGCGAGCCTCACCCCCCAATTGGAAAGAGGCAAATTTGACGCGGGTGGTGTCATCCTCTATACCCATAGTGTCAAAAATCATCTGAACACCTTCTAACCATTCTCCTGTAGCCATAGGGTTTGGGTCGGCCATAAATACCGATGGAGACTTTTTCTTGAAATCATAAAAGGCCACAGGTGCCCAGTGTTGGAGAACCGAGTTCACCTCTGTATCTGCTTGAGTCTCTTTTTGAGTGTTTCTGGCTACACTCATATCAATATCAGTGGCATGTCTAGCTAAGGCTTCTTGTACTCGGCGCTCAACCTCAGCTTGGATGACCACTTCTCTTGCGGCGGCCTCTGCCTCCGCACGAGCCTCATCATTGAGCTCGGGGTTCGGATTTGGATTGGCGTTGTTGACAATGCTCTTGCCCTTGGCCATTTTCTGAAAAATTTTAACAGTCACATCAGTATAGGCCAATGTCATACATACAAGGGCATCAAATCCAGTACACAACCACCAACCATGCTATCATGCATTCACACCCAATAAAAAATCATTACCAAAACCAAATAATTTCTACCCTAGACGGTTAGTTTTTGACTCCACACACACAGTCCTAGGGGATAACGAGCCTAAGCTCTGATACCAAGATGTCACGCCCCGGTCCAAAAACGACACGTGACGTGGATCAAAATTTTCTTTTTCAAAACTTTTCATATAAAGTAACAAATATCGCTCATGGAAAGCACACGTATGAACATATATATATATAATTGGATTATTCGAAAAGGGGTAAAGTCTCCTACCAAAATTTCGGCAGAGTCTCCCCTAAAACATGAACAGTTGGGTCTATGATGACCTCTACAAAAAATCACCTGCTCAATGTTTACATATCACAACACGCTTGACTCCATTCACCAAATATTAAATGTCACAAACTTCAAATCTTAATTGGAGTTTAAACATGGTTTATAGAATAATTACATCAATATTACACATAACCATGTGGAGAAAAATATCAAAATCTAGAAATTGCAGTGTGCATAAAAAGCAGCTAGCAGCGTAGACTATGGTCATCCCCTTGGTCCCTCAGACCTCGCTTGAGCGATAGTACCTGCAGTGCAAGGCATCCACAAGCTCAATGAGGAAATCCATGCATGCTACACACACACGCACCCATGTGATGGTGTATAAAATGGAATGTAGATACAACTATGCAAGACGCAATGCTATCTAGTCATCCATTGGGAACCAAGTCCTCAAAGAAATACTTGTGTATAAAAGGAAAATCAATATCATAAATAGACCACGACCCCTAGTAAGGCTTAGGGCTCATGACTTACTAAGCGGGAGACTCACGACTGGCGTGACTATGTCTACCTCGCCCTGCATCCCTTCACCTCATGGGTGATTTAGTAGAGCTTAAAGGAGGTCGGAACGCTTCTAACGAAGCTAGTACCACTCCTATAGAGATAAAGAGTATCTAGCTCTGCGCAACCACGCACAACAAGGGTGCGAAAAAGTCATGAGAGTACCCTACATATCAACCCGTAGGAGGTTCACCTTACGATATTAACCACACGGGACCAAGTCTTTGTGGAAAAATACCACTATTCTGATAAAGTTCACTTAATAGTCTCCATTTATGCTCTTTACCAACTTACCCCAAAGAGTTGGATTATCACAATATTGGGGATTCCAAAAGGGAAATGGTAAAATCTCATCACCCTTAGACCGAATCCCACATCTTTTATTGGTAGTGGACAGAAATCCACTTTACCCCATTTTTCATACTTCCTCTTAGGATTAACTCAACTAATTGAGTAGAGCATAGGAGAGACAACTTTTACATTATGACATAAATAAGTTATTCATACATTGAGAACTTACAACATTAAGATAGCATGCATAGCTTATTCCATGCAATTTTATACCTTATTCAATTCTCATATTCATGTTTAACCATGGGGAAAAGGACAACAATATAGGACTGTTTAATTGGATTTATGAGAGTATCTCTCCTTGCACATAATCCAATTATAACCAATCCCCAACAAATAATATCATATTTAGTCCTCAACCTTCTCACCATATCAAATCATAACCCAATTCTTCTCCCCTCAACCCAAAGGATTTCACAACAACAATTGTCTCCCAAATTCATTCATACACTACATAAAACACAATGGAGATTTCATACAATACATGAAATACAATATAGAATTCATACATGTTTAGACATCCCATTCATTATTCACAATATACTAATTAAATTTTATCATGTATTTGCTCATGAGGACATCTCAAATAATTTCAATAACTCACATTTATTCTCCAATCATTTAGATAAAAAGTGTAGCATTCCTCACCTTAACCTTTTATGAAGTCCCGGATTGATTTTAGACCTGATCGCTCTGGGATTCGGATTAGAAGGCTCTAATCAATACAAGAACACAATTAGAGTCCACTTAGTTCATGTATTTAACCCCATTTTGAGTCTAAAAGTAAAACCTCCAAATTTCCCAAACTCTATCATCTTCCTTTGGTTTCCAAAACCCATTTCCAACAAGATTCATGCCCATGCAAATCCCCAAATCAGAAAACCCCCAATATTTTCCATGGAGTTTTCTCCAAATATGGCCCTATCGCCATCACCAACCCCAATCTCACTAGATTTCATGAAAACCTCATCAACGTAGAGGAAAGGGAGTATAAAAGAAAGAAAACCTTACCTTTGAGACAAGAAAATCGGTTCGAAGGAAGCTTGGGGTGAGAGCTCTTCAAATCCCACACATGAACGGGCCAAAAATCAAGTGGGAAAGGTGAGAAGAAGACATTAGGATCGGTTGGGTGGGTTTCTTGGAGCTGCTCAAGAAATGAGGGATGAAAGGGGAGGAACGACAACACTTGGGTTGGGGTTTTTAATACCCCAACTTAAGTTGTGGCATCGGTTGATTTGACAAACAGGGTCGACCGACCCAACACTGTGCACAACTCACTTACTTATTTTATTTAATTTTCCAACTCATTCTCATCTAGGGTGCTTTCTTAAGGCCACGTGTACCCCTGTCAGGGCCCACATGTGACCCTCACACTACACACACGTATAACACTTATTGTTACATTATAAATTTATTAATCTGAAGGGCCGGGCCATTACACGCGGGGTGAGGTAGATTATCTATGTTGTATGGATATCTCCAACTTGTAAGTCGTGGCCTATGTTTCTTAAAGGATCATGATGTTTGATAGCTCGTTCCACAGAGGTGTCCTTGGGTGGAGATTGTGTTCACGTTGATGATAGAGGTGTCCTTGGGTGAACATTGTATTCACGTTGATGATATTGGTGTCCTTGGGTGGACATTGTGTTCACGTTTATGATATTAGTATCCTTGGGTGGACAGTGTGTCCACATTGATGAAATTGATATCATGACATGCTAGCATAACATTGTTTATATTCCATTTCATACATTATTATTATGTGGGTGCAGAAGTGTGTAGCATTCATATTTCCTCACTGAGTATTGTTTATACTCACGTCCTTACAATTTCAAGTAATGTTGCACCGGATGGGTCCGAGGGACCCCGAGGAAGAGCTTAGTTATTATGCTGCTTAGGACGTCCGACATATTTGAGATGATTATTTTTATTTATTTATTTGATTGAGTTGGCAACGTTGCTATTACCATTTTATTTTTTGAGGGTTTGTTGTAATAGATTCTAGAATGTTTGATAATATTTATGGTAGAGAATTTATATCCCTTTGAGATGGTAATGGTATTTAAGATCATTTATAGATTTTGAGTTTGAGTTGTAAGCACACGTGTGTCTCTCACGTGTGATATTTGAGAAAGTAAATATACTCCGCGTCACTTGCCTATGTTTTGGATCAGGGCGTGACAACTCATCTCTCAAATTGTGTTGTTCTCAGGGGGGGAAGCCCTCAACCATCCTCGAGGCCCTCGACAATGACTTCACTCAGATTTCTACAGTTTTTTACACGGATACCCTATAACACACCCTCATATATATAACACATCATAGTAGTGTACAAAAGAATAGTGGTTTATACATGTATGGATTCCCCATGCCACAGGAGGCATGTTACAAAATCTCCAAAACAGGTAAAGAAAACAGATTTCCCATTCGCGGGCAAATATAATGGAATCTGGGGATTCCATCTCTTAGGGCTGCATTGAAGGTCCCTCGGTTCCCTCCTCAGGCACATATCCTGCTTTGTAAGGGACGTGAGCAACTAGCCTAGTGAAGAGAGTTCAAATAACAATTTCCACAATATATATATATATATATATATATATATAACAATTTCTACCATTGGCTTATTTCTTTCCATAAAAAATCGTCTGTCATTCAACCATTTTCAACATTGAGATTCCCACTAAGCCTCATATCAAGTTGAGGTTCCTCACTAAGCCCCATTGAGGTACCCACTAAGCCTCGAATGCATTAAGTCCCGACATGGAGATAATGGAACATCATACAAGAGCTTTACGACTCTACGGTCGTCCACGGCCCTATGGCCTATATATATATATGACCTAACGGTCTAATATGGCTCTACGGCCTACTAGTGTGTGAAGGCAGTTTCTTATTCACTAAGTACTCATAACTTCCCATTGTTAGGGATAGCTCACAACCTGATCTGATCTTAACCAATTCCATGTGTCCATGTTACATAGGTCTCGCACTGGAGAATTCTTACCATCCATTGGTTTTGCAGCTCCGGTTTCAAGACCTGGAACATTTCAAATTTCAGATCCTGCACAAAGCTAATTAACAACACACACACACACACACATATATATATTTGTTGGCTTAATAGTTAAATCTACCTCCTGTGAGTCAGACTGAGTTGTCAATTATGTAACTGTGTCCGACTGAGTCCTGAGTTGCCAATTTCTTTGACTAAGTCGTGACTATGTCCATGTGTCCAAGACCACGTCTATGGAATATATGCATAGTCAAATCAAGTGTGAAGCTCTAAACTAACACATGTATTTGGACCTTAGGACTCACTTAGAGCACCTAGACTTACCATTGGAACAAACCTTTAAATCCATAACTTAGAATATGGTAGAACTAAATTGGATTTCTTAGGTTAGTTATGTTTTGCCCTGTTTTGGAGAATTTTTTCTCCTGTCAAATGTGCTAAACTATTAGTAAAATATTTATAATTTGATAGGGCACTAAAGATCTTTCCAAAAAGTCCAAGAACACCCAATTTGAAAATGTATAGCTCAAGTTATGAGAATTTCAATGAAATGGTGCAAAATAGAACAAAACAGTTTTGTTATATACTCTCACTTGGAGAGATTATTTGAGGTATCAAATAGACTTCAAATTGGATCAAATTTTGTGAGTAAATATATCTCTCAATGAGATTTCCAACAAGCCCAAAAAATCCCAAAATCGAGTTTGGGATCCCAAGTGATGGTCGTTTTAGTGGAGGTGTACAAAACTGGGAAATTCAGTCGACTGAAAGTTCTGCTGAATGGATTTTTCAACCTCTGATGAGATTCAATCAACTGAATTGTGCTCAGATGTTTCAACGGTTATTTTTGGACTTTTCAGTCGACTGAATCTTCAAGTTCAGTCAACTGAAAACGTAATGGCTAGTTTTTAACAACTCTTTTATTGCGTGTTTGACCTCCAATGGCCATATTTTTTAGAGGGCTTTAAATACATGACCTTAAGGCATTCTAAAGGTTGATCCTTGATGAGATAAACCCATTTCTAACATTCTCCATGATACTTAATCATTCTAAGAGCACAAAGACTCTATAGTTAGACCATCAAAGCTCTTAAACTTTTTCTCTAACTCATTAAAAGCACTCATAGGCAAATCCTTGAGCATCTTAGGCTCAATCTTGAATGTATTATTGAGAAACACCTTAGGGAAGGATTGATCTATAGGAAAATCAATTGTCATCCCTAAGCCTCTTTTCCAAAGCTTATATACTCCATAGTTACACACTCTAAGCTTTGAATCTTAATCTCAAACACATCCAAAGCTCTCATAGGCATATCATGAGCCTTTTATGCTCTAAGTTGAATGTGTTAAGTGAAGATTTTCTCCAGGGGTCTTAATCCTCATAGGAAAACTATTATCTACCCTGCTACTATCTTGGTTGAACTTCATTGGTTCATCTACATCAAGCCAAGAAGAGGAAGATATTCAAGAACAAGCCAAAGCTACTTCAAATAACTCAAGTCTAAGTTCTTGGTATTTTTCAAAGCACAACTTTTTTAAAGGGTTGGTGTAACCCTTGTGAAATTTCAAGAGACATGGTCTCTTGTGTGTCAACGGTTAGATCTTCACCCGTGAAGAAGATCAGGTATTGTAAAGGTTCAATCTCCACCCGTGAAGAAGATCAGAGGTTGTAATATGTTTCTTCTCCACCCGTGAAAGAGAAGTTTAGTGAAATCTTCAAGTGGTGTACTTGAGGCGTAGATGTAGGCAAGGCTCTCGAACTACGTAAAAATACTTGTGTCACAATTCTCAATCTCTTCTCATCTTCTTCACCTTATTTTGTGCACTTGCTTTATCTCATATGTTATTGCACATATAGTTTGCGTGAATTTAATCTTGCATGTAAATCATATTTAGAAGAATAATTGAGCAAATTTATAGTGACTATTTAAATAGAATTTAAAATTCGCCATAGTCTTATTCACCCCTCCCCCCTTCTAGTACTATTCTTGACATTTGGCTAGCTTGACTAACAATATCAACTTTGAATTGAATACTTACGCCTCGCTCCTTCGTCCAATTTACTAAACTTGTTAACCCTAGACGCTCACACGGGTCTCATACTGCTTTTGTAGACTATTAGGCCTCGGCTCCCTGACATCTTTTTGTGCTTACGTCCTATTAGTTAGAACAAATTTCAACCCTTACATGTAAGTGATGTCAAGTCTTATTTCTAGTCCCACTTAGTCTTTTCCATCTTTATATATCCGTGGGTCCCATTTTGTCCTAGAGTTAACGGTTTTCACAATAACTATGAAATGAAAGTATAGTTGAGTCTCCTCACCGTTCTCTGACGAGTATTTGCTACAAATCTATAAAAATAGAATATCGTGTAAATTTTTATTTAAAACAAAGTAAAGTGATATTTTCCCAACCCCCAATATTCATTTTCTCCAAGAAAATAGGGTAATAGCTATGAGTCTGCTAGGCTCTTTCTAATCCAAATTGAATTATGTTAGAAGGGTTAGTCATCCAAAACACACAATAAAATAAATTGAAAGTACTCAGTGCCTGATCTCGTATTTCTCTAGATACCATGAGGAGTATTTAGAGTTCAGCCCAGAGGGTACAATAGTGGAATGTAAATAAAATTATTTAGTGCCCCATTTTCGTATTTCTCCAAGCAAAACATCGGGGAGTATTGAGAAGGGTACAGTGCAAAAAAGTGTAAACATCCATTGCTGAAAGTAACCACACATTGAGTCAAATGGGGTTAGTATTATTCCCTTTTTTTTATTTCAGAAGAAAGAACTTAAGATTTTAACAAGAAACAAAATAGATTTTGAAGGTGTAACTAAAAAATAAATAAAGAGGTTATTTTTCCCTAGGCTTCTAAAAACTCTATTTTTATCCCCCTTTTCACCCTTTTTTACTCTAATCTTCCCTAAAACTTATAAACAAGAGAAAAAGAAAGTTTCTATATCTCCCCTCAGAGTTTTGATGGAGTTTTGGCCTCCCTAGAAAATTCACGAAGAACTTCGAAAGTTGTAGAAGAAATGAAGTAAGAAGAAGAAGAAAAAGTAGCAGATAAACAAAAACGTGTAGTGTGAGCATTCTACATGTTATTTTGAAAATCTAAAAACATGGAGTGATCAGTTTTAATGCTGATTGAACAGTGAATATTTTTCTGTAAATTTTTTTACTTTCATAAATAGGAATCTTTAAAAATATTAAGGAGACTACATTTTTGGAAATCAGAAGAATAAACTAAATAGTATGTTAAACTCAGAATTTAAAACTTGTTGGATGTGAATGAGTTTGGAAGTTTAAATATTCCAAATGAGAGTTTTTCCAAATAAAAATAGTTTTAGGGTCATAAATATAGAAAGTTCAGATATTTACAGTTTTGCCCTTCCAACTTTAATGAGTCAGATCAATGAGCTATCGAACTCAGATCGGGCCAAACTTGAAATTTTCAAAAAGCCCACTCCGTAATCTTCATGATTAACAGATCACAAATCACAATTAACGGCACAAAAATACACAATAAAGCCCTAACTAAGTTCAGAGTATTACATGTAGCTTTTGGAGACCCAACTTATCATCCAATCCGACAATAAATCAATGTAAATGGGCTTCATAATTTACAAAGGAACCAATCTAGGTCTTGGCTTTTATAGACCTAAAGTGTAACAAGCTCAAATAATATGGTAAGGCTTGGCTTGGAGAAACTTTAGGAATTATTGCTATAGCAATGTAGCTTATAAAGGTTATGAGTTCCAAGTCCCATGAATGTTAGAAAGACAATCAATTCATGAAAAATCAATCTGCTAAATTCAAATTTTCAAATATAAAATGCTAAACCCCCATACTCATGGGATCAATGGCATGATGATTATGATGATGATGGCTTGGAAAAACTTTGACTAAGGCTAGACCAATTTAATTGAGCATATACATTTTACAAGACATCATATTTTGTCTTTTGTAATGGTCATCGTTCTAGTGTTGAAATTGTGTTTTTCCTTTAATCAAACGTACTTGTTCAAATTACTAGTCTTAACGTTTTCTTATCCACAAAAAATAATAAGGTACTAGAAATAAGAATATGGTAAGTCCTTCGCCTCCACTCTTCATTTGAAAACACTTTATATTTTAAAATTCAATTTTTTTTTATTAATATATGAGAAACTCAGACACAGTCTTATTAAAATTCTCACAAATGAGGTCACTACTCCTAAAGCACACCAAGATTAGACCATAGGGGTTTAAACCCACAATCTCACATTTTCTGAAGTAAAAAGCGACCAATTGAACTACACCAGTCAACTGCACATGTCTCAAAATTTATTAAATGGCTGATAAAGATGTAGAATCTGTCTGTGCCATGAAATGTGAGGTAAGTGACCAATTAAACTACACCAGTGAATTGCACATGTCTCAAAATTTATTAAATGACTGATAAAGAAATAGGATCTGTCTGTGCAATTTTTATGGCTGAAATAGGATCTGTCTGTGCAATTTTTATGGCTGATAAAGATGTAGTCTGTCTGTGCAATGGTCATGGCTCGTCACACCTTACCATTTATCCTCATTCATCGTATCATACATTGTGAAGTGTGTATTGGTTGATGATTCAAATATTCTAATTAGTGGCATTGAAACGATGAGTAAATTAAGTAGAAGAGAAATAATTATATGCTAGCATCCGAACGGTAATGATGACTTCAAATTGCTTCATTTAGAGACATGTGCAATTCACTTTCTGAAAATCCAAATTGTCTATTAATTTTTAAACACAAATATATATATATATATATATTTGAAAATATTGAACTAGCCATTTGATGAATCAAACAAAAAGTATTTGATTAAAAATTTATAAAAAAAGAAAATTTATACCCCTCTCATTTGTTTCACCAACGGTAGACTTAACTTTCACAAAATAAAAATTACATAATACATATTTTCACATTTAAAATTTAATGAATTACTTAAATTTTTTAAAACTAAACTTGACATGTCTTAAATAGTGTTATACCATTAAAATAATAGGAGATGATCATCCTCTAAATAAAAAATCCACAAAATAGCTTAGTTTTTCAGACTTTAGGTATGATGTGACTTTGGTTTAGGCTTATGTTCAAGTATAAAACTATACGTAAACGGCAGCTTATATCTGGCCTTGCCTTGGCCCACTAAGATCTTTATTTTGAATTTTGACTTGAAAAGCAATACTAACTTTAAAGTTGTGCAGAGGTAGGTCACACTATAAATGGGCCAAGGGCAAATTAGGTTTCTGTCAAATATACCAAACTATCTTACTGACAAAACGTAAATTATATCATAAATTCCAATCCATAATATCTTAAAAAAGGAAAAGTTAAATAATTGAGTTAGGATATGATTGTAACATTTTTATAATAGGAATGCAATTTTGGACCAATTGATTTGGGTTGATTTCATTTCTAATTACCTATTATTATCAGTTTAACTTAATTTTCAACTCAATCTTCAACTTAAGTAATCTAACTGAAAACTAACTTAGTACTTTGATTGCCCAATGCATTGAATTAGATTAAAATTAAAATTTAAAATATTTATTTAAATTTGATCTGAGTCTCATTCAATCAATTCAATTCAAATTCAAATTTAAATTCAAATTGACTTATCTTAATTTGGGTCGGTGGGACTTGAATTGAACTTATATCTATAACCCATATTAAGAAAGAGTTGTATGTATTTTTAGTGGGATAAACATTATTTCAAAGGTAGGATCCATCATAAATATGTCATACTAAATACCTATTTGTAATTATAATCTATATTCAGGTTCAAACTTCCATAGCTTCATCTCGTATGCTCTAAGGGCAGTGGATATCATCCGTGGGAATTTTACAGTGAATTTCCTATGATTTTTCACACATAAATTCAAAAGAAAAAATCATAAATAAGTCATCAAACATGACTTCGTGTCGAATGCTCATCATCTAATATAATAATCATCACATCAAAAAAAAAAATTTAAAAGCATTTGTATCTACAATTTTATTCTCAATCTCTTAGCAAACCACAAAATGTCCACAACTTCCTACCTTTTCAAAACTTGAATTGAGTTTCAATCAACTGCTTGGTGGATTAAATACCCTAAAATAAACTTTATCATACTTTCTCCCCTTAATGGTTAAAATACATGATAAATTTTACATATAACACCTACTCCACTTGATTTTACACCATCCCTTCTAGGGCTTTTTGAGAGAAACTATCTATTATAAACTGGTTCACAAAAATTATCTGAACTTTTAATTAAAATCTTTGAATGAGCAAAAAGTTATCGGATTTCAAATTTTTTAAATTAACCAAAAAAATTTAATTAAAGGAATCTCCTTAAAGTTTGTAAAGATTCGTTGTAAACCAATTGGCAATAGACAATTTCTCAACATTTTGTAGAGGTTTGGGCATGCATTCGTTCTTTCTCCAATGATGGATTACGACTAGTTTGGAAGCCCATAACTTTTGCATGGAATTAAAAAAATATTTGTAAATTTCTTAAACTTTCTCTTAGAATTCCTTTTTTAAAACAAGTGTACATACAAAAATTTTAAATAAAATTAAAAATATAAAAAATTTCAAATTCTAAAATTTGTAAAATTTACTAGTTTAAATTTGAATATATAAATTATGTTGAGTTTCTTATTAAATAAATTTTATCCTTATCTTTCTTCTCTCCTTTGGTTATCGTCAAGAAATGGTTTTTTGCATGGTTATAATTAAGTTACATTTTTAAGTTGAAAAGTCAATCAGTATGGGATGTCATGCAAAACAAAATTCATCAATTATATGTAAGTAAATATGAGATCATCGTGTGAACAAAGTTCGGGTTTGATTCAAAATTCTATCGAGTTGAGTAATTGAAGTGAGTTTTTCAACTAAATTTAAAAAAAAATGGATAAAGCTCATCACTCACTTAACTTGAAATCCTATTTAGTCAAGTCATCTTAGACTGACTTGAATCTTTTTGAGTTTTTAAATATTCGATATGAATAATATAGCCGTTGAGACTTTTTATATATTATTTTGTATATTCGTAAGTAAATTTTAAAGTATAAAAACATAAAGAAAAAAAAAACTTACATCTCTGCTCTACCAAAAAGACAACTTAATTTTAAGTTGTGCTTGATTATTACTCTTTTCGTTCCATTTTAATTGTCTCATTTGAAAATTTATATTTTTTAAGGAATTCTTTATATAAGGCTAGTACTCCATATGATCTCATCAATTTTCAAGACACTTTATGTTAAATACGACAACTATTTTGGGACAATTCTAAAATCTATATTAGACAATTAAATTGGGACAGATAGAGTATTAATTTAAGATCTATTTTTCTTATCATATTAATTCGTTCAACTTGTCCACTTGATCAAATTGTGAATTCTACAAATCCAAACATAAAAAAGACCTTTTAGTATTGGGGAATGAGACTTTGAGGTGAATACAGTGACTTCACCTCTAACTCTCTAAGACCCAAGTGCCTATGTTTTTGTGTTTCGCATATAAAAATTGGATAAAAAATTCAACTTTCTCCTTCTTCGATAATGATTTCTTACATAATTTCTTAGTTAAGGAGATTTTCTTTCTACACATATATTACATTTTCAATAAAAATTCAATCATTTACCAAACATAAGAAGTAGAAGAAGTTAGAAAACCATCTCACTTTTGTAAAACTTATCTTAATTTTTCATAGAAGTCCTTTTTCACTTACAATTTTATATCACGAGCCCACTCCAGCCATTCTCCTCTCACTCGTTGATCAGGGATTCCAGCAGAAAACTATGGGGCGGTTGATGTCACGCCGCCACTTTTCATTTTTTTTTTTTAGCTTGTTGTTGGTTTCGTTTTAGATTTGTCTTTCCATAACTCTCTATAATCTTATTCTTGATTGAAGGAAAGACTTTTTATTTACTGTTTGGGTAGCAAATAATGAATAAGCAAGTTTTTTCTCTTCCCTGAACTCACTGAGTAGTAGGCCTGGGCATCCTCGCAATCGTCCCACCCTATCTTTCTTTCTTTCTTTTTCCTCTATTTTTCTACTGTAATTTGCTGCTACAGATCACTATCATGCGCCCAAATCACTGCAGACACCTTACACGGGTATCAAAGCATTGATCCCTCATATGGACGAAGCTACCTGCAACGCTAAAACCGACGAAATGATGTCTCTCTTGAAGGAAGCGATGGAGATTCAAGCGAGGCAGTTGGATGACGTGGTGAACAGACTGACCATGGTGGATTCCCGCCTCGAAACGTTCTCCCATGGTCGTGCTCACGAACGAGGTGACACCTATGCGGCGCAATCGTCGAGCCAAGGGCCTCATACGGTTGGATCAGCTGAAAGAGAGACAGACCATGCGATTACCACAGGCATGGCACGGGTTGAGTTCCCGCGATTCGATGGGTCCAACCCATCCAGTTGGATCTACAGGACTGAGCAGTTTTTTGCCAACCAACAAACCCCAGTTTCCTATAAGCTTTTGTTGGCATCATTCCATCTCAAAGGAAAGCTCTTCAGTGGTTTCGTTGGATAGAGAAGTCCAACGCCACTGCCTGTTGGGAGGACTTCTCTTGCGGCCTACTCACTTAATTTGGGCCTTCTTCATATGAGGATCCCACTGCCACACTCACAAAATTGCGATAGACAGCTATGGTGGAGTTGGTATTGAGGAACTAGCCAACCGTATTAAGGAGCTCAACGAGTCCTTCATAGTGAGTTGTTTCTTGGGAGGGTTTAAGGAGGACATCCGATTAAGTGTCCAAATGCTGAAGCCACACACCCTTTCTGATGCAATCGGGCTGGCCCATTTGCAAGCATTGTCACAAATACCGCTCTCAGGATATTAACGGCGATTGGTAATATTGGGATATTTTCAAATTCTCGATTTTTTAGTGGGAATTTAAAGGGAAAATCTTGTGGAAATTATAATATTTAAAAATAATAAAAATAGAATAAATAAAATAGTAATAAGGAATTTATCGGCAATTTACCGGGATATTATCGCGATATTACCATTTATCGCTTTTTTAAAGCGATTTTATCAGGAATTTATCGTCGTGCCGATAAATATGTGTTTTTAACGAAGTAATGGTATTTTGTCGATAAAAAAAATGGCAAATTTGAAAATACCGCCGACATTTGTGACAATGCTTGCAAGAGGCGAATGTAAACGTATGGAGGTGACAATCGTGTTTTGTTATGGAGAGATCAAGCATTTCATCAAACATGGCTCAACCTAAACCTTCAATGTCCATTATAAATAACCTAACTTCGATGGAGATGAAGGAAATGAGGGCTAAAGGTCTATGTTATATTTGTGTTTAAAACTTCACTCTAGGCTATAAATGTCAGGTGCAAAAATTATTTCTCATTGAGGAGATTGGCCTGAGGACTTTGAGGAAAGTGGAGGGCTCAATGAGCACAATGACGGACAATGATGGGGATATCGATCACCACACCACCGGAAATCTTGCTGCATGCCATCTCTCGAAGCCAGGATCCTCAGACCATGCAAGTGACAGAAAGCTTGAATCGAGTTGTCATGACGATCCTTATCGACACAGGAAGCACTCACAACTTTCTAAGTCCATATATTTTTAATAAGGCTGGTTTATTTATTATGACAGATATGAAGTTCGAAGTGGCCATGGTTGATTGAGACTGGATACACTGCATGGGCAAATGCATTAGAGTACAGCTGAAGGTCCAAGGGATCACCATTGATGCAAATTTTTATTTGTTACCTCTAGGCGGGTATGATGTGGTGTTGGGTGTAATAACCTAACCCTTAATTAGAAAAATGAAAAAAAAAAATTAGAACCGTTAATTCGGTTTTTTGTACCAATTAACATGATAGATAGCAGAGAGCTTCCCGAAAAGGTATTATATGAATCAATCGGAGCTTGTTTGCTTAGTGATCGAGCCCAACAAGTTCGGAGGGCATTTTGGGCATTACATAATGTCTTTTGTTTTACCTGAAAAATCATGAATAATGTCTTTAGAATTGTCAGACTGAACGAGACCACTCTAATGCCCAATTTGGAAACTCAAAATTTTACACACGATAAGTATTTGAGTACTCTATTCAGCGATATTTTCGGAATTTTCTAACATTTACCTGAAATACGATTCTTAGATTCGCTTTATCTAAAAGCCCCGATTTGTTGTATACCCGGTGATCTGAAAATTTATAAACTTGTGTTTTAACTAAACTTTTGATATTTTTAGAATATTGATTTTATATTTTAAAAACACCAAAAAATAGAGTTAAAAAATATAAAGAAACTTAGACGATTTATTTTTGATGAAATGTAAATTTTGTAAAAATGGAGATCTAAATGAAAATCTAATTTACCACCCTAGCTAAAACCCGTGTTCTCAACTCGACTACGGTGTCAAATTTTATCAAATTATCCCCTAAGTGTACCTAAATTAAGTGTTTAAAAGGAGGAAGAAAAGTTTAATTTTTTTTTATTTTTTGGAAAATAAAATGGATAATGTAAATCTTAAATTTCTACTGAAACTTTCCACGGTGGTAATTCACGGTGGAAAACGGCCCAAGGCATTCATTCGAAGCCTTAAATATGTGTTGGGTTTCAGAAGAAAAACTTACCATTCATTTCTTGTTCTTCAAAAAAACCTTGTTCAAGCAACCCTTTTGTGTTGGATTTTTAGCAAACTTCTATAAGTATTTCTTCAAGTTAATGTTTTTCATTTGTAGATCATACTTAGTAGAAGCTCTGTTTAAATTTTGGTAGAAAAATACTATGTAGATTTTCCATGAAAAATCAAAGATATATGCTCAAAAATGGAAAACTGTTCGAACTTCCAGTCGACTCAACGAGCTAAACGATGTGTCTATTCTATCTGACCGACGTGTCGAAAATGTTGATATATCTAAATTGGTAAAAAAACGACACATCGACTCCGTCGACATGTCGACGAGAGAAAAATCTGACACATCGACATTATCGATAAATCGAGCAGAGCAGTAGACAACTGTTAGCACAGTGTAGTCAATGGGTCGAAGATACTCGACATGTCGAGCACTCGATACATTGATATAGTCGACTTATTGAGAACTATGACTAAACAGAACAGATATTGTAACGACCCGTCCCGCTATCTGATATTGTCCACTCCAGGCCTCACACACGGCCTACACGACTTTCAATTGGCGAGCCAACCCACTGTTTCTCCCAAAAGGCCTCATGCTATAAGGAGTGCTACCACTTATATACCAGGGAATTTCCAAAGCAACTAGTAATGTGGGACTTTTTCCTCCATAGCACGCTCCACATATGGACCCCCTATGGGGCGGGGTATTACAATCAAGCCCACACCCTCATGCAGAGAGTTAAACCATTCTCTGATACCATTTGTGACGACCCAACTCCCCCATACGATATTGCCAGCTTTGTGCCCACGGACCCACGAATTTGCACTTGGCCCTGACCAACCTGACCAGGCCTCATACTATAAGAAGGAATGCTACCACTTATATACCAGGGAATTTCCAATGCACCTAGCAATGTGGTACTTTTTTCTCCATGGGCATGCTCCCCACTATATACCCCCTTTGGTGCGGGGTATTACAGATAGAGAAGAGAGTAGTCGACACATAGACTTAATCAACACATTGATTGGGCGACATATCGACGTACCCAACATATTGAGAAGTCAACATATCGACATGAACGACATGTCGAGACCAACAGACAGTTTTTGAAAAATATTCTCATAAGGATTTTAGGTTATTTAAACCTCTTTTTTATCAATGTATAAATTATTTACTCGGTTTTAACGTTTTGACAGTTCAACTCAAAACACTCGCCACATAAAGGTGAGCAGATTCAACCACAATGTATTTATTAAATGCATTCATACTTCCATTTAAACTTGAAATTTACACCGTTAGCCCTATGGTAATGAGTGGATATCCGTAGTCATTTTACTGATGGAAAGAATGTGAACAGACCAGAACGTGATACCGATATTATTCACATGTAAGGGGATGAATGATTGTTTCTACATATGAAACGTGAACAATAAATTGTATGGGATGTCGATGTCTAGTCATTTTAAAACGAATGACGGAAACCACTCATTCCTAGAGGCTGACTAGTTATCAGTTGGAGATCTTGAGATAGATCAAATTCCAACACTGATTCCGATTGGAATACATATTTTTCTGCGTTTAATGATATGTTGCATGAAATACGCATTTACACGGTAAATGTTAAGTAGAGGGTAGACGTACGCAACCCGAGAGTACGATAACTGATAGAACTTGTGTACATCACTTTGAATTTCAGTCAGTATAAACTGTGTTTATTTTCAACATAGTATTGTTAAATACCAACTATTGATGTATGTATGATTCCATGCGGGAGAGCTTAGGAATCCATGTTAGCTGAGTGAGAATTTATTATGATCATGCGAGAGATATTTATGTGGCTTGAACGGGGATTTAATCCATAATTGATGTGCATTTGACTGGTTTACTATGTATATCAAATTACCTCGCACTATTTTATGAAGTACCTAACTCGTGGAGGGCAGTGGTACGAGGTGTATATGCTGACTGTGTGAAGTACTTAGCATGAATTTACCGGCAGTATAGCCACGTATCGTCACGGCTGAGTGCTATAGACGTCGATTGACGGGGGTATCATTTTGAGAAAATAAAGGACATGTATTAACTATGTTAGATGATATTCTCATAGAAAATTACATGATTTCTGAGTGTTTAAACTATTGTATGATAAAATGTTTAAAATAGATGATATACTTCAATATCTGTTGTAATCTCTTTGCTAGGCTAGTAGAGCTCACATCCCTTACGTTTCAGGGAACCCGAATGAGGAAGGACAAGAGGATCTTATGCTATAGTAGGGGTGGAGGTCCTCTATCTATATATACCCCGTTGTTGGGAATTTATGCTATGTTGTTTTTATTACTGTTTTTACGAACAATGTGATGTAATAAGCCCTCTAATGTGTCTGTTTTGAGGCACAATAGATATGTAATAAAACTACTGTGTTTCTTATGTATATCTCTGATGAGTATGTGAATGGATATGTATTCTAGATATGGTGAATGTTAGGTAGAATATATATATATATATATATATATATATGACATTCTCTGCTTGAACTTAATATAGGAGATTAAAGTTATAAACTACATGTTAGTTAGTAGTGTGTCCACATATTGTGGCGGTTGCTGGGAACTCTATCGATCCAGTTATGGATGGATCCGAGGTTGCTAAATGCAATGTCCAAACTTTTGATTATGTGCAATATTAAGTCCATGATGAGTTATAAATTCCGCAATTGTTAGAGGTTCAATGTTAGAAAAGAAATGTCATAAAAGGCCCTAAGGGGCGGGGCGTGACAACTTGGTACCAAGCCTCAGTTCAAATACTTCGGACTGTATATGGAATTACATGTCTATGACTAAGTGAAAAGAACTTAGTGAGTGTGAGGATCTATTGGGTATTAGAAAACCCTAGACTAAGATAGGACTTAGGTGTTCCTGCTTTACTTTGTGCTTGTATTCATTAGACTTTGTGCTTGTTGTATGTTTGCGTAGTGAGATGGTATCATGTTATTCCTTCGTGAACTGATATCTATTTTGTTGAAACAACAATGTATGGTGTATTCAACTATCACAGTATGAACAATACGGGCACAAAAAGGCCGATAAGAGATTTCAATAATCCAGATCGTAAGTGGTATCGACCCCAAAGTTGTACGAATGAAGCGGGAAATCAGGAAGACATCACTCCGATCGAAGTCTCGTCAGATAGCGACCCAGGATCTCTAGATTATACGTCATCAACGCCACCTCATGGAACAGAGATGGATTATCGCTTTGACCCTCAGTATGTAGTACCACCTTCATCGGAAGTTGGAGAAGTTTTTTCTCCCTATCTACCAAACTGAACTTCCATAGAGGAAACCGGTTCCTCTAAAGACCAACATTGCAGGACCTTCCAGGCCAGCATTGTGTGATTTTTGTGCACGACCTTGACATACAAAGGACTCTTACCTTTGCCCAACGAATCGGGAGTGCTATAAATGCAACATTTTGGGCCATGCAAGGAACAACTGTCCATTCTCGAAGGGAAATGGAATTTATGGATATCATGCATGTGGTCAGTATGCCCATTGAGTGAGGGAGTGTCCTATTATGACTACCACTCCATGTCATCTTCTTCCGGAGAACAAGGGTAGGGTTAGAAGCAAGAAAAGTGAGATGGGCGGTTTGATATAGTGTTGTGTCTAGGAGCTTGATTAGTTTCTTTGTGATTTTGCTTAGTGTGTACGGAGAAGTCATGTTATAAGACTCTCCAATTATATATATTTGATTTAAAATATGCATGTAATAGACTTAGTGCATGTAATCGCTTTGTGTTTCGATTAAAAGCTTTGATTTTCTCATGCGTCATATCTGTATGGAATACTCTTATGATGGAATTCTTTATGATACTTTGTATATATCATGAGAGAATGCCTCTAAGAAAGGTCATGAGAAATCAAGGAGAAGGATCAGCATCTCCTTCTCCTCCTCCATGTAATCCGGAGCAGGAAGCTTTATATGAAACTGTTAGGATTGCTATGCGAGTTATCAAGGAGATTGCTGGAGAAGAACAACCTACTGTAACGCGAACTGGCAGGGGAAGAGCGACCACAACTTCAAGGGATTTCAGGCGATTGAATCATTTATCTTTCTCCGGAGGACCAAACCCAGCAATGGCTGAGAATTGGCTTGCCCAGACGGGCAGGATGATCGATGTTTTGGAAATAGCCGACGATTTGCAGGTAGCATTGACAACTTATCAACTGACGGGGAACACCTACAAATGGTGGGAGACCAAAAATCTTGCCAGGAATAATATGCCCATGACTTGGGTAGAATTCTCTAAGATGTTTCTCGCACATTACTACCCTCTAGTTGCAAAGGAGGACAAGTAACAACAATTTATGGTTATTGAGCAAGGGAATGACACCATGGCTCAATACTGTAGCAAATTTGTTAACCTCTTAACTTATGCACCTAAGATGCTAAAAGATGAAGAAAATTAGATTCGACACTTTGAAAGGAGAATTCGCCCATTTATTAGTCGTCAAGTGGTTGCCCAGCATCACGCTAGTCTGGAAGAGGTAATGGAAAGAGCCTCTTTGGTGGAAGTTGTAGATGGACCCGAGTCCAATCAAGGGTCATATCAGCAGGGAAATTTTCAGAAACCACCTCAATCTGGAAACAAGAAAAAGCTCAAGGGGAACCCATTTCAGAACAGGCAATCTACAACAGAGCAGTCAAGTAGGTCGGGAGTGAGACAGCTAGTGATATGTTTTTCTTGTGAACAACCATGACATACTTCTAAGCAGTGCCAGAACCCAAAGGTGTGTGGCGAACGACTGTGCTACACATGTAGGCAGCCATGGCATTTGGCAAGAGATTGCCCAAATCCCGGTAGCGCCAGCAATGCGGGACCATCTCAGGGCAACAGGCCAACGCAATCAGTTGTACAACCAGTGTACGGAAGAAGTTGCACCCAACTTTTCACAGCAGTGGTCCAATCAAGGGAGGGGACGTTGATGTCCTCAACAAATGACTCCAGGACGAATCTATACCATCGAACCAGCAATAGACGAGCATGTGGATCACTTAGTGATGGAAGGTACCTTACCACTTTTAGCTCTTTAACCCACATGTTATTTGACATTGGGGCATCCCATTCTTTCACATCTACTATGTGTGCTAAAAATTTAGGTTTGAGGTCGGTGGTTGCGGATACACCACTGAAGGTAAAGTCACCTTTAGGGAAAGAAATGATAGTTAATCATGTGTGTAAGTCTTGTATCATAAGACTTGGTAGGCAGAATTTAAGATTTGACTTGTTAGTGATAAGAATGACAGGTTTTGATGTTATTTTGGATATGGATTGGCTTTCGAAACACAGGGTTGTGTTGGATTGCTATAAGAGGACGATGTTAGGGATGGGCTAATATGGCGAATATTGTGATGGTTCTGGTGTGGGTGATATGGCTGGTTGGGTGGTGATAAGGATAGACCATCTATATCGATGACTGAGCTTGACTGAGCTACGAACACAACGATCGGTGGACTGACGAAAAATGTAACTCGAACCAAGTGATTGGTGGAGTTAAAAGACCAATGAAGCATACACAGACATGATCACACACACTCAAACAAAAATCACACAAGAAAATGCCTAAATCTAGATTCAAACTTTTTTAAGAGAAATTGAATATTTATTGGCTGCTAACAGGACCCTAAATTTTTCTCTAGAATTGCTCCTACTTTTCTCTCCAAATAATCTAAGTCTCCAATGAGAGTTTAACCAAGATGGCTAGGTAAGTTCCGAGGTAAGTAGGTGAGCACAGACGGCATCTCGTCCCAGCTTATGCTTAGACGATGCTCGAACGCATGTCTTGGTGACAAAACTAGCCTTAGACACCATTCTTGAAGATAAACTATTCATTGATTACAAAAATTGATTTAGATTGAAAATGTTCCTAATGACCATGAAACCCTAAAATCTAGCCTAATGGTTCTTTAATTGATTTTATTAGGAGATGCATGAACCATTTTACTATCTTATTTTTCTAGATATTGTGAATGCAATCATACTTTACCAATGCAAGCATCAAGCAAATATGCAGAACAATTATCAAACAAGTCAAAATTAATGCATGAATCTAGCATCCCAATATGCATGAACAAAGTAAATATTCAATATTTTTGTTTTTTTATACAAAATAAATGAAATCACCCTAATAAAATCGATATGAATACATGAAAAGTCAAAATTAAAAGAAAGTGATTAGGCACTTACCTTGACCTAAGCAGCTTATTTTTCAGAAAAACTTTAGAGCGCGCGATTTAAAATTCTCTGCAAAATAAAACATACATAATCGAGGTGAAGATTCTGAATCACAAAAAATGCATGACCTAACTAAATGCAAATTTTCCTAAACTACAACTAATGAATGAGATATAATATTTACAATCCTAAACAAGAGTTTTAAATAAGAGAAGACCATAAAAGTTTAAAATTGAGTTTCACCAAATTAATCTATAATTCCATAGTCTCCAAGATTTGATTTTTGAAACTTTCATAAGTTAGATAAGATTTCTAAATCTAGAAAACTTCTAAGTTCAAAATTTTTTCTAAAATTTGACGGTTACCACCAAAAATAGATCAATTACCAAAAATAGATTTTTCCAAAAATAGAAACTTTCCAAAAATAAATTAAAACATAAGTCCATGAATATTGAGATTTTCAAAAATTTCTTATTTAAGGAAACTTTCTAAAATTAGAGCTTTCAAAAAGAAAAGTTTCCAATTTTAAATAGTTGTCAAAAATAGAACATCCCAAAAATAACAATCTTTCCTAAAAATCACAAAATTTTAATGGCCCACAATTTAATTTTGATTTCCCCAGCAATGGCGCTAAAAACTTGTTGATGTGTAAATTTTACATTTATAATCTTGCAAGCGCACTAACCATGTATAGTATAGCAGTATGAGTGTGAGATTGAACCTAAAAGAAATCCACAAAATATATGTTTAAAATTAAATCGGTACCTTTAAAAAGATGTAATATTAAGAAATATAATGCATGGAGTTACAATTTTTTAATTTATAAAATGAAAGTAACGCCCTCATTATCTAACTTATGAATTTAATAAGTCGATAATCAAATTCATCTTCTTTTTATTAAAATGGTGAAACAAGAATATGTAGTCTCATCTTAATTTAAATTCACATGTTTTAAGATTAAAATATTATATCTTCAACCTTAGTTATTTGAATCTGGAGAGAGAGAGTTTTTAGATATAAAGAATTAAGGAATAAAATACATGAGCATACAAGACTTGAAATAAAAACATAAAAATATATTGAACATTAAAAATACAAAAAATAAACAAAGGAACTAACATAATAAAAGACTAGAAATAAAATTGCAAGTAAAGTAAATGACAAAATTTAAAAGTGCAGAATTTAAAGGGTGGTTGTGGAATAGACCGCTCATCGCAAAAAATGTGTAAACAAATACAAAACCTAGATCTGAAATTCTCGTAAAAATCTGAAATGCAATTCATACTCACTAATAAAGACAAGATTTACAACTTTTAATTTAATTAATTAAACCTTATGAATCAAGATTCAACATTTAAAATCAAGATCCTAACTATTGCATTTGCTCATGTTTAATTAAATAAACAAAAGTTGCAAACTTAAAATTAAATACAAAGTAATCACAAAAGAATTCTAGAACTTGGATGTTTTAGGATTCTAAATGAATGCTTTGTATTTATTTCATGGAAGAATTCAGTACAGGCACTTATAAATTAAATACAAGAAAGACAACATAAAAATAAAAATCTACAACTCTCATTTGTAAATTTGAATGGTGCTCCTATCTTCTTGTCTTTTCTCACCAACCTTGGTCCTCTCAAGCTCCAAGTCAAATTCGAATTCTATGGTGTGTTTGGTGCTCTATTTATAGGCTCAGGGTTTGAATGGATGGATGAGATTTAATCTGGGTTAAGATATGAATTGATGGCTTGGATTGAATCTCATTTTGGAGTGGGTGATTGGGATTAAAAGTTGCAAAAGTTAGGGTTTGAACAAGATGTACACGAATTTTGGGATGTGTTGTGGCTTGGAGTGGAGTACAAGCAAGGAGAGAGAGATTTTAGGATTTGGATTTGGCATGGGATTTTCGAATTTGGATATGTGGGATTAGGGTTTATTTAATGCAATGAAAATGGATGGATGAGATTGAGAGATGAGATGAATGGATGGATGAGATGAGATATGATGATGTGGAGAGTTGACTAGGTGTAAAATTCGAATGTGGTGGCTTTGGATTGTAAAAATTGTGTGAGGTGTTGGTGATTTGGATGATGAGGTGTGTTAGGCTCATAGGAGTGTGTCTATATGGTTTTAGATCTAAGTGCATGGAGAGGTTTTAGGTTGCAAAAATCATGTGGAGTGTGTGTTGGATGGATAGGGTGGTGACAAGGCATAGGCGATGGAGGCTAGCTTGAGCTTCAAGTTGTTCTAACTTAGGGTTTGGTGAATGGATGGCTGAGATTGGTTTGGATTAAATCTAATGGTTAGGTTTAATTGGTAAAAATAAATTATAAAAATGGCAAAGTATCTAATGGAGGGTTATGATTCAAAGGTTGAGATGGATAGATGATATTATGAATGGCCTAGATTAAATGCAAAGTAATTTATGAAATGGATTAGCATGGAGGCTCTAGTGTTTTACCTAATTTTATGAATGAAATGAATGGTTATGATGAAATGTCCTAAGATCTAATGGCTTAAATGGTTGATGGGTGATCTAATTGGATGAATGATTAGGTGATGCATGGACGGATGTAATCCTAAGGTAAATCTAGATGATGGATAGGTTGGATGGTCTAGATCTAATGTTAATGCATGAATGGATTGGATGTGAAGATGGATCTAAGGTTTGACCTAATTTTAATTCATGAGATGGAGGTTTAAGATTTAGGGATGAAGATGAGTGGTTGCGATTGGAGGAGATTGGATGGTGTGGATTGATAAGGAAATGGACAAGGCTTAGATGTGTGAATGGTTTATGGACTTGGGTTTTGGACCTATAAATGAGCACATAGGCTTCCAATGGATCTTCGACTTGAGCTTGAGGACTTGGGCCTTTATTGGACTTTGGAGTGCACATTGGCCTGGCCCATCTTGTAATATGCGCATAAACTGCATGTAGCCTAGCCCAATGTTGGCATGTGGAGCTTAGCTTGGCCCAATTGAAGTGGATCTATGACCCATTAATCTTGAATTTCATCCTTTGCCTCTTGAATTGTAGATTTTCTCTTCCAGAATTTAATAATTAAGTTCACTACTTGAAAATCTAGAATTGATTTAATCTAGACTCTAATAGATGGATCTAAACTAACCAATTTATATGAAAACCCTAAAAGTGGAGTGAAATTAATTATAAAAATTACAGGTCTTCTGAATTAAGCACGAAACTTGCAATTATCCACTGTTTTAGCTTGATATCCTGAATTCTCCATTTTTAATCTACAAAACTAAGAAATTATATTAAATGCACCAATATACACAGAATTGAGAGCTAACTAGTCCAATAATCAGGGGTATAAATGTAACATTCCAGTGCTCAACATTAGGGCATTCCCGAAGGGATCAATTTTTGGAGAAGTTGAAACCCAAGCCAAATTCCATTCTCTTCTCCAGTTCTTCTAGTCCGCAAGAGTGAAGGCTCTCAACCAACAAACAATTAAAGATAAGTACCCAGTCCCGATGATTGAAGAGCTTCTTAATGAGCTCCATGGGGCGTGCATCTTCTCCAGGTAGGATTTATGGTTCGAATATCATCAAATTCGGGTTTTCAGACTCATGAGGGGCATTATGAATTCCTTGCTTTTCGGCCTCACCAATGCACTTTTAATCTTCCAAAGCCTTACGAATGAATTATTTCGTCCTTATTTATGCAGATTAGTTTTAGTATTCTTGGACGACATTTTGGTTTACAGTGTCCCTGGGATGAGCATTTGTAACACTTGACAAGTGTCCTAGATGCCCTCTGAGCCCACCAACTTTATGCCAAATGAAGTCCAAGTACGGATGTTCTTCAATCGAGTATCTTGGCCACATTATATCAATGGAAGAAGTGGTTGCCGACCATTAAAAGATTCATTGTATGGTGGACTAGTCTCAACCCAAGTTCATTTATGTCTTACGCTGGTTTCTTAGGCTTACAGACCACGCCGGTTTGTCCGGGGTTATGGAAAGATAGCTCGACCACTCACAGATATGCTCAAAAGAAATTATTTTCAATAGATTGATGATGTTGTTGCAGCATTTGCAGAGCTTAAAAGGGCCATGAGTACGTCACTAGTGTTGGCCCTTCCGGACTTCCAACAGAAATTCTATGTTGAGTGTGATGCTTCAGGAGTTGGTGTTGGGGCGATACTCACTCAAAGGAGACGACCAATAGCCTATTTTTACAAAGCCTTAAAAGGGAAGTCTCTTTTCTTGTTGGCCTATGAAAATGAACTATTTGCCTTAGTGTTAACAGTCAAAAAATGGAAACCTTACTTGATGGGAAGACAGCTTGGGATTAAAATATATCAAAAGAGCCTGAAGTTCATTTTAGAACAGAAGATCGGCACAACAATGCAACAATAATAGATTTCTAAACTCTTTGGTTACGATTTGACCATTGAATATAGAAGCGACACTTCAAATACTGTGGTCGATGCCTTATCGCGAAGGGTAGAGGAAATAGCACTTTCGGCCATATCTGCACCTCTCCATATATGAGTGGAAGAGTTACAAAGGGAGTACTCGCGTGATGCATGTGTCCAATAGCTCCTAACACATTCAAAGAAAGAAATATGGATCCTGCCTGTTACACAGAACACAGAGGCATTTTGTTCTATAAAAGAGGACTATATCTCTCATCTCACTCTTCCTTAAAATCTAAGATTCTGACACAGATGCATGACAGTCTCACAGGTGGCCATTCAGGTTTTCACAAGACCTATTAATGCATAAGGAGGAATTTCTTTTGGCCAGGAATGAAGAAGGAAATGCGAGAATATATTAAGAAGTGTGACACTTGCCAATGGAACAAAGCTAAAAATGTGAGTCATGTTGGTCTCGTACAACCATTGGATATTTCTACTTTGCCTTGGACAACTATCTTTATGGATTTCATGGAAGGGCTGCCTAACTCTCAAGGCAAAAGCATTGTTATGGTGGTGGTTGATTTTCTATCTAAATATGCACACTTCATGTCATTATCTCACTCTTATACAACTATGGCAATGGCAAAAGTGTTCATCGATCATGTGTTTAAACTACATGGCATGTCGGATTCCATCGTCAGTGATCACGACCCAATCTTCCTCAACCTTTTCTGGTAGGAGTTCTTCAAGTTACAGGGCATTGTTCTCAACATGAGCTCGGCTTATCACCCACAATCGGATGGCCAAACAGAGGTGGTAAACAAGTGTTTGGAACAATACTTGAGAAGTTTTTGGTTTACAATCGAAGGAGTGGAGTAAATGGCTTTCCTTAGCAGAGTTTTGGTATAACACGAGTGAGACAGGGATGACTCCCTATGAGGTCGTGTATGGACTGCACCCACCATGGCTCTTGTCCTATGTCAAGGGAACCACAAAGGTGGACTCAGTGAATCGAGAGTTGAGGACCAGAGAGGGGATTTTGCAAATCCTGAAGGAGAACTTGTAGACAGAGCAGGAGCATATGAAGAGCTTTATTGATCAACACCACACGAAGAGGGAGTTTGCAATTGGAGATTGGGTGTTCTTATGGTTGCAACCATATCAACAACAATCTATCAATTTACGGAAAAATGCCAAGCTTGCTCCGAAGTTTTGTGGTCCATTTAAAGTTCTTAAGCGCATTGGAAAGGTTGCCTATAAATTAAAGCTTCTAGCTAGCTCTAAGGTACATCTTGTCTTTCATGTATCCTGCTTGAAGAAAAAAATAGGCGACAAGGTTGTCTTGCAAACAAAATTTCCAGTGGTTATATAGATGGGAGCATGATCATGGAGCTGGCAGTTATTTTGGATCAAAAAATGGTAAAACTTGGTAATAAGGCGGTAACCAAGGTGTTAGGGCAGTGGAATCGCTTAGCAAAGGAATACGCCACTTGGGATTTCTATCATCAATTGCAAGCCAAATTTCTTGATTTATTCCACGAGGACATGTCGAAGCTGAGAGGAAAGGAATGTCACGTGCCCACTCCAACCATTCTCCTCTCACGCGTTGAAGAGGGATTCGAGCCGAAAATTGTGAGGCAGTTGATGTCACGCCACTTTTTAGTTTTTTAGCTTGCAACGCGTCGTTGGTTTCTTTTTAGATTTGTTTTTCTATAATTCTCTATAATCTCCTCCTTGATTGAAGGAAGGACTTTATTTATTGTTTGGGTAGCAAATAATGAATAAACAAGCTTTTCTCTTTCCTGAACTCACGGAGTACGAAGCCTAGACATCCTCGAAATCTTCCCACCCTGTCTTTCTTCCTTTTTCCTTTTGTAATTTGTTGCTACAGATCCTATCAGGTGCCCAAATCATAGCGGGCACCTTACATTCTACTTCTAATAAAAAATATAAATAATATCTAAGAGATTACCTAAGTAAGAGATTCTCATTAGAATTTCTGGTAAGAGTTTAGAAATGGTATACTTCATCTGTACAAAAATTATTAAATCGGAATTTTAGTAAAAAAATCTAGGATGGGCATTTAGACACGGGAGTTTTCTTTCAGTAGACATGGAATTTCGAAATCTCGTGTGAAATTACTATTTTATCCCTCAATTTTTTTAAAAACTAAGTTCCTATGCCACGTCCGAACCCTTATTAATACCCAAAGATCATTCGGACGATCCTAAGGATGGTCCGAAAGATCATTAAGCACTAATGTGGAGAGGAATTTTCAAACGAGATCGTTTCTCGACCGATTTCTACAAAAAATGTATCAAAATTCATCTACTCTGAATTTTAAAAACGTTGGGACTGATTTTAAGTGAAAAAGGGTATAGTTTCGTACTTCAAAATCGTATCCAAAGAATTAAGAAAAAATGGCATTCCCTCTTAATTATTTGGGTACGATTTTTGAAACCCAAAACTATATCCTTTTTCACTTAAAATCAGTCTCGGAGTTCATAAAATTTAGAGTAGATGAATTTTGATCCCTTGTTTGTAGAAATTGGTTGAGAAACCGTCTCCCTGCTAACTGTAACATTTGCGCATTTGGCTCGGGTTTTCAAACGAGGCGATTTCTCAACCGATTTCTATAAACAAGGTATTAAAATTCATCACTCTGAATTTTATGAATTCCGAGACTGATTTTAAGTGAAAAGAGTATAGTTTTGGACTTCAAAAATCGTACCTAAAGAATTAAAAGGGAATGCCATTTTTTCTTAATTATTTGGGTACGATTTTTTAAGGTCAAAACTATACCCTTTTCACTTAAAATCAATCCCAAAGTTCTTAAAATTTAGAGTAGATGAATTTTGATACATTGTTTATAGAAATCGATCGAAAAATGATATCGTTTGAAAATCTCTCTCCACATTAGTGTTTATATAGAGTAGATCGTTCGGACCATCCTTAGGATCGTCCGAACGTTCTTTGGGTATTTATATAGGTTCGGAGGTTGCGGAGGAACTTAGTTTTTAAAAAAAATGAGGGACAAATAGTAATTTCACACGAGATTTCAAAATCCCGTGTCTGCTGAAAGAAAATTCCCGTGTCTAAATGCCCAACCAAAATCTACTAATTCAAATTGATCATGGATATAGAAAATAACAAATTTTATATTTAAATTAATCCAACCTAATTTTATTGTATTCAACCTGACTCAACTCCATCCCATTTGAATTTATATAAAATATATAAAAGAGGCTAATCTGATTTTTTTAAATCAGGTAAATATTGCCAGACCTAGATTTTGGGAAGGAGGAATTTTGCTGCGACTAGGACTCGGGTGCTCCCTCAGTCCTCGGGCATTTCTTTCCTAGTTGCTACCGGAAAAAGAAATGCCGACTTGATGGAATACACAAGAGACTTGTTTTATGCACACTTTCTGCTCTTCCACACATTCACGGAATATCATTTCATTTCATTCCCCTTCAAATCGAAGGCACCTCCACATCTTTCTCTCTTAAGAGAAAAGTCTGAATCTTTCTCCTCTTTCTTTTTACCCTTCTTTTCCCTCCACTTGAAGCCATTTACTGCCCCAAAGTAGCCATCTAACTTAATCTCACTTTCTTATGGTATGTGCTCTCCCTTTCTCTCAATAGTTTTTCATTTATGCCTTTCTTTGGTGATTTTGAGACATGGGTCTTTCTTAGTTTTTCTTTTACTCTTCCTTCATTTGGCTTCTCTTGTAGTTTTGCGGATGGAAACAGGGGTTGATCTGTTTAGAATTCAACATATGTGTTGTTGGTGTCTGGGCTTTTCTCAGTGTTCTAGGAAATGGGTTGGATGCGGAATCCATAAAATACACGATTATGGTCCATTTTTGGTGGTTTGAGGGATTGAGATCAAGTGGATTTTTTTTTAATGTATGTAAAAGGAAGCACTTTTTTGGAAAACAATTATGTTAACCCAAAATGTTTAAGCCCGTCTTTATTTTCAGTTAGAAAATATTTATTGTCTAAAGTATTTTGCTTGGGATGCATCCAAAGGTAAACATATAGGCGTTATAGAGTTCATTTTTAGAGATATCAGTACTGCTGATTTTCTTTTTCAGAAAAAAAATAGTATTCTCTTGATCTTCTTCTTCTTCTTCTTAAAGAAAAAGAAAGTAATTTTGATAGTTTTGCTTTTGGTTGGAAGGTTTCATGATCATGATTCAGGTAGACTAGGCTGCTTGATTTTTGGCATTTTAATATTTAGGTAGTGGGTGCCTCCAATATCAAAACTAGGGGTTACCTCTATTAATAGCCATTTTGTTTTATTTTCTCTTACTTTACTTTAAACAAGTTTTTAGTGAATGATGGATTTGGTTCTTTTTAGGAAAATGTGCCACTCTTGTGATGTGATTTTTGAGCCTCGATTCAGTTTAAGACTTTGATTGGGGTGAATTGGGATTTTTTCTTCTTTGAGAAGTGGGAGGTTGGGTGGTGGTGATTTTGAGGGGGGAGGGAGGGTGTCAGGTAGCAGAAGAGGGATGAATTGGGCTCTTTTTTATGCTCAGTGAGGCTTTTAGCAATTTGGGAATTTTAGTGCTCCCCATTCTTTATCTTTTTTATTTTATTTTTCTAACTCCATCTCCCTGCTGGAGTTTGCCCTTGTTTATGCGTTGTGTATTGTGTTCCCATGTTTGTATTTTGTATATCACATGATAAATAACAAAGTTCAAGTACTTTTCTGTTTTTATCGCTGACTTTCTTCAGCCAAACTTCAATTTGAGGGGGAAAAAGAAGTAGAATTTACCCAAAATCACTGTCTGATTGGATTTCCATGAAGGGAGTGATAAAGACCCACATTCTTCCAGCTTGTATGGGCATTTATGTGGGGGCTTCATTCAAATTAGGTGCATTCATATATCTTGATGGAAAATGTAAGAAAATCTGGTAATACCCTTACTTGGAAGTGTCTAACATGACATGATATGGAAATTACTTTGAAGTGTCTCGGCATCATGTGTAACAAGCTTACTTTGTATTCAGTCTCTAGATCTGGGATTTTGATTATGTTTTATGGCTTGACATCCTTGTTACAGATCATATTTGGTCAAAGATAATTAAACTTTTGTTAGTCCTGATTGGGTGAGGAGGATACTAGTTGTTTGGATTTCAGAGAATTTCAAAATGTTCAGGCAAGCATCCAGCAGGAATCACCGGAATAAACGGTTCAAGATAAAACATGCTTTGCAGATGTTTTTGTTGCTTGCTGTTTGTGCCTGGTTGCTTTATCAGGTCAAGCATTCCCATGATAAGAAGAAAGCATTTGATAAGAGTAACACAAAAATAATAAACAATGTTGATGCCAGTCACGAAATTTTGAAATTTGGAAGGAAAGATCTAAATCAGAATGTTGAAATGGTTTCCAAGAGTGAGAAACATGGGGAGGAAGATGAAATTGAAGAAGAGGAAGAAAGCAAGCGGGAAGAAAATGAAGATGAAGAGAGAGAGGAAAAGAGCAAGCGGGAAGAAAATGAAGATGAAGAGAGAGAGGAAAAGAGCAAGCGGGAAGAAAATGAAGAGAGAGAGGAAGAAAGCAAGCAGGAAGAGAATGAAGATGAAGAGAGAGAAGAAGAAAGCAAGCGAGAAGAGAATGAAGAAGAGAGAGGGGGTGGAGATGATGAGATTGACGAACATGATCAGGAGAGAGTTGATGAGGAAGCTGATCATGGAGAGGATGCTGCTGATGAAGAGAATGAACCTAAGGAAAAGGAGGGAGGCGAAGAAAAGGATGAGCGAAGTGAGGATGTGGGTTCTTCAGAGAATCAAGAACACAATGGAGACGGCAGGAATTCTCAAGAGGCGCGTGAAGAAAATTATAAAGGAGATGACGCTTCAAGTGCTGTGGTCCGGGACAACCCATTGATAAGATTGGAAGTTGAAAATGAAGGATCAAGAAACTCAGATGAAGAACAGGTGGAAGAAATTAGTAAGAACAAAGTTGAGGATTACAACAAAACCAATAGAACAGAGGATGGCACTCCCACACAAAGTGAACTGCCTGTTGTTTCTAGAGATGAGGAGACGACACTTGGTAACCCTTCTGCTAATGTAACAAATAATGAAAAAAGTGTTGATGTTAGCATGTCTGAGTTGGAGAACAAATCTCATTCTAACTTGACCACAACAGAATTTCATGGTCAAGTGATATTGCAGAATAATGCAACAGTAGACAACACACAAACTCAGAAAAAGATTGAAACCACCGTCTTGGATTCGATTCAAGATCAAAATGCAACTGTCAAGATGGAAGCTTCTGATCAAGAAAACCCCAACTCAAAAACAGTTGGTTTTGAACAGACTGAGAGGTCTAATGGAACTTCTGTAGTTGAGGGAACTCAACGCATTGAATTGGAACAGACTGAGAATTCCAATTCAACCACATTAGCAGAGGAATCACAAAACATTGCATCAGAACAGACCAATAACTCTACTGCAACCACAGTTTCAGAGGAATTGGAACAGACTGGTAAGTCTAACTCAACTGTAGTGGAGGAATCAAATGACAATGCAACCACAAACGAGGATGCAGATGTTGTTCAGAATGAAACACTTGATTCTTCTAGTTCTTTTGTTACCCAAGAAGAGAAAGATGCTCTCACAGATCTTGAAACCTTGCCCCACATAGAAAGTGAAGGAAGAGACACTGAAGATATGGCATCAGAGTGACTGTTTGAGTGAAATGTTGTAAGATTTTCTGACACACGTATGTGAACTGTTGTTGAGCCATGCGGTTCTGCTTTCTCCTTGTTTTCCTTGTCCAAGGCAAGAAGGCAAACGTGCAATGTTTTTTTCCATTTTTTACTAATCTTTTACTTTTCTTTTACCTGGTTCAAATGAATGGTGTTCATTCTCTTTACCATGTAATGTAGTGACAAATGTTAAGTAGAAGGATGCAGCTACATACTTTATATGAAGAAACTTATCAAGCTGTATATCGGTGTTTTCTTTTTCTTGATGCATTTCATGAGGTGTTTTTTTTTTCTCATTCAGATTTAGCTGGCATTCCTCACTCTTGCCCTTATAGTTTATAACAGCTGAACTCTTATCTGAATACAAAATTTTAATTTATCTTCTTTTCACCCTTGCGCCACCTGTACTGTTTATAAGTAAAACTGACTTGCACCATTCTCATTATCGGAGTTGAGTGATTTAGAACAAATCAAGCAGCTGCAAGTGTCTCAGTACCAAACATGCCTGGAAACAATCCTTGTTTTTTTTTTTTTTTTTTTTCCGTTTTTTGTTTTTATAATATCATGGATATCTTTAGCCCACATTAAAAGTGAAACTAATCCCATAGATCCATGAAATCACTTGCAAGGCTCAGGTGCTGGTGACTTCGAAGAGAGTTGAATCCAAGTTCTCTCTAGTCTATTGTTAGAAGCTCAAGTCAATTGATCTAACGTGTGCTGTTACAAGCCAGCATTCATCACCTGGAGCAGACCTTTTTTTTTTTTTTTTCCAAAGCGGTGACATAGAAAAAATATACAAAGGATGCCATCAAAGGGTCTAAGAGACATAAACTTCAAGATAGTAAGAAATAAAAGAGCAGAGTGCAAAAGTACAAATAATGTCCTCCAACATAAGTAAAAATCCAGTCTCTCCAAAAGATCTCATAGATAAAACACACCAGTAGTGTTAGAATCCACCCTGTTTTGGCGAAAAAGTCAGTAATCCCATTTGCATATCTCTTGACTGCCACGAAAGCAATCTCCCTTCTTGAACATAACACTCTAATTTCTCTTACAATTGTGATAATTTTCCATGGAAGTCTTTAACTCTGCCGTCCACTTCATTGCATTTGTAGAGTCCCCTTCAATAATCAATTTGTCCCTTCCTATTGAACAACAAATAGTCAATACTTTCCTAATATTGATAATCGTTGTCCTATGGATTTTGAGAAAACTACCAATGTCCTCCTGTTCCAATCATGAAACACGCCTTCTATACTGGCCAGGCCTGATTTTCCTCTAGCAACGCCATCGACATTGAATTTAAAGGTACATGCTTGAGGGGATGCCATTGAGTTTGGACTGTGTTTTTTTGGCCCCTTCTAAGGCAACCTTCCAAAGAAGTGAGGAAGTCTACCGCCCTGAATCCTTTGAATTCTATTGCAGACAGTAGCCATGTGTAAAGCCTCCACTTAGCCTTCTGGCTAAGATCGTTTTTCTCTGGTTCCTTTAGTTCAAATATCCTAGCTTTTTTTTGCTTTCACACCGTCCATAACACAGCTAATGGAATGGTATTCCAAACCGCCTTTATCTTAGGATTAGAATGCCGAATATTCCATGATCGGACGATTCCTACACATGTTCAATCACACACCTACGATGCCCCCACCATATCTATAAGGCTTGCCAACAACTTCCTAGTCACATGGCAATCAGTAAATAAGTGATCTATATCCTCTTCCATGTGGCCACAAAATATGCAATGGAGGTTGTTGTCCACTCCAAATAACCCTCTTCTATTAAGTGCTGCCATTGTCAATATTTTGCCTTTCAGAACGCATCACATAAAAGTTTGTACTCTTGGAGCACACGAAAGTTTGTACTCTTGGAGGGACAAAGCCCCTCTAGGCTAGGTCTGCAGTAGGCCCCTCCTCGTTGTGTTGATATAGGGTTGAGTGGACTTCACTGTCAAGAATTTGGGACTTTCCTTTGGATGTGTCTGCTGCTCCTATAATCTATCCAAGTAATCAATTTCGAACCACCTTTATCGGCTTGGAAGGCTTTTGTCAAACGCAACCGTCATATTTGCTACTGTATGTAACCCTTAATCACACTGCTGGCCAGTCATTCTAATTTAGGTTTTCTGTTGCAACATATGCAGGTCCATATTTCTTTTTCCTTTTGCTCACTGTTGCAGATAAAAAAGAAATGTTTGCAAGCATTTTTCTCTCCTGCTGATCCGGAAGTTTGGCTGTTGAGTTAATGTACAGAGGAGTACTAGGTGCACTGTAATTGTTAAGCCCTAAATGTCAAAAGAAAGTGGTGTTTTCATCATTTTGAATTGTAACAAGTTGTGAACATTTTTCAACTGATAAAAAAATGCTATTTTTTAGGGTAATTTGGAACTCTTTTTGAGTGCACAACATTTCTAGTCTTGATGGACATTGACAAGCCAAAATGCGTTTGGACATTGACAGGCCAAAATGAATTTTGGAAAAATGGCTGATAATGACAATAATTCTTCAAGGTAAAAATCATTTCATGACTTACTTTACAACGGTTAAAAGAGATTTTTTTTACATATCTAAAAGTAGAATATCGTTAGGATAATGATCCGTGCACCATCAGTTTTTACCATGATGCACCACTCTTAATAAGAAAAGAAAATTTTGCCCTCTCTTTTTTGAAAGAGGGAAGAGAGAGAAAAAGAAAAATAATTAATGATATTTTCTTTTTAAAAATGGTGCACTATGGTGAAAACTCATGATGCACATATCATTACCCTACCCTATCATTATGTACTTTTGTTGTTTGGATTTAAAAAATGAGTCATCTAATTTGTTCAATATGTATTACGAAAAAGTTGCAAAATGTAGTAAGCTAAGTGTATGCAAGTTCTCCCTTAGAATTGTGATGAATTAATGTCGTGTTTGAAGATCAAGATGTTATCAAATGGGGGATTGATGGGGAGACCACATTCTTATAAGGGAAGACCCCCTCTATTTTATTTTAATTTAAATGATAAGAATGTGTTTTTGAAATCAATGTTTTAAAACCCGGTCCATGGAGCGACCCGTCTTAGAGGAAGGATGTGTTAAATAAGGTTCAACCGGGTTGATCCATAGTAAAACCCGTATCATTAATATAATAATATAAATAATATTAAATTATTAACTATTAAATGAGATAATAAAATCTAAATAACTATAAAAAATAAAATATAAAATACAATACACATCATAAAAGACAAGATTATATTTTCATAAAAAATATTATTGTTCCCATAGAAATAATTATAAATACCAAAAGTTTACTATCCAACGTCTATGTTCCAATACCATCCTAAAAAAAAATATTTCATAATCTATGATCTCATACATCTGATATTTAAATCTAAATTTAATTTTTATTTAAATTCAATCTTTTCTCAAAAGTTGTAATGTTACCACGGTATTTCATTTCACATTTGGTAGTTTGGTAACAAAAAGTATAGTGGTTCCTCAATGGGCTATGTTAGATGGTGAACTTCGAATATCTAAATGATTAGATAGATTACTGTAAAAGTATTAAATTATCCAAGATGAAATTTAATTTACTTAAATTTTTTTACATAAAATAAAAATTAAATTGTGATGTCTTGGAATCACCACACCTTCCATCTTTTCAAAAGACAAAAGCAAAAGAAAAGTTGAAGACTTATCATATTATAAATAATTTAGTATAAAAAATATAATGTTTTGTCAATATTATTTTAATCATTCAAAAAATCTTTTAGTATAAATATTATTTTTGATCAAATAAAAAAAATTCATAAAATAACAGCTTAATTTTTTTTTCAATATATATTTTAATCATTAAAAAATCCTTTATTATAAATATTATTGATTTTTATTAAGTTTTAATTTATATGTTTTATTACTTTTATTTTTAAATTTTTAACATCTAACTTTAAAAAAAAAAAAAATTGTTTACAATCTTAACTTAGTAAAAATCTAAATAATTCTTATTAAACATTTATTATTCATGGACCAACTCACAAGACAAATCTGCTTAAGGAATCTTTACCAAGTTACAACCCTTAGCAGTTACCACTGCATTTTACTAAGTCTCACATCAGTGAGTTTAAAAAAAATCCCACACGAATAAGCTATAAAAGGGAATGTGAAAGCTGCGAACCATTGCCATTTCTCAGTTTCTTACTGGGATTCATGGACTGGCCCAATTGGGCACATGAAATTAAATATGTTATTTCACTTCAGTTGTTTGAATTTTTTTTTTATATTTCTAAAACAGGTCACGGGTTTATTCCATTAACCGGGTTGACCCACAGGCCACAGAGGGTTTTTACGGGTTTGTAACCCAAATGGGTTTAAAAGTGACCCGACCCATTATGTAGGCGGCTACAGTGGACCCGCCGGTTCAATCACAGGCTGGGCCGGGTTTGATAACATTGTTTGAAATAGTATTTATGTCTTTTATTAAAATTTATTATGAAAAGACATTTTTATCATTTAAATAAAATAGACTAAAGGGGTATTTTTATTATTTAAATAAAATAAAGTATAAGAGGATGTCCAAAAAAAGACATAAAATGAGAATTTCCCAATACTGGATGAGACTAATATTGGTGAAGTGATGAGTCACATTTATATTCGAAATATCACATCAGATGTGATAAGGATAAGATAGATGGGATAAGAATTGAACAAGATATACCCTCTATTAAATAAAATTAGAAAATCAGAAACAAAAAATGGCCAATATCTGAAATATCAAACATATATATTTTGGTCTGGACCTTAATATTGAGAAGTCACATATCAACCATAAGTTGATTTGTTAGACATTCTATGAATATTCAAAACAGTGAGTGAATTTTATTAACAAAACCAAGGTTTCAAGGAAAAATTTAAATATGGGCAACATAAAACCTTATTTTTTATGGGATCGAAATTTATTCAATTCAAGTTTACTTTCATTTAATTTAAGCTTACCCTTTTTCCAAGTATGGGCTTGGGTGAGTACCAATTTGACTTGTTCTTGTTGTCGGTAGTGCTATTTTTCTATTTATTGAACTGACATCCATTTGACCAATTTTCACAAAAGATCAAATACTTAAAAATAAAGAATTATAAATGACGAAAATTTTAAGTTTCAAAGCTGAATCATTCTGATGATATAATGGGATTCATTTTAATAATGGTACTACGCATAATTTGAGACATCTATCCCTGGTTCTACGTGAGAAGGTGACCTCAGCTTCTACCATAGCAAATTATTGGGGGACCATCAATATTTCTTTCTAACGTTGTATAATTCTACGGAAAATGATCCTAAATTGAATTTAGAACGCCAACTTCCTGAGATATATTCCTGACCATGACCATCCTCAGTTTTAGATTAATTTTTCTTCCTTAATTAGAACAAATATTTATCAAAATTGTGAGTCATACATCTTTTTAGTTATGATAAGTAAAAAAATCTGAACACCATTCTTCAACCCATCTGATCACCTTCTGATTTTAAACCTTAAAAATTCAATTCCTGTGGACATACACGTTTTACTGTCCATCTCAAAAAACGCTGATGATTAGAAGGAGAAACTTCCCATTAATTGTCATCCATAAAA
The DNA here is from genome assembly GCA_022113865.1 of Chimonanthus praecox. Taxonomy (NCBI): domain Eukaryota; kingdom Viridiplantae; phylum Streptophyta; class Magnoliopsida; order Laurales; family Calycanthaceae; genus Chimonanthus; species Chimonanthus praecox. Next base: position 17,347,252 of record CM039090.1, read on the forward strand.
TCTTTACCCACCTTATCGAGTCAAGTAAGGCCCAACTCACAAATCTTTATTGAGAAAATCAACACTTCAGACTCTCTAGGGTTGTACCTTTCATCCCTCCATCCTTAGTAAAAAGAACTTCAAAAGAAATAAAAATATTGCCAAAAATATTCTGTCACAAACTTAGAAAAGAATTTTTTAAATCTAAAATTCCACTACAGTAATAAATTGAAAAATGGTTTAATTTTTGTGCCTTCATTTTTCAAGTCTAAGCTTGTACGACTAGTTTAAATTGGCCAAAAGTATGGGTTCTTGATCAAATGTTTCCATCTAGTGGATTTATATAACTCAAAACTTAAGCAACTTGCATTAAAAAATAAGTTTTTTTATTCAACTCAAAAAGAAAAACTCACCGACTTAGACTCAAAATTCTTGTTGCTCCAACAATGACCGGCTCATTCAACCTCACATGACTCTGTTGCTTTCTCCTATCTATCTCATGAACTCTCAAGGAGAAATGATCACATTTAGAGACCTAACTGTAATATTGTCAAACCTTACATCTCCATAGTTCATGCAAAAAACAGTGAATTTTTAAATATGTAAATTTTAAATGAATAATGAAGAATTGAAGATGCTAGTCTCTCTTCAAGGGAATAAAGCAAATAAGTAAAGCAGATACTTATGGGTTAACATTAAGGAAGTTTCAGAAATTCCAGCTCATTGGAATTTAAGATTCAACAACAAATGCAAACATATTTTCAAGTCCCAACTAAACCAAATAAACCAACACAAGCCTCAAGCCCGTATATGAAACAATTCTGGGATAAAAGCATTTAGCACAATGCTGTCCTTATTAGGATCAAAAAGCAGAGATTGAAAACATTTTACTAAAGGTTTTGTCTTGAAATCTGACTTCAACCAAAGCACAAAATCTGCTGACTTATCAGTGCAAACCTCCCAGGAACGAAAGGTGGATCAATGGTCCTTGTGCTTCACCTCAAAAAGGCCATCTGGTCCTAGAAACCATGAAACAAGAAACATATATACAGAACGTTCTTCGAACAATAATAGCGAAACAGAATTCTGAAGTTGTAGGTGTATGATCATGGATGATCACTTATCTTCCAAGAAGAATAATGACAACAATAATCAAGGCAAACACCAGAATTATGGAAATATCCAAATCAAAGAGGGTTATTAATAACACAAGCAAATAACACTTGCAACATCTACATTATTTGTTCTACTATAAACCTTCGGTAGGTTAACAATATAGTTAATCACTACATTATTTGTTCTACTATAAACCTTCGGTAGGTTAACAATATAGTTAATCAAAATGCTCAAATAGAACAGATGCAACAAACATGGAAAGTGCTTCCTCTGCATACAATTAGATGGGTCTTGTTAGGATGAATACTTTTTTTTTTTTGAATGGTTAGTATATCAGAATAAAATGAGGCACCAGAAGTGCAAGTACAGAAAAGAAAACAAGAAAATCAAAGAGACACTACACCCTGCAACCTCGAGAAAGCCAAGAAGAAACACAAAAGCAGGAAGCAGGGGCATACATGCATCATAATCAATGCCTAACGCCAGCCATTAATTAAGACTTGTATAATTTTGAAGGGGAAACACTCCAAAACGGATGGTTAAAATGACCTGTATGGGTCATCTCACATCCAATAAAGGAACCACCATATTAACAATTTGGATCACCAAAAGGCAGTCCATATATGAAGGGCTTTTCTCCCCTTTTTAAGACCCAAAACAAACACAGTTTATCTTGTATATTTCTGAGGGTTTTTTTTCCTTAGAGTGATACATGTTTCTTTTAGGTAGACATTTATAAGATGCAAAGGTAGACGACAAAAACAACATGAGAAAATTTGATGAAACTCAATAACTCATGTGAAACTTAATGAGAAATCCAGCAAAAAAGAAGAAAAAACAGCTCCATGGTAGACGATGAGGGGTAGCCTGGAACAGAGTTACGCTAATCTGCATTTATAGCTAATTTTCTCAATTGAATTTGGTCAACGAAACCTGTTCCTTCTAGTGCATTTGCAACCAAATGGATAAGCATGATTTTGCACCGATCAAAAAAGAAAGATAAAAAAAAAGGATTATAAACAGGTTTTCAACCATAATATCTGGACACTTCAAAACAGGAAGAATATCTACTTTGCATGGATCTGATACTTCATTTTACGGATATTTCAAGTCCATAACATATATGTAGGGTCTCCATGTCACCCATTCTGTATCTGGACACTTATTTTTTCGGGTTCTAATCAACAACCACCAACAATTTAGAGGATCTGTACACCGGATTGAGATGGGCAAACCCACAGTAGCCATGTGGAAGATGATTTTAAGTAGCCACAACATTTTTGTAAGACCATCTTTGGAGTTCAGTTGGAAGCTTGGAGCCAGTCACTATTGTTACTTTCTGAGGTTGCTCATGCAGTTGAATGCATCTCACAATGCCACAAGGCCTATGATGCACAAAGACGTCATCCATGTAGTATCTTTAAATTTAAACTTATTCTAAACAAAAATATGGAGCTAGAAATAACTCTCAGGGGTTGGCGTGATGGCCAAGAACCCGACCAAAATGTAAGAGGTCTCGTGTTCAATTCACACTCAACACATAGGGCCACTCCCTGTAGGCTTACCCGGTGTGTGTGGGTAGGGAGGCTTGCACATATCCCAAGGATTAGTCACGTGAGACGCCTGGATACCTTGGTCTTCTAAAAAAAATTGTGCTAGAAATGGCAATATGGAAAATAATGTGCTAGTTTTACTCTATACAATCAAATGACAAACATATCGATGTTTTAATTGGGTTTCAATAGGAGAAAGGTGTGGTAGTATTTTAATCATCTTAGAAAACAATGTTAAAAATTACGAAAAGCATCCATGAAGAACAAGTACGAGTGTTCAGTGTCTGACAAAGGCACGTGACACATCTAAAGAGTCTGAAACACAGCTCAGAAGGTTTTCTCCAAGTTCTTACCATGATAGTCAAGGCACTCAAGGTCCAAGGTTTCCAGCAGAGTAAGGTGCAAGACTAATACGAGTCTAATTTTGGCAGGGCCACTGAAGCTAGATATTTTAAAATACACATGTTCATTAGCGATGTTTTGAAGGCACCCGTCTGAAATAAATACCTAATCTGAAAAAATATTTATTACACCTCTAAATTCTGAAAAAAGTCCCAAGCATTTTATAAGTTCTTTAATATATATATCCTCTGTCTTAATTCGACACATGCTTCATGAATATTAGTTTACCAATTTTGCAATTACAGTTGATCATAGATGTTGACCCTATTCTAGCGAAAAATGAAAGTAGACCCTCTAGATTTGCCGAAAAGTTCTTTAAAAAAACCCAAAGATATAAGATATTTTTATACATTTGAGTTTCAATTCCAATCATTAATTTTATGAACACAAATTAAATAGCTAACATTTCATCTAAGGCTAGGCTTTGATATTTTAGCTAATCTGGAGGTCCTCTTTAAATTCTTATTATAATTGGATGAGGCCAAAAATAATGCGCAACTTTAATTTTGAAAAATGATAGATTGAAAACCATATAGCATGTGTTGCATTGAGACAACGAGAGCTTCATTTAAACAATTTGTACTTTTGGGGCTCTTTTATTCACTATATTTGTATATACACAAGTGCATATTAATTTAATTAGTCTCTAATTAATTATTTTTTCAATAAATTTTCTAATTAAGTATCACTAGATAATAACTAATATTAATTAGAAAACTAATTGTTAAAGAAAAACTATAAAAGGGCTCATTTTAGGGGCTTATTTTAAGTAAGCTTAATTAAGCTAAAATAGGTTGAAGCACCGGGAACAACTTTGATTTCTAAGCTTTTAGCATTAATTGATTTTTATTTGAGTATCAGTACCAAATCTACTGGGAAAAACATATAAAATGAAAAAAAAAAAAAGGGAGGGGGCAGGGGAATAAAAACCCCACACCTTGAGTTATGCCTATAGCAAATAATCCCCTAGATAGGGAGATCTTATTTGCTTTTTCTCGCTTTATAAAAATTATTAAAGCATGGAATAGAGAAGTATTCAAAATTTCTATTTGAAGTGTAAATTGTACATATTTCAAGCATTGTGTCATGTCTAGGTCGAGTTGGACTTCATCCAATTTGAGTTGACTTGGTTAAAAAGTCAAAATTAGGTTGATTAATTGGTTGGGCTGATGAGTTTGCTAGAATCATGGAAAGGGAGGTCTTATGCCTCTCGACACTTTATAAGCATCATTTAACCATGTAAAACTGATGTATTTCAAGCATTAACGTCCCAACATACATATCTTTGACCTTCTATTTATAGGTTGTGTTTGTGAGCCAACTTAAAGTAAGCTTGACCGAAGCTTGGGTCATGACTAGGTTGAGTTGGATTGCATCCAATATGTGTGCCATGCATGGGTGCATGCATGCGAGCGTGTGTAGGTGTTTGTGTACCCATCTATCTGTGTGCACTTGCATGTGTGTGTGCACACGCAATACATGCATGCATTTGTACAGGTAGATGCATATATTCATGTGTGTGCACACACGTGCAGATATGTCCGTGAGAGCATGTGTGTGGGTATGGGTGGGTTTGCCAATTCAAGAACCATTTTGTTGAGCATCTGATAAAAGATGATAGAAATCAGATTTTCCTCTTGGGGGTGGGGAAGAGAAGAGGCAAAAACTAACAAGGTGATATATAAAATAATCAAAAGCGCTGGATTTATATCCATGAAAATATGAAGTACCTTATCAAGCATTACTATTCCACCAATAGATAAAACTTTTAGAATAGATTATGCATTAGATCACAACCATCACATTTTCATTAGATGATTTTCAACCATCAATTAAAATGTGAAATGTTTGAGGCAAGTCATTAGTGCCCCGGCTTGCCGAGTTACCTGCTTGTCAAGTTCATGACTTAAATGAAGCAATGCCTTTAAGAGAGAAGCTCAAGACTAAAGATCTCAAGCGTTGGTTGAAGTGTGAAGACTCAATGGATCAACGTGTATGGCATTCACAGATGGTAAGTGACCATAGATGACCTTAGGTGGTACCCAGACCTTAAGTTGACCTTGCCTAGGCATAGAGATCATATCTGGATAAATAATTAAGCCTAACATGTGTTTGACACCATGGGACCCAACTTAGAACTATGAATTCACTATTAAGACGACACATCGTGTCGGGCGATCATTCGCCAGTGACAGCACACGACCAATTGTGGCTTTCTGATATGTAGTGTGGAAAAACGAAGGTTCTGGTTGGACTGGAGTGTCAAACTCATGTGGTCTCGGGACGATCGTGGCCACGATCGATCGTCTGGAACTTGACGAGTCAATCGTGTAGGCGACGTATCACTGAGACAGGACATAGGCTGGACTTGAACAAAGGCCTGGAAACTTGATCACAGACGATCAATCGGTTCCACGATCTATCGTGTGTACAGGACAGGAACAGATCAGCATCACGATCAATCGAAATGGGCCTGGATGAGACTTGGCACTAGAAAATACAATAAGTCTCAGGCCGATACATTCGCCAACCGGCAATCTGTAGCCAAGATACACGGACGATCAGTCGGATGACACGATCATTCGCAGGTTACAATTTTGTTACCATTACTGTGCATTAAATGCTCAACAGTCGGGTTGGTGAAAAACAATTCAAACACGAACGATTGATCGCCTGGACACGATCAATCATGTGTTTCAATGTTTCGAAAAATTTATGGTTGCCTATAAATATTGATCATTCTTTGGAGGTGAAGTTGGTCGAATTTATGAGCCTTGATTAGTGTATTTAAAGGGCCAACTACCAAAGGTTAATCCTCACCCATCAAAGGAAAATCTTGGCTTGTTCTCTCTTGGCAAATCACTTGCAAACCATTCAATAATCCAATCGGTATAGATTGAGATTAAGAGAGAAGGATTAAGCCATTTCTAGGATAGACATTGGACCTCACCAATTTCCTAGATACCCAAGGATTGTGGTTGCTCTACACAGCAAATCGTTGAGATTGTACGAGCTCACATTGGGTTGATCGTTTTTTAAGCACATCTTCATTTCCAAGGTTCTTCAAAGGCAAGTGCTTTCTACTTTGATTTTACTTTAAAAATCATATCATCTTTGTAAATTTGGAGATAGCCCAAGGTTAGGTGAGTCTCAACAGTGGATGTAGGTTGTTTAACCGAACCATTATAAATCTTGTGCATTGGTGCTTGCATGTGTAATTTGATTGTTTATCTTGCACACCTTACCTATCACACACTTAATTAATATTGGTATTGATTCCGCACTTTGTTAATATTAATCAAGGAAATTTAAAAGAGGCATTAAAATTTGTTATTACCCTATTCACCCCCCTCTAGGGTTAATATGATTCTAGCACAAAGGAACTTTCACATATATATTTAGTTTCTTTCACAACCATTAACTCAGGACAGGCTCCATGCTTTTGGTAGCTGTATACTCTTGTTAGTTCTTACCACTTTAATCCCATGTCTTAAATGATTTTCCCTTAGGTACTCGAATTTGTAACATTCCAATTCTTATTATTTTTTTTTAAAGATAACTTCATTAAATAAAAGGGAGAATACAAGAGGCAACAAAACTTAGGCTAAAAGAAGCCTATCAAAAAATGAAAATACAAACCCTCCAAAATTGCAAGAATTTATTAATGACTTCCGTAACTAAAGACAACCCCTGACGAGCCATTTCGTCTGCTGTACAATTAGTCGACCAAGGAACCCAAGCAACTTTGAATTGAAAGGACGCGATAATGTGCCAGATTCTTTCAATTTTGTCCAAAAAAATCTTCGGACATTGTGAGCCCAAAGCCCACCGAACCACTACTTGAGAATCACCTTCTACAATGCTCTCGAAAACACCTAACCCCTCCAATTCCAAAATGAGTCATAATGCAAACAATTCCACATCTATAACTGAACCATTAGGAATTGGACCAGCAAAAGAAAGCAGAGTAGACCCTAATTCGTTGCCGATGAGCCCTCCATAACCTGCCAACCCAATATTTCGCATGCAACTTCAATCAAAATTTAATTTCAAAAGGCCACTAGCAGCAATCCATGAAACTTGATGTTCAGGCGCCACGTAATGTGAGACCGAACCCACTGAAGCCCAATTTCTACATATCTCTGAAATAGACACACCCCAATACTTTGATGACCCAACCAACCACCAAGTTGTCTGAACTTTGATAAGATCAAGGAGAGACTCTGATGCAGGCTTGGGGCGGGCTTTCGCTTTTAGCCAAGCTGTCGGGTCAGAGGGTCCAATCGACATTCCCGTCAATGGAACCTTTGCGCAGCCTTTTCCATATTTCTATGAAATTGGCTACTGCCTTACTACGAGTCGATCAATGAACTCTCGTAGCGATCAAAGAACCAAGGAATTTAGGTGCTTATTGAAATTTAGATTAAACTCTCTTTTTAACTCAATTTTATGAATGAAAATAAAAGAGAATTAAGATGGTGATTAATCTAAAATACACTTAATCTAAAGATCAATAAGGCACAAAATTCAATAAACCATTGAACTTACTTGGTTTGGACTGAAGTCCGGGGATAGGTGGCTGAAGCCTCGAGCCCTTCGACTCTCAAAACTGACAATTGAGTCTTCAATTCTTCAAATAATTCTCACAAGAATTTGACAAAATAATTTGTATTACTCTCCCCTAAAATCGAAAAATACACATCTATTTATAGGCTTAGCCGACCCTGAGCCTATCCAAACTCTAAAATCCTAGATAAATTGTAGCTTATCCAAAAATCCAAACTATCCTATCTAAAATTCGAAAGTGCCTTGCCTCATCCAAACTCTCAGATGTGGATTTGGATGAGGCTTACAAAGACCAATAGGTATTAAGAAAATAAAATTAACAACAATCCAAAGAGAGCCCTAGATAAACTTGGAATTAGAAAGCTAATTTAAGACCACGACCAATCAATGCCTATCCCTCTGACTTCAAGGCTTCCCAACGCATGAGACAAAGACTGGATGAGGTTTGGTATGGAAAATGGGCTTATAAGGGGTGGATTTGGACATGTTGGGTATGGGCTTGATGGAAGTGGAATGGGCTTTGGCAAGTGGGCTTCTAGGTTGAGTTGGATTTGGGCCAAGCCTGGTCCAAATAAGCTAACGCAATCTTTTCCATCTGATCAAAGTCCACTGACACTCACAGATCTCCCATTTGGGTCTTGGGCCCACATATGGTCTGCATGTTCTCATCAGACTCCAATGACCACTCCTTACCATGGAAAACCCTTTTATTACGTTCTAGCCATATTGACTACACAATGCTCAAAATCGTCACCCTCCACATACTACGACAAAAAGAACTTCTAGTCATCACCACCTTTTCATTAAACAACACCCCCACGAACACGGCATACAAAAATCACACCAAGCAATTGGAAGAAGTGAACCCCAAATCTGAAAAGAATACTAACAATGAAGCAACAAATGATTAACAGACTCCGCATCTGATAAACATAGTGGACAAGCATTCACAATAATCATCTTCCGTAGACGCAGATTATCAATAGTCAAGATTTTATACAAGCCTGCAATCCACCCAAACATCTTCACTTTAAGGGGAGAAGCCCCCACCCAAATTTTAGGATAAATGGAGGGGACATCACCAACCATAAGCAATTTCTTACAAAAAAGACTACACAGAGAAAACATTCTCCAAAGTTATCATCAACGACAACCAACTATCTTCATACCAACTTATTCCCAATCTACATGCTGAAATCATCTACAAAGACATCCTTTGGTTTTCTACTTTATTGAAACCACCCACAAATTTCTTCCAATGTACTTGATTTTCTCTCTCAATGAGCTGCCCATATAATTCCTTTTTGTTTGAGTCCGACTTTTACCCTATCTTGTTATTATAAATATCCATCTTAACATACACACACAACATGTACTGATCCTCTTGTTGTTTTCCCATTGCCCAACATTCAACTTTATATAATGATGCATGTCCAATCGTCATTTCATAAGAAAAGGATGCCCTTTTAATCCAAGTGGCACTTGACAGCCACATAAAAGTCCATTGTATTGCACCAATTTGCCCACCTACATTGATCCTATTTGTAATATCCAACTCCAACAGCTCATTTTACCAAAAATTATTTCATATTCATAGAGATACAATACATGGTTCACATGGATATAGTCAGTCTCGCTTGCGTTTAGGTTGGTTGTCTGTGTGTAAGGAGTTTTCAAGTCTAGCACCAGAGGATTTCTATTTGTCTTGGGAAGGATGTCTGAAAGGGATCCGTAGAGGTCAAAAGCATGCGGTTGAGTAGGTTGCGCCTCCCCTAGGTTTATGTAAATTCAATGTTGATGGGGCAAGCCCAGTCCGGCAGGTATAGGTGGTGTGTTTCATGATAATAGAGGTAGGATGTTAGTTGTCTTTTCTGAATCAGTTGGGGTAATGGAAACAAATGAAGCTGAACTGAGAGCAATCAGGAAAGCATTTCAAGTTTGGTCTAAGTTTAGGAGCGGTAATCTCATTATTGAAGTTAGGGGTGTTGGGGTCCTCTTAGTGGTTGAGGATTGTTTTGTTGTATTTTTTTCTTTATGTTCTTGTTTTTTCTTATCTCTCTTGTTTCTTTTCCTCCTCCTTTGATCCGGGTATATCTCTCCTATACCTGGATCCTTCTCTTGTAGCATCTTCAATTTTTAATGGAATCAAATCTTTAATGTTTCAAAAAATAAAAAATCTATACCAAAAATGATGGGGACATCATAGGACGTGATTGAAGAAAGATCCATCAAAATCTAGATTTTTCCTCAACATGTTTAGATGATGATTTTGTGCGTATTTCTAATATATCAAACCATGGATAAAGACAAATTTAGCCATGGATAGCCTAGATTGTACGCTAATCAAGTAGGAATCTGAAGATATAGCTCGATCTACCCATTGACGTCATCTAAGTCATTCATTTATGCATTGGACCGATCTGACTGTTGACCCAGCGCTGTCGAGACATTTGTTTTTGTTATCTTTTATTAGTGTCATATTGTTTTACTTTATAGGTTCCAAGATTGTTATAGACTTGTATTTGTTTTTATGGTTTTAGATTGTCCACAAGTGTGCTTTAAGTCACATATGTCTAGGGTTTTAAGATTGTCTCATTTTTCTTTTATAAATAGTTGTAAGAGACACTTTTGAGGAATGAATGAATGAAAGAAGAATTCAAGTTTCTCCCATCTGTAGATCTGGTGGGACTCCTTCTATCTCCTTGGTGTCAGATCAAGGAACCTTATGTGACTCAAGGTACAAATCCTTCTTCTTCTCTCAATTTTTATTTTTCTCTCTTTTTTTTCCACTTTTTCCCTCATTCTACGCCTTATTTTTGTCTATTTTTCACCCAAACCCTAACCCTAACCAAACCAGGACCTAACCCCACCATCAGCCACCAAAGGCCCACTGGGACCCACCAGTCTGTACGACCATAAGGGTTGACCTAGTTTGGGCCCGTTTTACCCTATTTCACATCCCAACATCAAGATCCCTATCTTAGACTCATAGATCTAACCCTCACCAATTGTTTCACTCCATTTGAGACCTAGTTTGCCCAATAATTAAAAAAAAATTTATCGAACCCTAATTCCTTTAGCAAACCCTAGGTGATCCTATAGCCCTATTTCATCCCTTGGGTGACTGATTTTTCAATCTAAAAGACCTAGGACAGGTTTTGGTATGATATAATTAGTCTTTTGAGGAATTTTGCATTGAAAGCCAACAATACAACCTTAAGAGCTTTAAGTGTACGTAACATTCTTCTTTTGAACCTCTTTGATTAATTGTGTATGTGAAGTTGCATAGTTTTTTGTTACATTCTTTGTTTAATATTAATTTCTCTCTCTAACATCTTATGTAAATCATGGATATAGATTGCATGTCATTTTAGAATTCACCATACATTTTGCATTCTCATAATGGCATCTATCTAGCATTTAGAATTCGGGTTTCCAATATTTACGCCTGTGCAACATTAGATTTGGTATCAGAACTTGTCATGCGTCAAAGAAACATCCTTTTAGCTGTCATAACTGAAGAAAATACAATGAAATTTACCCCATGGAAACTCCTTGTTGCGAATATGCAGATAAGGGTAAGCCTGTAAACAGAAAAGGACAAAAGAATCACCATCAGGTAAATGACATTATTTTTTTAACATAAAGTAGATGTCACATTTAAATTCAACACATGCTTTTCCATAGGCCAACTGTTATCTTATGCCTACAACGGTCTTTTATCCTACATGCCAATTCACACATGATGGAATATCCAAATGAGTGTACTGGGAGAAGGAGGATGTAATTCAAGAGTTTGATTGATGTGGTAGAAAATGACATAAATTGTGGAATGATGGAGAACATGATTTTTAGTAAGATTGAGTGGAAAAATAGAAGTGAAAAAAGTATGCTAAGATGGATTAAAAATGGCTTTCATGATGACAATGTTGATGACAACAGCAACCACAATGATGATGACTAGGCAAATGACAAAATCCATTTCAATAAAGGTTCTAAAAGGAAGTGTAAATTTCCACCAAATTGCGAGATCATTCAACAAAGTACACACTAAAAGCTATGAGTAACAACCTATAATATTATACTGCAATTCAAAAATCCAATAGAGAACCAGGAATACAAGTTACCGGAGGTTCTTCATGGTGGGGATGACCCTTTGAAAGGTCGTAAATCGCCAGAACAGTGCACGTGGCAATGCCCAAAAAAGTTATCTTCTCCCATTTCGCCGTTTCATCTGATGAATAGAACACACAAAAGCCAGAAATAGTAAATCAGATATACCCAAACCAATGCAAGAGAAAAAATAAATGAATCGGAAAATGTGAACCCAAGTACGAAATCTTAAAGATGGTGTGGTTGAGAAAAAAATCACGCGTCGTGATTGTGGGTCTTACATACCATACCAAATGCCAAAGTTCAACCATATCCTACAAAATCTAGACATCTGATTTAAACTGTGAATAAACAGTTTCTGGCCATCTAAATGAATTTCAATCTCAATCATCCACTTCAAAGCCTTTCGTTGGATGAACAGATATTCAAATGTTGCTTGAATTAGGCAGTTGGATCAATCTGTAGGGCCCAAAATGCCATGTAATAGTAAAATAAAATATACGAGGTATGATGCCTAAACCTTGGAATCGAGTGAAAATTGTGGAATGGTTCCCTCCTCCAAGTGAAACGTTGAATTTAATGTAGATGGGGCTTCAAGGGGTAAGCCGGGACCAGTCGGGATCGGGGGTGTCCTTAGAGATCATTCAGGTTCCAAACATGTGGTTTTCTCAAAATATGTGGGGATCATGGAATCAAATGAGGCTGAACTTCTTAGCATTAGGAGAGTGATTCTTCCAATCACATTAAATGGCCGAGGGTTTAAAGCGTCTCCCTTGGAGGTTAATTACCTTGGTAAGGAAGATTTGGGAATTGACCACAGGCCTTGAGGTATCTTTTGTCCACATCAGTCACACAGTTAATGGTGTAGCTGACTTCTTTGCGAAGAACGGAGTGGGTGCTTCGAATTGTGGCACCTTCCTATTACAAGGTGGATAGTTCTTATTGTTCTTTTGGTGTTTTCTTTCTTCTTCTTGTATTTTGTTGTCGTTTTTTTTTCTGTTTCTTTTCCTTTGGGTCCAAGTCTCTTAGACCTGTGCTCCTTTTTGTATTTGTAATTCTTCAATGAAAGTTCTCTATTACCGCTCAAAAAAAAAAAATGTATGAGGTTGATCATAAAATAAAGTAATTGTTTACCCACAAAATAAAGTAAACTAAATATACAAGACAAATATATTGGGCTCTGCAAGGAAGCGATGGGATCTAAAGCAGGTAAAAACTCTATTCGAGAAGAGAGAGAGAGTTGTGGGCTTACAAGCGTCGTCGTGTAGGGAAGAAGAAGAGAAATTCCTCTTGGAAGGAGCTTTTGAACGTACAACCCTACGAAAGGCAGATTGAAGGGCAGATCTCGCCATCGCCACGTCCTCTTCCTCCCTCGTCTCCTCTCCTCTCCTCTCTCTCTCTCTCTTAAGGGGGCTTCTATTTTCTTCCTTGTATTGTAGAGGGCAACAGAAGTCTTAAGAGGACACGTGTTATTTTGGTACTGTATCACTACCATAAAAGTTTTTTAAAAACGTAATTTACATACTTAAAAATATGAAAAGTTAAAAAATTTAATTAAAATTAAAGAGAGATAAAATACGTTTAAATTTTAAAATTTGAATTTGCACCAAAATTTAATAATTTATTTGTATATTACTTTAATTATATGTGAATCTAAATCTATTAATCCACTGATTTTAAATAATAAAGTGTAAATAATTTAGAGGAATATATATATAATATTTTAGAATAAATTACATAGATATCCCCACTCTATATTAAAGATGGGACTAATTTCATGGATATATAAAATTATTTACAATCTTCATGAATTAAATTAACCGAAGAGTTAGACACTTGCACTCAAGAAGAAAAGATATCTATGTAGTATATAAGTAATACTATATAAAAAATTAAAGAAAAATGTACATTTTGGATCATGAGTTTTTTTTGAAGAAAAGATATCTATGTAGTATATAAGTAATACTATATAAAAAATTAAAGAAAAATGTACATTTTGTATCATGAGTTTTTTTTTTAAAAACCAATATTTCACTTCACTAATTCTTTAAATATGTGTAAATTTCACAATACACATACGTTGAACTCATAAGTTGAATGAGGGTGTAAATTTAAATCTAAAGTATCTAAATATACATTCAAATTCAAATTATACACTTATTAATAGAGTTGAATTTGAATTCAAATTTAAATTTTACATTGAAGATTTGTATCTATGTGTAGATTTTAGTTAATTCAATTTGAATCTCACTTGTTTAAATCCCTATTAAAAACAGAACTATGAATGTTTAACTAGGGACAAAATATTTCAACGCTTAACTACGATTTTTATATGATTAAATAAAAATACAGTCGAATACCAAATCGCCAAATGGCCAACTGTACTCGAGTGTGAGGCAATTGACAAGACCACGATGGATGGGGCCTTTGTGTTAGGCTGCCGTCTATTGACTTGCTTATTTTAGTATCTTGCATTTAAGAGTTTTATTTAGGTTTATTTTTTTTCATTTGAATAACATCTACAATTGTTGTTACAAGGGGTTTGAGTGATGCAGGGCCGGTCCTGACATTTCGGAAGCCTACGCGAACTTTTAAAATAGGGCCATTTGCCTTTATATACATTCAAAAAAAAAAATTATATATATTTTTTATTAAGTATAAAATATTCAAATAAAATATAAAAATTAAATTTATAATAAAGTATTATTTAAAATTTATTTTTCTCAGATTTTAACATGCAAAATTACTAATTAAATTACTATATTCAAGTTCTTTTAACATATCTTTTTTAAAATAAAACACTGAATATAGAAGCTTTAATCGTGTATCCTTCGAATGATGAAATTAGACAAATAGATAAATATGACATGAGTTAATTAGAAAATGATACATGCTGAGAAATTGTTTAAATGTATTATTTCATATTTTATTATCTTTTTATTTTTTATTATTTTTTTTAAAATAAAACAGTAAACAGTAAACACCCAAAACAGATCTCAAACATCCATAATGAATTCAAAATGACGGAATCGATAAAAAAAAATACCTGCAAATCTGAAATCTGCAACTTAGCAAGCTGAAGGCGAGAAGAACAGAGAGATATCACAGAGAGAGTCAGAGAGAGATCAGAAGAGAGTGAGAGAGAGAGAGAGCACAGTGAAAGATAGTGAGAGATCAGTAAGAGAGAAGGAGAGGAGATAAGAGGCTACTGGTATTTTCGGATTTAAAAAAGGGCCTATATTTTGACCGTTTTAAAGAATACAAAACGATAAAAAATGTGAATTGGTAGACGAACCGGCGGAAGAAAACGTGGAAATCGCGCAAACCAACACAAATGGCACACACGTTTCCACGCGGAATCGCGGACCTGCGTTCCGCACGTGCGAACCCGGGCCTCGTTCCTCACGTGCGAACGCGGGCCTCGTTCCGCACGTGCAAACACGGTCTGTGTTCCGCGTGTGAACGTGGACCTATTTTCCGCAAGTGCGAACGCGGAACAGCGTTTCGCACATGCAGACTCGAAACGCCCGCAGCGTGCTGTATTTGTAAACGCGGAACGGCGTTCCGCGCGCGGGCGTGCGGAAGCGGAACTCGAGCAGCAAAAACGAGCGGGTATTGAGCGGGATATTGGGCCAGGCCTGAGGCCCTTAACAAGTTATATATATTTTTGGAGGCCCTGCCTATTTGGAGGCCCTAGGCTCGAGCCTACTTCGCCTATAGGCAGGGCCGGGCCTGGAGTGATGGTTAGGAATACGTCTTAGAAAGTGAGAGTCCTGAATTCAATTCTCACTACATCCCAAAAGATCACTCTCCGTAAAGTTATTCAATCAGTGTGTGTGGATAGGAAGACTTGAACATACCCCAAAGTGTAACGACCCGAGAATTCGACTCCGATGCACGATGTATTTTCTTTATGTATTTTGAATAAAATTGAAATTTTAAATCCAAGTTGGAAATTGTTGAGAAATTATGTGAGAATTTTAGTATTAAATGAAATTAGTGATCACATTAGAAGTTAATGGAGTTATTAGAATTTAATTTAAATAAATTGGTGGAGATTATTGGTGTTTTAATACACATCAGCTGACGTAGTGACAAGTGGGCCACATCAGCATAGTCTCATGTCAAGTGGGTCCCATCGAGTAGTGACATGGCAAGACCATGTGTAAACTAAGCCAGCTGATCCTGCCTTGAGCTGCTCCACCGAAAAGCAAAGGTAAGATCCCCTTTTCACACTGAGAGGGGATGGGAAACCACTGCAAGAGTGGCCTTCTCAGCTGAAAAGAGGGAAAACCCATCTTGCCTGAAAACAGTAGGAAGCCCATACTCCATGAGTTGGAAATCAGCAAAAGGAAAGCCCATGCAACCGATGCCCTTTTCTTATTCTCTTCTCTTCTCAGCTGATACCTCTCTTCTCTCTCCAACCGATTCTCCTTTCCCTAACCCTCAACTAGCAAGAAAGAAATTCGAATAACACAAAAGGAAGACAACAACATATCAAATTTAGAGACAACAACAATCCTTTTTCTCCTTCTTTCTCTTTGATTTGTTTTGGAAAGTTTGGTGGAGGATTTCTGTTTGAAAAAACTCCATAACAGGTTAGTTTCCCCTTCCATCTTAGCATTAGGACTGAATCTGAAGCTTAGAAATGATTTTGAAACAATTTGGACTGGATTTGGTTAAGGAAAGTGAAAAAAAAATTTGGGATTTTAGGTTTCCAAACACATGAACTTTGTGAGACAGTTTTGCAACTGTTTAATGAAAAATGTATATCTTAGTCTCTGATGATTTGTCTCTAGTGAAATTTTGTATGGAGATTGTTCACAACCATATGAGACTCCAATAAAAATTTCAGAGGAATTAGATCAGTTTTGAAGCCTCTGTTGCTGACTGTTTTTTAGACCTAAATTTGGATTCAGATCTGAGACAGTTTCAGTTAGCACATATTACAAAATTCATAACTCGGTGAATACTTATCGGATTGCTGTAAAATTTATGTCTATGTTCATCTACACAAATAGATTTATCTGTTATAAAAATTTGAGGGCCAAACAATACCATCTGACGCCTCAAATCGTGGTTTCAAGGTGGCCTGGATGTACAGTCCAGAACTGTGAATTTATTTTACAACAGTTTAATGAGGATTTTTTATCTTATTAATGAAAAGTAACAAAATGAGATTTGAAAATTAAGGACAATTAATTGGGTTAAGTGTAACGTCTTGATTATGATGTTTTGATATACATGAAAATGAACGAAGGGTTCGAGAGTGACCCTGACATTTTACATGTCGATTTGTAATCATCTCCTTCGGTGAATACCATCAAACAAGTAGGTGATCCTACTTTGTTGAAGCACTAAAAGTGATATTTTGTGTATTTTTCCGATCATTATGCATGACCATTGGACTTGCTTATAATTTATGAATTGCAATGAAATATGTGTAGTTGTGCAAGTGGAATACTCTATACTAATGAGGCTTTACAATTTGTGGTTTAAATGATGTGTACTTCTGAAATGATGATGTATTGAACATGTGATGTGCTAATTTATCTTGAAAGAACCTGATTATGGTATGATGAATAATGAACTGATTTATTTCAAATACATGTGGTTTGATTAAGTTACCTTTGAACATATGAATGATATGTTTTGGAAAGAATTGAGCAGATACAAATGAAATGGACTTGGCATCTTACATACACATACCTCATGCATGTGGCATGGGATGAGACTTGCATTAGCTAGAACCAAGCCTTGAGTTTACATATGAAATGATGATTGGACTGATTGAACAAACTGTTATGAATTAGCCACGACCATTGGTTCCAAAGAAAAATGCATTAAATTGGGCCATAAGAGCTCCAGGCTTAGAGAAGTCCTGAAACCTATGCAGGAGTATGGGAGGTTGACACTCCCCCGATTAGTCCCGACTAAATGTCAGTATAGGGTACAACACCCTGTCGGTTGCCCACAGAAATGCTACGAACACATGATTGGTCAGTATATGAACCATTGAATGAAAGATGGTAATTGAGAATGGAATCTGAAGAGGAATACATGGATCATGACATGCATGGCATAACATTCATGTTAACAATGGCTTGATGTATCAGACTTTAACTTGTTAATCATGACTTGTGAAATATACGATTATTTATCTTATGGACTTTTAATCATGGAGAAATGTGTGTGTATGCTTTTCATACAAGTATATGATATAATTGTTACAACACTCATGGTGCACCCCCCACTTCCCTATGATCGAATTACTTACTGGGTGTGCTGATTAAGCCCATAATTTCGCCCTCTAGATGATAATGCAACACAAGGAAAAGGAGCCAAACCAAGTGGCAGTAGAGCGTGAGCAATTGGATAAGAAGAGATGATATTTTGATCTAGTTTATTTTGATCATAGATGAGATGTATTTGTAGGAGTAATATTTTGGGAATGTAATAATTATAACTCCTAGACTTATTTACTTTGTTGTTGGTTTGACATGTTGACTCATGAGAGACTCCATATGTTGTTATTCATATAGATCTTGGATAAATATGATGTAATTTCCGCAGATTGTTCTAAGTAAGTCTGTAAAGATTATCATAGACAGAAGTTTATGCACACACTATGTTGGACCAATCGAAGTCCGAGTCTTTGAATTCGAGATCGACTCTCGTCATGGCAACCTCGTCCCTTTTTCTCTATGTTCAATATTTCAAAAAAAAAAAATATATACTTTGATTTTAAGCATTGGGAAAAGGGCGGGGCGCCACACAAAGAGTAGTTAGAAGAATCACTTTACTCGTTAAGTAAAGCAATAAAAGCAAGCATTCCATATGATGCACAAGAGAATTAGTAAGTGAAACTTTGTAACATTAGGCTCGGTCCAAGAACTTCCCACTTCCGGGTTAGATTTGGTAAAGAATATTGGACCATATTCTACATGGCTCAGCTCATTAGGGGCATTATATGTTGGCATACATGGGCCCATGGTTTCATTGTCTTCACCATTAACTCAATGGGCCCATGAAACATGTTCTTGACTGCATCTATGTAACATTTTATGCTACTTACAGTGAAGTTTTTTAAAATCTAAGAGATCAAAATTGTGTTGAATGATCGAGTCAACAATGCTACCCCAAATTGGCCAATACAATGCTAGTCCATCTTAAAATTTGATATTGGATTTGTCCAAGTCAATTCAAACGATTCAAATCGAACAAACTAGGCCTGTAAATGGATCCGGATCCGGCCCATTAGGATTATCGTTATTTCGAACTAATTAAGTAATGTGGATTAAGATCTCTAACAACTTGACAAATTTTCAAGTTTTAAAACCATATTTTGAACAACAGAGAGAACGATTCTTTATCTTGATCAAAACTATTAATATCACAGGATCCATTGTAGAAGGGTTAGCGACATAAGTGACCTAGATTGACAGATTATTTTACCCTTGATCATTAAATAGATGCATAAGATCTTTTTGTCATGCAGATCTTCGGTGCAACCATAAATCTGAGGCGGGAACTCCATAAATCGATATGGTTAGTGACAATCAAGACATCTGTAAGTAGGCCAATATTTCTCTTGAATTACAAAAGAAATTCGATTTTTTTTCTTAACATGAATCAAAACTGCTACATATTTGGCTGCACTAATGAGCATTTACTAGAAAGTGTTATAGGCTCTTGAATGTTTCCATATTGTGTCATGTTGGACACTTTATTTTATGGGTAAAATCCATATCCTGGACCCATCCATGGTATGTAACGCCCCGCCCTTTTCCACCCTTCCGAAAATTAGAGTCTAATTTTTTTTTTTTAAATTAAAGTTGGAAGAGAGCGGGGAACGTCACGATGCGAGCTAAGTCCGGACTTCCAAAGTCCGACCCTTAACTAGCCACCCATGTGTGCATGGACTAAGCCCATGAAACCGATCCACACATGGTACTAAATAAAACTTGCGGAATATACATAACTGAATTGCAGAATAAGTCAAATATGCGGAACTAAACTATTTAGATAGCAATGTACAAGTCATTTATCCAAAATTACTTAAATCCGATAACCATCATCAAAACTATTCACAAACCATAATAATGTTACTAAGTTAATACATGTCCATATAAAAGTATCCAAATGTCAATAAATAATTCCATTCCATATCCAAGCTCCTATGCTTGGCTTCCTTCGCGATCTTCGACCTTCCCTTTTCCTTTTCCTGCGTCATCCACTAGGGTAGAAGTAGGGCGTTAGACAACGCGCCCAGTAGGTATTCCGATTAGGGCTAACACATGGGTTAGTATATAAAAACCAGATATAATATACCATATCATACTTATAAAACATTGTATCTAAAATCATGTATGATAACAAAGATCCAATCATACAGATAAAAACCAGTAAACTTGCATGATAATAAAGATCATATCATGCCGAATCAATGCCATACCATGCTAACATAAGTCTTATGCAATGAGTCTCACCCATCACATACATATAATCTCTTGATAGTATTCTCATCTCTTGATAGTATTCTCATCTCTTGATAGTATTCACCACATCAAATTACTCCTCACGACTTATGACGCCCCGACGGAGCGTGGGTCTCCGGTTAAAGTATCCTCCTGGTGGGACTCTCACCACCTAAGGAGGCCCCACAGTTGCATCACGGACATTCCGACGGAGTGTGGGCTCCGGTTGCATAACATCCCCCCCCCCCATGCCATGCATGAGATGCAAATGCCAACATGCTACAGAATATTACAAAACATAGCATGAAAATCCCATAATTTCAACATGTGGTTTGATACCAAAATAACTTATCAAACATGAAATAAAATCATCAAAAGTACATAATACATATCCATGGTTTCAATGATGTAGGAATCCTACCAAAAGACCGCTCAAGTGTCATTTGCTTCTTAATTCGTCACCTGTTCACGACTTGTGCACCGTTCAAGTCCCGTTACCTTGTTTATATAACAGCAAGTCAAACACATAACCTTTTGATTTCCAATTAATTCTAAGTCCCAAAAATCATCTTGTGGGGTTCGGCCATACCCATGGCCAAACCTCACCCACTTTGGATTTGTTCTTCCTTTTCATTTGATCACTACTATCCATATAACTTACATAAACACCTTATATTAAATAATATACCTTGGTAGGGTTCGGCCATACAGCATGGTGAACCATACCACTTTGGTTTGACCCCTCTTTCAAGTCTTTTAATCCTTCATTCCATTATAACTTGTATTTACGGTTTTGCGACTAACTAACTCTTGTTTAATTTTGCTAACCATCATCATCCAAAACAAATCCACCTTAGTGGAGTTCAGCCATACAACATGGCCAAACCTCACCAACCCAAATTTGGTCTTTTTCAATCCTTTATTCATAAAATTACGTACCAATTCTTCCATCTAATCATATAGTCCTTAATCCTTCATTATTGTCATTCTATGGGGTTCGGCCCTATGCATGGCCGAACCCTATATTTCCTTTTATCCATTAAAATCTTTAACCATTTAAAACCTTTTAAAAACACACACCATACTTAGTACTTGGTGGGGTTCGGCCATACCCATGGCCGAACCTCACCCCTTTGGTCTTGGTTCTCCTTTTTGCCATTCTTTTGATAAACATTAGCCATCTAAGTCTATCATTTTTCCATCTATGTTAACCCCTTAAAACATCATGGAACCATTAACAAATTTCTAATCATATACTTCAATCCAAATACCCATACAAGGGTCCATGGGGTTCGGTCATACACATGGTTGAACCCTATGGTTCTCTTGACTCAATCCTTCCCATAATTATTCATGGTTTAATACCCAACATTTTAACCATAATCATAGTATGGTTCAGCCATCCAATGGCCAACCCAAAACATCCATCATATCTCCATATTAAACACCTTAAAACCTTAAATCATTGTATGGTTTTTGTCCTTTAAAAACCATACAAATAACCAAATTATTTCATGGGGTTCGGCCATCCAAAGTGGCCGAACCCTATGATCCATGTTTTCTACTCTTTTTAAACATCATCTTCCATGTTTAAACCCTTGATAGATTCGGCCAAACCATGGCCAAATCATGCTCCCCTTTAACCCATTTATTTAACCAATTTTCATGAAATCCTTACCAATCTTTCTTAGCTTTTCTTCTTGCCTTTAATTCTTCCTTGCTCCCTTCTTACTCCTTTGGTCCTTAGCTGATTGTGAGCTTTGATCAATGGTGAAAACACCAAGGGCTGGTTCGGCCAAGTGATATGGATTGAGGGAGAAAAAGAAAGAAGAACTTGGGATAAACAATACTCCAAGTCTTTGTCTTGAAGGTGGTCGACCTTGTGTGAGAATATTTGGAGATGGAACTCTATTTCTTTGGTCTTCTTTCTCCTTGAGTGCTGGCCGGCCAAGAGAGGTTTGTGGAAGAGTCTAACAGCCAATGCTTCTTGTCTTTGAAAGGTGAAAAACGGCCAAGGGAGGGAGAGAGTGAAAAATGCAACTCCTTTGGTTAATCAGCCCTTGAAATCCTCTCATTACCCTGATGAATGTTGGTCTAACCAAGGAGTCCCATGGCTTAACTATGGGACACTTGGCCTAAGCTTAGACCACCCTTTCATCTCCCCATGTTGGGTCTTGGGTTTCCATTATGAGATGGAAACCCTCCAAGCACCCAATGCAATTCTATCTCATTGTACATTGTGTACTCCCACCAAACAACCCACAAACATTGAAGTTTCAACATGGGATACCACTCCAACGTGTATGACTTGGCTTGGTCTTTGAAATCAACACAACTCCTCTCATCTTCCTCCTTTATGATGAAGCATTCCCAATGTGTGGTACTTTGGGTTTCCATTATGAGATGGAAACCCTCCAAGCTCCCAATGCAAGCTTATCTCATTGTAGATTGTGTACTCCCACCAACAGTCCACCTTTCATTAAAATTTCATGTATGGGATACCTTTCCCATGCCACCAACGTGTATGACATTACTTGTCTTTGAAACAAGTTCAACCCCTCATCTCCTCACTTGACTCACTTGAGATGAGGGTCTCCATGTCTTCCAATCTCACTCAATCAACTCAATTCAGCTCAGCTCACTTATCTCAACTCAACTTAATTAATTTAATTCATTTGAACTCATTTTCCACTTAACTCACTTCCCACTTGACTCAAGTAAACTTATGAATCAACTCAACACAATTTAACTCAACCCTTTTAGCTCACTTGATGGCCCACACGGTCAATCATGGTCAACATGGTCAGCGACCCATTGGGTCCCAATTCAACTCCTTGACCCAAATAGGCATCATGACCCATTTAAATGTAACTTACCCATTTAAATGTAGCTTACCCATTTAATTGTAGCTTACCCATTTAAATGTAGCTTATGTAACTTACCCATTTGATTCTCTTGAACCATATACAACATCCGTTGGGTCTTAAATGACCAATTGACCCAATTATCAAGCCTTACCCATTCACTTCTAACTAGCTCATATATGATTCATTGGGTCCCAATTGGATTCATTGGGTCCCAATTGGACTTTTGACCCAATTAAATAATTCTTAGCCATTTATTTCCATTGATCCACATCTACCATCCGTTGGGTCATTGACCCATCATTTACCTATCTAAGGTTCATATCGTTTTAATTCACCATCTCAATGGACAATTTCCATATATATCCCTAACTTGAAAATACGGGGTGTTACATGGTATGTCTATGCTGTGTCTGGGGAGCATATCTCAAGTAGATAAAAACAAAGGCCCAAGACCTGATTGTACCAAATTTGATCAAGTTGAACTGAATAGTCAAACGACCACAAGTCGTCAACCCAAAAATCTTTAGGTAATGTATATTCTTCCGATCTGTGCTCAACCAAGCTTCGTACCCAGAGCCGGCCCTGGGCATAGGCGGCGTATGCTGCCACCTAGGGCCCCTGTACACTTAAACTCCTTAATATACCAGTTACAAAGGGCCACTGAAATCTCACTCTGCCTAGGGCCCCTAAGATTTTAGGGGATCTTAGGGCCAACCTTGTTCGTACCTAGAACTAAGGTTAGATAAATAATATTCTAAACCATCAGGCCAGATAGGAAGATGGCTAGGTAATGTATATTTTTAACTCATATCAAGAAAAGACATGAAATCTTGGGAGAATAGACTAGTCATAATAAACATAACAATCAACTAAATGTCAGCAAGAGTTGCACAATATGTAAATACATCAGCATCAGCTCAACAACAGTAAGAAAGTGTCATTCCAACTTCATGGTTTGTTGAAGGTCATGTGCATTCCATTCCAACAACATCCATATTATCGAAGTGCCTATTAGAGACAACAAAAAAAAAAAATTAGTGGAATCTAACACTCTCAAGGAGTAGAGTATAGGGGCGTAAATGGATCTGGATCCGGCCCGTGGATTGTCCGGCCCAGATCTAGGAGTCCATTTGCGATATGGATCCTAGAGTCCAATAAGGACTCTCGGATCTGATCCAAATATCCATTAAGATAATGGATCGGTCGCGGACCGTCCATGGACGGTTCAAAATATTGAATACTTTAATAACTCTCAGCTAGGCACGAAATCGAAGGATATCAAAACGAAATCGTAGAAGTGGAACCTCTCTCGCCGTTGCTCTCTCTCGCCGCTGCTCTCTCTCAATCTCTCTCTGGTTTCTCTCTCGCCTCTTTCGTTGCTCTCCCTCGATCTTTGCTCTCTTCTCTGAGTCTCTATTTTTCTGGGTCTTTTTCTCTTTCTTGATCTCTCTCTGGTCTCTCTCTCCTCTTTCGCTGCCCTCTCTCTCTCTGCTCTCTCTCGGTCTCTGCTCTCTTCTTCAAGTCTCTCTCTTTATGGGTCTTTTTCTCTCTTTCGGTCTCTCTCTATTAAGATAGAAAGCTCAAGCTTTGCTCCTTCAACGACAGAACCCCACCAAAACGCTCAATCCCTTTGGTTCTGCAAGGCCCAGAGAAATTGTCTTAGAAGAAAAAGGCATCGACTGGAGGACTCTGTAGAGGAGAATGTCAAGTACTCAATCCAGCCGTTCTGTGACCACTGCCGCTGTGTTGGTATGCAATATCTTGGTTTCAGTTCTTCCTGAATTCCATTGAAGTTGGGGTTTTGTTTTCTTATTGGTGTTGGAGATTTGAGTTCACTTCTTTTGGTTTTGAATGGATTCTCCATCTGGGTTAAGATGGATATATAAATGGAAATAAATAAATTTGAGTTAGTATTCTTAAAAAATATAAATCTATTTCTGAAGCTGAAAATGGTTTGGAAATGCTCTACCTTTTCTATTCTCCTGCATCATTAATTCATTATTCATTGCTCATATTATAAGAGGTATGCGGTGGTTCTACCATGTGGGTTGAATGAAAAAAAGAAAAGAAAAGAAAAGGTTAAGTGGAGGTTGTTCTTCTCTAGGTGACACAAGTCATAATCCAATCCTCTGGACATTGCTTTATGACTGAGAGGCCAATTCACTTCTTGGTTGAAAACCAAGTAATGCATACATAGGATTCCAAATATAAATGAGATAAAAGAAAGCTTTTAGTCAAAACATAGTTAACCTTGAAAAGGTTAGAGATCTACAAATGGGCTCTCACCTAAATAGATGGAGCTACAATTCATTTTTGTGCTCTGTTTTTTTTTTTTTTCCTATTTTTGATTTCCTGCTTAATTATATTCTTTGAGTATTAAATTATTAGATTATTATATGTAGTATGTCAAGTGTCAAGTCTCTCCCTTTCTTGTGAGTTAGTATACAGTCTTAAAATGGGTAAACGTGATAAACTTATTGATGTTTCCCATATCATCTATCATCCTCCTTATTCTTCGTATGGATAACTCTATTCTTTAGTGAGATTAGAACATAAATGAAATTTATTAAGTTAATACTTTTTATGCAGTACAATGTCTTTTCTAATGAGAGGAATGACTTCATTGAGGAGAATGAGATAGATGCCGCATTAAATGCTTCTAGGCCAAAACATGTTGTACATAGGAGGAAGACATCTACTATTTGGAATGATTTTCATTACGTAGAGATAGATGGAGTTAGAAATGCAATATGTAATCATTGTGGTAAACTATTTACTGGATCGAGTACTAGTGGAATTTCCCACTTGTGGCGCCACTTGCCTTTTTAGTACTTGATGGTAGATTATTCCATCTGCGTTGTTGTGCACTTTTTTTAAATTTAATAGTCCAAGAAGGCATGAGGATAATAAATAAGGATGTTAATATGATTCGTGAAAGCGTCAAATATGTCAATGGATCACAATCAAGGTTGAACACATTCGATGACATTTGTAGCCATGCTAAAATAAACTCGAAAAGGAAGTTAATCATGGATGTCCCTACAAGGTGGAACTCCACATATAAAATGTTAGTTGTGGCCTTGCGGTACAAAGATGCATCCAACGTTTGGAACATTATGATGTCAACTATAAAGAGAAAGTGGGAGAAAGCTGAAAAAATTTGTAAGATTTTAGAACCATTTTATCAAGCTACAAATGTGTTTTTTGGTTCTAAATATCCCACCTCGAATTTATTTTTTGAAGAAGTTTGTGATATTCGATTACATTTATATGAAAATTCTATAGTTGATGATGATATCGTTGCCCCTATAGTGGATAAGATGATGGGCAAGTTTGAAAAATGTTGGGACATTCGTAGTCTAGCTCTTGCGATTGCACAATTCTTGGATCCTCGATATAAGTTGAAATTGTTGGAGTTTTATTATCCAAAGATTTTTGGGGCTGATTATGCGAAGGATCCAATAGCTCAAATTTTATGTGATATTAAGAATCTTCATAAAGAGTATGAGACTTAATCACCAGATAATAGTGCAAAAAGACAATGCAATAGGCAAGATGTTTGTAGTGGATCACCAACATTAGATGGAATAAAACGGGTGAAAGGGTTTGAGAAGTTTCTTGCTGAAAGCTGAAGTTCTGCTCATAAATCAGATCTAGATCTATATTTGGAGGAACCCAACTTTCCGAGGTCCAATGAATTTGATGTGCTGCAATGGTGGAAAAGTAATGCTCCCAAGTACCCTATTCTTGCAAAGATGGCCCGTGATATTCTAGCAATTCCAATATCGACTGTTGCATCAGAATCCGCTTTTAGTGCTGGAGGTAGATTTCTTGACCAGTATCGCAACTCTATGTGTCCAAAAAACTGTTGAATCGTTAGTGTGTGGCCAAGATTGGTTGCGGAATACCATGCAAGGTATTTTTAGTGCTTATTTTAATTTGTAACCTTGATTTCAATTTATTTCATAGGAGCATGTGACATCATTTATATTTCTTATGTTATGTTAGGTGAAAGGGAGTTGGGCTCTCTTGAAGTTGAGGATAGTAATTTGAGTTTGGGTTCTACATGGACTGCCAATGATGAGTGGTAATCCTTTAAGTTTTAAATAAATTTTACCGATCAATGTCAATTCATTTTATAGTTTTTCTTATGTTTGACTTACACGATCTTTTTTGCTATTGCAGTGTTGTGGATGACATTGATGCCTCTACTTTTGCGTCTCAACAATAACTCATGTTAAAGTAGTGGGTTTATAGAAAGAATTCACCAAGTCTAAATATGAAATGCATAGTGGTACTCTATTATCTTTCTATAATCCCACTTTCTGTTCATGGCAGTGCTTATCATTTTCAAACTGATTTTGTTACAGTTTTGGGGTTTGCCTTTGGTGGTTTCATTTGATATTGCCATGTTGGAGCAGAACTGGTAAAAATGGGAGCGAGGTTGAACATTAATTATTTATTCTTATGACATTTAAGGCCAGTCTATCAACTTCTTCTGTTCTCTTAGTTTTCTTAATAAAGAGTTCTCTTTTTCATTTTATACTGGATTCTTATGAAACCTAAGATCTTGAGTGATGGAGAATTATCATTTATCTTCCATGAATTTTACCCCATGCAGGTTGAAGTTTCAGGGGGTCGAGGAAAACCATCCACACTTGTTGCTAAGGATGAAGGCCTAGAAAAGGTAATAAGTATGGAGAAATGCTATCTTACAAGTTGTAGGGAATGTACTTATACTGTTTTTATTTTTAAAATTTCTTTGTTGTTCCACTCAATTCAGGAAATTGTAGATGTTGCATGTTTGAATTTATGATTTGAGGTTGTGTTTGGATGGAGAAAAGTGGGGAGACTTCTCTAGGGAGTCCATCTTCTCCTTTTGGATCCATTCTCCAGGAGAAAGTGGGACCCACAAACAGTGAATCTTCTCCTCCTTTTTAAAATGTTTTATGTTTATTTCCCAATAGCATTTCATGAGTTAGTGAATTATTAGTTGAAATGTTTGAATAGAAATAAGGAATATGATTTTCCAATATTTTGTTAATGTATTTTCTCACTTTTGCTTTCTCACGTCTGATTTTAGAAGTCCACGAAAGAGATCACCAACAAGTGGACCACATGATATTTTATTTTAAATGTATTTTTTATTTTTTATTTGTTTTATATTAAGGGTAATAAGCCCAATTTATTTTGTTTTAGCGTTTCGGACCCTAAGATGATCTTGACCATTGATGTGGTCACTATATCAGTCTCTTACCATTGGGATTATTATTTTTAAGTTTTATAATGATAGGTGATAGTTTACTAGTTTTACAGTATATTTTCTAAGTGTCAAAAACAAATACTCAAGAAAAACATGATAAAGGAATTAATTTTAATTACTCATGTGGATGTTGATGGATATATTAAAAATGTCAATTTTTTAATACATAGGTCATAAAAAATATTTTTTTCAAATTAATTAATATTTTTTAACTATTATAAAGTTTAAAGATTATCAACAATCAAATTGGGCTAAATAAGCTTGTTGGATCTTTAATGGGCCGCGGACGGTCCCATAGACTTATTGGACCGTCCAGATCCATATGCTAATGGATCCTGTGTAAATGGGCCAGATTCGGACAGTCCATTAACGTTAATGGGCCGGATCCGAATCTTGGAGAAATGGGCCGGATCCGGATCCATTTAAACCCCTAGTAGAGACATATGGGCTATTTATGCAGAAGTTCTGCATATTCTTTTGACGAAGAATTCCATTAGACTTTTAAACAAATGTAGCAGTTTAGCAGTCTTCATAGTAGACACACAGCCAGCATTTGCATTTGGGCAGAACATGACAGTTTCACCGTGTGTTTTAGGTCTCAAAAATCAGAAGCACATTGTGCTATGCAAATGAAGTTGAAACTGCTCATACAAGACAATTGAAATAGAAACTGCTCCTACTTCAACCATCCATTTTATGGCTTTCATATCAGATGGTTGGGAACCTTTCTGCATAGTGCTGGAATTTTGTTATTTTGCCTTATGTACTGGTCTCATTTTATTTCCCCTGTAGCATATGCCACATGGGCACCCAACGCAAGCAATTGTAAAAATCAGTCAGTGCATAGAAGGGACAATGAAAAAACTAAGGGGAGACATCTAATTTTTTAAGGAATCATATATATATATATATATATATTAAGCAGTAACAAAGTTAATTCATTCATAAAAGAAATAGTACATGTACACCAAAGTCATATAGACGAAGAGTAATGGAAACACAAGGAACTAATGGAGCATTTACCGTCATTGCATGAATCATGAATACAAAATCAAATAGCTCTTTCAACAGAGCTCCTCTCGACAGAAGGAGAAGGATTTTTACAGGTTGTAAGGAGAAATGTTACATATGTGGTGTTCCCAAGTAAAACTTCTTTTATATATTTTGAGTCTCCTCCTAGACATATGTGAAAATAGTTGGACCAAATTGTTAGCTCTGGCAAGAACATCTGACTCACACTAACTCATGTAAATACTCATATATAGAGTGGGTGCAAACCCCAGTCCAGTCAAGAATCTATGACCTCCCTTCTAGCATCTGTAAGTGATTACCATGGAAAAACCAAATGTCCTCACATTGCAATAGAATTGTTCACTTACTATAATCTGTTCTATCCAGATTTGAGCCATTAGACTGGTCATTGTCTTCCTGATATAGTTCAATAATCAGGAAAAAAGGTATATCTACATATCTTGAATTGCTCTACAGTCAAATTGGTAAAGTGTAGAAAATAAAATGTTGATAACAAGGTTGGAAGAACTATAGGCAGCTCCTTCTGGAGGGGGATACAACAAATCATCACATTTGCATAGTGGCAGAAGGTGTATTTGGCCAGTGCAAAAACCAAGTTGAGTGGCCATTTTATTTCGCCTTCACCCAATTCACCGATATAATTTCAGGTTGAACACTTGAACTTTCTTTCATCTAGTAGATGACCTTGGAATTGTGTGGAATCCGAAGAGAGTTTAAATCCCTGACTTGAATTGAGATGGCACCACGATATGGATTTGGAGGATACATGGCATGATTAAAGGCTTTTATTCAAGTTCACTTCTTAACAGTAGGTCAGATGCAGATATTCCTTGTTGAGAATGATGTGGCTGCACTGCTGCAGGCTCTGCATTGTGGAGGGAAGTGAAGCAACAAACCACTATTGGGTTTCTTCAATTTCAATGTGTTAGATGGCTGTTGTCCCAAATATAGATCCAGACATAGGCTGGATACAACTAGCAACATCATTTATTTTTTGAAAGATAACAATCTGGCACACAAATTTTAAAAAGTCTTGGAGCTAATATTGTTAAGGTTGTACCTGATACTTTATTCCATTACAAATTTGCCAGGAGCATCGGAAACTATGTAATTCAGATATTAAGTATTGTAAATCATATCATCGTGTATCCCTGACTCATCCATTTCCCGATATTCCATCATATGCCAGTCTTGAGGCTAGGTAAATGAGTCATGTTGAACTGGCAGTTTGATATTTAGAAAGAATTCACAAATCTCTAAAATGAGAAACTAACGAAGCTGGTCCAGATAGATGGGAATATGGGATAAGGCTTAGTTGCTATGACTACAACTACCTATGCAGCTTTTGGAACTGCAAACGGTGTTAGAAACGGTATGCTGTCAGTGTTAGCAAAAATTCCACATTGTCAGTGGACCTTTGGATATTAGGATTTATAAATGCATGTGCACCCTTTCCTTATAAGCCAAGTTTTAAGGATGAGTTCTACTCATATGATTTAACATAGTATCAGAGCAAGGGGTACCACTGGGATGGGTCGG
Source organism: Chimonanthus praecox (assembly GCA_022113865.1). Lineage (NCBI taxonomy): Eukaryota > Viridiplantae > Streptophyta > Magnoliopsida > Laurales > Calycanthaceae > Chimonanthus > Chimonanthus praecox. Next base: position 17,378,159 of record CM039090.1, read on the forward strand.
GTTCATAACTCTAGCCCTACGTGGAGGGAAAGAGCCGAGTGTCTCCAGTCCTGGCGCTGAGGGAGAGTGTTAGCAAAAGTCCCACATTGCCAGTGGGCCTTTGGGTCTTGGGGTTTATAAATGTATGGGCACCCTCTCCTTATGAGCAGGTTTTTAAGGATGAGTTCTACTCATGCAGCAGTTTAATACTTGCTTGGCAGTGCCTGCCCCACATGGAGCTTTGTTTTTCAACCTACATACATCCAAAGTCATCGAGGTGAAAACTATGCCTACCATTTGCAGGTGATTGACCTCTTCCCTTCCTTGGCTTGCAACAGTAGACAATTTTATGTATGAGCAGCTGATATAGAACCAGCTACAAACCCTGGCTGGCTGGAGCTTGCACACACTTGCTAGGAAATCTTTTGCCCATAAAAATGGTCAACTTTCATTGTTCTTGTCTCTTGAATCAGATTCAAATGTGAAAGAACTATTACAGGAGTTAGAAATTAGATATTTCTTTCATCTTTTTCTACATCAATTGTGTTATGAGGTAAACAAGGTTTTTAGTGGCCCAATGTAAGAACTGTAACAACAGTTAGAAATGTTTGTTTCATGTGTCTTTCCCTACATGAATTTCATAACATTGTAACCAATATTTTTAGCGGCCTAACCCCTTAATAGCAAAATTTTCTTCCCCACCCAAAAATGTTTTTGTGTTCTATATACAAGTCATGCACTGCCTGTCATCTTAGAGCCCATAAACCATGGTAGTCACAGGTCCAACTGAAACTTGATAATTCAGTGGATAAAAAAGATTTGGTTTGAGATGAATACTAAGATTTCGTCACTGTTTAAAATAACTACTAATATTTCAAAAAATGCAGGGTAAGTCCAATGGCAGTATTGAAAAAGCAAAGTGTCTCAAATGACATCAGCATTTGACTTAACATTTAATCTTTTTAATCTAAGATCAATTATGACAACCAACGTGTTCAGTTTTCTTGGTTTCTGTTGTCTAAATAATGCATTAGCAAAGAAGCCTGAGAAGATGGTAACAATGAAATAAATGTGAAGTTTGTCATATACCTGCTAAGAAGCTAACAGCAGTCAGATTTGCAAGAACCATTGTCTTGTATATGAAATATTCAGTCAGGAAATGACCCAAGGCATAGATGAATGACAAGAAGGTGGCAATATAAAGTGGCTTGTTATTGAGGTTGAATGCACATAGAAAGCAGAGGGTGCATGTCCAAACTCCAAATGTCCTTCCATGGACTTCAGTCACTACAGTAATTCACACTTCTGATTAGAATAGAGCACATACAAAGAAGATATAGAGTTGAAACAGCACAAAAGTAGAACAAAGAAAAAGTGAAATCTATCAAACAGTAAACAGATGAAAGATAATTACAATGTTTGGATTAACAAAAAAATATTTATCAATTGATTCTTAGAGCAAGTTTTATTCTGTTTTCTATTCTTCTTGTTTTTATATCTTATTTTCATTAGAATATATATCTAAATTTATTTAAGAATGCACTAAATTCATAAATCTTATATTTTAGGATTTTCAAAATTTAATACTTGTACTGTATTGGATTACCACACACAAGCCTGTACATGCAACATAGTCCTTCAAATATCATGTACCCTTTAATAGATAACTACCTTTTAATAGGAAAGTCACTATGGCTGCATTCAAATAGGGGGAATTCAAAAAATGGGGTCCTAGGGAACTTGAAAATAGGGATTTTCCTTCATACAAGAATCAGGAAAGTGAGGATTCTCCTCTTTACAATTAGATTATTCCATGGAAAAGGATCAGTAGATTTGAATTGAAAAGAAATAATTGGATATCCCACTCATTTCCCATCCTTGCAAATGGAAACATTTACTCTTTTCATCGAGAAATGTATATTTCTGTCATGAATACTCATCCAAACAAAGTGAATTACATTTTTGAAGAAACTTGATGCTTTCAAGTTTCAACACCACTTACTACTCATCCAATTGCAGCATGAGGCAAGACCTCTTAGAAAGTAATAATAACAATTAATGTTGATATTTGGCTCGATTTGACTCAGCCCATTTCTGAGTTTGTACTGGCAGTTGTATAACTGCCATTAATGTACCTCTTCTTTTATGCAATTGTGCAGTTGAATAACTGTAGGAGCATTTTCTTTTGTTAGAATATAACTGCTTGTATGTAACAGTGTGTGAGAGATAGAGAAGATTGTGGAAGAGATTAGATTGAAAGACTACACATTTTATCTCCTTCTAAATTTAGTGAAATCTCTTCCTTGTGTTTTCCATGGACGTCTGTGTTTGCTTTGCTTCCGTTGTTGTTTGATTTATTGGAAAAAGCACAACAAATGGTATCAGAGCCCGGGGGTTCGATTATCTGGGATTTGAAGCAAGAAATCAGAGATATTTGCAGTCTTGTCCGTCAGTCAAGACTCGAGAAAATGACACTGTTTTTTGTCGCTGATTCAGAAGTGTAGACACTTTTTTGGGCAGTTACAATATGCTGTTTACCGCCTGTAACACCAGTGTTGCTATCTTCCGTTAACAGCCCATTGCTTGCAGTCATGCTACTGCCTGTAACAGCCATTGCTCTCCACTGCTGCTCCTTCGCCCCTGCTCCTCCGCCATTGCTGCCTTTGCCTGAACTGTTTGCTGCCAGCAGCGTTTTCTGTTTCGTGTCTGGCCGTCGCTGGTGCTGCTGCTGCACCTCCCACCTTTGCCTGCTGTTTCTGTTGTTTGCTGCTTGCAACACCACCATTTGTTGCAGCCTGCAGCCTTTGTTTGTGCCATTTGCTGTTGTCTCATTCGCTGCTGCCAAAGGGTTTTTTGAATCATTAAAAAAAAAAAAAATCTGAGAAGAAGATAGTTGCAGTCCCTCTGTACCACCATTTTATTTCATTTTTTGCTGACACGTGTGTTCCTAGTCACCATCTAGTTCCATGTCAGTGCCGTCCATAATGTTGAATGCGGTGTTTGATTCAAATGGGTCCAGTTGAAAAGGCCGTGCAGCTAGGTTATACAGTGGCTCCCATCTTTGTTGTCGTTGCAACTTTGTAGAAGGCTTCTGTGCACTCTCTCTCGGCCCCAGCTAGTTTTGATTCTTGCCGGTTTTCACTGTGTTGCTGCGTGTACAGTTGTAGCCAGCAAACGGTTCGACAGTTTGTATCTGACCATTGGATTTGGGAATTATTTAATTTCAGGAGTGCTTTATCAATTTTTTGGTTCATTAAGTGATCTTACTTTGAGCAATGATCGAAGAGTCACCCACTAAATCTTCACCACCTGGAATCTTTGCCTTCTAAACCTTCAACTATATTAAGAACTATGGTTTCAAATGTAAAATTCGAGGTGGAAAGTTTGTGGCAAAAGTCATAGAAAAAATATTTTTTCCTGTATATTTCAGTTCAATATATTTTTATATAGAATGAGAGGTATATATATAAATAAGAATTCTTATTTCTGTCTATCATAATTTTATGACTAGAATCACGGTTGACCCTTTTATTCAGGAATTTACAATTAAGATTCCTCCTATAATCCCTCTAATGACAACTTAGGCTAACACTCCCCCTCAAGTTGGTGCATACAGGTCTCTCATGCCCAACTTGTCAAGTGAGTTGTAAAAATTCTTGCTGCATACAGCTCTTGTGAGTATATCTGCCAATTGATCTTCAGACTTAACAAGAGGAAATCTGATTGTCTTGTTCTCAAGATTTTGCTTGATGAAATGTCAATCCACCTCCACGTATTTGGTCCGATCATGTTGGAAAGGATTGTGTGAGATATCAATGGCGGCCTTATTATCATAGAATAGGTCCATTCACAACTTGGGGCAAAACCAAGTTATGTTAATAGTCTTTTAAACCAAAGAATCTCACAAAGACCTTTAGCCATCCCACGGAACTCAGCGTCAGCACTTGACAAAGCCACCACATTTTGTTTCTTACTTCTCCACATCACAAGGTTCCCGCCAACAAACATGAAGTACCCTGAGGTGGATTTTCGATTTGATATATTCCTGCCCAATCTACATCCGTATATCCCTCGACTTTGAGGTGATTGTTTTTTGAGAACATAAGTCCTTTTCCCTAGGGAGGACTTCAAGTAGTGAAGAATTCTGAGTACTACATCCATGTGATCCTCACTCGGACAATGCATGAATTGACTTACTACACTCACCGCATGAGCAATGTCTGGGCGAGTGTGTGAGAGATAAATAAGTTTTCCAACTAATCTCTAGTATCTTTCTTTGTTTGTTGGCACTTGGTTTGGGTATACTCCTACTTTGTGGTTTTGGACAATTGGTGTATCTGGAAGCTTGCATTCTAATAGTCTCACCTCTGATAGAAAGTCTAGGACATATTTTCGTTGGGAAAGGAATATACATTGCTTTGATCTAGCAACCTCAATTCCCAGAAAATGTTTGAGCCCTCCCAGATTCTTCATTTCGAATTCAGTTGCCAAATGCTCTTGAAGCCTTGATATTTCTTTTGGATTATCTCCTTTAATAATTATGTCGTCTACATAGATTATTAAGGCCGTGACCTTGCCCTGTTGATGCTTTAAGAATAGTGTATGGTCTGAGTTACTTTGTTGATAGCATATTTCTTCATTGCCAAGCTGAATTGCCCGAACCATGCTCTAGGTGATTGCTTCAAACCATATAATACTCTTTGTAATTTGCACACTACCTCAACTTCGGAAGTTACTGTGTAGCCTGGTGAAACATTCATGTAGACCTCCTCCTCCAGATCACCATGGAGAAAGGTTTTTTTTACATCAAACTAGTGCAGTGCCAGTCAAGATTTGCTGCAAGGGATAACAACACTCTAACCGAGTTCAATTTTGCTACTGGCTAAAAGGTCTCTTGGTAGTCTATACCATATATTTGGGTGTAACCCTTTGCTACTAGTATTGCTTTGTATCGGTCAATCGAACCATCTGCTTTGTGTTTAATAGAGAACATCCATTTACATCCCACCGTCTTCTTTCCTTTGGGCAAGGGAACAAGAGTACATGTTTCATTTTTCTGCAGTGCCGCCATTTCTTCCTTCACAGCCTGAGTCCTCTTAGGATTTGTCAAAGTTTCATGAACATTGGTAGGAACATGGCACGAGGAGAGTTCATGCACGAATGTCTTGAGTGGTTCAGAGAGCCTTTTTGTAGACACATAGTTGGCAATTGGATACTTTGAGCTTCGTTCTCCAATATATGGAGAATATCGACTTGGTGGTTTGCCATGATTATGTTTGAAAGGTAAAGTATAGCCAACATGGATATCTATATCATTAGAGTTTGAAGATATAGTAGGAGAGTTTACTTCAGGGATATTTTCAGGAGATAGGTCTTCGGGTACTGAGGAGTGGAGGGGGTTTCTATTTCAGCTTCAAGTGATATAGATATTGTTTTGGAACCTTTCTCCGCTTCTGAAGACACACTTAGTTCTGTATTGGGTTCCCCAATGTTGATGTCGGTGTCATTAAATCTCGGCCAGGCAAATTGTAGCCAATTCGACTCATCACCCCTGATCTCCCCCTGACGAGGAGAATTGGGTAATGAGGAAGAGAAGAATGTCTCGGACTCTAAAAAATTGACATCCATAGTCACATAGGTGCGTTTGGAGACCGGATCATAGCATCGATACCCTTTTTTATGGACGACATATCCCAAGAAGAGACAATGAATAGTGCAAGGATCAAGCTTCGTGCGCTGGTTCTTATGAAGGTGGACAAATGCGACACAACCGAAAATCCGAGGAGGAAGCAACAACATCAAGGGAACATAAGTTGACAGGGCCTGTAACGGAGACTTGAAAGTCAAGACTTTGGAAGGAATCCGATTGAGGAGATGCATAGCCGTAGCAACGACATCAGTCCAATGTTGACTAGGCACATGGGCGCCAAGTAAGATAGCCCGGGCAATTTCAAGGATATGGCGGTTCTTTCTCTCAACGACATTATTCTGTTGAGGAGTCTGTGGGCAGGAGGTTTCATGGTTATGACCATGATGCTGAAAATAGGCATGAAACTGGTGGGTCACATACTCACCACCATTATCTGATTTAAGAATCTGAATCTTAGCTGAGAACTGTGTTTGAACCATAGTGCGGAAGGAATGAAATGTATTCAGTACTTCGTCTTTATGTTTCAGCAAGTAGAGCCAAATCATGCGAGTACAATCATCTACAAATATCACAAACCAACGGTGACCAGATATTGTAGAAATTGGGGAAGGACCCCACACATCAGAGTGAATTAAAGCAAAAGGAACAGTACTTTTATTCATACTTGAAGGATATGTAGCTTTATGGTTTTTAGCAAGAATGCAAGTTTCACATTTGAAGTCAAATATCGAAAGCTTGGAAAATAAACTAGCGAACAAATACTTCAGATAACCAAAGACAGGTGCCCTAACCGAGGATGCCAAACCCAAATCTGTCGCTCTTTCTTGTCAACTGGTGGATGCATGTGATGTGCGCTGCCCATACTAAATAAAAGGTAGAGTACATTAGTACAACACAGTTCAGGACATCAGTAACTTGGCTCATAGAGAGCAGCTTATGGGAAAGAGAGGGAACATGCAAAGTATGAGATAATGATAAAGTGGGTGACAATTGCACAGTGTCAGCCCCTATAACCGAAGATAGGGCCCCATTGGCATTAGCAATGCAGGTGCGCCGTGGTTGCGAGGTTTGGCAAAATCAGTAGCATTGAATGTCATGTGGTCGGTGGCACCCGAGTCAAGGATAACGTCGATCACCATCTCGAGACGAACTACAAAGAGCAGTACCAAATTTACCTAGATCTGTGATTGGTAAATCACCCTAGGCGATCTCCACATGGTGAGGGAGAGAGAGACTGGACTCGGCTGCAGCGACTGCAACCTGACTCGCTCCGCCATCAGCAGTATCTCTGCATTTGCCGGCATGAAGGTCATTCCACTAGTCAAGGTATCCGTGTAGTTTGAAACAATTTTCTCGAGTATGTTTCAGATTACCGCAGTGAGAGCACTTGGTACCATCGGAGGAAGAGGAGCGTGACTTGGCAAAGGTTCCGGCCTTCCCATACCCAGAGAGAGAGATCGGGAAGAAGATGGAGTTGATTGTGCGGTCTTGAACCCTTTTGAGGCCAGAACTGCTCCTGGAGTATCGGGGGAGCCACCGATAATCATAACAGCTTACCGGACAGCTTCCCGGTGAACATGAGCATATGCGAGTTCAGTGGAAGGAAACGGTCGCATCTGTAATATGTCGCTGCAAGTATTATCAAGCCGATCATGTAGGTCATCCAAGAAGGCATACACACGGTCTTCCGGAAGCATGTCATTATAGTGCTGAATATCAGCAACACATTCCATGGAGTTTGGGCGACGAAAATCAATCTCGCGCCATAACCCTTGGAGAGAAGTAAAATATTTCTCAAGAGAGCCATCTGCTTGTTTCAGAAGGGTCACACGCCGCTGGAGGTCATACACCTGAGATGTATAGCCTCCGTCAAAATAGGTAGTAGCAATGAAATCCCATACTTGTTTTGCAGTCGGAAACCGAATGAAGTTGCCGATTAGTGATGGGTCCATGGAGTTAATCAGCCATCCCTTGACAATGGCGTTGTATGTGCGCTATTTGCGGAAGAAGGGGTCGTTCTGTGGAGGTTGGACGATATCGTCGTTAATGAGTCCCAACTTGTCTTTGCCGAAGATGTACATTTCAACAACTTGGAACCAAAGAGCGCAATTGAGACCGTCCAATTTGATGCCAATTGGAGCAACAGCAACACTATCATTGCTTTGGGTAAGGGCCGAAGTTTTATTCAAGACTTCAGTCATTCGATGGTTAATTCAGTTATAATGGCTGTGGAATGGTCTTATCGTGTTCTGCCATGGGAGCAACGGCAAGAGGTAAAGGAGGTTACTCCAAGAGCACCGTCGGCAGATTTGAAGGTGCAGATTGGAGAAGACAGATCAGCGGCTGAGGGCGAGCAGGCAATGGCAGTACTGACACGGGAGAGGGGGCAGCAACAGATGAGGTAGCGGCGGCAAAGAAACTAAGCAGCCGGATCGGTGGGAGAAAAGAGATCGGCATATCTGAGGCTAGTGCTAGCGGTAGCAACGCCGGAATCAAGGGCGTCTCGACGGAAAAAAAGAAAAGGGCGCATAGCCCTGTTTCGCACAGATCGGCAATCTCTCGGTGGGAGAGAAGAGATCAGCAGATCTCGATCCCAGGTAGCAGATCGGAGCGGAATCGCAGGCAGCGATTGGAGTGGAATCGCAGTGGAGAAGATGGGCGGGTCTCAGAGAACCGGCGAGAGGGCAAACTGTGAGGCCGCAGATGGACTATGGTGATCAGATGTGAAGACATAGCGGCTAAATAGCAGCAACGTTGATCGAGAAGTCTCTCCCTGACACGGGAAGAGGAAAAAAAAATTGGAAGATAAATCCCGTCTGACAAGACGGGAAAAAAAACTTCAATTCCTATGAAAGGAGATCGAGCCTGGCTTTACCATGTCAAAAGTCATGGAAAAAATATTTTTTCTTGTATATTTCACTTCAATATATCTTTACATAGAATGAGAGGTATGTATATACATAAAAATTCCTATTTCTGTCTATCCTAATTTTATGACTAGAATCACGATTGACCCTTGTATTCAAGGATTTACAATTAAGATTCCTCCTATAATCCCTCTAGTGACAACTCATGCCAACAATTTGATGGAACAAACAACTTCGGCATGTGGCAGTGCGAAGTTATGAATGTCTTGTATCATCAAGGGTTGGATATTTCTCTACAGGATGAGAAACCAAAAGATAAGGAGCAAAATGATTGGGTGAGGATCAATTGCCAAGCTTATGGCACCATTCGGCTTTGTCTCGCCAAAGATCAGAAATGTTTTGTTATGAAGGAGAATTCAACTAAGACGTTGTGGAAGATGTTGCAAGACAAGTATATGACTATGAATGTTGAGAATCGTCTTTATCTCAAGAAGAAGCTCTTCTGATTCGACTATAAGGAAGGTACTTCGATGACTGAGCATTTAATTGCTTATAACAAAATTCTTGCTGATTTACAAAACTTAGATATTGAAATTTTGGATGAAGACAAAGCAATATTGTTATTTAATTCATTGCCTGACTGCTATGATCATCTGACTACGACCCTATTGTTTGGGAAAAATGAGATTAAATTTGAAATTGTGGTGAATGCATTGATCAATAATGAGTATCGAAAAAAGGACAAACATGTTCATAGATACTCAACGTCAGAGGATTTGACAGTTAAAGGCAGGTCACAAAACAAGAAATCTGGTAGTTGGTTTAAGTCTCGTTCTAAGACGAGAGGAGCATCAACATCATCTAATAGAAGAAATCTTGTTAGGGATGAGTGTGCCTTTTGTCGCCATAAAGGGCATTGGAAAAGGATTGTCCGATATTGAAAAAAGTGACAAAAAGAATCCAAAAGCAAATGTTGTATATGCTACAAATGATGATTTTGAGTTAGCATTGATTGGCTCATCATTGCCATACCATTCTGAGGAGTGGATTTTAGGTTCGGATTGCACCTATCATATGTGTCCCAATAGGAACTGGTTTTCCAGTTTTGAGGAGTTGGATGATGGATCGATTTTTATGGGTAATGATAATACTTGTAAAACAAAAAGGATAGGTAAAATCCGTTTGAGATTGCATGATGGAGCCATCAGAGTGTTGACAGATGTTCGATATGTACCAGATTTAAGAAAAAATCTCATCTCATTGGGTGTTTTAAAATCCAAAGGTTTAAAAATTACCATGGAAGATGGAGTTCTAAAGGTTGTTTAGGGTGCATTAGTAGTGATGAAAGGCACCCGACAAAACAATTTGTATTTCTTGAAAGGAAGTACTATTGTAGGAGGAGCGGCGACAGTCACTGACAGTACAGAGGATGTTGGTTCTGACACTACCGGATAATGGCATATGCGCATGGGTCATGCAGGTGAGAAAGCTTTGCAAAGTTTGGTAAAGCAAGGACTATTGAAAGGTGTTAAGACCTGCAAACTTGGGCTTTGTAAACATTGTGTTATGGGCAAGCAGACTAGAGTCAAGTTTGGCACAACTATTCATCGCACTGAAGGGATACTAGATTATGTTCATACAAATGTATGGGGACCTACCAGAGTTGCATCTTTGAGTGGTAGGCATTGGTTTGTTACTTTTGTTGATGACTTCTCTAGACGAGTGTGAGTGTACCCCATGCAACATAAAAATGAAGTCTTGGATGTGTTTCTGAAGTGGAAGAAGATGATTGAGACTCAGATTGGCAGAAAAATTAAAAGGTTCAAGTCAAACAATGTTGGTGAGTATAAGTCAGATCCATTCATGCAGATATATCAGGCAGAGGGGATAGTGAGACATTTCAGAGTCAGAGACACACCGCAACAGAATGGGGTGGCAAAACGAATGAATCGAACTTTACTTGAGAAGGTACGGTGTATGTTGTCCAATGCTGGATTGGGCAAAGCATTTTGGGCCGAGGTAGTGACATATGCATCTCATCTCATCAATCGGTTGCCTACAGCTGCAAATGAGGGTAAAACACCTATTGAAGTATGGTCTGGAACACCTGCTACAAATTATGATTCTTTGCATCTATTTGGTTGTCTAGCATAGTTTCATGTCAAATAAAGTAAATTGGATCATAGAGCCAAGAAAGCTATACTCTTACGCTTTAGTAGTGGTGTGAAAGGGTATCGACTTTGGTATCCCGAATTGAAGAAGTTGATTATTAGCAGGGATGTTATTTTTGATGAGTCTGTTATGTTTACTTAGAACAAGCATAAGGGTGATCAAAAGGAGAACAAGACCAAGGGTGTTCCACAACAGATGGAGTTTGAGGCTCCAGTGACTTCAGTGATACCTGTTCAGACATGTGATAGTCTCACAGATGATTCAGTTTGTGAGGACATAGTTATAAATGAAGCTCCAGTTCAAGAGTCTATACAACAGCCGGACTCCATTGCAGTCAGTAGACCAAGAAGAGAGATTAGAAAACCTGCACGGTTCACAAACATGGTGGCATACGCACTTCCAGTTGTTGATGATGATATTCCGTCTACATACAGAGAAGCTATGAGAAACTCAGAAAGTGTAGAATGGAAGAAAGCAACGGGTGAGGAGATGCAGTCTCTTCACAACAATCAAACTTGGGAGTTGGTGCAACTTCCAAAGGGAAAGAAAGCAATTGGTTGCAAGTGGGTCTTCACCAAGAAAGAAGGTTCTCCAGGAACAGATAGTGTGAGATTCAAGGTTAGGTTGGTAATTAAAGGCGATGCACAACAAGAACGGATAGACTACAATGAGATATTTTCTCCGGTTGTTAAGTACTATTCTATTCGTATTTTACTAGCTTTAGTTGCACAGTTTGATCTTTAGTTAGTACAACTCGATGTCAAAACTGATTTCTTGCATGGTGATTTAGATGAGGAGATATACATGTCTCAACCTAATGGTTTTAAAGTTAGTGGAAAAGAAAATATGGTTTGTAAACTGAGAAAGTCGTTGTATGGTTTGAAATAGTCTCCAAGGCAGTGGTACAAGCGATTTGATCGGTTTATGATAGGGCATAAGTGCACAAGAAGCCATTATGATCATTGTGTGTATTTTCGCAAGCTACGTGATGGTTTCTTCATATATTTGCTTTTATATGTGGATGACATGTCCATTGCCTGTAAGAACAAGTTAGAGATAGACAAATTGAAGACTCAGTTGAGAAATGAGTTTGAGATGAAAGATCTTGGGGAAGCCAAGTACTTGGTATAGAAATTGAAAGAGACAAAGTGAACGGAACAGTGTGTTTCTCACAAAAACAATATCTGAAGAAAGTATTACAATATTTTGGTATGGATAAAAATACAAAACCTGTAAGTACGCCATTAGCCCATTACTTTAAGCTTTGTGCTTTGATGTCTCTCCGCACAGATGAGGAGAGTGAGTACATGGCTCAGGTTCCATATGCGTGTGCAGTTGGTAGCTTGATGTATGCTACGGTGTGTACTAGGCTCGACATTTCACAGGTTGTAAGTATGGTGAGAAAGGACATGCATGGTCTAAGAAAATTGCATTGGCAAGGGTGAAATGGATTTCACGGTACATTCTGGGTACCGTAGATGTTGGTTTGATGTTTGAGCGGGATGATCGGTTTGGTCGACATGTGGTTGGTTGTGTGGATTCAGACTATGCTGGTGATTTGGATAAACACCGGTCTATTTCAGGATATGTGTTTACACTTGCTAAGGGACCGGTGAGTTGGAGGTCGATGTTACAGTCTATAGTTGCTCTTTCTACTACTGAGGCAGAGTACATGACAGTGACAAAGGCCATTCGTGAGGCCATTTGGCTACATGGGTTGATTGAGGACTTGGGTCTTATACGGAAACATGTGGTTGTCTATTGTGATAGCCAGAGTGCCATTCGCTTAACGAAGAACCAGGTTCATCATGCACGAACAAAGCACATCGACGTTCGTTTCCATTTTGTTTGAGATATTGTAAATGAGGTTGTTATACTCCTTCAGAAGATTGAGACATCATATAATCCTGCGAATATGCTGACCAAGGTGGTAACTGGGATCAAGTTCAAGCACTGTTTGGATTTGATCAACATCCTGCACATTTGAGCACTTTCGGATGCGTGGCACCTTCGGGTGCATTTGATGGCAGCACAGTTTGTTTGTTCACTTGTGTTTGTTAGGCGTAAGATTTTCATGCCAAGGTGGAGATATTTGAGAGGTGAGGAGGTGGCTTGCAAATCTCGCTAAAGTGGAAATTGTTGATATTTGGCTCGATTTGATTCAACCCATTTCTGAGTTTGTATTGGCAGTTGTATAACTGCCATTAGTGTACCTCTTTCTTTTATGCAGTTGTTTAGTTGAATAATTGTAGGAACATTTTCTTTTGTTAGAATATAGCTGCTTGTATGTAATAGTGTGTGAGAGATAGAGAAGAGTGTGGAGGAGAGTAGATTGAAAGACTGCACATTTTATCTCCTTCTAAATTTAGTGAAATCTCTTCCCTGTGTTGCCCGTGGACGTAAGCATTTAGCCGAACCACGTAAACCTGCGTGTTCTCTTGTATTTGTGTTTGATTTCTTGTTTGATTTGCTTCCGTTGTTGTTTGATTTATTGGAAAAAGCACAACAATTAAAACTTACTTTATAGTTTAGAAAATAGCAACAAAATCACTACTATACATTGACATAAGTTCTGATCCAGGGCATGGTACAGGGTGGTTCGCCTTCGTGAAACATGACATTATAGTGTTTATCATTTAATTGATGGTCTATTTTCGTTATCACATATCGGACAATTATTAACGTCCAATTAAACTATTTTTTTAATTAAAATATCACCATCAACTCCTCTATGTTGCTGTCCCCAATCATGTCAAATAACAACTCTCTACTGTTTTCTACATAACAAGCGGGTTGAACAAATCAGAGTATGGTTGGTTTCGAAAATATTCATAGCAGAAATGAAATAGATGACATTGCTCGGACTTATTCCAAGTTCATGCCATTTCATTCTCACTGTTCCTAAAACCAAACACATCTAAGAAACAATTCATAAAAAATAGATTCGAACTTGTGTATTTAATACATGAAAACGGGTAAGGAAAATTATAAAAAAGAATTCAGAAAATGCAAACCCACTTTGGATATTAGAGATGATTGCGAGACGCAATGCCCAAATGTCAAAAGAAACCAAACCAAACGGAAGCAAGACGAAGAGAACCCACTAACATGAGCCACCACCCAAGAGGCCCATTTTCAATTCCATACTCAAATGTCAATGAGATTGAGAAGATAAACCTGGAGAGAGAGATACTTGAATTCAAAGGAAATCTGGAAACTCCATGGCTATGAAAGAAGAAGAAAAGAATGAAGCGTGAGTTCAAATTATTATATATAAGCAACGCGAGTAGAGAGGAGAGACTAAAAACAAACAAATGAGTCCAAACCTTCGTGTAGCACGAGCTACGGAATTTCCTCTTAACAATATTAAAAGAGGAGCACCAGAGATTGGGACACCGTATAATTATTATTTATTATGACAATAATCCTATATAATTAGATGGGATAGATAGAAAATTTTATGGATAACATAAGTATATAACGAAAATGAAACTCTTTAAATTGATTATCATAACTTTGTGAGATGAGACAGAAAAAATCAATTATTTTTTAGAAATCAAATTTCAAAAGTCTAAAATCTACTGCTAAGACCTACATGGGTGTAGCTCAACTGGTTGCCTCCTATGTCAGGAAGCAGAAGGTTGGAGATTTGAGCTCCTATGATCTAACTTTTGTGTGCTTTAGGAGTAGTGGCCTCATCCGTGAGGGTATAAACATTTTAAAATTGGTACAACATATTAATATTTAATTTTTTTGGTAGGATATTAATATTTAAATTTTGAAATATATGTGAAACAATGTGCCATATAAAATAGGAAAAAGCTATAAGATGATAGGATATTTTTTACGTTCAAGCATGAGGACCCAACTGACCCAACTTAAAGTAAATTGAGTGATCGAAATTATTATTCTCTTTTATAAAATTCAACCTTTATAATATTCATTTAATGCATGTTCACCATTAAATTGATCATGATAATTAAAAATTATTTATGGAATATTTTTTAATTTTAAAAAATCAAATACTAAAGTAATTCAATGAGCCTCATTTTTATGGCCGCCATATACATCTAACATAACTTATTTATCCATTTCATTTTTTATCGTAATGTGAGATTTACTCTCTGACAAATGTTGAAAGAGTACTTAAGTTGCGTTTGGATGGGGGGTAAATTTGGAGGAGTTACCTCAGGTAATATGAAAACTCCTCCTTTAAAAAGGATTTTCAATAATTGAGGTGGGGGTAAAATGTTGATTTTTTACCCCTCCCCATTAGGCTGCATTTGAATGAGGGGTAAATTTTGTAGGAGTTACCCCAGATAATATGAAAACCCTTGGAAGGAAATGATTTTCAAAATTGAGAAATAACGGGTAAAACCCTTATTACCAAACAAGAGTAATGCAGGGTAATCCCATTACCCTTACATTTCCCTCGTTCAAATGCAACCAGTTACCAAACAGAGGTAACCCACCCCTTTTATCCCCTGTTACCCCCGCGGCCTAGTCATTTAAAAGTGTCTTACTAGACTTGTCCGCGTTGTCCTATATGGTTTTGCTATTTTATTTATTAAACTATTGCAACTATCGAAGAAGTCTTTTTGAATGAACTAATTAATATCTATTTAAATTGAACATTTTAGTGATCTATTTGGTTTAAGATAATCATTCAGTTTCCCCATTTTGATTTGAAAAGACAACTTAGCAGTTCTTTAGGTGGACCTTTACTGGGCCTATCAAGATATGGGTGGGAACCATTGTTGGGTCTTTGTACTACTTTGTGGATCCATATAAGGCTTGAGGTGAACATTAGTGACAGTGTATACGTCCAATTCCAAATGGAGCTTTTATTAGGTCCATTTCAATTTAAGTGGAACTAAAATGGGTGCACTTCCATTTTTATAGACTATTTATCAGATTCATTTGAATATAAAGAATTATTTAACATGTTCATCTGTTAAGAATTAATCAGCCGGTAGTAGTGAACTAGATCGAATGGAGCAATAACTCGATTTGTGTAAATCGGGGAATCAAATATCAAAAGATACGTATTGTATGGACGATACATATTGGGTGTTTGAAGTCGATATGTATCGACTGATACGATAAGTATTGACCGCATAATAATGATATCGATGGCCGATATATCGACGATATATATTAGTCAAATATTGGCGGATATCATAAATATTGTCCTTTTTTTTAAAAAAAAAAGGTTCGATTTTGGATGTGGGCCCAGCCGATATTGGGTTAATATCGACCATGATATCCGTCGATATTTTCCATTTTTAATTTTCAAAAAAAAAAAAAAGCAAAGCAGGTTTTTCAGTTTTTAATTTTTTAAATTCAGGAAATTAAAAAAAGAAAACAAATGATATTAAAAAATAAAAGAAGAAAGAGATAGAATGATATCGGTCGATATTATCATTCAACAACGATATTTTAACCCCGGGTGTAAACCACTTCATTGGTAAACTTGAACTCAACTAGGCGCCTAAATTCGTGACCAAGTATGAAATATGAGTGTCAAACTGTCAGTTAGACAATATATTAATGAAAATTTCACAAATCTAATTACGAATATCAAATTTAATTTGGATACGTTTATCAAAATTTAGTAGACAACTTGGACCATTCAAATTTGTGTTGACCATTTAATGATACATTTAAACTTAAGCAAATACCATTTATTGAATCCCGTTGACTTAGAATAGGCCACTTAATATATCCCATTCATACTTAGGCAGATTCTTTAGTAGACTCATTGGCATTTCAATACATGATGTGGTGATCTATTTGGATTTAAACAATCATTTGATGGGTCACTTATGAATTCAATAGGTATTTTTTTTAAAAAAATTACGTGTGGGTGATATCCACTGCCCTTAGGATACATCAGGTTAGATCATAGGGGTTCAAACTTGACACCTCCCGCTTCTTCAATAGGTATTTTTGACAAGTGTTACTCAATGTTGTCAAACATGTGCAAGAGTTTATCCCTACCCATATTAATTTGAGTTCTATTTTATTATTATTAAATTGCATACATTAAATTTAATTAAGATAAAATGTAGTAATAATACAATTTATAAAACTAAGAGATTTCTTACACATCCACTCCATGGTCGGCCCATGTTGAAAGGCCTTACTATTTTGTATGGACTGTGAGAGATATTGAACGAGGACAAACAAGGGTGGACTCAAATATTTTGGCTTAGAAGTCCTCAAGTTCTTTGATAAATATTGTCATAAAGGTATATATTTGGAGAAAATAATTAGAATTTTTTTTATAAATTAGAAAATAATTAGAAAAGTTAGTGCTTATATTAGACAATTAGTATAAATTCCTTTAGAATATAAATTCATGCTTTTGTAATCATGAAAATGTTATAATAATATCTTGAAATATTGTGATATTTTCTATGATATTTTAAGAATGTCAAATGAACTTTTAGGAGATAAAAAATATTAAAATTTTAATATGAAAAATAAATTAGTAACAATGGGTCAAAGTATTTTACAATATAAAATATTTAAATATCTAAATAATAAATGGAACTTGTTTTCTTTCCAAATTCTATAAAAAGAGGGATATGCACCATGTACTAAATAGAAGTCTTTTATAGCATGCAGTCAATAATTTTGGAAATGTAATGTTTTTTAAGATGAGATAAATGGAGAGAAAAGGAAATTAAATAAAAATTTAGTATTAAAGATCTGTCAATTTATGAAAAAGAGAAATTTAAAAATTAAAGAGGGTATATAAAAATTCCTTTTTATCAATGTCACCCATGGAAACATTCCCATTGTTAGAAAATTTATAATAAGGAATCGAAGCTAGATCAATGTCCTAGATTATCGCCTAAAGCTTAGGAAGAGGGTAATGATAAGGAGCCAAAGTTCATTTATTCATGTTTTCAGTTTTCTTATACTATATCGCCCTTAATGTGAAATAATGATTCAAATGTTAGTGTTTATTCTATTACCTTACATATTTAGATATGACACTCATCTAGGGTGGTGATTGATCCATTAAAAAGACATTTGATCTATTAAAAAGGCATTTTAATTCAACAAACTCATCATTACTCCATTTTTAAGGCTGAAACTCAGGTCAGGTGAGGTCAGGTCTAATTTTAATAAATCCAATCAAACCCATATCAAAATTGATTGAACTTGACTTGACCCTACTTGAATGTCTGATCCGAATTACTCAACCCAACTCAATCTGAATTTTTGACTCAAGTCAACCAAATTGTTGTTTTATAATTTGGTGCACTCAAGTCGAGTTAAGTTACATTGGGTTAAGTCAGGTTAATTTTAAATTTCTCAACCCAATTCGACCAAAAATTTCATATGAATTTTTATTTTTCTAATCCGATCCGACAACCCAGATTCGTCCCTATATATCATACACTACATGCCTGCCTAGATGTGTAGAGTACCAACAACATTGATGTATAGCCTTCCAGGGATTATCTTTCTAAAATATAGAAGGTGGCACATAAGCTTTATTATCCTCCCAGACTGGCCAATACCTATAAGGAGTTTCTAAAAAAATTCCTCTTGACTAAAATTGATCCAAGAATTTCAAAAATAGTATGATAATAAAGTTCTATTTCTTCTTATTTATTTGCAATAGACAATTAGTTCATAAAATTAATTCCTTAAATTTAAATATAAAAGACTCAAGATGAAAGATAGAACTTCAAACAAAATTTTATTTATACTCACGAAATCAAACAATAAAAACAAAAACAAAACAAATTTTATTCATACTCACGAAATCAAACAAGAAAAACAAAAACAAAACAATACATGAGACACTCTGAATATATAGAAAAGTAACCATTATGAGTAGAAGGAATGCAACGAGTAGAAGAAACTGAAGAAGGAAACAATAGAAGATAGCCATCTACCATTTGCGGAAACCTAATGCAAAACTGGGATAATGATTCATGTAAGGAAGAGCAGCAGCAGTGGCAGTACTGGGTTTGGGACGAACTGGGGCGGTGCCGGTGCCGAAGCCGATCAAGTTACCGGCGATGGAAGAATGAGATGACTCTCTCCGCATCATCTCCTGTGCTCTGTTTTCCACATTCCTCTTGAGTTCTTCCATGGAAGCACGAACTTGTTCGAGTTGGTGCAACCCAAGATCATCCAAAGGTGCATCAAACCATGACTCGACTCGACCAGAGGCTGCGGCTGTCTTCATACTCTCTCCTCTCTTCTTCTCTGCGTCCACTTGGGCCAGCAACTCCGTGTACTGCCGGTTGAGCTCGTGCAATGTCGCAACCCGGCGGGAGCCCTTGAGGGTGTCTATGTGTCCAGCTGGAGGTGCGTCGGAGGCGACGAAGCGGTTGATGATTGAATCGACACATGGGTGTCCCCAAGAAAAGGCCTTGCCGGCGGGGGAGAAGACAATGATGGCGATCTCGGCACCGCAGAGGATGCAGAGCTCGCTTGCCTTCTTGAAGAGCCCGGCCCGGCGCTTCGAAAAACACACTTGCCGGGCTTCCTCATTCTCTATCTTCTTTATCTCTATCTTCTGTCTACCCATGCTCGGCTTCCTCACCATAACAGCCTACTGCTCTGCTCAAACCTTAGAAGAGACTGCAATCAGACTTGAAACAGAGAGACAGAGAGGTATTTTTGACCAAATGCAATTCATGCAAATATGCAATGTAACACTTTAATATCAAATTTGAAGGAGAGAGTCATTAATGCAGTGATCTGTCCACAATTACTTTTACTCTACTTAGCATTAAAATTAGATCGAATACTCATTTTGTACAAATTAAGTGAACCGGGGCCGGTTTCAATCGTGGGAGGGTCTCATGGAATCTTATTTGAAAGTTAGGAAAGTTCTGGCCTTATGGTCTCCATCGTGTGGGGAGCTCAAATTTAATGTTGATGGCGTATCTAGAGGTAAATCGGGACCTGCTGGAATTGAAGGCATGCTTAGGGATTAGTGGAGAACCGCAAGAATTGTCTTCTCGGAATCTATGGGGTCCAAGGAATCTAACGAGGCGGAACTTATGGCTATTTCGAGAGCCTTAAGCTTAGAAAGTGTCTTAGGAGGTGTTAAATTAGTTATTGAGAGTGATTCCTCCAATTCTATTAAATGGCCTAGCGGATAGAAGCGTCCTCTATGGAAGCTTACTACTTTGGTGAGGGAAATTAAGTTTTGTCTATAGGCTTGGAGGTATCATTCTCACACATTAGTTGCTCAGCTAGTGGTATTGCAGACTTTTTCATAAAAAAAGGTGTTGACGGAGCTATTCAGACCATTTTTCATTTTTCAGATGGATAGTTTTGATGACTTTTGTACTTGTATTACTTATTGGGACTTGGTAGGCATTTGGTTCTTTGGGTTGCTCTATTGCTTTTTATCTTTTCTTTGTGGTCTATATCTTAGGTCTTTTATTTGTATTTTCTTCTCTTCCATCTTTCTCTTTTAATGAAATTTATCTTTAACTGCTCCAAAAAAACAAAGTGAAAAGGAAAAAAAAATGGGATTAAAAAAAGTTTGACAAAAAAGGATATTTCACTTTATTTTGATGCACCTAAAGTAAAAATGATGATTTTATTTTCAACCATTTTCAAATTCTAAAACATGAACTATTTATGTCTTAATTTCTTATTATAAAATAATTTAAGAACAATTAAATACAATATAATATGAAAATTATAGTTATGATATAGTAGAATAAATTACTTAAATAAATTATTCTTAAAAAAAAATGCATTTTTTATGCAATAGCTGTCTAATACAATGTTATTAGAATCGGACCGTCTAACAAACCGTCTTCGACGCATTTTTGGTTCAACCGGTTCAACCGTAGTCAAAGCCATTTAAAGCCAGTCAAAGCTGGTCAATGAATAATATAATATAAATATTACATATAAAATTAAGTAAAACACCTTTTACAAATAAATTAATATAAATATTACAAATAACATTCAAACTCTGAGTAATATACCAAAACGGTGAAAGATATGGGATAGGAATAGTAAGAAACATTTATATTTCAAATATATCCATTTTTTAATATCAATTTTTGATATTTTGAAAGGAAAAATTTTAAAAAAAATTAAAAACTTGTGAGCCGTGGTTCAAGGTTCACGGTTTTATCCTCTAAACCGCATAAAACTGCGGTTCAGACCGGTTTTATGCGGTTTTGATGAAAAATAATTTTTACCTCCTAATTGTACCGCCACCTTGCTAGTTCCTGTCGAACCGGCGGTGACCGCAATTCGGTCCGGTTTTGATAACATTGGTTTAATTCAACCATTTGTAGTAACTTTTGAGGACCTAAATGTATAATGGCAATATATAACGCCCAAAAATTATAATATATTGACTGATAATTAAACAATTTTGACGCCCATTACTAGTGTGATGTTAGATCAATATTTTAAAAAATTCAACAGTTTATTGAACAGTATGTAACTGAAGTAAAAATTAAACAACATAAAAGAAAATAAATTATAAACATTAGGAAATATAGTTATGTTACATTGACAATTTGAAAAGTTTAGGTCTTTCATGTACTTCGCTAGTGATACTCTAAATTCCATATGAGTAGAGTTAATTATAAGGATTTCTTTTGAGGGTCAGTAAAAATTAATGGTATGATAGAATAAAATAAAATTTAAATTGATTTAACATTAAAAATAATTTTGATCAAGATGAAATATAATGTTTATAAAACAAATAGATAATAATAGATCTAATGGGTTATAAGGGGCCCTAGTTGGACTTCATAGTGTATATAGTAGTAAATAAGATGTCTTGTTTTATTGAGAAAGAATATGTAAGACTGACAGAAACATTATCAATTCTTTAAAATGCATGGGCTTTCATAGAAAGTTCAAATTTCAAAACCCTAATAAAAAAAAAGGATTTACTTAAAAAACTATAAAGAATAAAAGACAGTGCAGGACTATGATAAAAAATGAGACGTGTAAAAAAGATCATATGAATAAAGATGGATAAAATTCTATTATGATTTTAACTAAATAGTGGTTTTTAACCCTTTTCTTTTCTTTTTGAATTTACGTGTGACAAATCGTGGGATACCTAACGTAAAACCCTTTAACCATTTACTATGATAAATTATTGATTTTGTAGTATAAAAATTATATAAACAAAAGAATCATTTAAAGATAAACTCTATCTTCTTTCCCACAAACAATCTATCTAACTATATAAAAGAGAGAGAGTAGTGACATACTGATGTATTGAAAAGATAGAAAGAATGAGAGCTTACAAAGTTGGTGCTGCGATTTTATCAATAATTTCTAATTTTTTTTTTAGGATATTGTATATACATATTTGCATATAGCTATAGAGATAAATAGAAAGGTGGGATGGAAGAGTGCATTAGAATAGAAGAGGAGTATTTCAAGGATGATTTGAGCTGTATCTGGTCCACTTTTCTTGTGTCTTAATTGAAGGTTTTAGATATGTTTAGTAGATCAGGTCAAGTTTAGTAAGCAAGTAATCCTCCTTGTTATGAATGCCAAGTTGGCAAATTGTAAAAACTTCATTGACATTTGATATATATATATATAGAAACTTAGTAAAATTACTCTCAAAGAATGAAGCAAGTAATTAATCATGATTAAGGAAGTACAACTCATCTAATATTAATGGTAAACATTGAATCAAGATCATGTAACTTCAATGGTTGATTGATTGATTGCTCCAGCTGTTTATAGGGTTTAGATGCTTATGATTGTTAAATCATGATATTTTGTGGCCACTTCCACCTGCTTTCTGTACAGTTGATCATTCATAAGTCACAACACATGTCGGTAAATAATTATATTATTCTCATACACAGTCAAATATACAAACTAGGAAACCTTTTGGGCTCCACTTATTTATAATATATCTATATGATGGGCAGGTTGGCATGTAGACGTTCAGGGGTACTTAAATGATGCTCAACCCATTTCAAAAATAGGGCTTGCATCTATGTTTCAACCAGTTTTAATTGGTATTTTTAGTTGACGAAGATCCAAGAATTTCTTAGATTTTTGAATTTTTTTGAGTTCAGATTCTCTTGCCCACAAAATACTTGATCTACATTTTACAAAATTCTACTTTCTTTCCTATAGAAGCATAGATATGTATTAAAATTGATGGAACCCTTCATCATAAATACTTTTGATGCATAATTTATTAATATTAAATTAAATATATTTCTATTATACAATTCAGAGTTTCAAAAAATGGGACCAACATGTATTGCGGTTTTTTTTTTATGATCTAGCTTATTAAGTGGGTGTAATAGTTCAATTCTCACTCTTGTTTTTAGGAGATTTTGGGATCAAACCTCCCTCAATACTTAAAGGGTCACTCACCTTAATTCTATATCTGAAGTGTGCGAATTAAGAGGTGTACACATGCTCCAAAAATTAGTTAGATAGGATATCTCGAAATTAAGATGAGACCCTTAGATACCTTGATATTAAAAAAAAAAAAAAAAATCAACACAATTTATAATTCGAACTACATTTTCGGTCCATTGTAAGCCATGGCTCTAGCATCGGATGCAGACATGGTAAAAGTAAAAGCTATTTTAAAAGCAGTAACCGGTGGATAAGATCCACGTCAATAAAGGTCGTTTTTTTTTAAAAAGTGTTGCATGTTGCCAAACATGCCTCTCAGGGGTCATAAATCACAATCGCCTCTAATAAAACTTGGTTATTTACTGATTACAGTCATTTAAAATTATGCTTTTCTAAGAGCTCCATTTAGACATTAGATAGAAGAAAAGAAAAACATTTCTTTGAAAATTAAATCTATCTTTAAAAAGTAAGATTTTTAATAATGATCATTTTTTTAAAAAGAAAGTACTATGGTTATGCTTTCATAAGTATTACAAAAACTTAAAAAAAAAACTCTTGAACTATCCGTGACTGATTGTCAACTACTATATCTTACTCCATCCGATTATGTCAAAGTTTATAAAAGAAGATTGTCTTCCCATCACGTTAGAAAGTGATTTGGAGCTCATAAAAAAGGTTAAAGCTTTGATTTAATGTGAAAATAAAAAAAATAGGACAAATAATTTTGGACAATTTCAAAATACATATAGGACAATTATTTTGGTACAAAAGGAGTATAAAGTTGTACATAGGTGTTTGTTTGAAATTGATTTGTACATATGTACCTTAATTAAAAGTGAAAAGGCAAAAAAAAAAAGGGGGATTAAAAAAGTTTGAGCAAAAATGGTATTTCACTTCGTTTTGATACACCTAAAGTAAAAATGATGATTTCATTTTCAACCAGTTTCAAATTCTAAAACATGAACTATTTATGTCTTAATATCTTATTATAAAATAATTCAAGAAAAATTAAATATAACATAATATGAAAATTATAGTTATGAAATAGTAGAATAAATTACTTAAATAAATTATTCTTAAAAAAGTGCATTTTCTTATGCAATAGCTGTCTAATCCAATGTTATTAGAACCGGACCGTCTAACGAACCGTTTTCGAGGCATTTTGGGTTCAACCGCGGCAAAAGCCAGTTAAAGCCAGTCAAATCCGGTCAATGAATATTATAATATAAATATTACATATAACATTAAGTAAGACATCTTTTACAAATAAATTAATATAAATATTACAAATAACATTCAAACTCTGAGAAATATACCAAAACGGTGAAATATATGGGATAGAAATGGTAAGAACCATTTATATTTCAAATATATCTATTTTTTTAATATTAATTTTTGATATTTTGAAGGGTAAATTTTTTTAAAAAAAAAGAAAATAAAAATTAAAAATGTGTGAGCCGCGGTTCAAGGTTCACGGTTTTGATCCTCAAAATCGTATAAAACCACGGTTCTGACCGGTTTATGCGGTTTTGACCAAAAATGGTTTTTACCTCTTGACCGAACTATCGGTTCGACCGCGGTTCGGTTCTGTTTTGATAGCATCGGTTTAATCCAACCATTTTTAGCAACTTTTGAGGACCTAAATGTATAATGACAATATATAACGCCCAAAATTTATAGCATATTGACTGATAATTAACCAATTTTGACACCCATTACTAGTATGATGTTAGATCAATATTTTAAAAAATTCAACAGTTTATTGAACAGTAGGTAACTGAAGTAAAATTTAAATAACGTAAAAGAAAATAAATTATAAACATTAGAAGAACAATATAGTTCTGTTACATTGTCAATTTGAAAAGTTTAGGGATTTCATGTACTTAGCTAGTGATACTCTAAATTCCATATGAGTAGTTAATTATAATGATTTCATAGCATGTTACACTCATCAGCTCATCTTGTTTCCATTGAGAGCATGCCACTCATTAAGTTGCATAGCATGTTACATTCAAAGATTGACATATTTCCACCCCGAAGAAAAAGGGATAGAATGTCCATTTCCCAGAACATTTATTGATTTGGTCCAACTGTCAATGAAAATGCCTGAGAATCATATCAGGTGGATTGTCCTCATCCAATAAGTTGATCATTCTCATCCAACCCACATGATTTACATGGAGATAAGCAGTGTAACCCACATATACATCAAGGTGTGCCAAGGTGTCCCTCGACGAGCACCCTTTCATAGGTTATAGACCACTCAAAAATATGTTGTTAAATGGTGCCTCTTCATGGCACCCTTTCATTTTTATAAAATTTGAAGGTTTTACACCCTTTACAAGGGTCACACACCACTTCAAATATGTTGCATAGATCCTTTAAAATACAAAGTACCCATGTTGGTCATTTCTCTATGTTGGATTCTTCAAGTTTTATTCTGTTTTCTATTCTTGTTGTTTTTATATCTTATTTTCATTCGAATATATATCTAAATTTATTTAAGAATGCACCAAATTCATAAATCTTATATTTTAGGATTTTCAAAATTTAATACTTGTACTGTATTGGATTACCACACACAAGCCTGTACATGCAACATAGTCCTTTAAATATCATGTACCCTTTAATAGATAACTACCTTTTAATAGGAAAGTCACTATGGCTGCATTCAAATAGGGGGAATTCAAAAAATGGGGTCCTAGGGAACTTGAAAAATAGGGAATTTCCTTCATACAAGAATCAGGAAAGTGAGGATTCTCCTCTTTACAATTAGAATATTCCATGGAAAAGGATCAGTAGATTTGAATTGAAAAGAAATAATTGGATATCCCACTCATTTCCCATCCTTGCAAATGGAAACATATACTCTTTTCATCGAGAAATGTATATTTTTGTCATGAATACTCATCCAAACAAAGTGAATTATAATTTTTGAAGAAACTTGCTGCTTTCAGGTTTCAACACCACTTACTACTCAGCCAATTACAGCATGAGGCAAGACCTCTTAGAAAATAATAATAACAACTAAAACTTACTTTATAATTTAGAAAAAAGCAACAAAATCACTACCATACATTGACATAAGTCCTGATTCAGGGCATGATACGGGGTGGTTCACCTTCGTGAAACATGACATTATGGTGTTTATCATTTAATTGATGGTCTATTTTCGTTATCACAAATCGGACGATTATTAACGTCCTATAAAACTAATTTTTTAATTAAAATATCACCATCAACTCCTCTATGTTGCTGTCCCCAATCATGTCAAATAACAGCTCTCTACTGTTTCCTACATAACATACGGGTTGCACAAATTAGAGTATGGTCGGTTTCAAAAATATTCATAGCAGAAATGAAATAGATGACATTGCTCAGACTTATTCTAAGTTCATTCCATTTCATTCTCACCGTTCCTAAAACCAAACACATCTAAGAAACAATTCATAAAAAATAGAATTCCAACTTGTGTATTTAATACATGAAAATGGGTAAGGAAAATTTAAAAAAAAATGTAAAATTGACACAGGATTTGTTCTCTTGTCTGTGTTGTGAGAGATGAAAATGGATCTCTGTATTAATAGAATAATTACAATACGTAAAAGAGGAAAGAATATACAATTACATGTATTTATGGAATGAAAAATAAGCACAAATTATAGTGATGCTAATTTGAAAGAGATTAACTCTAATACTCCCCCTCAAGGTGGATCGTGTATGTGAATAACACCCATCTTGCCAATCAAGTCATGAAACAAATCTCTTCCCAACGGTTTGGTGAATACATCAGCAAGTTGATGAGAAGAAGGAATGTGGCGAGGAATAAGGAGTCCAGATTGCAGTTTTTTCCGAACAAAATGGCAATCAAGCTCGATATGCTTGGTTCGTTCATAAAAAATTGGATTGTTAGCAATGTGTAAGGCGGCTTGATTGTCACAAGATAAGGTGCTAGGAGAAGAATGATGAATGCCAAGATCACTGAGCAAATACTTCAACCACTGAAGTTCACATGTTAGAGTAGCCAAGGCTCGATATTCGACTTCTGGAGATGAACAAGAAACTGTAGTCTGCTTCTTGGTTTTCCAAGAAATAAGGTTGGAACCCAGGAATATGCAATAACCAGTGGTTGACCTTCGAGTGGTTGGGCAACCACTCCAATCCGAATCACAATATTCTTGTAGGCGAATAGTGCTAGATGAAGATAGTGCAGCATCCAAGTGAGCACTACGGGGAGAGTGCATAAATTGACTGAGAATATGGACAACACAGTTAAGATCTGCTCTAGTGACAGTAAGGTAGATGAGACGACCCATAAGACGACGATATATGGTGGGATCGGGTAGTAACGTCCCATCATCAGGGGACAATTTTAGCTATTGTTCCATCGGAAAATCAGAAATGCGGCCTCCAATGAGACCATTATCTTTGAGAATGTCCAGAATATACTTCCGTTGAGAAAGGAAAATACCTTTCTTAGAACGGGCAACCTCAATGCGTAAAAAATATTTGAGTCTCCCCAAGTCTTTAATATAAATTTTTTCTTCAAGAAACTGCTTTAGGGGTTGAATAGCCAAGCCATCATTACCAGTCAGAATGATATCATCCACATAAACTAGAACAAATGTAGAAGAATTGCCTTGATGATGAGTAAACAGAGAATAATCAGATTGACTTGGAAAAACCGGTTTAAAGGAGAGTCGACGAAAATTTGGCAAACCATTGTCGAGAAGCTTTGTAACGACCCGACTCAATTTGTCGGGATTTTAGTGTCTCAGTAGCAATCGGGAGAGTGTGGGTCCCGTAGTAGACCTTGTCTCGCCCGATCCTGAGCTTAGAGACTCGAAGGGCATTTTAGTAATTTGGATTATTTAATATTTTGTCACGCTAAAATAATTGAAAATCACACATTTCCTCACCCAAGGTTCAACATCTGATTTTCCTTAGGGTTTTGAACGTTTTTTTTGAAAAATTCTAATTTTATGTTTTTATTTATATATATATAAAAAAAAACCTAAAGAAACCCTAAACCCTAAAGCCCCTTATAACTTCTCTTGCGCTGCAAACTGTAGCACGTAGCTACAGTACTGCGGCACCACTGCCGCTGCCTCCTTCTCTCTCTCAGACCCCTCCCTTTCTCGTTCTCCGACCTCTCTTCTCTCTTCGTTCAGACGACCGGTATCTCTAAAATCGCCGTCGCCACCCTACAGAACCAGGTATCTTCTTTTCTTCTCCCTCATCCTTCAACCCTTTTTCCTCCCCTCTCCCATCTTTCATTTCCTCCACTTTTCCCCTCTTCTCTGATTTTACTTCTTTTTCCTTTGTTTTCCTTGTTTTCTTTTCCCTATTCTCTCCGATTTCCTTGGATTTTACTCGATTTTTTCCATGATTTTCCCGAACCTCTCTAGTTTTCCCCATTTCCGTCTTCTTCCTCCCTTTCCTTCATTTTTCCCCTTTCTTCTCCCCTTCGGCTGGGTTGCTGAGTCAACTTAGCTTGGCAGTCAAGTTGACTCAGCTGGACGGTCAAGTTGACTCAGCTGGGCAGTCGAGTTGACTCAGATGAGTCCGAGTATGGGCCCCTATGAACCAGGCCCAGCTCAGCTCGCATTCGAGCCTTCCTGGCCCAGCTCAGCCCAGCTTCAGCCTAGTCCATCCTTTGGGCCCGGCCCGACTTTGGGCCCGACCCCTTTCAGCCCAGTTTTCAGTTCTAGATTCAGTTCGGCCTGGTTTGGGCTTGACCCACTTTCGGGCCCATTTTTTCAGTTCAGACTTAGTTTGGCTTGTTTTACTCGTTTACTTATTCTCGTGCTCTTGTTTCGACAGATCGAGCCTCCTCCAATTCGGCGGACCCATTTTCTCGCAGTTAATTTCAAAATGCACACAAGTGAGGGAACTACACTTATACCATACGCATTTCTGCATATACCTATATTTAACTATTTGAGTGACATGAGGTATGCGGAATGGAACCCCTATGTTTATGTAGCCACTCAACAAGGAACTATTCAGATGATTATATGGCGAAGGGACCACTCCATGTACTCTTGTCTAGTGATGGTAAAGATCATGATGACTGGATATGATAATGCGTAGTATATGCATGTTTACTTGTTTAAATGCAATTGATTGGCAACATGATGGTGTGATAACATGCTAATATGTGATAAATGATAATGTATGCGTCTGATTATGATCCATTGTACAATGTTGACAAAATGTCAAAGATTATCTCTATATGCATGTAACTGGTGTACGTGGGATGACGGTAGGGCTTAAAGATTAGGCTACTCCAGGACTTAGAGTTGTCCCCTAAACTGCCGGGTAGTTGGAGTTGGGGCATTATGTGGAATCATACAGTGGACGTGTGGTGTAGACTACCCGGCAGTTGGATGCAGGTAGGTATGCTCTTTAATGGGGATTAGGCAGTTAGGCTTATGATGTGTTATTCCACACTATGACACCTAAAGGGTGGGGACAGTCTGAGTTGTGATTTGATGTGTTATTCCAGACTATGACACTTACAGGTTGGGGACAGTCTGAGTTGTGATATGATGTGTTATTTCAGACTATGACACCTATGGGGTGGGGACAGTTTGAGGAGTGGTGTGACGCGGTGTTCCAGGCTATGATACTCGTAGAGTGGGGACAACCTGTGTCGGGAGATTGTACGATGTTTCAGTCTAGGACACTTTCGGGTTAGGGGTAACCGGAGGTGTAGTAAGACATTCAGGGCTACGGCCCGAGGGTGGCCACGTCGGTATGTACCGTGGTAGATGGGTTGACCCCATGGCAGGGTGGTGATGGTTCGATCGAACACTTGTTGGATGGCTCGTATGGTGAGTCGTGTGTGTAACAACCCGACCCGATTCTTCGGGGTTTAGAGGTTTGGTAACAGTAGGGAGAGTGTGGGCTCCATGGTGGGCCCTGGGTTGCCCGATTTTGAGTTTGGAGACTTGAAGGGCATTTTGATGATTTTGGATTATTCAAGAATTTGTCATTCCAAAACATTTTAAAATCACACATTTTTCTCTGATGTCCGATTTCGATATTCGAGTTTTATCAGATTTTAAATTTATTTATTTTGGAAAAAAAAATAGCAAACTTGAGTTTTGAGATTTTTGAATTTTTTACATGTTTTGAAAACCGTAGACCTAACCCTAATTCTCTCCCCTTCAAAATCCTTCCTTTGCGCCGCACTGTAGCAATGTGCTACAGTGGCGCGTCTGCTGCAACCCTCCTTCCCCTCCTTTTTCTCTCAGCTCCCTCGTTTCTCTCTTCCTCTCCTTCCTCTTTCCCGAGCAAACCCTAAAACCCCTTTTCACCGCCGCCTCCACCTCGCCTTTCTCTTTCCCTCTGAAACCCTAAATCCCTCCCAACCTAGCTTCGGCCGCCGCTGCTGCCCCTCTTCTCTCTTCTCCAGATCCGTCGGATTCCATCCTTCCCGCAGTCGTCGGAGTTCGGATTCGCTTGCCCCGACCGCCGAATCCTCCTCCGGTGCTACCAGGTACTTGAGTTCCTCCTCTCTTCTCCTTGATCTTCTTCCTTCTATTTCCCTCTCTCTGGTTTCCTTCCTTTTCCCTTCTTTTCCCCCTCTTTCCCTCAGTTTCCCGATTTTTCCAACTGGGTTACTGAGTTGACTCGGTCGAGTCACCGAGTCGACTCGGCCGATTTCGGTTTCAGGTAGAGCCAGCCCAGTTCGACTCGACCCAGACCCGACTCGGCCAGTTCGGCCCAGCTTTGGGTTCAGCCCAGATCTGGTCTAGCCCAGCTTTGAGTCCGGCCCAGTTTCCCTCCGGCCTAGTTTCGGGCCTGGCCTAGTTTCGGGCCCGTTTGCACTCCAGGTTTTGTTTGGCCCTTTTTTCCCGATTGCTTATTCCTTTGCTTTTTTTTCAACAGATTGAGCTCCTTTCAACCGAGCGTACTGTCTTTCTCGCTTTGGATTTTGAGGCACACACACAGGTGAGGGAACTTATCACCGCTTTTAGCATGCATCTATGCATATTACTACTCTATCAGATGTACCGATATGGAATACGAAAAATGGGGGTCCCCGATATTATGAGCCACTCGGAAAGGGAACTGTTGATACCATTATGTGGCGGGTCCCCATCCAGGTGTATTTGTATCCGATGCCCACAGAGGCATATATGAATTGATTAGTTGATGTCATAATTGATTGATTGTATGGTAACATGATTAGAGTTTATTTTTACTGATAATATGTTAAGATGCTAGCATGCGAACATGTGATATGCGGTGATATATGCCTGATCATGGTGTGATGTATTAATGTTGATAATATGCCATATGATTATGTGATAGTTAGTTTGAACTGTTAGACATTATAACATGTTTAGATGTAAACATGCCAGCCCATGATAAATAGTGATGTATACACGTGATTGTTATGTGATGAACTATGTTGATAGTATGTGTAGGCATAGAGGTAATTGTGCATACATATAACTAACGTATGTGGGATGCCGGTGGGGGTCATGAGTACTAGGCAACATCAGGACCTAGAGACTCTCCCTAGCTTGTCGGGTAGTAGGGTAGAGATGTTGTGTGCGACCATACAATGGAAGGGTGGTTGGACTATGGGCTACCCGGTGGTTGGACATGAGTTGAAGTTTTTCCTAGCATGGGTTAGTTTGTCATGTGTGATCTTTAAGTACGCCTACGAGGGAGGTGTGGTCCGGTTCAGAGGACGAAGTGCCCGAGAGTCCTAAGAGGGACATGTTGTGAGGTGGTCCTGGAAACCTCCAGGAAGTTTTAGGGTTGAGTGTTAGCTCGCCCAAGGCTGACTTAAAGGTCATTACAAACAAGCTACCCGAGTGCGTGGCGGATGAGGCGTCCCCAGTGGTCTAATGGATTGAGTGGTTTGCCCATGTGGAGACCAGAGGATGGGATGGCGGCTTGTGATCCCAAAATGACCGAGTAGGTTGAAGAGGTGCTTGCCTGGTCATTAGTCGAGGGATGATGCGGTGAGGGACAACTCCCGCTAGTATGACTTGTGATCCCCGAATGACCGAGTATGCTGAGGAGGTACTCGCTTGGTCATCAGTCGAGGGATGATGCGGTGAGGGACAACTCCCGCTAGTATGACTCGTGATTCCCCAGATGACCGAGTAGGCTGAGGAGGTGCTCGCCTGGTCATTGGTCGAGGGATGAAGCGGTGAGGCACAGCTCCCGCTAGTACGACTAGTGATCCCGAATGACCGAGTAAACTGAGGAGGTGCTCGCCTGGTCATCAGTCGAGGGATGATGCGGTGAGGGACAGCTCCCGCTAGTATGGCTTGTGATCCCCGAATGACCCAGTGGGCTGATGAGGTGCTCGCCTGGTCATTAGTCGAGGGATGATGCGGTGGGGACAGCTCCCGCTAGTACGACTCGTGATCCCCGAATGACCGAGTAGGTTGAGGAGGTGCTCGCCTGGTCATTGGTCGAGGGATGATGCGGTGAGGGACAGCTCCCGCTAGTATGGTTGGTGATCCCCGAATGACCGAGTAAGCTGAGGATGTGCTCGCCTGGTCATCAGTCGAGGGACGATGTGGTGAGGGAGAGCTCCCGCTAGTACGACTTGTGATCCCCGAATGACCGAGTAGGCTGAGGAGGTGCTCGCCTGGTCATTGGTCGATGGATGATGCGGTGAGGGACAACTCCCGCTAGTACGACTTATGATCCCCGAATGACCGAGTAGGCTGAGGAGGTGCTCGCCTGGTCATCAGTCGAGGGATGATGCGGTGAGGGACAGCTCCCACTAGTGTGACTTGTGATTCCCCGGATGACCGAGTAGGCTGAGGATATGCTCGCCTGGTCATCAGTCAAGGGATGATGCGGTGAGGGACAGCTCCCGCTAGTACGACTTGTGATCCCCGAATGACCGAGTAGGTTGAGGAGGTGCTCTCCTGGTTATTGGTCGAGGGATGATGCGGTGAGGGACAACTCCCGCTAGTACGACTTGTGATCCCCGAATGGCCAAGTAGGCTGAAGAGGTGCTCACCTGGTCATCAGTCGAGGGATGATGCGGTGAGGGACAGCTCCCGCTAGTATGACTTGTGATTCCCCGGATGACGAGTAGGCTGATGATGTGCCCGACCGCTCATGGGTTTAGGGATGGTGCAATGAGATATTCCAGGCTAGGACACCTGCATAGTGGAGACAGCTTGTGGGGTGATGTGATAGTGTGTTTAATCGCGGTTGACTTTGGGGTTCATTGTTAATACTTGTGTCGTAGGTGTTGACTCACCAGGAATTTATGGGGCCCTAACAAGTGAGTTCGGCCGGCTCACTCTGTAGAAGACCTATAGAATCCTGTGAGGGGTGGATACGCCAATCGTATGGAGACCAATAGATGGGGTCCGAGGTTATAAGTTTGATTATCGAGACTCTGGTGCTCGATGGAGGAGAACATAGATGAGTCTGGTTGGCAGCCCATTGAGGACTGGTGAGGTGGCTACCCCTGTGTGTTAGTCAGTTTGGGATTCTAGTGAGTCCGACTCTTAGGTTGGTCGTGTTATGTGTTCTGGTTGTTATGAGAGAGTCATAGGTCTGGTCGAAGAGTAGGGATCCTGATCTGGTTGGAGATCAGTCTGTGTACCCAAGGGTGGGTGAACTGCAGCGTATGCATAGAGTTGGTTGTATTGGAGGCCCGACAGCTGTGGGCCCGTGTGTTAGGGGTAGGGCACCCGATTGCATAGTCATGCATGTAGACATCATAGGCTTTGATGTGTTCATATGATGATATACAGTGTATGCTCTGTGACATATGATGCGTGTGTTACCCTCATTGGGCATGTAGAGCTCACCCCTTGCCTCACAGGTACTTCATAGAAAAGGAGTCGGCGGGACCCTCAATCGGACGTGGGCGTAGAGTTGCAGCTTTGTACCTCGTCATGATTCCATTTTGTAATTGAGGACTTGCTAATGTATTTGAGATATGTGTGCGTCTTATTGAGTTGGATGAATGTAATAATGGAATGATGTTATTGTTTCCAATTATGATTATTACTTTATTGGTACAGTCGTTTTTTTTATTTGAGTGTGGGTTACGGGAGCAGTACTTCCCTTTATTTATTTATTTTAAAAAATACCCCTGAATAGTATCAAATCAGTTTCGAGACTTTGTATCAGTTTAACATACTCGTAGCGGGACGGGTCGTTACAGTGTGTTACGCAGGACCATATATGTAGATTTATTTTGATACCTCACCAGTGGTAGTTTCGCAGTGTGTGTGGTTTATATGGTGTGAATATATTTACATGTTCTCTCACTGGGCATGTAGTACTCACCCCCTTGCATTTCAGGTGGCTCCTCGAAGGCGGGACCCAGTGGGTCCTAAGATCAGGTCTAGGTGATGATAACCGAGGGTTGTTTGGCATATCCTCCTTTTGTTATCTAGAGAGAACACATTGTGTGTTTATTTCGAATGATGTTTGATATTATGGATAACTGTAATAACTGTTTATTACATTGTCATGTTGGTTGAATTTTGTGGTACTTTTATTAAACCTCTAAGTGTTGATAGTGGTTAAGAGAAAAAAAATAGTATCGGTATTTTGTCTCACTACTTTGTAGTTCAGTATCAGTGGTAACATGCCCATAGCGGGATGGGGTGCTACAAGCATGTTTTAAGCCATAAATAGACTTGTTTAAGATATAAGCTCTCTGCTCCCCCTGCCTTGAAAAACCGGGTGGTACTGTCATATACACTTCCTCATCAAGATCACTTTGTAAGAAGGCATTGTTGACATCAAGTTGATGTAGAGGCCAATTATTAACTGAAGCAATGGAAAGCAGCGCACGAACAGTGATAAGCTTAGCAACAGGTGCAAAGGCATCATGATAGTCTAATCCTTCAACTTGAGTGTAGCCTTTAGCCACCAGGCGAGCTTTATAACGTTCAATTGAGCCATCAAATTTATATTTGATTTTGTATACCCATTTGTAGCCAATGGGTTTCTTGTTGGCAGGCAGAGGGGTAAGACTCCTGGTGTTTTTTTTTCTCCAAGGCTGCAATCTCATTCTCCATGGCTGCTTTCCAGTGTGGGGATTTAACAGTTTAGGAGAAAGTGCGAGGCTCATCTGAGGAACAAATAGTAGAAAGAAAGGTAGAATGTGCAATAGAGAGGTTAAAAGAAGAAATATAATGATGAAGAGGGTAAGGTGTACCTGTCAACTGGGAATCGGATGGAGAGGGTCGATGCTCATGAGAGGCAGTGGAGCACTGATAATCAGTCAGACTTGGCGGGGGGCGGCAGAAGTGGCGAAGGAGATCAACTGGTGACGAAGCAGAAAACAGATCAATGGGGGATGGTCCCAAATGGTGAGGAGCATCAGTGGAGACAGATGGGGAGACTAGATGAGAGGGAGGGATAGTAGGAAATACCAAAGAGGGGTCATCAGGAATGGGTAAGGGGGTGATAGGAAAGCAGTGGAAAAGGGCAAGCAAATTACAATATGGAAAAACGCCTTCATAGAAGGTGACGTCACGAGAGGTGTAGATAATTTTGGAGGTTAAGTAAAAAATGTGGTATCCTTTTTTAGCATAGGGGTAACCAACAAAAATACCTAGTTTGGCACGTTGGTCA
The DNA here is from genome assembly GCA_022113865.1 of Chimonanthus praecox. Lineage (NCBI taxonomy): Eukaryota > Viridiplantae > Streptophyta > Magnoliopsida > Laurales > Calycanthaceae > Chimonanthus > Chimonanthus praecox. Next base: position 17,413,775 of record CM039090.1, read on the forward strand.
AACTTATGTTGGATTGATTGGTTGTGACCAAATTATAGAGACTGTCAAAGACACGCAAACGAGAATAATGTGGTTTGGAATTGAATAAGACCTCATGTGGTGATTTGCCAGATAAAAGTGGAGTGGGCATTTTGTTGATCAGGCATGCAGTAGTGAGGACACATTCACCCCAAAATTGTAGGGGTAGAGAAGATTGAAAATGAAGTGCATGGGCAACCTCAAGAAGATGACGATGTTTGCACTCAACAACACCATTTTGTTGGGGAGTGGCAACACAACTACGTTGGTGAATGATCCTATGAACAGAAAAGAAGAGCTACATGGTAGTGGAAAGAAATTCAGTCCCATTATCCGAACGAACTTGTTGGATGACATGAAAGAGGTCCCCACCGGTACCCGATGTGACAGAACAAATGTGAGAATGAAATTTCGTGCGTTTCATGTTAAAAAAGGATGCTAAAAGTGATGACGTTTCAGATTTGACATGCATGAGATAAATCCAAGTGCAACGAGTGAAATCATTCACAATAGTTAAAAAAAATTTTGAAGCATTCAAAGAGGGTTGAGAAAAAGGACCCCAAATATCACAATGAATTAAAGCAAATGGACATGTAGTAGTAATAGAACTAGAAGGAAAAGGCAATCGTTTATGTTTAGCTTGAGGACAAACAACACAAAGCTTATTCTGAGAACATGAAATAAAAAGAAAATCCTTAGCTAAAAGATGTGACGACTGTGAGTGCGGATGTGACATGAAGGTAGTAGAGGCCATCATGAGCATTACCCTGTCCAATCGTCTTCCTCGTTGATGGGTCCTGAAAAAGGCAACGAATAGATGAAAAAGTCACCAAACAAGAGGTGGAGGCGGTGAATTGGGTGACGGAAAAAAGATTAAATTTGAAAGAAAAAACAAATAACACATGCTCAAGGGTAATGGATGATGAAATATGGATTGTCCCAACATGAGTGAAATGTGCAGTGGAACCATTGGGAAGGTGCAAAGAAGGGGGATTAAGGTACGGTGTGTAAGAGGAAAATAAAGATAGGGAAGAGCAGATGTGATTGCTGGCACCAGTGTCAATAATCCAAACAGAATGAGAAGGAACCGAGAGGACAATACTTGCCAAATGAGCACGGGATGCATTGCTACTACCTGGAGAAATCAGAGCCAATAACTGAGTATACTGCTCTTGAGTGAGAGGAGGCGGAGTCATATTGGATTAGTCGCCAGGGTGATGCATTGGCTAAGTAATGAAGGCGTGATCACGAAATGGAGCCAGATGGGCTAATGTATCAGACCTTCGTAGAGGATAGCCAATAAGTTTGTAACAACGGTCGCGGGAGTGTCCCTCTCTCCCACAGTGATTGCAGTGTGAGCAAGTTTTGCAAGTGGAAGGGTAACTGTGCTGGGTAGGGCCCCCACGAGGAGGAATCTGCTTGCCGACCAGAGCTGCGGCAGAACGGACAGGGGAGGAGGAGGAATGGATCTCATGTTGCTTGTCCTCCTGACGAACTAACAAATAAATCTTCGTGATGCTTGGAAAATGATTCATGAGGAGAATCTGACTTCGAAGGGTGGCAAAGCGGTCATGGAGACCCTGTAAGAATTCCATAGCACAAGTCCGCTCAAAATGATCGGCGACGGCTTTGCCATGGCACTTTAAAGGGTGATAGATTGTGTCAACTGATAGAGCAGTGGAGCATTCGACTGAGAGAAACGTTCGGAGAGATCAACCCAAACGTTGTGGGCGGTGGTTGCATATAAAACACTGTTCGTATATCGGAAGAGATGGAGTTGAGAAGCCAAGAAATGACCATATCGTTGCATCATTCCCAATGACCGAGATCAGGTTGTGTAGTCGGTTTGACAAGTATGCCGTCCACAAAACCAAATTTGTTCTTGGCGCGTCAAGCGATTATGACGGCACTCAGCCATGTGCCATAATTATCACCACTTAATGGAGGGGAAATGAAAACCATCGAGGGGCTGTCGGAGTGACGTAGAGTGAAGGAATCGAAGGTAGGCACGGGAGTGGCAGACCTTTTGGGCTACACTTATTTATAATATATCTATATGATGGGCAGGTTGGCATGTTGACGTTCATGGGCGCTTAAATGATGCTCAACCCATTTCAAAAATAGGGCTTGGGTCTATGTTTCAATTGGTATTTTTAGTTGATGAAGATCCGAGAATTTTTTAGATTTATGGAATTTTTGAGTTCAGGTTCTCTTGTCCACAAAAAACTTGAGCTAATTTTTACAAAATTTTACTTTCTTTCCTATAGAAGCATAGATATGTATTAAAATTGATGGAACCCTTCATCATAAATACTTTTGATGCATAATTTTTTAATATTAAATTAAATATATTTCTATTATACAATTTAGAGTTTCAAAAAATGGGACCAACATGTATTGAGGGTTTTTTTTTTTTTATGATCTAGCTTATTAAGTGGGTGTAATAGTTCATACGTGGTCTGTCCATATGAATACAAACAATACATTTACGTATCGACCATTTTTAACACCAGACAAGGAAATAATAATGAATAGTCAGTACTAATCTAGCAACACAATTAATTCTGAGGGATTAATTTGATGGTCAATTCTCATTCTTGTTTGTAGGAGATTTTGGGATCAAGCCTCCCTCAATACCAAAAGAGTCACTCCCATTAATTTTATACTCGAAGTGTGCGAATTAAGAGGTTTATACATGTCCCAAAAATTAGTCAGATAGGACATCTCAAAATTAAGATGAGATCTTAAAAAAAATAAACTACAGTTTATAATTCAAACTACATTTTTTGTCCATTGTAAGTGGTGGCTCTAACATCGGATGCAGACATGGTAAAAGTAAAAGCTATTTTAAAAGCACTAACTGGTGGATAAGATCCACGTTAATAACGGTAGCTTCTTTGAAAAGTGTTGCATGTTGCCAAACATGATCAATGGTCATAAATCACAATCGAGTCTAATAAAACTTGGTTATTTACTTATTACAGTCAATTAAAATTATGCTTTTCAAAGAGCTCCATTTAGACTTTAGATAGAAGAAAAGAAAAACATTTCTTTGAAAATTAAATCTATCTTTACAAAATAAGATTTTTAATAATGATCATTTTCTTTTACAAAAAGTATTATGGTTATGCTTTCATAAGTATTACAAAAACTTAAAAAAAAAAAAAAAAACTCTTGAACTATGTGTGACTGATTGTCGACTACTATATCTTACTCCATCCATCCCAAAATACTATTCCTATTTCAAAATTTTTTATTTCTTAAGGATAGTTTTTGTGTAGAGCGCACCAAAAATCTATAAAAAGATTCCTCAAGTCAATACAAACCTGATATGATTGATTTTGAGGTAGTAAGATTACAAATAACTCTCAATTAACTTAATTTAGTACTCAGTGAGCATTTCCTGACTATTTAGGAATGCATGATACCAGACGATGAGAGTCAAAGGTGGAAATAATTACAATATACCACATATGACCATGTCAAAGCTTATAAAAGAAGATTGTCTTCCCATCACGTAAGAAAGTGATTTGGGGCTCATAAAAAAAAGGTTAAAGCTTTGATTTAATGTGAAAATAAAAAAATAGGACAAGTAATTTGGGACAATTTCAAAATACATATAGGACAAGTATTTTGGTATAAAGGGAGTATAAAGTTGTACATAGGTGTTTGTTTGAAATTGATTTGTACATAAAGAAACTGCACTTTGTTAAGAATAATTTATTTAAGTAATTTATTCTTCTATATCATAACTATCATAAAGAAAATGCACTTTGTTAAGAAAATGCACAAATGGAGTATAATTTATTCTATAAGAAGTCTTTTTGAATGAACTAATTAATTTCTATTTAAATTGAACATTTTAGTGACCTATTTGGTTTAAGATAATCATTCAGTTCCTCCATTTTGATTTGAATAGACAACTTAGCAGTTCTTTAGGTGGACCTTTACTGGGCCTATTAATATATGGGTGGGAACTGGGAACCATTGTTGGGTCTTTGTACTACTTTGTGGATCCATATAAGGCTTGAGTTGAAAATTAGTGACAGTGTTTACTTCGAATTCCAAATGGAGCTTTTATTAGGTCCATTTCAATTTAAGTGGAACTAAAATGGGTGCACTTCCATTTTTATAGACTATTTATCAGATTCATTTGAATATAAAGAATTATTTAACATGTTCATCTGTTAAGAATTAATCAGTCGGTAGTAGTGAACTAAATCAAATGGAGCATTAACTCGATTTGTGTAAATCGGGGAATCAAATATCGGAAGATATGTATTGTATGGATGATACATATCGGGTTTTTGAAGTCGATATATATCGGTTGATACGATAGGTATTGGCTGTACAATAATGATATTGGCCGATATATCGACAATATATATCAGCCAAATATCGGCCGATGTCATAAATATTGCCTTTTTTTAAAAAAAAAAAAAGGTTCGATTTTGGATGTGGGCCCTTTTTTTAAAAATATCGCCGATATTTTCCTTTTTTAATTTTCAAAAAAAAGCAAAGCAGGTTTTTCAATTTTTAATTTTTTAAAATCAGGAAAACACAACTAATATTAAAAAATAAAAGAAAACAGAGAGAGAATGATGTCCGTCAATATCTCGGCCGATATCATTCAACAACGATATTTTAACCCCGGGTGTAAACCACTTGATTGGTAAACTTGGACTCAACTAGGCGCCTAAATTCGACCAAGTATGATATATGAGTGTCAAACTGTGAGTTAGACAATATATTAAAGAAAATTTCACAAATCTAATTATGAATATCAAATTTAATTTGGATACGTTTATCAAAATTTAGTGGACAACTTGCACCATTCAAATTTGTGTTGACCATTTAATGATACATTTAAACTTAAGCAAATACCATTTATTGAATCCCGTTGACTTAGAGTAGGCCACTTAATATATCCCATTCATACTTAGGCAGATTGTTTAATAGACTCATTGGCATTTCAATACATGATGTTGTGATCTATTTGGATTTAGACAATCATTTGATAGGTCACTTATGAATTCAATAGTTTTTTTTTTTTAATTTACATGTGGAAAATTGTGGGAAAACAGCGTAAAAGTCCCACGGGTGATACCCACTATCCTTAGGGTACACCAAGTTAGGCTATAGGGGCTCGAACTTGACACTTCCCGCTTCTTCAATATGTATTTTTGACAAGTGTTGCTCTATGTTGTCAAACATGTGCTAGAGTTTATCCCTACCCATATTAATTTGAGTTCTTATTTTATTATCATTAAATTGCATACATTAAATTTAATTAAGATAAAATATATTAATAATACAATTTATCGGAAACTTTACAAACTATAAATCTAAGAGATTTCTTACACATCCACTCCATGGTCGGCCCATGTTGAAAGGCCTTACTATTTTGTATGGACTCTTGAGAGATATTGAACTAGGACAACAAGGTGGACTCAAATATTTTGGCTTAGAAGTCCTCAAGTTCTTTGATGAATATTGTCATAAAGGTTATATATTTGGAGAAAATAATTAGACTTTAGCGCTGATATTAGACAATTAGGATAAATTTCTTTAGAATATAAATTCATGCTTTTGTAATCACGAAGATGTTATAATAATATCTTGAAATATTGTGATACTTTCTATGATATTTTAAGAATGTCAAATGAACTTTTTAGGAGATAAAACTTATTAAAATTTGAATATGAAAAATAAATTAGTAACAATGGGCCAAAGTATTTTACAATATAAAATATTTAAATATCTTAATAATAAATGGAACTTGTTTTCTTTACAAATTCTATAAAGAGAGGGATATGCATGTACTAAATAGAAGTCTTTTATTGCATGAAGTCAATAATTTTGGAATTGTCATGTTTTTTAAGATGAGATAAATGGAGAGAAAACGAAATAATTTAGTATTAAAGATCTGTCAATTTATAAAAAAGAGAAATTAATAAACCTTTAAAAACTCCTTTTTATCAATGTCACCCATGTAAACATTCCCATTGTTAGAAAATTTATAATAAGGAATCTAAGCCAGATCAATGTCATAGATTATCGCCTAAAGTTTAGGAAGAGGGTAATGATAACTGATGAGTCGTCAAAAGTGGGATTCATTTATTCATGTTTTCAGTTTTCTTATACTATACCGCCCTTAATGTGAAATAATGATTCAAATGTTAGTGTTTATTCTATCACCTTACATATTTATAGATACGAGACTCAGCTAGGGTAGGGTGGTGATTGATCCATTAAAAATGCATTTTCTTTAATATATAATTTACCAAAAATCATCTTGATTATATCAATTAAGTCATGTTTTTTAAACTCTTCAAAATTTGATTTTTTTTTTAATCCCTAAACTTTACAATCTTTAAAAATATGAGTTGACTAATCTTATGAAAGTGATTTTTGTTGAACCCATAATTAAATAAAGACCTTTCAATAAACTCATCACTACTCCATTTCTACGGCTGAAACTCAGGTCAGATCATGTCTAATTTTAATAAATCTAACTCAACCCATGTCAAAATTTATTGAACTTGACTTGAGCCTACCTGAATGTCTGACCCGAATTACTCAATCCAACTCAATCTGAATTTTTTACTCAAGTCAACTTGATTGCTGTTTTATAATTTGGTACACTTATATTAGATCACGACGGGTTGATTTTATATTTCTCAACCCAATTCGACCACAAATTTCATACGAATTTTTATTTTTCCAACCCGATCCAAGAACCCAACCCAAGTTTCATCCCTACCTATATCATACGCTACATGCCAGCCAAGATGTGTAGAGTAACAACATTGATGTGTAGCGTGCCAGGGATTATCTTTCTAAAATATGGTGGTGGCACATGAGCTTTATTATCCTCCCGGACTGGCCAATACCTATACGGAGTTTCTAAAAAAATACCTCTTGACTAAAATTGATCCAAGAATTTCAAAAATTGTAAGATAATAAAGTTCTATTTCTTCTTATTTATTTGTAATACACAATTAGTTCATAAAATTAATTCGTTAAATTTAAATATAAAAGACTCAAGATGAAAGATAGAACTTCAAACAAAATTTTATTCATACTCGCGAAATCAAACAAGAAAAACAAAAACAAAACAATACATGAGACACTCTGAATATAAAGAAAAGTAACCATTACGAGGAGAAGGAATGCAAGGAGCAGAAGAAAATGAAGAAGGAAACAATAGAAGATAGCCATCTACCATTTGCGGAAACCTAATGCAAAACTGGGATAATGATTCATGTAAGGAAGAGCAGCAGCAGTGGCAGTACTGGGTTTGGGACGAACTGGGCCGGTGCCGAAGCCGGTCAAGTTACAGGGCAAGGAAGAATGAGATGACTCTCTGAGCATCATGTCCTGTGCTCTGTTTTCCACATTCCTCTTGAGTTCTTCCATGGAAGCACGAACTTGTTCGAGTTGGTGCAACCCAAGATCATCCAAAGGTGGATCAAACCATGACTCGACTCGACCAGAGGCTGCGGCTGTCTTCATACTCTCTCCTCTCTTCTTCTCTGCCTCCACTTGGGCCAGCAACTCCGTGTACTGCCGGTTGAGCTCGTGCAATGTCGCAACCCGGCGGGAGCCCTTGAGGGTGTCTATGTGTCCAGCTGGAGGTGCGTCGGAGGCGACGAAGCGGTTGATGATTGAATCGACACATGGGTGTCCCCAAGAAAAGGCCTTGCCGGCCGGGGAGAAGACAATGATGGCGATCTCGGCACCACAGAGGATGCAGAGCTCGCTTGCCTTCTTGAAAAGCCCGGCCCGGCGCTTCGAAAAACACACTTGCCGGGCTTCCTCATTCTCTATCTTCTTTATCTCTATCTTCTGTCTACCCATGCTCGGCTTCCTCACCATGACAGCCTACTGCTCTGCTCAAACTTTAGAAGAGACAGACTGCAATCAGATTTGAAACAGAGAGACAGAGAGAGAAACAGAGGTATTTTTGACCAAATGCAATTCATGCAAATATGCAATGTAACACTTTAATATCAAATTTGAAGAAGAGAGTCATCAATGCAGTGAAGTGAGCCATGCACCATAGGTGTATGGAAATTAAGTAGAATATTTATTTTTGCCAAAATTGAGTGGAAAGAAAGAAAAAGGCGGATTAAGCTTTATTTTGATATACCTAAAGTAAAAATGATGGTGCACAGTTGACTTCCCTAAATGCATTCATTTTCAACAATTTGGTAGGACAAAAAGATGAACTATTTATATACTAATTTTAATTATAAAATAATTCAATAAAAATTAAATATAAAATAATATGAAAAATATAGTTATGATATAGTAGAATAAATTACTTAAATAAATTATTCTTAATGAAGTCCAATTTTTTTGATGTTATAGCTGTGTAATCTAACCATTGAAGCAACTTTTGAGGACCTAAATGTATAATGGCAATATATAAGGGCCAAAATTTATAGCATATTGACCGATAATTAAACAATTTTGACACCCATAACTACTGTAATGTTATACCAATATTTAAAAAAATCAACAGTTTATTGAACAGTAGTTAATTGAAATTGGGTGAAAGTCCGATTCTAACTGGATGTTTAAAGTACAAATTAAATAACGTAAAAGATTATAAATTATAAACGGTTAGGAAATATAGTTCTATTACATTGACAATTTCTATATGAATAGTTAATTATAAGGATTTCTTTTGAAGATTGGTAAAAATCAATGGTATGATAGAATAAAATAAAATTTAAATTATTTTAACATTACAAGAAATTTTGATCAAGATGAAATATAATATTTCTAAAATAAATAGATAATAATAGATCTAAAGGGTTATAAAGGGCTCTAGTTGGACCTCATAGTGTATATAGTAGTAAATAAAATACTCTAGTTTTCTTGAGAAAGAATATGTAAGACGACTGAAACATTATCAATCCTTTAAAATGCAAGGGCTTTCCCAGAAAGCTCTAATAACAAAAAGATAGGATTTACGTAAAAAACTATAAAGAATGAAAGACAGTGCACGACGATGACAAAAAATGAGACGTGTAAAAAAGATCATATGAATAAAGATAGATAAAATTCTATTGTGATTTTAACTAAATAGTGATTTTAACTCTCTTTTTTTTTTAAATTTACGTGTAGGAACGCAGAATACCCAGCGTAAAACCCTTTAAACTTTTACTGTGATAACTTATTGATTTTTTAGTATGAAAATTATATAAACAAAAGAATCATTTAAAGGTAAACTCTATCCTCATTCCCACAAACACTCCATCTAACTATACCTGATATATTGAAAAGATAGAAAGAATGAGAACTTACAAAGTTGGTGCTGAGATTTTATCAATAGTTTCTACTTTTTTTTAGGATATTGTATATACATATTTGTATATAGCTATAGAGATAAATAGAAAGATAGAAAGGTGGGATGGAAGAGTGCATTAGAATAGAATAGAAGAGAAGAGTATTTAAAGGATGATTTGAGCTGTATCTGGTCCACTTTTCTTGTGCGTTAATTGGAGGTTTTAGATATGTTTAGTAGATTAGGTCAAGTTTAGTAAGCAAGTAATCCTCCTTGTTATGACTGCCAAGTTGGCAAATTGTAAAAACTTCATTGACATTTGACATATATATAGAAACTTAGTAAAATTACTCTCTAAGAATGAAGCCCGTAATTAATCATGATTAAGGAAATACAAGTCATCTAATATTAATGATAAACATTGAATCAAGAGCATGTAACTTCAATGATTGATTGATTGATTGCTCCAGCTGTTCATAGGGTTTAGATGCTTATGATCGTTAAATCATGGTATTCTGTGGCCACCTCCACCTGCGGTCTGTGCAGTTGATCATTCACAAGTTACAACACATGTCGGTAAATAATTATATTATTCTCATAGACAATCAAATTTCTAGGGTTATAATATTGCCGTTATATGCAAACTAAGAAACCTTTTGGGTTCCATTTATTTATATCTAGACTGATTCACAATTCCGACGTGCATGGTATAGATGGGCAGGTTGGCATGTAGACATTTATGGGCACTTAAATGATGTACAACCCATTTCAAAATTAGGACTTGGGTCTATGTTTCCACGACTTTCAATTGGTATTTTTAGTCAAAAAAAATTCTTAAATTTTTGAAATTCTTTGACTTCGAATTCTCTTAAGCGCATCACAACTTGAGTTGAATTTTACGAAATTCTACTTTCTTTCCTATGTAAGTATAGGTAAGTATTAAAACTGACCCTACCCTTCATCATAAATACTTCTGATATATAATTTATTAATATTAAATTAAAGATATTTTCATTATACAGATATGATCTAGCTTTTTTTTAAAAAAAATGATTCATACATATAAATAATGAAAGAAGACAAGCACGAGAGGTGGAACTACAAAGAAAGAGAAAGCAAAGAACATAAGCCAAAGGATTTAAGTCAGATCGACACATTCTTTCCAAATCCACAAAATGTCTAATATAGATATATTCCTGAATTCTTTAAGAGTTCATACGTGGTCTGCCCAAGAACATATTTAACACCGGAGAAGAAAATAATAATGAATAGTAAGTGCTAATCTAACAGCATAATTTATAATTCGAACTACATTTTCGTTCCATTATAAGCCGTGGCTCTAACATCGGATGCAGACATGGTAAAAGTAAAAGCTATTTTAAAAACAGTAACTGGTTGATAAGATCCACATCTACAACGTTAGCTTTTTTTAATACTGTTGCATGTTGCCATACAGCATTTTTTAATAGTGTTGCATGTTGCCAAACATGCCCATCAATGGTCATAAATCACAATCAAACTCTAATAAAACTTGGTTATTTACTGATCATTATCAATTAAAATTATGCTTTTCAAAGAGGCTCCATTTAGACTTTAGATAGAAGAAAAGAAAAGCATTTCTTTGAAAAATAAATCTATCTTTAAAAAATAAGATTTTCAATAAGTATTACTAAAAAAATTAAAAAAAAAAAATTTGAACCATCTGTGACTGATTGTCAACTAATATATTTTATAAAGTTGTACATAGGTGTTTGTTTGGAATTGATTTGTACAAATGTACCTTAATTAAAATAGTGCATCTAATCATGTAAAAATAAAAAACATTCTCATCTTGCCCATTCACTATTTAATTTTATCATAGACAAAATGAGAAAGCTTCTATTTTAGTGCAGGTGTGAAAATCAATTCCCATATTTGTAAGGTACATTAGGGGTCACCACTCACCCCCAACTAAGAGGATGGAGGCTTAAGAAAGATCTATGGATTAGTTATGCCCTACAATCAGCTTGATGAAAATTTGTAGTAATAATTTTTAAGGACTAAAACACGAAATGATGAGAAAACTCAATTTAAATTCAGTGACAAGTGTAGTTCTAATCATGATTAGAGAAACGAGGTAGTACCATAGTTGTCAGATCCGTTCCTATACAACAACGATAATGATATAAAAGTTAAAACTCATGTAAGATTTAACATTCGTGAGGAATTGAAGATTATTTAAAAAAGAATTAAAATCTAAAAAATATTTAACAGAAATAAAAAAGTAAGAAAGTGCATATAACTCATTAAGATTTCAATCTACAGCTGTCAATTTGATATTTATTAGGAATAGAAGATTTTATAATAAATAAATAAATAAATTATAAAAGGGGAAAATGAAATAAAACATGAAAAAAAATGATATAGAGAGAAATTTCATGTCCATATGGAAAGAAGAAAGGGGATTTTCTATCTTCTTCCTCTGCTTGGATGAAGAGGTTTAATTACTTCTTTACCCTCAAATGTTCATGCGAAGAGAGTTTTGCGCCCCGTTTTTGCAATGAATGATAAAGTATTTAAGAACTACCTGGGTTCTTCTCCATCTTTCTCTTCTGTTAATTAGGCAATGGTTTGAGGGCCTCTTTCTACACACACAGAGAGAGAGAGAGAGAGAGAGAGTGAGTGTATGTGTGAGAGAGAGTGAAAGAGCAGAGAGGAGAGAGACGAGAGACGAGAGAAGAGAGGGAAGACAGACAGAGGAGAGAGGAAAGAGAGAGAAGTGGGTAGGTGGGATAGACAAGGAGAGGGATTAGAGACGAGAGGGAGAGACAGATAAGAGGGAAATAAGAGAAGTGAGAGACTAGAGGAGAGGAAGAGACAGACGAGAGAAGGTAGAGAGATGAGAGAGAAGACCTGCCATCGGTGCGAACGAAGGCGAGCAGGTAGAGGAAAGGAATGGACAAATAAAGTGGAAGGGCAAAACTGGAAAACAATTTTATCAGTATGCAATTTATCAACTTTGATAGTGTCCAAATCATCACCCATAAAAATGAGAAAAAGCCGCAACACAAGATTTCGTTCATTCTGAGCCAAATCGAGTGGTACACCTGGGAATGCTCCGAAACGCACTGCACACTACAGAGGGCAGTACAGAATTTTATATCGATCCGTTCCATCCATAGTGACAAATACCGTTCTCGGGATATTAACGGCAATTGGTAATAACGGGATATTTTTAAATTCTCGGATTTTTATCAGAAATTTAACGGAAAATCTCGCTGAAAATTATAATATTTAAAAAATAAAAAAAATAGAATAAATAAAAAAATTAATGAAATAAAAATGGTATAGGAATTTACCGGAATTTCTCGAGAATTTACAGGAAATTTACCAGGATATTATCGCGTTATTAACGTTTATCGCATTTTTAACGCGATTTTATCGGGAATTTACCGAAAATTTATCGTTTGGCGATAAAAACGCGTTTTTAACGCGGTAATGGTATTTTGCCGATAAAAACGCGGTAAATTTGAAAATACCACCGATATTTGTGACATTGGTTCCATCTATTGTCAAGATCTAAAACAGAATGGATCTGACAACTTAGGATAGTACCGAGGGGGAAAATATGTGAGAAGGCTTACATGGTTTCCATGTCACATGGTGTGAACTGCTCACAATTGAACGATGATTTTCCAACTTGTTGATCATTAGCACTATGATATCCATGAGTTCTAGTTTTTTCTAGTATATGTCATCAAAAAACAATATTCTCCATCATTGAACAATCTATCACTCAAATAAGAGAGATTATATTGACCAAACATACCGCCCAATTAGTCCTCTGAAATATGTTTGTCCTAAACATTGCTCAAAGAACAACCTTTTCAACGCTTATATTTTAAAAGCCCCGATACATATTCAATCATTAGTTGCCGAAGCAAGCGGCAGCTATAAGAAACAAGTTAAATATGGATGCCAACAATAAAATGCATTTCAGCCGCAAACCCAACCCTAGAATCTAAAACCACATTCAACACAAATTGAAATTGAGCATTTGAGTACCCCCAATTTCCAATCTGGGATCACAGCCTCTCAAAAATCAAATAAAAATGATCAAATTTAATTATACCACCCAAGCTGCTTTCCTATGCCCGTTACCTTAGACTCATCAAAGCAAGTGATTGACATAATGATACAAATATACTCATCCATCCATATCTATTCCAATGGAGGAAATGAAAGATCTTTTAGTTGCTGAGGATCAACCTGTGAAGGAGTTCCAGTGAGTGCGCATTGGGCAGTTGTGGTCTTCGGAAAAGCTATAACATCTCTGATAGAACTGGAACCAGACAGAAGCATAACTAAACGATCTAGTCCATAAGCGATACCCCCTGCACAAGACAGGCAATATGAAAACCATGCCAGTATTGTACCTCTAAGACAGCTGAAAAAGAGAAGTTTACTACAATGCATAGATAGTTTTTAAAAAATATGTATATGCCTGCCTGTTTAATTTGAACTTCGTTGATTTATACCACTTCACACTGTTAAAACATGATATACTTCAAAGGTACATGGTTTGCATTTTGCACTTACATGCATTAAAAAACGGTGGAGTTCGGGCAGGGTTCAGGTTTACATACCATGTGGTGGAGCCCCCATGTCCAAAGCCTCCAGAAGATATCCAAACTTTTCTTCAGCCTGCACATAAAAAGCCAATTATCACCCATCTAAAACTTATAAACATCCAAACAATTAGAAAGTAAAAACATATGAAAGATCTTAAGATTCCCACAGTAAAAGTTATAGAAAAATGATCAAATATAGATGGCTTCACAGAAGCCAGAATCATCATCATCATCATTATTAAAACCGTAGGTGGAGTCTATTAAGGGGTCAGCATAGAATAACAGTCTCAAAAGAAACACGAACTACAACTGATTTTAACATGAATTGCAACACATTTTTATCAGTAGAAATATGACATACAAGTTCTAATTCAAAGATCATAGACTCAATAAAAAAAAATTGAAACACAGTTGCCAAGTGCGTAATATTGCAATCAAGAATTTTCTGAGCAGAAACCATGTTACCATTCATTTAAAAAATGATATGCTTCAAATTACATACATGCAAAAAATTGATGGTTCCAATTTCTTAATGATAGTATAGTACATGTATTCTAAATTTCAACTAGTACGTGACTTTTTTTTTTTCTACAATCTTGTTTTTGTAAGGGAAATAATATGTAACAGTCTTATCCAGATACAGGGGACTGCAGGTGGCTTCGTGTATCTGTGAAGATTAGTCTTACCTCCAATATGGGGTAGGGATGTTCAACGATAATCCAATAATAATAATAATAATATAAAATATACAACAGTCAGATGACTAATCCCATTTCTTCTGGAACATGCACTTCTTGTTTCTACTCAAGTTAGAAAAGATAATTAGTATAGTTGTGTAACCATCAATTCCCTTTTGTAGAATAGCAAGAAAATACAAATCTAAAAGGAAATCCATTGCTTTCCTGAATTTCTAAAATTCATAATCTTATAGCTGAACAAGTGACACTGGTAAAATATACCATAACTATAGTTTCCATGCTCTGGATATTGTCACTTGTTCACATATCAGTACAAGATATAGCCAGGAAAGAAAAATAAGGGGACTGCACCTGCTCTCTTGTGATACCAACAATTTCCAAGACCTTTTCTTGGACTTGACGCTTATATATTCTCAAACTCCCACCACCAATCTGATAGACAAAATAGTAACAGATAGAAGCTTAATCATACACAAAGAAATGCTTGGCAAAAGCAAAGTTCAATGCACTAGCATCATAATATGATGGTTTTGCCTTATGAATGATGGCATTGTGTTACTTTATCACAATGGCACAAAAATTGCCATCATCTTTGAAAATGCTGATTTATTTTTGCATGAAGATAGTTAAACAAGAAATAACATTATTATAAAAAATGAAGAATATGATGATCTTGTGGTCTCCTTGATTTGACCTTCAACTAATTTATATATTTTTAAGGAATTTTCCTTTCTTTTTTCAAACAGCAACTTTTATTAGATAAAAGAAGAAATACACCCATAGTAAGGACTCAAAAGACATGATACATAAAAGCAGCATTATGCCCAAGCATGAAGAACACAAATGATCTCCGAATGTGAATCCTAAAGTAATTCTCAATCATCATCATCTAAGCAATTTGTCCAATCAATGTGGAGTTGGCCTTTATATTTTGAAATGGTAAATGGTTTCCATGGGCCCGACTGCCTATCTGATATTAATTGGGCTTGAACCCATAACCTCTAAGCTATAACAATGAGCCCTTATTAGTTGTGTTATAGGTTCTTGTCAAAGTAATTCTCAATATATTTTACTATCAAGCACTTGCTTCTAAAGGATGTGACATGGTTTTGGAGTGATGAGAATAGGGTTGCAGCTTCGGTTGAGCCTAACCTGAGCCCCAATGATAAAACAACCAAAAACAAAAAATCATGTTCGAGTTTACCCGGGCTCGAGTCAAGCACTTAGGCTCATTTTCGAACCCAAAATATTAGGCCCAAATTGGAATTCAGGTTAGGCCAAGCTAGTACATGAAAATCCAAGTTTAGTCCAAAAGCCCAAATTTGAGCCACATTTTATAAATCTAATTTTCATTAATTGATATCAAGTACAAATATATAATCTATGTAACATATAATTTATTTTTTCAATAGTTATGTAACATATAATTTATATTTTCTAGAATAAAACAAAGAATTTTCATTTTAGGCCCAAAGAAGCCTGAGCCCAAACAAGTCCATATATATATATTTTGGACATGAAATCGAGCTTGGGCGTCACAAATACAATTTGCTTTGCGTTCATGTTTGATTAATTTGGGTGAACCTAGGACCAAGCTCAAGATTGGGCCCTTTAATTGCAATTCATGCCCAAGCTCAAGTAGGCCCAAGACCCAGCTTAGCTCGGCTCACTAGAGTTGAAGCCCTGGATGAGAAAAAATTGCTAACAGATATGTGACATTGTGACCTTGCTTTACTATAAGCTGGTAAAACATATCAATTTACTACAAATTACATAATTAATATATCAATTGTGCCTACAAAGCACAGATGTTTTAGGATGTCAATACTAAGATAAGAGTTTTTTCCATATACACCTATGAGCACAAATATTTTTGCATATATGAAAGGGTAGTTCACTCTTGCCAATTCCAACCTTCCATACATCTTAGCTACCCTTGAGTTGTCATATACAAGATGTATGGATCTTAAGATGTACTATTACACCTTTTGGGTAATATATTTGGATCTTAAGATCAAGGCTTTGGGTGATTAGATAGGTCCCAAAATTTACATGCAAAACATCCAAGTAATTTAACATACATCCCCCCATAACACCTATAAATGATGGGTCCTATGCTCTAAAATCACCCGTTTAGAGAAAATGTGAGTCATACTCCTTGGGACACCTTAGAAAGGCTTCTGGATGAAAGCACAGATGTTTTAGGATGTCAATACTAAGATGAGAGAGCTTTTCCATATACACCTATGAGTACAAATATTTTTGCATATATGAAAGGGTAGTTCACTCTTGCCAATTCCAACCTTCCACACATCTTAGCTACCCTTGAGTTGTCAGGAAAACCCCTTTCTCCATATACAAGATGTATGGATTTTAAGATGTACTATTACACCTTTTGGGTAATATATTTGGATCTTAAGATCAAGGCTTTGGGTGATTAGATAGGTCCCAAAATTTACATGCAAAACATCCAAGTGATTCAACATACATCCCCCCATAAAACAACACCTATAAATGATGGATCCTATGCTCTAAAATCACCCGTTTAGAGAAAAAGTGAGTCATACTCCTTGGGACACCTTAGAAAGGCTTCTGGATGAAAGTAAGTAGGCAAATCAAAGATATAACAACAAACCAGTGGATAAAAAGGGTACAATGAAAAATACCTCAACACCATTGTAGACCATGTCATAAGCCAAAGCACGAGCAGTAGAGAGATTGTCCATGTCATCAGGGTTCGGTGCAGTGAAAGGGTGGTGCAAGGCCTAAAAAATAAAAATAAATTTTACCACGTGCAATAATGTTCCAAAAGTGCACCTAAATCTTGTCATATTTCTTTTAATATTTTCATTTCATTTCTTATGCTTCATTTTCTGGAATCAAATATCACCATCAGCCATCTTGTGGCATATAATATGAAAGCATGATTTTTATATGCTAATTGTTTGACATGCATATTTAAAATATTTGCAGGCACATGCCACCAAGGCCTCAAATGTCAGGCATCAATCAATGGAACTTCTCATTGATGGAGGGGGAGGGTTCACATGATGTGAGTAATCTAGTTGAGAACAGTGTTGCTATCACATTTTCCTCCCTGTTGCCATTCTCCTTGTTCTTATGCTGCCTTTCCTTTTCTTTAGCAGTAACAAAGCAAAAATGGTATAAGAGACATATATCAATAAAAAGAGAACCAATCCTATAAAGTCAAAACCACCCCCAAGAGACCCAAAAAATCAATAAACACGAAGAACATCCTGATCCCTTTCCACCCCAGGTTTAGCTAGGAAGTCCGCCATCCCATTCATCGAACACCAAATGTGCTCAAAGGTCACGTCCAAGCATTTAAACATCTTTCGATCCTTCTAACAGTAGGTATAAGTTTACATGGTGGCCTCTTATGCTGGCTTCTTAAAATCATCTTCCGGAGAAAATAAAAGGGTAATCAAAGTTTTCTCTACTTCCTTACATAATGCACATATGATGTAACCTTTTTTTTTTTTTAATAACATGGCCATCCCCATCAGACGTTTAGGTGCATGGATACATGAAACCATTTGCAAGCCTCATGTATAGGGTTACTCTGAGAGAAGTCGAACTATGATGTAACATTTCATTCATGTTAACTCTGGTTTTAGTTCCATTTGATCCACTGGTGAGACCGCAAGCATTGGCAATCTCTTCCGCTGACATGTTGCCATCATATGAAAAATTAGGAACAATCAACAAAAGTACCCAAATGTACCAAATTACCATACAAAAACAGGCTTAGTTTAAGAGTGGCTGGGTGTCTTCGTGCATGTTCATCTAATTTTAAACAAGTTGAACCTTGGGATTTGAAATACATTCCTTTCACAAGTAAAACCGATTAAAAAATCTTGAATAATAAATGTTCAAAAAATTTCAGTTAAAGAAAGAAGATTCAAAATTTAATAATTTAAATCGACAGAAATAGATAGAACACATAAACTACCTCAAGCCTCTGCTCGGAACTGTTCCATTCAAACATCGGGAAGTCAGTTACCCATAGAATTGAATGCGCTGACTGGATATCAAAACCAAAAGATATCAGCAGAGAGAGAGAGAGAGAGAGAGCTTCCAAACTCCTAAAGCAATTATTCTCATGAAAAGGATTTTGGAGAACAAAATTTTGCTGCTATGTAACAAATTGAAATCTTTCAGGAAAAAAAAAAGAAAAAGAAAAAGAAAGAATATACATATGTAACAAATTGAAAAATATCTTATAAGCTGATCTACATCGATGCCAGTTTTAAAAGTGATCCACGTCAAAATTTAGTATAGATAACAAACATAACGATTATGATTATTCGATAATACATAAAATTTAACTTATATGGTAGTCAGGAATTCGTTACATCCCAAAAAGGGAACATACTTCAAGAGATACTAAACTGCAAAAACATATGTGTAAATTAAAAACAATTTGTACCCATATATGAAAAACAAGATGCTTTATGTTATTTTCTTAATGTAAAGGAATCCTTAATCTTCTAAATTTAAGTCCTAATTGGTAACTTCAGAACAGATTGACATAACTTGGCCACTTTTTACAAAATCAACTTAATAAAGGAATTTTCTACGACTGCAATTTTGATAAAATTGCAAGTGCTTAAAACATTCATTGCTCTTATTGGAAACCAGAGAATTATCTAATCTTATGCAGAAAACTTGAGTTTTTCCTTCAGCTCCAAAATCATCAGAAGTCAAACTAAGTTTAAAACAGGTGTGAACATACAGGATCCACTAATCCAAGCTCACGTGCTGTGAATGCCCGCAGTCGGTCAAGAGTCCTATTAACTGTTGTATGCTGACCCACAGCAAAGACAATAAGATCACCAGATCTGGCAGAGCATAGTCTCAGCAATTGTTCTCTATTTGCAGGTTGTAGGCTCGATACCAAAGCAGGAACTCCTTCAAGCTCCCCTGAAATAATTTTTCAAACATTAGAGTAAAAAGAATCTAAATTTTGAAATGATTGTTGCATCATAAGGCACAAAAGACAATTAATAGTAGATCCCTTACCATCATCCAAAACCTTGAGAAAAGGCAAACCCTTCGCTCCAGATTTAATTGCTTCATTGTAAATTTCACCCTTTTTAAGAGCTGTATTTGAGTATCTTTTTCCACCTGAAGGCACACATAGTGCTTTGATGATCCCTCCACTTGTCAAGGTATCTGAAAAGACCTTGAAATTGGACTCCAGGAATACATGACATACCTACACTACCACCAACAGCCTCAGCTTAAACAAAATGCTAAATTAAGCCACTTAGAAAGCAAGTAGATACAGTTTGTAAGTTAAGAAAGTAATAATTAATCTTTTCCTTAAAATGGACTCTCAATTTCTTCCGTCTTATTTATCTAAGGAAATCCTTGGCGTCTTTGATCTTAGATGTGCACTAACTATAATTAACCATTGATGTTATTGTAGACTAATATGCTCTATTACCTGTAGCGAATTACGTTTGTTTGTGTTCCAACCACAATAATCTTGGCCACGTATTATTGCTTGTTTGAATTAAACTTAGTCGCCAATCTGAAGCACTCTTTTTATCAGGCTCAAAACTGGCATATGACAAAATACCACATCTCCCATTGTTTTCTCAGAGAGAAACAGAGAACTTAAAAGTCGATCCAAATAGATGAGAGAAGGCTTTGATGATGATGATGCGTGGCCCCTACACAAAAGAGGTGTGCGTCCCCCTAGTGAGGGCGCCAGGGATTGGGCCGGGGAACCTATCACAAGGGCATGTGTTGAGTCCCACATCGGATGTGTGCTGGGAAAGACTTTAGGCTTATAAATGGGGATATGCAGCACCCATAGTGGCTAGTCATTTTGGGATGGCAAGCGCCCCCGTGACAATATGCTTTCTAATGCAATGCAAGTAATTTTTATGAATGACATTTTAGCTAAAAGGGGTTTAATGAGATCTCAGGTTGTCACCGGCGACTTTAGCCAATGTAGCTCTTAGTTGTTTCTGTTTGGCTGCCAGCTTTGCTGTACAAGGGGTATTTTCTAGTGGTGCTGCTGTTCATTCTCCCTTCTCTCAGATGCTTTTTGCCTTTTCTCAATTTTGGCCTATTTGGGCTTTTTTGTGGTATCTTCCCTCTATGGCAGAATAAAATCAGTATCATCATTTAAAAAAAAAAAGTAATATTTTATGAAGGACCAACTTAATGGTTTGAGATAGGTCAAATGGAGAAGTAGAACTCGAAAAGTTGACCCCAGATAGATCGGATTGTGGCATTTGATGATGAGTTGTTTAAGACTTGCACTTCTAGGAAATATATATAAATTGTTTGTAATTTGTATGCTTAAGATAGAAGATAAATGACGCATAGACCAAGGACATTGTGACATTCCATTGCAAATCCTTTTTTAAGAAAGATCCGATTGCAAAGCTTATCCAAGTAGGATATTTGGCTTACCATTTAAACAAAAAATGTGGCATGTCTAGCTTACAATTCTTAATTAGTTGTTGAAGAGCTGTTTTAGGATGATTCTTCTTCTTCTCTTCTACTTCTACTCCTAGAAAAAAAGAAGTGGCCAAATCATCACTTGATTCTTCTTCTAATGATGGCCTTTTTGTAATTTCTTGTCTTATCAATAAAATTTCTCTGTTATCACTCAGATTAAAAAAGAAGATGGTGAAGTCAGATCCTATCATCATTCCATTGGGCCTTTTTAGTTTTTTATCATGTATGGAGTTAAAATTATGGTGAGGCCAGATCTATCATGATTCCAGTGTTTTATTATTATTTTTATCGTGCTTTGAGTTTTTTTCTTTTTTTTTTTTTTTGAATGGTAACCATTATATTGATAGGGAGAAAAAGAACACAACCCAATTCAGAGCAAGCCGGGAAGGATCCAGCTGCAATCAACAAAGAACACCAAAAAGAAAGAGGCAATCAACAACCAACAAGTCCAACTACTTCCTTCTAGGTTTGGCCTTGGTTTAGGAGTGGAAACCTCATTATTGAAGGTGACTCGACTAATGTCATCTCTAGGGCTAATAATAGGAAATTCCCCCCCATAGAGGTTGGTATGTATTGCTAGGGACATTTGGAGGTTGTGCAGGGTGGGAGGTATCACTTTCATTCGCACACCTCGATCTGCAAACAGTGCAACGGACTTCTTGGCGAGAGTTTGTGTACATAAACAGAGACCAGCTATGGAAACCTTTTCATCACGTCAGCCTTGGGAGTTAGGGGAGTAGGGGTTTCCTTAGTGTATCTTGTGTTGGGAGTGTTGTATTGTTATATCTTTTTATTATTTCTTTTTTCCTGTTTTTCCTGTTTCCCTTTCTTGGTTCTGGGTATATCTCTCCTATACTTGAATCCACCTCTTGTACTCTGTATTTGTTTTTTAATGAATTAAGTCGTTAATATTTCAAAAAAAAAAAGTCCAGCCCTTCCTTAGAGAACCTGGTTATTCTCTATCAAGGTCTGTATGTTTCCTTCTTTCTCTTGTTGAAACTTTGATAACTGATTTAACTTCTCATCAAATCATAACGACTAAGAATGGTGGAAAATATAGGTGGTTTCGATGTTGTCTTCATGAGAATTGCTAAACTTTACATGTAGTATAGCACATGTGCAACCTAGCCTGAATATTGAACGGTTCCTCTAGTGTTTGGGTGAAGTTTGAGCAGAATGTTGAATCAAGCCTGTCAGGGCCTTGAGCAGAATTTTTATTAGTGTTATTATTTCATATTCATGATGATACTATTAGGCTGCTCCTCGCTTCTCTGCATGTGCAATCTAGAGTTTTCTCTGACCACTTACAGGAAGGTCTTTCTTTTCTATCTTTTTGGCAATTGTCTATCCAGTAGAAACATTTATTTTTTTGAAGACCAAGGTGCCCAGACCTCTTGGAGCACCTGACTAATCATTGGGGTATGTGCAAACCTCCCTATACACACACACCAAGTAAAACTACGGGGAGTGGCCCTTTAGGGGAGTAGGAATTGAACTCCAGACCTCCCACTTGAAGAGGTGGGTTCTTGGCCTATCCACTAGGTATCTTACACACATGAATACTTCATATGCCAAGTGCAAAGAGTTTCCGGATTCACAAGACATCTGGAAACTTTTAATATAACTATCACAGGTATCACTATCCAGGTAATGAATATCCAAATTCTATTGAATGATTATGCATAAATAAAGTTTTACATAACATCAATAATGCTTCAAATTACAACAATAAGATCAATACTTCAAAGGTATCATAAAATAGAAAATAAAGTATTCTGAGGTATGATTAGATATGCCAAAGATTTGTTCACATGTTTTCATGAGGTTTTTCATGAAAATTGGGTGTACATTTTACAGGGCACATTCCTAGAAAATGTGCCATAAGACTGAGCATATTGTTTTCCTAGGCATATGTTTGCATGACTTCTTAATTTGAACATATTTGCTATAAGTGATAACTGGCATTGGAAATGACTGAGGAACTAATGTATGTATCATATGATAAGTACCATTAGAGATGTTCATCACTGCTCAACAGGAATGACTCACATCTTTCAATTCCATATCAAAGCGAAGGTCTGGCCTGTCTGATCCATAACGATCCATTGCTTCAGCATAAGTAAGCCTTGGAAAAGGGTTTGGAAGTTGAATTCCCTTTATTTCTTGGAATACCTTTCATGAAGCATCAAAAGTAAGAATCATGTAAATAAATAAACACCAATGAAGTTGGTTAAGAAGTTGAGTTATCATCATTTCTATGGGAAAAAAATGTGCCAAGGATAAGAACATACATGTCTTATCAAATCTTCATTAAGTCTTAGCATGTCCTCAAAGGGTGTGAAAGCCAATTCCATATCAAGTTGAGTGAATTCTGGCTGCCTATCTGCTCTTAGGTCTTCATCTCGAAAACACCTGCACAATTAAATAAATAAACTGAAATGAACTGGTATAACTAGAAGCATGCAATAGAGATTCCGAGCATTAGAGTTTCTTTCCTTCTGTTACTATTTGGAACAATTTTTTTTTTTTTGAAGTAACTGAAATTTTTGATAGATAGAAAAGAATACAACAAAGATCAAACAGTTAAAGGGAAGACAAATAAACAACTTAATTAGATCATGTCCATTCCATTTGCTGGAGAGAACTTAATGAAAATGTTATAATACATGTTTGCTCTTATTCTTGGAACAATTTTTCCCATTGGAATCTCTCTACATATACCCAATCTCACACACCCACATATCTAGAAGAATATTCTCCATCTCTCGCTCTCTCTCTCCCTCTCCCTCCCTCCCCCTCTCTCTCTATATACCCAATCACACCCAATTAGCTAGAAGAATATCCTCCATCGAAGCATCCTTAACTTTCTCTTTTGCACACTCTCTACCATCAATGAGCAAAACAAACGCCTCAGCTACATTTGTTTGCACAGCTGCATTGAGATCCTTGACTGGACAATGGAAAAATGACACTACATGGTCCCCTATGCCCCTCACCCCTGCTTTTCTTGCATAATTGGGTGTTGATGGAAGAGACCCTTTCGTTTGATTCTTTTGACGGTGTATTTATGCATTTTGTTTTCGTATGTTTTTCTTTAGGTGGTGTTTTCTCTCAGTGTAGTGCTGCTATACTCTGTTGTCTGTATTTTTTCTCTAACAGACTTCATTTGGCTACAGTTTTGGAAAAAAAAGGACCCCAATCCTCTAGAATAAACTAGATGCAGCATTTTCCATAAGACTATATGTAAACTTCAACAAGCATGAAAACAAAGCACCACAATTGTGTTGGGACATGTCTCAAATTCACACGTGGGCCCAGATTTGCTTAATCACCTAGGAATCTAATTAAGATGGGGACAGTGAGTTTAATATGGCAGTTGCTATAGAGGCATCAATGGAAATGGCTATCTTGGAGGACACGGCAACAAGGATAGCAATTACTGTCTTATGGAACACGGCAAGGCTTGCCAAAGTGGAACACGGCTAGATCGCATGAGAGAGATTCTAGCGATTGAGAGATTAAATTAGAATGGGACTCTCGCTATATAATATAGACGTGGGCATCAGAAGAACTCGCCTTTTGGCCACATGCTTTGGATGGCCTCATGCAGCGTGGAGGCACGCCAAGATACAGCAGAGAGAGTTGTTGTAGTACGGGTGTAGGGGTGTACACATGGCAAGGGCGTCAGCTGCATAACTGAAAGTGGAACAGTGGAGAGGTATCCATTCATGGGGCAGCAAGTTGTGCTGCCAATAGCATGCTGGGGACGTGTACAACAGAGAGAGAGACATCAGAAAGAGAAAGGAGACGTTGGGAAGATGAAGTGCCGCATCAGGATGGTATTGCGAGAATCGTCGAAGGATCTCCTAACTGGGTTGGGTCAAACCCATTTCTCTTGTAATAGTATTCTTATCTCTCATAATAAAATTATTATCACGCTCCGTGGGCGTAGGCCAAGGGTGGGCCGAATCACGTAAATCTCGTGTTCTTGTTTTATGGTGTGCTGTGATTATTCCGTTCATTATTGTGTTTGTTTTTACTAATAAATGCTAACAAGCATAATTGGGTGTTGAGGGAAGAGACCCTTTCGTTTGATTCTTTTGACAGTGTACTTATGCATTTTGTTTTCGTATGTTTTTCTTTAGGTGGTGTTTTCTCTGAGTGTAGTGCTGCTATACTTGGTTGTCTGTATTTTTTCTCTAACAGACTTCATTTGGTTACAGTTTGGAAAAAAAAAAACCCGAATCCTCTAGAATAAACTAGATGCAGCATTTTCCATAAGACTATATGTAAACGTCAACAAGCATGAAAACAAAGCACCACAATTGCACTAAGAAAATAGAACTAGTAACAGACCTTGCTATTTGATAGTATCTGTCAAATGAAGAGACCATCAGCATTTGCTTGAATAACTGAGGACTTTGGGGTAAAGCATAGAACATTCCTGGCTTCAATAATGATGTTGGCATGGATGAGACATGAAATTAATAGCAAAAGATCCCAATTAAAACAACAGAGCTTTCAGTGGACTCTTATCCATATTCCCTCAACAAAGCATGTCATTTAATCTATAGCAGTTGCTTACAGATCAATAAAATGAACACATCATCAAACAGTGAGATACCTTTATCAATATATTAGAGTGGACAGGAGAGGAAACTTGGTCGAATTCTCATCACATTGATAAGACTTATTTTACATTGTATTTAGATATATACTGATTAGGGGTTGGCATGCATCTCAGACGCCATCTTTCTCTTTGTACATGTATTCTTTTCCTCTTAATGAAAAGCTTCTTTGCTCTATATAGGCAAGATTGAAAATGCAAACATCTTGAATCTCAATATTTAGAAATTAATTAAATATTCAAAGATATTCAAAAATCAACTAAAAATTTTCATAGATGATACTAAAGCCAAAATATCAAGAACAGTGACACTCAACCCCAGCTTGTAAAAGGTCTTCAGACCATAAACACAGCCATATTCAAAGGTACCATGCAGTGTTTCAACAAGAGAAAATAAAGCATTATTGGACTCCAAACTCATAGATAGGCGTGCATTTTAGACTGTTCTGCATCAAGATGTGCATACATTTGGATTGTGTTTGGATGAGAAAAACTTAAAATAGGGGGTTCTCCAGGAACTTGAAAACAAGGGGTTCCCTAATGTGTAGGGAACATTGAAGTTGGAGATTCTCCTATTCTTTGACTCGCCCTATATGGCAAAACCAGGAGAATGTAACTTAGATTTAAACATAAGGAGAAAAGCCAATGTCCTCGTGCATTCCCCACATTTGCAAGGCTGTCTTGCACACAGTAGTAGAAGATGGCACATCAGAAAATGTTCCACCAGTCAACCACCTCCTTTTTCCCAGCCTCTCCAAATGGGTGAGCCAATGTTCCCTAGAGAAATTGCAGTTACCCACCAAACACAGCCTCAAGAATTTTTTGGAAAGAGTGTATACACCTATTATTAAATACAACATGCTGTAAGATCCTGCTGATAAATTTAATAGTGGAGAGAGAGAGAGAGAAAGAAAGGAAAGCCTGGTGATACAGTTCCAGCAGT
Organism: Chimonanthus praecox; assembly: GCA_022113865.1. Taxonomy (NCBI): domain Eukaryota; kingdom Viridiplantae; phylum Streptophyta; class Magnoliopsida; order Laurales; family Calycanthaceae; genus Chimonanthus; species Chimonanthus praecox. Next base: position 17,440,464 of record CM039090.1, read on the forward strand.
GGTACTAGAGGCAATGTACAGGCAATTTAGAATTGTTAGTGATTCCTGGTGAATACAGTTCCAGCAATGGTACAAGAGGCAATGTACAGGGAATTTAGAACTGTTAGTGATTCTAGTGAACCAACTAGTCTGGAGATTTGAAGGGCTTGAAAGCTTGAACTTTTAGAAAAGAACTGTCTGCTTTTGATGGGTTGGAGGTTTTGAGGATTAAGTCATTATGACGGTGTTTCCGTAGGTGCAATCTCACAGCATCCAGGAAAGCAGCATAAATATTGCCTTTCAGATTCATCTCAAATGAAGTAATTACTTCAGAAAAGCTATTCCTAGGGATTGATATTCATGAAAGTATTTACAGTTATAGAGAAGTTATTGCTGCCTCACGGCTTTCTTCTCTTAGACTTGGACAGTGGCATATATTTTTAGCTTAGTTGGGCTCCCTGAGCTCCTTTGCCAAGTTTCACCAGTACTTAGACTAGCAGCGTAAGCATGTATTTCTTAGGGCTTTTGGTCATGAGAAAATCCTTCCTTTTGGCCAGTCATGAGTAAAGCTCTCCTGATTTTAGATTGGGAGGTTGGATATCACTTTATGAAGCGACTATGGCACCAGTGAACTTTGAAATACCATGTGTAATGTCACAGTGAAACTTTAATTTTCTATTTTGAAGACCATCATTATGAAAGTTGACATGAAAACCCACACAACTTGATGAATCTTCATGTCAAACATGATATTAGTAGTTTGACAACTCAGCCAAAGTTTTCTGTAGTTCCCAGAACTGCAATTTGCATCCATTATTGACATGAATGGTCATGAATACATAGTTATCTGAAGTAAGTGTGAGACCAAATATTAGGATCTTGTGCTTTGAGAGGCCCACTGAATTTTAACAAGTTTGCAAAATCGTTCAAAAGATTTAGGGAAGTAGATATCAAGCTTCAAGAAAAAAAATTGTCCCATAAAGCATAACTATACATACACTCTTCATTGTCACTGTCATCAAAGCCATTTATCCCATCCATCTAGGACTGGAAATAATATAACATACTGCAGCTCATAAGAAATAGTAGTTGCGTGGGCATTCTTAAAGGCAGAATATAGATCCATGAAAGATGACCACATGTATAACATTGTTCAGCCGAAACATCAAAGGATTAGAGCACTTGTTTTGAACAACTGCTATTCATTTTGTATCTCATCAATCATCAAACTTTCCCTGATTGTGGGCCCAGTGATGAAACAAATTAATATATGAACTTAAACTAGAAGAAAGACTAATGTTAAAAATGATAAGTGATTTTTGTGAAAAAAAAAATGGTATCCAGCTATCTGAGATAAGGTCTCTAATGTAACGGAAGAGGGGATGAAAATCAAATCAAGTCAACCCGACGATTATCGGGTCACACACTTAAACACACTCGTCACACGTGTGAAGGGGGCCTTTAAGTCAGGCACGTGTGAAGGCAATTGGGACTGATTTATTTAGGGCATGCGAAAGGAACTCGAAAAAGGAAATGGGAAACGAAAAGAGGGCAGCGGAAATAGGGAGGCAGCAAAAGAGGAAGAAGAGAAGGGGAGAGATCGAAGGGAAGAAGAAGATGAAGATGAAGCAGATGAAGGTATTTCGATGCCTAGGCTAAGGACTACTAGCTGGTCACAGAGGGATCTCTGAAAGGCAGCAGAAGTGTCAAGGAAGCGAGCGGAAGCAAGAGAAGCAGTGACGAAATCGGCGATGCACTGGGATGAAACCCAGTCTCTTGCGATGGTGTATTCCTCTTGGGATGAAGTCCAAGATCCGGCGAGATAAAGACTGGAACGAGCCAGTAACGATGGATCAGCAACAAAGGCAGAAAAGAGAAGATAACCTGTGCTCGAAGGCAAGGGATAAACAAATCTGATTTTTATTTCACAATAATTGAAGAGGTGAGTCCCTCTCTTACATGCATTGTATTTATAAGAAAAAAAATAAGAAATCAAAATAGAAAAGGACTCCTAAATCAAATAGGAAAGCTACCGACCTAGCTTCCTTTTGACACAAGAATTCTAAATTAAAAATAATGTGAAAATAGGAAATCCTAAGATAGATGGGACTCTCGTGTCCTACATCAGTCTCAGTTTCACCATATGATTAAAAAAATTCTAATTTTTTTTTTTTTTTTTTGTGAAAGATTACCATTTCATTAATTGGTAAAAAAGTATATAAAAAAGAATGCACCACACCACCAAAGGAAAAGGGAACCAGCCACGACCCAACCCAAAAAACAAGATTACATGGAATCACCCAGTATAGTTCAAATAATTCTAAATATGCCAAGTTCCCTGTTGTAGTTCAAACAATTTATTGCACACTAGTCAAATATGTCAAGTTCAGTTGGCAACTATGGAATGAATAAATTTTCATATACCTGAACTCGTGAAGGTACAAGATAATCCCGAGCTCCTTCAGGGGTTGATCTTGATAATATTGGGGTCTCAATCTACCTTACAACCATGACGCATAAGGTCAACAGATAATAATATCTGCATTTATAGTCAAACATATAATATGTGAACAGCAAAAGTAGAAAGGTTTTTTTTTTTTGAAAGCAAGAGCATAAGAATGATAGACTGTTAAATTGTTCAGCATAGAGAACAGCAGATAATACCTCCACAAAATCATGTACATCTTCCAGATATCTTCGGATTAGTTTGACCACTCTATGCCGTAGTACCAGGTTTGAGTGCATCTGCTGTCGGCGTAAATCAAGGCACCGATATCTAGAAAAAGGTAAGTGCATATCACATGTAATGAAGTTAGATGCATATGATACCTCCAGGACCACACAACATGGAAACAAGAAGATTTTGGAAGACATCATTTAATCCCCAACAGCAGAGCACATTTTCTTTTAAACTACAAGAACAGCATTATGAGCAACAATTAACAAATTAGAACTAATTCATTGAAAAGTTTCATTTCTTGCACCCAAAAAAAAAGAGGTTACAAGAACATGACTGTTGCATAAGAAATCGGTATGTGCATGCCTAATCATCAAGTCAAAAACAGCTTGACACAACCACATGCCCCTATCAACACATTTGAGTAGAGGAATAAGTTCACGTAGTAGTGATATGAAGTCACAAACTGTTCCTATAATGCCCAAGAAAGAGCACAAGGCAATAGTGAGTTCCACCACAAACTCATGAACCAACCTTTTCCTTTTTAGATTGAGAGGTTAGGGGAATGAACCAACTCCGAACAAGTCTCATCAAAGTGTGTGTCCCTGCAAACTCTTCCATTCAATAGAATTGATAGTACATTTATGCATCAACAAAGAGACAGGAAACAATAATGATGTGACAGCACTGAAAAATATGGTGTTTACCCACTTCCAAGGATTAGAACTCATTGATCCACCGACAACAAGTCAATTAATAAAACAAAGGGGAGGTCTGATTTTTTCTTTTTTACAATTTTTAATGGCAGGTACCTACTTATTGTTAAGTTCAGTTATGAATGACAATGATAACAAAAACAAAATCAGAAGACAAAAAAGTGGAGTACGGGGAATAGACCCCAAGTAGAGATGACCTAATTGATAATTCCATAAGAACCACTTCATGTAAACCAAGCCAAATGGCAAAGGAAAATAGAAAGATGAAAAAACATTCTGGAAAGCTAGGTTTAATCCACCAAGAAATTCAAACCAAACCAGTGAGGGCAGCAGTTAGCAGAAACAGCACTGAAGTGACTGACATATAGATAATTCTACCTTAAGATTTGCTGTTAGCAATCTATCAAGCAGAGAAGGCAGTCCCTCAGTTATGGCTCTCCAATAAACCAAAATGATGTGGAGCATAAGAATAAAGAATCAGCTTTGCCAATGTCAATAACTAATGTAATCCTCAATCAAAATAAAGAAGTATGGTCTTGTCTTTTCCACTACTTCAAATAACCCCACTTTTCTTCCAATGACATGGGAACTGCGTAACTGACTTTGAATTCTTTGATAGACAACAGATTCATGGAAAAGTGAATAGTAGAGACATTGATATGTGGAATCATGAATTTTTACAAAACCATTTAGCAAATTTGGAAGAGATTTATCATATAAAAGAAGACTCCAGCTCTCTAAACTAACATATGAAGTTATTAAAAAGTATTTTTTTATCAGTAGAAGTAAGTATAATCCCTTGAGATATTCTGTAATTAAGCACATAAACCAACATCCTATTAAAAACTTCATCTTCATTGTTAAGGTACTGACGAGGACGTCCATGAAGGATACCAGCACCGGGAGTATCAGATATCTCGGAAGCGACAAAACACAGGTATCGGGACAATATGGTTGGAAGATGATCAACAGATCTAATGTTTGTGCGTAGATCTGTGACTTGATTGCTTGGAAGGCCTGATCTGACCGCTCATTTCGTTAGATTGGGCTTGGGAGTTGTTTTATCCATCGGATCATGATGGGATTGATCTGAACCATCAAATGGATCCAAAGTTGTCATACCAGTGGATTTAGGAAGTTTACTTTATTGTTTATTTATTTTTATTTGAGTATCGACTTTATGGCATGTAATAAGTTAATTTAAAAGGTTTGTATTGTTCACAAGTGGCACACATGTGTGTGCTTCTAGGTTTTCATAGGTTTTTCTTATAAATACTTATAAACTCATTATTTCACATAGAATACAAGTGAAGAATTTCAACACTCTCTTTTGAGAATACTGGTGGTGTGACCCCAAGGAATCAGGTGCTTTCTATGCTTTCGCTTCTTCCCAATCTCTTCTTCTTCTTCTCACTTTCTTTCTTTCCCAACTTTTTTCCCAATTTTCCCACATGTTTGGGACCCTAAACAACCCAAAAATCTCAAATAAACCCAAATCTAACCCAACCAGGCCTAGATCTCAAATCAACAAGCTGTCCCGACCCAGGCCCCACCGGTTGTATCGCCGTACCAACGGAGTGTTTTCAGTCCCGTTTTGCATTCCAACTTGATTCCCTACACTGTGGTGAACCTTTTTGTACCGAAACCTCCAAACAACCCCTTTCTTACCCTATTTTAAGTGTTTTTGAGTTTGGATTCAAATAGGACTTGATTCTTCATTAAGAATCTTTACTTTTTCACTTGTTTGTGGAATCCTAAGCATCTTGAATCTGATCTTAGGATTTTTGAAACCCTAATCTTGATTTGTGATTACTTCTAGGGTTTAATATGCTTGCATGCTATGGATCTCTTTAGATCTTTTGATTTTTTGTGATGTTATTTGCATAGATCTTGTGTTAATCATTAAATTTGGAATGTTATCTTCTTAAATCAGTGTTTTTCATTGCATATTTTAAGCATATGGCAGTAGATACCATTCAGATTTCTTATTTTCTTTCATTACATTCCTAGATCTAGGGTTTTGAATGTCATAACCCCAGTTTAGGGCACACTTCACTTCTGTCATACGTCAGGTACATTGGTATGTAATTTTTGGCCCACCATTTTTATAAATTCAAAATGTAAATTGGGTTAAAAGAATTTTAGAGTTGTTCAATGAGACCGACAAAGAAGATTGTCATGATCATCATCAATATCAAGATATCAAGCCATTTGTTTCATCTATCTTGGGTTACCACCTTCCCCTTCTCCTAGTACTTTCTACTTGTAATCCCACAATTGTTCACATCCGGGCCATTTCTTCCATCAAAGCAACCTTTACATTTCCTGTCATTCACCCACTTCTAATTCTATCTTTTCGAGTTAAATGATGCATCCATCTTAGCATACACATCCTCGTAACCATTTCTTTATGTACATTTTCTCTCTTTATCAACCCCATATGGCATTGAAGACTAACTTCATCTTTGTTAAGCTCATGATATCATGTTCAAATCAACAGACAACTGGAAAATGGCAACTTGGAAAGCAAAATATGACAAAAAAATTATAAGATTTGTGTATATCAAGCCAATTACCTCAAGCGGATCTCTTCAGTCGGTGTCTCACTCACATCAGCTGCAGTTGTAACCAAAAACGGCAATGAAGATCTCACGGGATTTAATACCAGAACGTTTTCTGCTGCAACCTGTATGGAAATGGTGACATGTATTCGTTGAGGATATTCACCATTCATGATTTTGGAACAAAAATTCAATAATAGGAATGACATAAGTGGTCAGCATTCAAAATCATGACAATTCTTCAAACCGTTGTAGCCCAAGCAAGAAATACATTAGCTACCAAAGAAAAGTACCGACTCCACACTGTCAAATGGTAAATTGGGGCACAATTTTCATTAATACTATTTTATACTTCTATTTCTCCCCTTTATTCAAATGAAAATGGAATTTATTAGAACAGTTTGATATGTGGGAGCTGTCTGGTTGAAGATTCAAGCATGGTCACAGGATACTTGAGGCAAGACCAGGATAAGGAAGATGGCCCAGTAGCACAAAGCATGTGTCATTTAAGCATATTAAAGCAGAAAGGTGATCTTAGTTCTGCTTAAATCAATGGAACCAAATGCCATTTCCACTAAAAATGTGGAGACCAATCTTGGAGCAGCAGAAATCTGCAACAAAAAATATCCTATTGGAAGTGCAATTAAAAGTCTTACAAACAGATGAAAGAGAAAAGATTGTTTCAGAAAGTTGACATTTTCAACCCAAACAATATAAAAAATTCATCCAAAAACAGCAAATATCTTTTAACGAGTAAATTGTACCTCAATTGTGCCAGTTTTCATCTTTTCATTTACAGATTCATTTGGCCGAGACCGAACAAAACCCTCCACCGCAACAACATATTCAAGTCTCAACTTATTCATAGTAAAATGGGCTTCAGGGAATTGGTCAGGGAGTGTTGTTATCTGGGAAAGAAAAAATCCATATAAGTAAAACAAGTATCGAAAAATTAGCAGATGAGTATCAGTCCTCAATCCAATGCCCTCAAAACAAAAAGCAATCACCAAGAACTGCAAAAGAAATGACAAACATCAACACAAAATGAAGTCCTAAAAACACACAAAAACATGGCAAGAATGTTCCAGGGGAAAAAAACACTAAAACACAACAATATATGCATATGTTTGTGTTGTGTGTGCAGTGGGGGAGGAGGGAGGGAGAGAGAGAGAGAGAGAGAGAGAGAGAGAGAGAGAGAGAGAGAGAGAGAGAGAGAGAGAGAGGAGCATATCAAAAAATACACTTGAGAAAAAAAAGAAACCTCATTCAAACAACAGAAAAGGAAAGAACATTTGTTATATACTCATACACACACAAAAGATATCTTTTAAAAGATGTTCCCATATTACAGGAAGGTGGAAATAATGAACAAAATAAACTTAGAAAATGCCAAAAAACACCAAACAAGTAACTAAAAATAAAAAACTGGCAAAAAAAATCAAGTAACTTCACTCTACAAAAGATGCACGTGTATATACAAGTCCCTTCTTTAAAAAATAAAATATTTTTTTTCATTGAAAAAGGTATATTGCAGGCAAAAGGAACATTAAAAGAAAGATAAACTGCCCTCTAATTACAATTTACAACAGTCACGCCTCACTACACAAAATTTGATACAACTAACAAACCTTTGCCCATCCTGATACACTAATCCAATGAAGATACAATGAACAAGTCATCTTTCTAGCCCCTGTTTTAGCCAAAAAATCAGGTAATGCCATTACATGACAGATAAAGTCTTCATCTCTCTAGAAATTGGCAACAGCCTTACCCTCCATTTGGCCATTAATGAGTTCAAAATACCCCTAACCCCCAATCTCCCTGCTTAAACAGGTCAATGTACTCAAACCAAACCCTGTTTCCGAGTCAGATTTGGATCAGGTCAACCTGCTTTTTAAACAGGTCAAAGTACTCAACCGAAAACTAGTTTCTGAGTTCGGTTTGGGTAGTTTGGCAAATTCTTTTCATTACTTACCAAGTTGGGTCAAGTTGACCAACCTGTCAACCCAAATCCACCCATTAATTAAATGGGTTCAAGACGAACTCAAACCAAACCCTATTCTACCAAGTTGCATTCAGGTTTAGTGGTTGGGTTAGGAAGAGGTCAAAAGTTGCCTGCTTATGCAAGATGCATGCATTTTGTTTAACCTTTACAATGTAGTTCTCAAGAATTGTTGTAATTCATTAGGGGCTTTGTAAGTTAAAATATGCCTAGTTCCATTCGGCACAATTAGGTTCAACAGGTCATACCATGCAATCTCCACCCTTTTCCATTTTTAAATCATAGGGGCAAACCATTTCCTCTCTTCTAAATTGGTCTACAACCCAATTTTACATCCATAGACTCTTGCAAACCCTAGAAATTTTGACCCATGTATATGCCAAGACCTTTCCTTCCCATTGGTCCTCATGCATGCAGGCCCATCATATGTGTGTGTGTGTGTGTGTGTGTGTGTGTGTGTGTGTTTCCCTTTCAAAAAACCTATGTATGTATGTGTTTGTGTATCACATCTATAACTAATATCACTTTTCTAAAGTACAGATACAAGCAATGTCAAATTCAGAATGCCTATTTTGTTTATTCCGTTTAAAGAGGACTGTTTTCTGGACCAAGTGCAAACCACAAAATTCAAATGATGTAGACAATTGACAACATAGTGGGTAGTTTGATCATTTTTTCTTATAAATGTTTAATCATCAATCTTATACAAGCATTAGCCAAGGCCAATTTCACTTTTGCCATTAAGAATGGAGATTATGTGAAAACAAGCCAATAATAGATTCTACTATTCTAGCAGTCACCTGATCACTATGTTTTTCACTATTCAGCTTCCAAAAAGAAGAGAAGATAAAATGGGTACTCTTGATTATAGACTGCCCACGCATCAAGTGCAACTGGTTCACTGTTAAATACAGCACTTTCAGTTAACTAATTTTTCCAGAATTTAAGTAGCCTTGTTGTCGTGTTCTTCTCATTGTTCAGAGCCATTTATCCTATCTGTCTATGGCAGGCACTCGTAACTGGGTTTAGCTTTTTTGCCTTGTTGATTAGACCTCCTGTGTCGCCTTTACTTTGAAGCCTCTTTTCTATTAGAAGCCTCTTTTTTAATTTTGGCATCAACTAAAATGTTAAAACAGCCAACAACAAATAGATGGAAATATTGAATAAGGCTTCAAGATGACAGTGAAGATGGATGGAAGACAACCCCACCCCACCCCATCCAACAAGTGCAAAGGGTCTGAATCTCACTCAGATCAGATAATATTCACCAAATCATCAGTGGATTGATATCATTTTCTTCACATGGTGATCCCTCATTCTACACCTAGGCAGAAAAATAAGTTAAACCAATACCAATCCAATCCCGTCGATTCTCAATCCACCCACAGATGAGAGGAGATTAGTTCCGATCCAACAGTCTACCTCGTGGTAAGCTTGTAATACAATTTTTCATTAAAAATTTTGTCCGGTGTTTCCGATTTTCCTATGAATGCTTGGCCTTTGCCATCATCTCATTTTCCATGGAAAGCAATTCTTAATGAAAATAAATGGACCCCGCATTACAGTTTTCCTTTTATTACATGACTTGAACCTGCAACCTTGGTACAATAAGAACTGTCCATATATGCCATAGGGCATAGGCACTTGTTCCCACGTTGCACCATTACACGATTAATACTAACTGTCACATAAGCTACAAAAGTTTAGTAGACTAGCACCAACAGCATCAATCAAGAATTCATGATGCAGTGTAGAATGTACTACAGTTCTTGTTCTAGAACTTTTGAAATTAGCAAAGTTGTGGAGCCAATTAACTGTACCAAATGAAAGTCAACCTGCAGTAAATCTAAAATACCAAGTTCATCACCAACCAGAATTTCTAACCATATTGTACAAGGCCATGAAAATGGATTGTTGTTTGGAATTTCCAGCTTAAAAGTAGTAGTTTTAAGTTCATCGTCTATTTGTACAGTTTTATACCATATCACTATAAACTTTGACTGCAGATAAATTTCAACATTTTGAACATTTCAAAAATATATTAAATCATACATAACGAGGTATCATTTTATTCGGTAAGGCAAATGGGACGCGCAACTATGCTACGTGAGACGTCCTGAAAATGTTACTGAGAGGACCATCAATTGCAAAGCTGAACCTGATTCCAAAAGTGGAAAGAAGTACCCAAAATGCATAAAAAATACACTGACAGTGGTGTGACTGAAAAATGTGAATGTGAATTGGGGGGTACCTGAACGATTCCGGTGTGGTCTCTGAGATTGAGAAAGGTGACGCCGCCGTGAATCCGATGGAGGGCGACCCATCCGCAGAGCCTGACTCGCTTCCCGACATCACCGGCGGTGATATTGCCACAAAGTGCCGTGCGGCTGACCCATTCCAGGGAACTGTCGGAGGGGGATATGGTTTTGAGATCCCCAGAAGGTATGGGAGGAGGAGGTGGAGACGCCGAGGAAGCAACGGAATAGGAGGAAAAGCATTTTCTCCGGGAGAATCTGGAATCGGCTTTAAGGGAAAAAGGGATCAATCGAGAGGAGAGAAAGCAGGGGAGAAAGCGAGTGGAAATGAGAAAAGGAGAAGAGGCGCGGAAGAAGATCGACGACATGGTTTCTATCAATACCTTATCTTCTTCGACCAAAGACGACGTTTTGAGAGAGGTTTTAGAACGGGAAACTCTCAGCGAAGAGAAGCAGGACGAAAATTGGACTCAGCCTTCACTGAGTGACGACTCTCGTGACTCACTCTTAATTTTTAAAATTTTAATAACATATTAATCTGTTTTAAAAATCTTATCAAATAATGAAATAAACCAGAGATTGTTAGTACTGTTATAAAAGAAAATTTTATTTAAAATTTTATCTATTTAGTTTATATAACTAAAATTTTCAATTAATAAAGTTTATGTTATTTATTTTACTTAGTTTAAATGCGATTTTTTATAACTATTTTTTTCTAAATCATCACATTAACAATTATTTCTCTGATTTGTTAAAATCATTGAAGCCTAATTCAATTTTAAATATCATATATTTCAAATTTAGTTATAAGAACTTCGTAGTTCTTTTAAAGATTTATAGCTTAATTATGTTAGTATGTCATTGTTTAAATAAGTAGTTGACAATTCTCTTGCAATTTATTCGAACGCAAGATGTTGAAATTTTATGAGGTATTTAATAAAAAATTGACCTGTATAATTAAATAAAAATATAAATAACTATATAGATATTGAAACTTTCACATCTAATAATTTTATATAGATTATAAAAAATAATAATTAATTTTTAAAATTTTAAATTATAAAATCAAAATGATTGAAAGAGCTAAAATTTTACTCATTCAATATTATTTTATTTTATATATTCTCATTAAAATATACAACAAGAAATTAATCACCTCAATTATAAATTAGAAGCCTCTCCTTTACTTAAGCACTTTAAAAGCCATACATGGTATGATTCTCTAAACTCAAAACATGTAAAATGTTCTACATGAAAAGTATCAGTGGATAATAATTAATTGAAAAATACAAATGGTTGCTAATTCCATGCCATTGTCACACCTATGTGGGTTCTATTTTAACCTACTATATTTGTTGCATTAAATAGGTTATTTTATAAATATAGGAGTCCATAAAGAATTGCTTTGATTATATAAATTAATACATATTTTTAAATTCTCTAAATTTTATTACTTTATTAGATTGAGACAACTAATAAATCAAGATATGTATTTAATAACTATCTATTTTTTGTTTCAATTAGGCATTCAAAAAATATAAATAGATATACTATAAAAAGTTGGATTATTTTTGTCACGCCCCGCTCGTGGGTCCGGAAAACATTATAATCATCACAGTAATTTCACTATCATAGTCATTTGATCAAAGCATCAATTTATTCTCATACTATTCGTAACAACATCCATCAAAACAACATCAGAGTCGGCACTAAAAATATGACAGTGTTAATTATATGTTTAGATCACTACTTAGAGTTTCCCCATATACAAGAAATAAAATCCCATGTAACGGGAAATAGCACTCTTGCTTCAAGTCTTTAGAGGTGATTCCTCTATCCCATCCTCAGTGTTATTCCCTGAAACGTGAGAGATGTAAGCAACAAGTCCAGTGAAGAGAAACAACAATGACCCAAGCATATATTAACATTAAACATATATGCATATTAAAAAATGATAATCACAAATGCATGTGTAATTCTCTATATTGGGTCATATCTCTATGATGGTTATCCTATTATTGAAATATTATCCCTGTCTTTCGACATTGTCGATCTATACTAGTGCAAGCAACAAACAGTACTTCACTTAAGCTAGCATACCTAATATATATTGTGGCCAAGGCAGGCTCAATACTTCATCAAGCAGGTTTTAGCCCATCTACACCGACAGTCATCACAGACTCAGTGCTTCACCAAGCGAGCTAAGGATCATCTATTTCAATATGCCTATATGATAGTCAATATGCATCATCACACAACAAATTACCCAGACCTAACATGATATGCCCCACACTCGGCATTGTTTTATTCCTCACACAACTTACATGTGTTTCCTATCATGTCCCACATGATTTCACAAATATATAAACATGTTATAACAGAACATAGTCAGATAATGTGCACAAATTAAATAACAGAATTTAAATAACTGGAACGAAAAGAGATAAAAGACCATTTTACCCTTTTTAGGTTTTAACATGGAAACCAAGTAACCATACTTACCACCCACTTATCAATGTTGATCATACCAAAATATTGCATGATTCCCAAAGAAATAATAATTTGGAGACTCACACGCAAAGTGTCTCTCTTCAATTAAAATTCACAATTAACTCCTCGAGCCTATAAATTGATTCACATACTGCGTTTTAAACAGCTAGGCCTCGACTCCCAGACACCATTTATATTAGGGCTGAAACTCGGGTTGAGCAGGCCGGGTTTTGATAAACTCAACTCTAACCCATGTCAAAACATATTGAACCCGACCCGACTTGACCCGAATTGTTAACCCGAGCATGTCAACCCAACTCGACCTGAATTGCTAATACTCTCAATCCGAGAGTTGACCCGGCCCTACCCAACCCAACCCAAACAGACCCGAGTTAGCCCTGAGCCCGAGTTAGACCTGGCTTTCCTTCCTACTTCACGAAGCTACGCCCCCATCTTTCTCTACATTTTTAACAAGATAACTCATATTCATCCAACCAATGCAAGTTCACATTAAAGCATTTATTGTCTTCAATTCTAAAATTCAATATTTCATGAATCCATTTAAAAAAAATACTACTAGTATCCATCAACCTATCAAACATGCAAATATTACAAGTCCCAAATAAAATTGTCATCTCAGGATCTTCTAAAAAACATAAAAAAAATCCAATGACACCATCGTTTTCGCATCCACAACTCTTCATCCAATCATATTATCGCTTTTTTCAACTTTAGTGACACCTAGAAACAGTTTAAGAGTAATATCAGATTGCAACAATAGAAAAACAAAAAAATACTAAATTGCTAAAGATAAGTATCATTACCAGATTCAGCCATAGCAGTATCATTTTCAAGATCATAAACTTCAGCCTCTCCATCCACCTCATCGTCACTTAGGTATCTTTTAACCAATCTAGTGTACAAATAAATGCTTGCACGACCCCATGGCTCAATGAACTTTGGTATTGGCTGATAACTCTACTTCTAGTACTAAATGATGACTCTAAATTGCTAAAATATCCCGAGCCATCATAAAAAGTATAGGAAATTTAGAGCTATTAACTTTCCACCATCTCAAATGTCCAAATTAGATCATCCAGAGAATTTTCTTCATCAAGATATTGGTCAAGCTCCATCATAAAGTCCACATTTTTCTTTCCAGCCCCCATTCTAAAAAATGTTTTTTGAAGAAGTGCTTTCTTAGAACTAGTTGAAGTATCACCCACTGTCTCTGATATATTATCATTGAAAGGGACTGCTTGCTTTTGTAGTGGACAAGAAAAAGAAATATATTCATTGTAAAGTGAAACCATCTCATTTCGAATTAATTCAATATGTTGATCATCATCAAATTTTGAGTAAAATTGTTGATACATAAATTCGACATATCTCAACTTGTAACGGAGATCTAATATCATAGCAATAGCAAACATTACATTTACATTGCATTTCTTCCAATATTTATCGAATTTCTCTTGCATCTTCTTTACCATTGAAGAAATGCACCCATCATCATTCTTCACCATGTCAAGTAATTGAAGTTCAATCTCATACACTTCATGAAAATAGAGATTTGAAGTAGTATATTTTGTCCCCGATAAAAAACTTTGTAGCATTATAAAAAACAAGCAAAAACTTGCAAATTGTTTCAGCCTTTCTCCAATGATCAATTGTTGGAGCAATATTCTTCGCATAAATTGGATCACGCGTATTCAAACGAAAAAATGCACTCCCATATACTAAGGCAGAATCTAACATAAGATATGTTGATTCCACATTATACAAACATCCAAGCACAAACCTTTAGTGGAAGAAATTCCTTCTTGCAAGACGCAACTATCAAACTTTTGCTTACGAGATTGCGATGACCATACATATTTCACGCATGTGCAAATAGCTTCAACCGATGATTTTATCTCATTTAACCATTTTGCAAAATCAAGTTAATAACATGTGCAACACATTTTATATGAAAAAATTTACCCTATTGTAACAAAATTCCTTTTCGAGAAAGAGTCTCAACGAGGTTATCAACGGTTGTCTTGTTGTTTGTTGCATTATCCAATGTGATTGTGCATATCTTTCTCATATCATATTTAGCCAAGCATCTCTCTATCATATCAGCAATAACTACACCATTATGTGGGGCTGAAACCATACAAAAACTAAGTATCTTCTTATGTAACTTCCAATTGTTGTCAATAAAATAAGCCGTGAGACTTAAGTATCTCAAAGTTTGGTTGGAAGTCCACAAATCAGCCGTTAAAAAAATATGCTTACAAGAAGTATTTAGAAACGCTTTCAACTTGCCCTTTTCCAAATGGTAGATTTTCAAAAATTCCTTTCTGACCGTGATACGAGAGATGAATTGAAATTTATGATTGATTGATTTCACAAATCTCCGAAAGGGTGCACAATCAACAGTAGAAAATGGAAGTTCTAGCATAAGGCAAAAGGCCCGCTCCCACTCCATCATCACCATCTTTTTTAACATTGTCAAATTTAAGAATTTTTTGACTCATGTCTTTCACCGGATAAGCAGCACATCGTGCTAAATGACGTTCAAGAGTACTAGTTCCATTTTTAAAAGTGGCTTTATAGCTTCCATGACAATATTTGCAAATTTCCATTAAATCATCACCCTTAGTTTTAGGATCTCTAATAAAATGTTCCCAAACAACTAACTTTACTATGTATCATTTCCTTCGCTTACCACTAGCGGGCACTGAACAATCTCCCATATCCAAAATTTTGGTATTATCATTCGTGGGAGCAATATTGGATTTTAACACCTAATTAAACATTAAATACAATAATCAATCAACTATGAAAATATATAAATACATATAGGAAAAAGAATTAATAATAAAGAACTACCAATGAAAGAAAAAAAAATCTTACTTCAATATCAATATCAATGTTAACATCAGTGTTTTGTGAAGCCATTACACTATTTTTGCAAAGGCACTATAAAAGCAAACAATAAAAAATCACTTCATGTAAAAATTTAATCAATTAGAGTACAAAATCAATTAAATAACTTTTTTGAGGCTAGGAGTTTTCAGAGAACATTCAGCTTTGGGTTCTTGAGAAGAATCCAGACAAGACTCCAAGGTCAGCCAGTCATAGTCTAATTTTGTTGTCTGTAGAAGTTGTAAGCGATAGCAAGGAGGTGTTGTGGGACTGTCAAAAGAGATCTTAGAGGGTGTGGATTTGTGATTACAGCATGAAGCATGGCTGAGAACGAGCAGTCTCAAGCTCAGTTTTAAACAGATCACCACAAAGGCAGCAAGGGCTACGGGCAAACAGTAGTAAAGTATTGTTCATAGTGGCTGAACAAAGAAGAGATCAGGCAGCAGGCTGAGCAGGGAATACAGCCTGCTCTAAGGCAAATCAGTCGCATATGCAGTTTAAATCACAGCAGTAGACCAAGGCATTTTCACCCGATAGTGAAACAATCACATGCTACAGGCATTTGATTTTTTTACACATAAAAAAACCCCACAAAATCATATCAAAAGGAACAGTCAAAAGTACTAAAGTTCAATCAGATCCGAAGGTAGGAACAATTCCAAATAAAATAACAAGCAGCTGAGGAAAAAGAAAAAAAAAAAACACAAATACAGAGCACACGCATAAACAAATGTAGATTGATTTTTTACCGAACCTGTAATTGGACTTTGGAGAAAGGTTGGAACGGAATAAATAACTACAAAGCGTCTGTGGATGAGCAACTAGTGGCGTGCTACTGTGTGAGGGACAGATCTGGGTGTGTCCTCGGATGAGCGATCAGTGGAGTGTGGATGAGCGATCAGTGGCGTACGATTGTGCAAGGCACAGATTTGATGTACAGAGGGTGGCAACGTATGAGGTTTTTCAAATAAAACAAGAAATCGTAGGAGATTCACGGGAGGAAGAAAAAATGGAAGAAGAAGTGGGAGAAGATCAATTCAAAATCGCAAAAGCTTGAGAAGAACTAGAACAACTAAGGATCTGATTCTTCTCTGTACTATGGAATATGCCATTAGGGTTAATCGATGAGTTTTATAATCAAAAGTGGGAGAGAGGAAGTTGAACGGGCGATTGCCTGTTTGTGGAATTTGAAAAAGGGAGTGAGGAAGTCGAATGGGCGATTGTGTGGAGTTTGAAAGAGGGGGAGAGGAAGCGGAACATGCGAACGGCAGTAGGTATGGGATTAGTCGATTAGGGTTAATGTATTAGGGTTTTATACTTTAAGTTATAAATTCGGGTCGGATTTTGTCGGGTCAGGTCGGGTTGAAATTTAAATTCTTCAACCCAACCCGACCTGAATTTTAGACGGATTTTTTTCTTCTTTAACCCGACCAGACCCGAGTTTATAGCTTGTATAACCCAACCCACACTTGTTTTGGGTCGGGTCACCCAAGTCAGACCAAAACCCAACCCAAGTTTCACCCCTAATTTATATGCTTACATCAGTATACTACAACTGATAAAATAATCCCTCACGAATAAGTAGTGTCCAATCTCGCATTCTAGTCCCATTCACGTCTTTTCCATTCATTTAATTTCCATGGGTTTCAATCTAGCCTTTAGAGTTAGTGGTTATCAAATTTTAGAATAAAAATGCAATGCAATGCAATGCATCTCTGAAGAAACGTGTAGCTGAATTTCCTCACCGGAATTTAGAGGTTTTTCTGAAGAAGCTCACAATAAAACAATGTGTAAATAAATTTCTTTGGAAGTAAAACGTGTAAAGATAATTTGTTATTAAAATAAAACACAAAAGTCATATTATAAGACAAAGCCCCCCAACTTCCGAATAAGTTAATATTCAGCGGGTGATGTAGAATAAAATAGAGCAAAAATGTCATTTACAGTCCTTCGTTATTTAGGCACAGGCTTACCCTCCAGTCAGTTAAACCGAGTCGTGTACAAGAACACTTGTAAGAATAGAAACTAAAAGACAAAATTGAAAACACAAGTAGGCTTGTTAGGTGAAAATAACACAGATAATAAACTTAAAATAAGCATTTTTAGCTATTTTAATATTTTAAAATAATTAGGCAAAATGATTGTTTTTCCCCTAAACTTTTCTAAATATTATATTCCATCCTTTTGATTATATTCTAAAATAAAGTTTTCTAACTAAAATAAATTTGCAGTAAGTAAAATCTTGTAATCTTGGAAATAAAAAAAACATTTTACTTAAATAAGATCTATGAAAATAAATTTCAAAATAAACTCTAATTAATTAAAATAACTAATTAAATTTAAGTAACGTGTAATACGTGTTGAAAACACCTCGTAGAGTGAGAGAGCTTTAATGAGAAAACCTTAAGAGAAAATCTCTAGAAAGAGAGTCTAGAGTGAGAAAGTGAGCTAGAGACGGAGTGAGAGAGTGAATCGGTGAAAATGACTGCACCCCTCACCCCTTTTTATAGTTGGGATGAGGTGGTTTGGAGAGTTTAAAAAATATATAAATTTTTTAAATTTTTATTACACTTATTATTTTATCATTTAATATAGATATATAAAAAAACCCTTAAACATGCAAGTGGACACATCAGGGGTCTAGTGGGTAGACCATCCAGTCCTAAGGTATAGCCCTTAAAAAAATTATTATTTTTATTATTTTTATTAATTTATTTATTTATTTATTTTTATCTCCTGTCATACATGAAGACACCTTTCAGATCTACAAGATTAGGCCTTCCACTCCTACTACTTAGTTTTCTACTTTGTTATTTATTTTCTTTTTTTTATCACTTTATCATTATTAAACAATAATATTTTTTTTTTCTTTCCACCATGCAAGATGACACCGTGGGAGTCTATACAGTAGACTCTCCACTCCTATGTCCAACCTATTATTCATGTACATGAAAAATTTATTTTATTTTATTTTTATTTTTATTTTTGACTTTTTCTCTTTTATTCATTTTCAAAAATTCTAGTAAATTAAATTTTATCTGATAAATCTAACTGGTCTATTGGGTTAGGTGTTGAGGACTGGTCTTGTTATAAAAATTTGGAGAGAAAATTACTTAGAAAACCAGACGATTTATGCGAAATCGATGTTTTCCTTCAATCGACGGCATATGTTAGACTTCGGAGATTAGGCGTCTAGAGAACAAAATTGAAAATTTGAAAATATAGAATGGTGCACTGAAATATGGATTAACAGTAACTCTTTCAAAAAAAATCTGAAATTTAAAAATATTTTTAAAATACGATTTTGTAAAGTGAAACTTCGAAGGTCTTAAATAATTAGTAATTTGTGAAATTATTCAGGTGAATCAAAATTTCATAATACTTAGTTTTCCAAGGTCTTTCGTGTGTGCAAGTTTGGAAGTCCAAATACCTCAAATCAGTTCTGAATTAAATAAATGATGTACAAATAAACTACGAGTTTGCCCTTCCAACTTCAACAAGTAGGATCACTGAGCTAACGAGCTCTAATTGGGTCAAACTTAGACTTTTCGGGAAGCCCACGAGATGATCTAAGTATCTAACCATTCATAAAGATTATTAATGGTGTTAATAAACAGTATTAGTCTGATTAAACGACAGGGTATTACATCCTACCCCCTTTGTAACGCCCCGCCCTTTTTCACTCGCCGAAAATCAGAGTCTATTTTTTTTTTAAATAAAGAGTGAGAGAGAGCGGGATGCCAAGATGCGAGATAAGTCCGAGCTTCCAAAGCCCGACCCTTGATTGGCCAACAAAACGTGTGTGTGGACCGAGTCCACTAAAACAATTCATACGCATTTAAGTTATACTTGTGGAATAAACACATTGTGGAAAAATTATATGATTAGAATTACTATCCCTATCCATTAATTAGAAAGGAGGTCAATCACCATATAATAAACTGAACTTAAGTATCCAAACCATCAAACCATAGCAAAATAATATCTAAGTTATTAAAGTCCCAAAGTGCAATTAACTCAAATACATTGTCCAAAATAAAAACTAAATAAAGTAAGCAATAAGCTGCCCAAACTCCTAAGCTTGGCTCCTTTCGTGTCCATCGCCCGTTCCGTTCCCTGTACCATCATCTAAGGTAGAAGTAGGGCGTTAGTCAACGCGCCCAGTAGGTATTCCGATTAGGGTCATACACATGGGATTAGTATAAAATCAGAATAGATACATAATATTAAAATCATGCTATTTCAATGCCATGCCATGGGTGTCATATGCCAATGATTTCCCACCCATCAACCATATGTTAAAACACATTGATAATCCTCTTAATGAATAAGCCACATCAAGGTATTCATTGTCATGACTCCCCACATATGCCTTATCGGTCCCACCAAATGGAGCGTGGACTCCTCTTTCATTTCAAACATCATATATCATTTCCCGTATGTCAATCGGATGCAGTACGGATCCCTCCCCACGTTTGTTTATCGGATATCCCGAATGGAGCGTGGACTCCTTTCATATGTTCCCTCCCATGCCATGCATGAGATGTGAGTGCAAACATACTATTTCATATTAAATTACATAATAGCATTGAAATTCCATTCTTAAAACATAAGTATTTTGATACCCAAAATAGATCATCAAATATAGAAATAAAAACCATCACATGTACATAATCCAAAGTGTTTCAACGAGGTAGGAATCCTACCCACGTCCAAGTATTGTATCCTTGTTGTTTTGTGATGTGACGTGCAACGATTTCGTCAAAACAGATCACACCCCCGCTTGCGAAATCTTTTTACCTTAAATGAATTCCATCATATAAAATAATCAAATTAATTATCCAATTGATTTAAATCATTCCTTACATCCTTCCAATTAAACTTAACCATCTGGAAAAGGAAAATCATACAAAAACTTCACTTTTAAAATCAGTCGGTTATCCGTCCGCTGCATATCTTGCAGACGACAGAAACCCGTCCGCAGACTGTAGAAACCAGTCCCGCGGACGGCAGGAACCTATCCTACAGACTGTAACCCATTCGCAGACAGTACTATACTCAAGTATGTTACCCATCTGCGGACGGTCAAAACCCGTATACCTGTCCGCAGACAGCGCACAACCGTTGTCCGCTACCCGATGTCCGCTACCCGCGGGCAGTCCACAACCGTTACCCGTCCTGCGGATGGTCTACACCCATCCGCGGACGATAAAAACCCGTCCCGCGGACGGTAGACACCCATCCCACAAAGAGTGTAACCTGTCCTACATACATACAAACCGTCTGCAGACCATATAAAATTTCTGTCTGTTACCCGTCCGCAGAGGGTAGAAACCCGCTCCACGGACGGCAGAAACCTGTCCACAGACAACTTTTGTCCAGTTTATTACCCATCCACAGAAAACCCATGTCCAGTTCATTATCCGTCCGTGGACGGTTGAAACCCGTCCCGCGGACGATAAAAACCCGTCCGCAGACAGTGCCATCCGTGATCAGTCCTCATTTTATTTGATGTTTGGCTTGACCTTTTCTTATGAAATTCATTTCTTATATTTAACATATATAATGTCATCCATATATTTTTAAAATCAGTGAGTATGCGCTCCTCACTAACCACACTAGGGTCTTGTCCATTATTCTCCCAATCTTCGTATTACACATAGTTTCGGATCCATTCTTTTCTTCAATCATTTAACCATTTTCTTGGATGTATTTTTCAGTTCATGGCGCATATAACTAGCTGGCCGTCCAAACATCTCAATGAAATATGGACCCCATGGTTTCGGCCATTCCATAGCCGAAACCATGGTTCCCTTAGTTTTCTTAAATTTAATACTATGAACATAAACCTTACCTTCTTTCCTCGTCTCCTTCGTTTCTTTAGGTCTGATCTTCAGCCCTTCTCCTTCCTTAGTGCTTTCTTCTTCCTTCTTTGTTCTTCAGTTTCTCTAAGTGTGAAACCGAAAATGGGAGGGAGAGAAATGAGAAGATCTCTTTGTTGTGTAAGTGATGGATCGGCCAAAGAGGTCTCTTTGAAATCAACCCCCAAACTCCTTCCTTTCTTTGTTAATTCCTCTATTTCCTTGATGCTTTGCTAGCCCTCTAAGTGTTAAGACCAAATGTGGGGGGAGAGAGAGAGAGAGAGGGAGAGAGAGAGAGAGAGAGAGAGAGAGAGAGAGAATTGAGATGGAAAATTCTCTATGGAGGGATCGGCCAAAGAGGTGTAGGTTGAAAGAGGGAGAGAATGAGATGGAAATCTCTATCTTTTTCCCAAAGGAGAGGATCGGCCTTGGGCGTGGTGTGTGTCTCTTGTGTACATCAGCCCTTGACCTCCCAACCACCCTCATTACTCTTAGTCTTTCCCATGTGTCCCTTGGTTAACCAAGGAGACACATGGCTTAAGCTATGGTCTTCCCAACGTGTATGTCTAGGGTTTCCATGAGATGGAAACCCTCCATCTTCTTCTTTGACTTACTTAGAGCCTTTTCATCTTCCATGCAACTCGGTTCACTCCAAACTCACTCTAACTCACTTTATTTTTCTTGAACTCATTTCCATATAACTCAAATGATTGTTAATTTCCAACCCAATGTAATTTAACTCACCCATGGTTGACCTAGTCAACCATCGTAGCCGACCATGTATGTTACCTTAACCATTTGCCACCTCACTTGATGAGGTGGATTTGGGGCCCACTTGGCCATGCCACCTCATACACATGCCACATCACACGTGATGAGATGGATCCCATGTCTTGGGTCTTAATTGGGTACATGACCGATTTAAATTAATCCCTTACCCATTTACTTCCCAAAATCCATTCACTTTGACCCATTGAGTCCCAATTGGGTAATTGACCCAATTAACTACATTTACCCAATTAATTAAAATCAACTATATCTATGATCCGTTGGATCATAATTGGGCCATTGACCCCAATTCTTACCCATCTAAAATCCATTTCATCCATAAATCTTAAATTGAACAAATTAAACAATTTAAATAGTCAAAATCCAATATATTATTGCATTGAAAAATCCGGGATGTTACACCCTTCATCCCGAAATTTTAAACTAAAATGCGTACCCTTTTTAGAGAACAACTCGGGATATTTCTTACTCATTGTTGCTTACAGTTCCCATGTAGTATTCTCCACCCCACGGTGTTGCCATACCACGTTGACTAAAGGAATTGTCTTTCTTCGAAGTTGTCGGTACCAAGTTTCCTTGATCTCTACCGGCTTTTCATCGAAGGTCACATCCTCCACAAGGTCAATATCTTTTTATCACGTGAGAAGGATCAGGTTCATACTTTCTAAGCGTTGACACGTGAAATACATTGTGCACTCGATCCAAATTTAGAGGTAGTGCTAACCAGTAAGCCACTTCTCCAATCTTTTCTAAGATTTCAAAAAGTCCAATATATCTTGGTGACAATTTACCTTTGCGCCCAAAACGTCGAACACCATGTCGCAGTGTGACACGTAAGAATACATGATCACCAATCGCAAATTCCATGGGCCTACGCCTCTTGTTGGCATAGCTATTATGTCAGATCTGTACAGTTTTCAAACATTGTTTGATCACTTCTACTTGTTCTGACGTCTCTCGAACCAAGTGAGGTCCTAACAATGCTTTGTCTCCTACTTCCGCCCAACACAAATGTGATCTGCATGACCTTCCATACAGAGCTTCGTACGGAGCTATTTGTATGCTTGCCTGGTAACTGTTGTTATAGACGAACTAATCAATACCAAATGATCTCCCCAACTTCTTTAAATATCCATTACACAGGTACGCAACATATCTTCTAGGGTCTGGATGGTCCTCTTTATGATTGTTCATCTGTTTGTGGGTGAAAAGTTGTACTAAAACATAGCTAAGTACCCAGCTCTTTCTGCAAACTCTACCAAAAACGTGATACGAATAGTGGATCTCTGTCAGAAACAATGGAGATTGGTACTCCATATAGTTTGATTTTCTCTTTTACATATAATTTTGCCAATGTTGCACCTCCATCGCTAGAAATTGGACACATTTAGTTAATTTGTCCACTATCACCCAAATTGAATCATGTCCCTTGGTTGACTTTGGAAATCCTGTCACTAAATCCATGGTGATTTTCCCATTTCCACTCAGCTACTGGAAGAGGTTGTAATTTTCCAGAGGGTCTTTGATGATCAACCTTGTAACGCACCTCCCTCTAACCACCATCATCAGAGTAATGATACATGAATAATCAGTGGAGAGAAAGGCGAGCGTCACAACGCGAGCCAAGTCCGAACCCGACACTTGACTGGTCCAACTGGTGTGTGCATGATAACATTTGCGCACACACTGATAATCCTGCGGAAATTTAAACCTTTATTCCATTACATAAATAACAACATACATCTGAAAGCAAAATAAGGAGTTCGCAACAATAAGTGAGTCAAATACAAAACTTAATTTACGAATATCTAAGTCTCATTTATTGCCTTCCCCAAAATATACATCATTCTTTTATATATTACATTGTATCCAATAATTCAAAAATGTAAGAAATATAAATCGAGAAATCCGGGCTCCTTTCTTGAATCCATCTCGATCGCAATCGTCTACCATTTAGTCTGATCCCATCTCCATCTCTTAAACCTGCATGCAAATTTGAGGGGGGAAATTTACGGGCTTAGTCAACTCGCCCAGCAGGAATTCTGATCATAGATATGCACTAGGCATCAGTATAATAAGTATATTTGTGCTTACATTTTCATACTTAAGGAAAATCACATGTTACAAATCTTATACTTTCTCAAATCTCAATCATATATTATTATAATACATTTCTCAAAACCATTTCCTAAATCATAGCGGAAAATCCTTCCTCTAAGTCATACTTAAGACTGTTTCTCAATCATCATCATAGAAAAATTTTATTTCAAAACTGTAATATATATTTCAAATCCCCATTTATATCATTAAAAATGTTCCATCTCATATTACAAAACCCACTGTACATAAATACATTGTGTTTCATTTATAGAAAACCTCATAATCTTTTCATCATAAAACATATCATGTTTCATAATATTCCTAATACAACTCCCAAAACATTATAAGAAAATACTTAACATTTTACTTTACACATCATCATTTTAGGAGTTCTTCTATATACCATTCTCATATTTCATAAGTTATAGAAGGTCCATCTCTAACTCACCATACTCATCTCCTACATTCTCAACTTATATCATATCACACCTTCTCTCCTTAATCATCTTACCATTCACTAGATTCCAACTACCACTTCCTTGTTGCATTTCTCATTTTACATAAGTACTAAATTGCACATATATTTTATCATTGCCCATAACATACTCATACTCACTTCATAGTCCTCCCGTTGAGGGATTTATTCGTTTATATAATCGTTTAGTCTTATTTCCATTCCATATTTTGCATGACCAACAATTTAACCGACGTACCGGTGGAGTGTTGCCTCCAATACTTTCATTTATATGACCATCAATGTAACTGGTGTACTGGTGGAGTGTTGCCTCCAAGACTATTTGTTATACAACCAACAACTTAACCGGCGTACCGGTGGAGTGTTGCCTCCAAGACTCATTTCATATACGATATAAGGTTGTACTCAAGTTACCAACCTCTACTTCTTTCATTGCCAAACCAAGATCCTATTATACCTCATTTACATTTTCGGGGTGTTCCAAATATCACAATACACATCTCAACACACGTAAATCCCGTACAATTCATATAAACCTACTTGTTTTCCTAACACCCATTTCCAAATGTCTCGCAACTTCATATCATCTTAATACATTTCCTATGGAACATACTTGATTCATCACGTAATTCCTATAATTCCTCCAGAACACTCTCATTGCATTTATTCTTATAAAGTATATTTCATCATATCTGTTGGCCTAGAAGTTAAATCTGCCTCACTTGAGTCAGACTGAGTTGTCAATTCCGTGACTGTGTCCGACTGCGTCCTGAGCTGTCAATTTCTTTGACTGAGTCGTGACCGTCTACGTGTCCAAGACCGCGACTCTGGAAGACCTGTATAGTCAAATCAAGTTTGAAGTTTTAGAAGACGCCTCATTTGGAAGGCATCGAACCGAAACTGAAAGAACTTCATGAATTCCAACCAACACAGGTATTTGGACTTTAAGAATGACGTAGAATACCTACACTTACCATTTGAATAAACCTTAGAATCCATAATTTAGAATTTGGTAAAACTTATTTGGATTTCTTAGGTTAGGTGAATTTTGCTCTATTTTGGACAAATTTTTATCCTCTCAAATGTGCTCAAGTATTTATTAAACCTCTGAGGATTTTATAGATCACTCAAATAGCTTTTCAAAAAATCCAAGAACATCCAATTCTAATATATATATATATATATCTCAATGATCTTTTCAACGAGCCCAAGAACTCCCAAAACTGAATTCGGGAACCCAAGTTATGGTCGTTTTAATGGAGGTATACAAAACTATCGAGATTCAGTCGGCTGAACTTTATGTTTAAGTCGACTGAAAGTGCTGCAGATTGATCTTTTCAGCCTCAGATGAGATTCAGTCGATTGAATTGTGCCCAAATATTTCAACGTTATTTCTGGACATTTCAGTCTACTGAATTTTCAAGTTCGGTCGACTGAAATCACAACGAGAAGTTTTTAACGGTTCTATTCTTATGATTTCGACTTCCAACGGCCATATCTTCAAGAGGGATTTAAATGTATGACCTTAGGGCATTCCAAAGGTTGATCTTTGATGAGCCAAACACTATCTAACATTCTCCAAGACTCTTAATTATTCTTTGAGCATCAAAACTCCATAGTTATACCATCATTGCTCTAAAACAATTCTCAAGCACATTCAAAGCACTCATAGGCAAAATCTTTTAGCATCTTAGGCACAATCTTGAATGTGTCATTGAGAAACACTTTAGGGAAAGATTGATCAATAGGAAAATCAAATATCATCCCTAAGCCTCTTTTTCCAAAGCTTACAAACTCTATAGTTAAAATACTCTAAGGTTTGAATCTTAATCTCAAACACATTCAAAGCTCTCATAGGCATATCTTGAGCATCTTATGCTCTAAGTTGAATGTGCTAAGTGGAGATTCTCTATAGGGTCTTAATCTTCATAGGAAAATCATTATCTACCCTATACCTCCTTATTACTATCTTGGTTAGACTTCATTGGAGCATCTATATCAAGCCAAGAAGAGTATGACATTCAAGAACAAACCAAAGCTACTTAAAGTAACAAGAGGCTAGTGTTTTTGGCAACATTCTACAACTTTCATTATTCATTGAGATAATTGTAACTGTTGGTGTAACCCTTGTCAAATCTAAGAAAGGTGTTTTCTTGGTGTATGTTTATCTTATGTTCGATCTCTACCCGTGAAAGAGATCAAGGTTGTAATGGTAAAGTCTCTACCTGTGAAAGAGACCACAAGAGTTGTAATAGGTTTCTTCTCCACCCATGAAGGAGGAGGTTAGTAAAATTCTCAAGTGGTGTACTTGAGGCGTGGATATAGGCAAGATTGCCGAACCACGTAAAAATCATTGTGTCACAATTCTCTATCTCTTCTCATCTCTTTCACCTTATTTTGTGCATTTGCTTTAGCTCATATCTTACTAGACACATAATTTGCTTAAACTTAATCTTGCTTGTAAATCACCTTTAGAATATTAATTGAGTAAATTTGTATTGATTAATCATTAAAGCGCCCAATATTTAAATAGATTTTAAAATTTCTCAATATTCTTATTCACCCCCCTCTAGGACTATTCTAGACATTTGGTTACCTTGACCAACAATATCAATATATGGAATCACATTGAATTGTATATACAAAAATACCTTCCATGTATAGTATAAAACTGCCATATTATACTAACATCCTATTCATTGAATAGAAAACTATTCATAACACATTTTCTTTATTCATTTACCAAATTCATAATCATATTCATCATATATTACCAAAATCTCAAAATCAATCTTATTTGTTAATAAGGAAATCACAGTGATATAATACAACACCCAATGCTTCAACAGAGTAGGAAAACCTACCTGATCCTAGCCGATTAGTGAATGAAGGTAATTCACAAACTACTCGTTCGATTCCAGGTTCCCTTTTTGACCCTTCTTTGGTTATACATACATGTCAAGCATGAAAAGTACATCATTATACTTAGTTTGATCAAACATCCCACTAAATTAACTTAAAATAACCTTAATCAAGGTTTAGATCTAAATTTGGTAGAGTTTGGGGGGTCCAAACAGCCCATTGAAAATCAGACTTGAAGACTGAAAACTATCTCAACATTGTCTGGCCTATCGATCAGCAGTGTCGATCGGTCGCTCATACTGTAGGTCTGCTACTTTAATTTGATCTCTAATCGATCGATCGGAAGAGCGATCGGTCGGCCACATACTTGTAGCCCATTCTTTCACACTATCCAACGATCGATCAGAAGAGCGATCGATCGCCGATCGCGAGAGACGTACTCTTTCAGATTTTCCGTGTTTTCCCCTTTTTATTTTTTTCTCACTCCAAACTGCATTCTGGACAAAATTTAAGCATCCTATCATGCTTCTCTAACTCTAAAATACAGTAAAATCATCGTACCTTGAAAGATTTGGGGGTTTTGATGATGGATGAACTTGAGCTCGGGTTTGAGCTTCCTATTTCTTCTTTCTTTGGCTCCCTTGCTTCGGATCTTTCCTCTTTCTTTCTCCTTTTATTTTCTTCCTCCTCTTTCTTATTCTCTTCTCTTTCCTTTGTTTCCTTCTTCCTCTAGTTTCGTCGGATGGGGAGATAGAGGAATGGAGGAGATCGTGTGAGGGGAAAGAAGAGAAGAGAAGAGAAGGGAGGAGAGGGAGAGAGCGTCGTTGATGGAGAGAAGGGCAATGAGAGGATCGCACGGGAGGGAGAGAGGAGAGTGCTGCATGAGAGGTGAGGGAAAAAAAGAGAATGAGGGATCGGTGGGATTAGGGAATTAAAGAGAGAGAGAGAGAGAGTCATTTTTTTCTCTACCCTTGGTTGCCCGAAATCAAAGTGGGTGGGTGGTGTTGCATTAAATGCAAGGAGGGTGATAGTTAGAGGTTATGTCATCCCATGCATGCCACATCACCACACCTTGCCACGTCATCGCCTATGTGGTGTCTTCGCCACATCATTAATTGATCTCCATTTATTAAAATCCATCCCATCAAATGTTATTAAATTTAATTAATCACTTAAATAAATCAGCCTTAATCCCTCTAATTTAATTTTTCAATAATCTCATTAATTAATAACTCCTCTTTCCAACCTTGTTAACTAAAATCTACCATCCCATTATTTATTAGCACTCTCATCAAAATCATGTCGTCTCATATCTATCTTTAAGGAATGATTATCTTAATATCATCGGTCTAAGAT
The DNA here is from genome assembly GCA_022113865.1 of Chimonanthus praecox. Lineage (NCBI taxonomy): Eukaryota > Viridiplantae > Streptophyta > Magnoliopsida > Laurales > Calycanthaceae > Chimonanthus > Chimonanthus praecox. Next base: position 17,469,500 of record CM039090.1, read on the forward strand.
TTCGGGGTGTTACAATCCTTCACTTGTTGACAGGTCAAACACTTAGACACAAATTCCGCTACTTCTCATTTCATTCCACTCCATATGAATTGTCTACGTAAATCATGGTACATTTTCGTACCTCCCGAGATGTACTGCAAATCGTGAGTGGTGGAATTCTCGAAGTATTTCTTCCTGACATTTCTCTATTTTAGGCACAAATAACCTATCATTACAAATTAATCCTCGATCGGATTTGACCTTCCAACCTTCCGTTCCTTTTTTTGGGTCAGCTGCATCCGAATTTTATGAGTCTCTAGGTCTCTTTGTTGTACTTCCAACACCTTATCAATTAGTGCGGGCCATACTATTTCATTATGTACTTGCATTGATTCACCATTTTCAATCATCTGCAAGTCATACTCACCAATAGTTTTTAATATGTTTTTTTCCAAGGATGTCATACATGCCACATTGCAATAAGATTTCATACTCAAAGTGTCTGCTACTGCATTTGTCTTGCTTGGGTGATAGGAGACATCAAAGTCAAAATGTAACGACCCAGAGTTTTAACTTTGGGGGCCATTGTATTTCTCTTGAAATGTTATAAATGAATTTTGGAGATTTAAAATCAATTTTTGAGATTTATGAAAATCGTGATATTAATTAACAAAATTAGAGAGGTGCTTAAGTAATTAAGTGAGAATTAAGAAAGACTAAATTAAGTGAGAATTTAATTAAATAATTTTGAACGAGGTGGAATTTATATTATAAAAATTTATTGGTGATGTGGCAAAGCATAGTGAGGTGTCATGCGACATGGCAATGACAAGAACTCCAACCAGCCGCCATCCCTTTGCATTAAATGCAAGGTCACACCTACACTCCGCCTCATTTGTTTTCGTTGACCCCAAGCCAAAGAGGGAAAGAAACAAAAGAGGAAAGAAAAAGCTAAAGCTTTCCTCCCTCTTTTCCTCTACTCCATACGGTGGTGCCATCCCTCTCCTTCCCTCTTCCTCCATTGGTTCACTCTCTCTTCTTTCCTCCATTTTCCATTGTTGATACATAAAGGAAGAAAACAAATAGAGAAGGAAATCTGAAGCAAGAGGAGTATTCCTCTCTTTTCCTCCCTCTCCAATCGGTGGTCTCTCCCCGCTTCTTATCCTTCCTCTTTTTTCCCCATCTCCATTGAAGCTCAAGGAAGAAGAAAACAAAATGAAGGCAAGAGGAGTTTCAAATTGGAGCTCAATACACACTCACCAATGAAATTCCCAATTTTTAGAGGTATGTAATGTGTAGTTTGATTTGTGCCAAGGAAATCTCATTAGAATGAAATAAAGATAGAAAATTCATGTTAGAATCGACTAAGAGTAGAAAAACTAAGAATGTGGAGAGAAAAATGTGTAAAGGAATCAAAATGGGAAAACACGAAAAATCTGGAAAAATGCACCTGCCGCAGTCCCCGATCGATCCGTTAGCGAGTAGTTAAAAAGTATAGAGCCCTGATCCAAAGACTTGAAAAGTTTTGAGCGACAGTCCGGTGTCCCCGATCAATGGGTGTCACGGATCGATCGATCAAAGAGCGACCTAAAAAAGACAGTTTTTCCAGTTTTAAAATATGAAATTTTGTTGATTATCTGGGTCCTTTAGAAGTATTCAAAAGTGTACCAAATTTAGTTCTAAACCTTGATATAAGGTCTTTATAAGTTAAATTAGTGGGACAATGATATACTTTTCATATTTAACATATGAGGAAATGAAACGAAGATCAGAGATCAAACCCGATGTCGAACATGCCATTTCACGATTCATTTCTCTCCGTCGATTATCTCCAATCAAGTAGGTTTTCCTACATCTTTGAAGTACAATGGTTGTGAATCTAGTATTTTAATTTACCGTTACTATGACAAGTTATGAATTGATTTTCTGATTTAAAATCATGTGATTATGTTTATATTTTAAAATGATTTGAGATTCATGAGACATTGGGCTGTTTTTTAAACATATGATATATTTTTATGTATAAAAGAGATTTGATATTATATGATGACCATGTTTTGAACTTATAAGATGCAATAAGATTTGTCATCGTGGAACATTCATATACCTTATGCATGATTGCATGGGATGAGAATTGTACGAATATTGGGGTGAAGAGCTCCTGGGTCAGAAAGAAACCCCGAAATGAATACTATAATAATGTTGGGCTATAAAGCTCTAGGGTCAGAAAGAAGTTTTGAAAACCTGCATGGGGCATGATGAGGGCATACATTGATCATGACACCCATTGCATGACATTTCATTATAAATGTGAAGTTTAAATTTTGACTATGATATCTTTATAAGTAAATGGAGATGATTTTGATATGAGATTTTCTATGATGAGTTCATTTAGGAGAATATGATGATTTTACAGTTACATGCTTATTACATGATTTTACTATAACACTCCTATGTACACCCCCTTATCCCTTTGATCGGAACTCCTTCTGAGCGCGTTAACTAAGCCCAAATTTCCCCCTTTAGATGTCAGTGCAGAGCAAGGCAAGGGAGGTGAGGCTAGACCAAGTGGGAACCAGACATGACCAGATGGATGCAAAGGAAGGAATTATGATTAAGATAATCTCCTTTGATATTTTGAAAAAGATGTAATTCATAGGAGTGTAAACGTTGAAATGTAATATTTTGATTAACTCCTAGTTGTGCGATTTGATATTATTTGTAATTGACTTATGTGAATCCTTATGTTTTTGCTTAAGATATGAATGATTATGTTCATGTATTAAATGTTCAAAGTTTCCGCAGGTTGTGCTAGCATGTGCAAAATGTCATCGTGGGCTTGTACCACGCATGTGCTAGGTTGGGCCAGTCGAGGGTTGGATCTACAAACTCGGACTCTTCTCGATTGTGGCGTCTCCTCCCTCTCCACGTAAATATTCTTATTTTATCACTCTGATCATGGTGGGAGAGGGCGAGGTGTCACACAAAATCACCAAGGTACTCCATCTATCGCATTTATCTCATGTTTAACTCCTTCTAAGTGAACAAGTACTTGAGACTATGATGGTTAGATTATATTGAAATGCTCACCATATAGAATGTCTACCAATTTTCAAGGCAAAGGCAACAACTGTCAGTTCTAGATCATGAGTTGGGTAGTTTTGCTCATGTCCTTTGAATTGTCTGGAGCTATAGGCTATGACTCTGTCGTCTTGCATTAATACATAACCTAATCTATTATTTGAGGCATCGCAATATACAACATATCGTTGTCCTTGCTCAGGAATTATTAACACTAGAGAGGTAGTCAATTTCTCAAGTCTCGCTCCATTCAAACTTTACGTCTTTTCGAGTCAATCTGGTCATTGGCACAACAATCTTAGAGAAATTCAGTATGAATCTCATGTAGTAGCCTGCCAAACCTAGAAAACTTTGGATTTCAAAGACATCCTTTGGTTGTTTCCAATTTATTACTACTTCTACTCTAGCGGGATCTACCATTATTCCATTTGCAGTTACTACATGACCCAGAAATTGAACTTGAGATAACCAAAATTCACACTTACTGAATTTGGCATATAACTGATGGTCTCTCAAGGTTTGGAGCACAATTCGCAAATGTTGCTCATGTTCTTCTTCCGTCGAAGAGTAAATTAAGATATCATCAATAAATACTATCACAAAATTTCCCAGATATGATCGAAAAATCCAATTCATTAAATCCATAAAAGTGGCCAGTGCATTCGTTACTCCAAAATGCATAACTAAAAACTCATAATGCCCATACTGACTATGAAATGTTGTCTTGGGAATATCCTCATCTTTCACCCTTAATTGGTGATACCCCGATCTCAAATCAATTTTGTAGAAACATCTAACTCCTTTTAATTGATCAAATAAATCATCAATTCTGCGCAATGGGTATTTATTATTAATTGTCACTCGATTCAAGTGACGATAGTTGATACATAATCTCAATCATGGTAACAAATATCGGCGCTAAATTTCAATTTACCGCGATTTTAACGGAAAAATACCGTTTTCGCGATAAAAACCGCTATTTATCGGCTCTACCGTTTTTATCGTTATTTTTCCGTTAAAAACGCATACATAAAGCGAGAAATGAAAATTTCGCGTGTTTAACGCGTGTTTAAGGAAAGTGAAAAGCCGGAAAAACTAGAAATGGAAGTGGGGCGGGAAAAACTGGAAATGGAAGTGGGGTGGGAAAAACTGGAAATGGAAGTGGGGCAGGAAATGAAAATCTCGAGCTGATTTTTTTCTTCAATGCCTAATTCTATGCTTGCCGCCCCAACTTGGTTGTTTATCTTTTTCATCTCTTTTCACTTTCAATATTTAAATCTTTTTTACATATTTATCAATATAAAAAGTAGATTAAATTAATTTATGTTAAAATTTTAAATAGTGAAATATATATCTACGTAATATAGTTTTAAATTTATATATAAAATTTTATAATTTAAAACTAGCCCATGAATCGCAGAGGATATAGATTAAATTTTCTTTTTTTATTTTAATTAATTTTAACATAAGTTGTAAAATAAGAATCAACTTTAAAGAAAATAGCACTATCGTAACCAAGTTATAAAAATAATATTAACATGAATACTCAAATCTTAATGTTAGATTAATAAGTAGTAAACATTTAATTTTATTGTAGTGTTAATTTATTTGAATGGTTCAATTTAAGAGGTGAAAGTGGATGTTAAAAAAAAATGGTTGATAATAATATTTCGATCAATATTTCATGTTTATTTAGTAAGAGTCACATTTTTGTGAAATGAGAAATTTCAATCTATTTGAAAATTTTCAATTCATTCTTTTAATAATTTATAAATTAAAGCTAGATAGCTTTTTTGTTTTTAAAGACCAAGGTGTCCAAGTCTCTTAGAGCACTTGACATCAGCCAAATAGATGATAAAATCATTTAAAAAAAAAAAAAATAGACCCCTAGAGGCTTGTTATCAGCCAATTTTTTTTATCTTACCATCAATTGTCAATCACACTGAATAGAAAATCAATTATAAATTAGGTTTTTCATAAAATTAAGCCCAATTCTTATGATCTTACAAATCATAATTAACATAATTTATTTAACCTATTTTCTTTTAAATCATCTATCTAAGAATATATCTTTTCAAATAATTATGTTCATATGTAATTATATTAAACTATAATTAATTTAAAATAGAAAATATTGAAATTTTGTAATTTATAAATTTTTGAAGCCATTAAAATTAGAAAAGAATCAAGAGACCCTTTTTACTTGGATAATTGTGTATTTTAATGTTATTTTGATATTGGGAGACTTTGATATAGAATTTATTTAACATTGAACTCATGTAGAATTGTATGATATTTTTTATGAGAATTATTTATTTATTATTTTTAAATATTTATATTTTCTGTGAGATTTTCCCGTTAAATTCCGGATAAAAACTTGAGAATCTGAAAATATCCCGATATTACCAATTGCCGTTAATATCCTGAGAACGGTATTTGTGACATTGATCTCAATGACCCATCCTTCTTTTTGATAATTGTAAGGTGCTATGGAGATGGGTAATGTTTCACGTTGTAGGTCTATAACAAACTTAATTTTTTGGCATGGAGGTAAACCACTCAACTAATCAGGAAATATATCCTCAAACTCACATACCACCCTAGGCATTTCAGAGCCTACACCTCCTACGTCACCCCATTCCATATCATCTATTGTGTGACCCCGATGCATACTCAGCCCATAACTTTTGACATTTTGTTCTTCACAAGGTTTCAATTTCTCCATAAATTTACTTTTGGACAAAGAACTTCCTAACATGGTTCTCTTAGAACAATCTATCAACACTCTATGGTTGGTAAGTCAATCCATCCAAAATATGACGTGAAAACCGTCATATCTAATACGTACAAATCAGAGGTTATATCTAATCCTCCAAGGTTCATTACACATGATCTACACATGTGATTGCCAACACCTTTTGCCCTAGTGGTGAGTGTACTTCTAACGGGTTATTGGTGCGGTCTGACTTTAGGCCCAAAGTTTCAACACATGAAAAAAAGATAAAAGGACGAGAGGCACTAGTATTAAACAATACATGAACTGTGCAACTAAAGAGGGGTATCGTACCTTCCATTACTGCATGTTCCATAGGCCCATTCAACGAAGATCTAATAATGTAAACTCTTCCCTGAGTCATTGGACATCCATGTCCTTCTGCCTACCCAGGCCTCTACTGCACACTTACTGGTGCCACTGAATCTCTGAAATCTTGGGTGTTGCCGCACTGTAAGATTGTGTCGGTGGAGGATTTTGGCATGAACCTCCTACCCTATCCGCACTCTTTAGGTAGGGGAAACTCACCATAAAGTGCCCTGGCTTCTTGAAGTAGAAACACTGCCTTTCTTTGCTCAGCTTAGGGTTAGGACACTGCCTTGCCGTGTCTTTAGGTTGATCACAGGTATAGCAAATAATCTGCTTTGGTGCAAACCTGCTTGATTGCCTGGTCGATTGCTTACTCTTCTTGAAAGAGAATCCCTTTGACTGGAACCTTCTGCTCTTATCAAAGCGGGGTGGCTTCTGAGAATTTCCTGCTTGAGAAGGACCATCATTCCTTCCATCAATAAAGTCAAATCAAGAATGCTCGCTCTATGGCCTCATCCAAACTGGTAAGTCGTTGGGCAATTACTTGGCGTTGCAGGAATGGTCGAAGTCAGCACTCAAAGTGTCGGAATTTTTCGGCCTCGTCTTTAAGCACACGAGGAGCGTATTGGGAAAGGCTGATGAATTTGGCCACATATTACGCCAAAGAATCACTTCCTTGCAGCAGGTTGAATAACTCCCGTTGTTTGGCCTCTCTCACCACAGAAGGGTAAAGGTGTCCTAGTAATGACGTTGAGAATTCCGCCCAAGTCATTGGAATCCCGTTACGGGCTGCATTATTCCCCTCCCACCATTTGTTTGCATCTCCGGCCACTTGATAAGTGGTCAATGTCACTCTCAAATTATCTGCGATAGCTAGAATGTCAAACATTCGGCTAATCTATATTAGCTAGTTTTCTGTAGTCATTGGGTCCACTTCACCTGAGTAAACTGGGGGCTTTAGTCCCCAAAAGTCTTTAAGAGCAGCAATTGCTCTTTCCTCATGGTTTCTCATAGGAGGTGGCCGTCTATCCTCAACGTCTCATATAGTGCTTCTTGATCCACATGAGGTGGTTGTGGATGAGGTACAAAGTTTTCTCCCTGATCCCTATAGCTTCTAGTAGCTCTTAACATTTTCTGTAAATCATAACAATAATGTTTAACAATAATCTTTAAACATAAATTCATAATCATGATCGAATGCAAGATAAAGGAAAGGCCAATGCTTTTATTTATAATACACTCATGTGGTCATAGTAGTTATGTTACAACAATATACATAAAAAGACCACATACAAATACTTCTGGCTAGTCCTACTAACTAACCATGTACTAGTCTGTCTACTCTAATGCACAGTAGAAGACATAGCTTCGTTCCCATAAAGGGGCACAATTCTATTTCATGACCGTGCTCTCCACAGAAGTCATACTGATAGTTATCCTTTTTGAAGGGACAATTTCCCTTCGCATGCCCAATCATAGCACAGATTGGACAAATTTGGTCATGTGAATAAGGTCAATAGTCAGCGGTGTGTCCCATCTGCTTACAAGTCTGACAGGGAGCCAACTGGAAGGACCCCAAAGATTCTAGTGATGGTGGTATCAATGGTGTATAATTAGGAGATGGTGGGCAAGATTCAGAGGAAGATGAGATCTCTATGATCTCCTCTGGTTTTGGGGACCACATCCGTATACTGGAATCACTTTCGGATGAAGGGTCTGCCACAAGTCTCTTTCCTTTTTCATTGTTCGTCCAATTGCTAGTATAGGGATCTGATTGACGCTGCTTGCCATGTCTATTCAAAACAGTCATCAGATCAGAAAATGAATAATAATTAGTCAGAGCATAATATGACAAATAGCAAGGCCAGGGTCAAGAATATCTCTACCAAAAAACTCTTTCCTATTTTAAGTGTCCCTATTCTAAACATGTAATTCCTTTCACAGTCATGAACGAAATCTCTAATATCAAGTTGTCATGCTTCACCCCTTGTGGGTCTAAAAAATGTGAAAAAAAAAAAAATAAAAAAAAAATATATATATATATATATATATATTATAATTATTATTTTAGCATTTAATATAGATATATAAAAAAATAGTAAACATGCAAGAAGACACATTAGGGGTCTAGTGGGTAGACCCTCCACCCCTAAGGTATAGCCCTTAAAAAAATTATCATTTTAATATTTTATTAATTATTTTTATTATTTTATTATTATCATTATTATTTATTTATTTATTTTTATCTCCCATCATACAAGAAGACACCTTTGAGATCTACAAGAGTAGACCTTCCACTCCTACTACTTAGGTTTTTATTTTTTATTTTTTTACTTTTTTATCATTATTAAACAATAATATTTTTTTTTTAATTTCCTCTATGCAAGAGTGGTAAAATCAAGTGCTTATTTTTTTAGTGAATATATTTCATTATATGATTTAATGTCATAATTATGCTCTCATCAATAGAACCTTCTTTATATTGTTTGTCAATTTTTAAGATATAAAAGGGGTGACCATTTAGACACTCCATTTCAAAATTGTGTATGAAAATTACCATTTTACCCCTCAATTTGTTTTAAAAGATGATTCCTTTACACAAAACTGAGGGGCAAAATGATAATTTCATATAAAATTTTGAAATGAAGTGTCTCTTAAAAGAAAAGTGGAGTGTCTAAATGGCGACCCTATAAAAATTGTGTAAGTATTATTTTTTTTTTAAAGAAATGAACTATATTAGTAAAGATGATTAACAAAAAGAAATGGGGTAATGATCCATGTAGTATGAGTTTTCACCGTCGTACACTACCTTTAAAATTAAAATACCATTTTATCATTATTTTCTTCTTTCTCTCTCTTCCCTTTTTCAAAAGGAGAGGGCAAATTGATCTTTTTCTTTTAATAGTGGTACAAAATGATAAAAACTCACAGTGCACGGATTATTATCCAAAGAAATATAATAATTAGGATACTTAAATCCAATCTATTTGGATAATATAATGAATTTGAAAGGGAGTTGGGTCGAGTGAGTTGATGAGTTAGACTACCATCTAAGTAATGATATTATCTATTTATAAACTTAGATCTATAAATATAAATGATATGAAACTGACTTTCATATAAAATTAATCAAATAAGTACGAATTCCATTTAGTAAAATTGTCATACACTGTTAACCCTGGTAAGTTTCGAAGAGATCAATTTGATACATTTAATCAATCGCACCAATTAAATTAAAATTCACTTTAATTAATCTCATTCGCAGTTCGAGTTTCAAGTCTCAACTAACTACTCGGCACGATTTTCTCGATTTCTCTTCCTGACGTGGGACTAGAGACCGAACCGATCCAACCGTTCCTCTTTATCCCTTCTTTCCTGTTTTCATCTCAATTTTACTTTCATTTTCTTTTTAAATGTTTGCAACGGTCAAAAGATTTCACAACGGTCACTTCCTTTTTTTTTTCTAAAAACTAGCCGTTGGTAGCTCCCTAGAGATCTCTAAATCATCATCGTCCCTGATCTCCTCAACTCCTTTCTTTCTCTTTCTCGCTCTGTTCTTTTTGAAATTTATTCCATCTTCAAACATCCAGTCATCAACATTTCCTTTAATTTTTCTTACTTTCGTTCGAAGATCGGATTCTCAAGAAAAAACATGGCGTCATCTTCAAACAGATCTCCAACCCCCATTTTAAGCAGAACAAATCCAATTCCTAGAACTCTAGAAAACGGCAATGGCATTCGTAAAAGTTTCAGCGGACATCCTTTATCCAGACCTTCAATTACAGCTGCGCCGAGAAGCTTCAATCCAGCCACTCCGGCAAATAGTCCTTCAGGTACATGAACCATTGATTTTTTTTTTTTAATTAGTTTTAATATTTTGGTTCTTGAACTGGTTTTTCTTATCTTCCTCTGATCTTGGAAATGCAGATTTTCCTCACAAAAACTTTGGTTCCAAAGATGGGAGACGTGCTTCATTTGACCAGAAAGAAAATGAAAGGGATCGAAACAGCTTGAATTCAATTAGATTGAAGTCACCGGTCATCTCAAAGGGGATGAAGAATTTCATGGCTCCTACGATTTCTGCTGCTTCAAAATTCACAGCTTCACCGAAGAAAAAGGTATTGGCAGAAAGAAACGAGCCAGTCTGGACTCCGACTTCTGATGTGAAATCTCCTCTTCCCAGCATGACTTTTATTAAATCATCTGAAGATGAAGATATCGGATCAAAATCAGAATCGGATCTTGGTTCTCAGGTAACTCTGGACACCCCACAAATTCCTGAAAATTTATCTAAACCAAGAAGCATTGATCTTGACTCTAGAGAGCATTTGGGCTCCAGTTGCTCGCCTGATTTAATTTCAAAGGAGTTTTCTGAAACCAAAACGATCACGTCAGAGACGATAACATCCATTTCTGATTGCCCCAAACCCCCCGAAGTTTTATCTCATCCAAGAAAAATAGACTTTGAATGCAACGAGCAAGTGTGCTCTTCTTTGCGTGTTTCAGATTCTTCTGACATTGATCCATCTCTTCCACCTTATGATCCCAAAACAAACTATCTTTCACCAAGGCCCAAGTTCCTTCACTACAAACCCAATCCACGAATCGAAGTTTTTCTAAACAAAGAAAAGGGTTTTGATCCTGGGGAGGGTAAAACTCTTGAAGACAGCTTCACCTCAGAAAGTTGTTCAGATTCTGAACAAATTGAAGAAACCCAATCTCCAAAGGGTAAAAATCTTGAAGACAGCTTCACCTCAGAAAGTTATTCAGATTCTGAACAAATTGAAGAAACCCATTCTCCAAACTCTGAAACAAATTCCTCCAATGCTTGTTCCTCAGAACTTAAAGCTGAAAATGATGAGGAACCTCATGTTTCAGAACCCAAATCAGATAGCTATAATTCACATTCAGAAACTCCATTAGAGGATACGGTGATTAAAGCTAATGAGATTCCGCGGAAGAGCTCTCGCTCTTGTACAAGACCCAAATTTGTGTCATTCCTTTTGGTTCTCATCACTTGTCTATCTTTTTCTGTAACCGATTCTCCAGTTTCTTCTTCCATTTCCACATTCAATGATGACCTGTTCCCTACAACATATGTCCTGGCACCAAATGTCCTAAAGGAATTATATCTCAGTGATCCATTTCCAAAGATTGCCGAGTTTGTGGGTGCAAATGTCGAATGCGTATCTTACAATTTCAGGCACTGGTCATTGAGCTCCATCTCTTACTTAGCTGGGATGACTTATTTTCCAAGAAAAGGAGAATCTGCTTTGTTCCATTTCATGAACTTAACGGATTCAAACACTGACATCAGTGTGAGCAAACTGCCATCTGATGTGACCCAAATTGAAGACATTGGTGAAAAACAAATCAAATCAAATGAAGAAGGAACCAGCGGTGCAGTAGAACAGCTTGACCTAGATACTCATGAGACCATCCATGAAGAGCTAATTGAAGAAACTGGTGATACGGTAGTAGAAGAACCTTCTATCCATGAAATGGTTCATGAAAGCAAACAAGCAGTGAAAAAACAGCTTGGCCTAGATACTCAAGAGGCCATCCATGAAGAGCTAAATGAAGAAACTGGTGATACGGTAGTAGAAGAACCTTCTATCCATGAAATGGTTCATGAAAGCAAACAAGCAGTGAAAGAACAGCTTGGCCTAGATACTCAAGAGGCCATCCACGAAGAAATTGGCGATTCGGTAGTAGAAGAACCTGATAGCTATGAAGAGGTGTCTGAAGAACTAAATAAGATCATCGAACCTGCTATCTATAAAGTGGTGACTGAAGAACCCAGCAATAAGGTGCTCAGAAAACAAAACAAGATCATGGAAGAACAGGAAGTCCAAGAAAAATGTGACACTGATGGTCATACCATTGTGGAAGACTCTGCCCAATACCTGGAATCTGATGCAGAAACTCATGGTAGTCTGGAGACAACTGATTCAGTCCATGCACCCGAAGATGATTTTCTATTGCGAGTTGAATTCAGAATTTTTTCTCTTCTTGTGACGGTTGTTGCAGTAGTTGCTACTTCACTCCATCTCAAGAAAAGGAATGCCTTTGTGCCAAAGGTAGAAGTTTTGAAACAGCCAAAGTCACCAAAGAAGATGCCTTCCAATTCAGTGTCTGCTAGCACTGAAAGTGAACCATACATGGGTAGATCATCATCATTCAATCGGAACTGGCCTGCAGTGGTTGAAGTTGTTGCTGAATCAGCCCCTTCAGAAATGAGTAGCAGCAGCTTGGACAAGGACTCGTCTTGTAGCCAACGGGGACCAAAGGATAGAAAGGAGATGAATAGTTCTGATGGGAAGCTGAGGAGGAACTCTAACAGAGACAGTATGGTTTCCTCATCAGAGTACTCTGCAGGTTCCCCTTCATATGGAAGCTTCACTACATATGAGAAGCTATCCGGTAAACAAGTGAGTGTTTTGAACATTAGGAAATTAATGATTCTTTTTTGAATTTGTTTTTTCTCTCAAATAACCTGATTTTTGATAATCCACTTCAGGAAAGAAATTATAATTCTAATACCTTGAATTCTTCTTATTCATTTCTGTATATGTGGCTATTGAAGGGAAATGGAGATGATGATGCAATGACTCCGGTTAGGCGATCAAGCAGACTACGGAAGCAGATCACTTCACCATGACTGGAGATTGATGATGCAATGACTCCATCCAGGAGCCATATATCCATTTTATGTTTGCCAGTTGCAGATCTGAATATCATTGTAGTTTCTAACTTCATTAGGTGATCAAGCAGACTACGGAAGCAGATCACAGATCACTTCACCATGAATGGAGATTGATGATGCAATGACTCCATCCAGAAGCCTTATATCCATTTTATGTTTGCCAGTTGCAGATTTGAATATCATTGTACTTTAGTATCAGCTCTAAACTGTGTAATGACAGCTCTCTGCTGTTTTCTATGTTGTGAGTGACTACTTTCTGCTTTTGGCCGTGTTATGTAGCCAAATTGATCTTCATTTATAACAGGCTAATATGGTGTGATTTTCACTTTTAATTGAACGTTGCAGTTCTCTTTATTTATATCAAAGTAGAGGTTAATAATGCAATGACTCCATCCAGGAGCCATATATCCATTTTATGTTTGCCAGTTGCAGATCTGAATATCATTGTAGTTTCTAACTTCATTAGGTGATCAAGCAGACTACGGAAGCAGCAGATCACTTCACCATGAATGGAGATTGATGATGCAATGACTCCATCCAGAAGCCTTATATCCATTTTATGTTTGCCAGTTGCAGATTTGAATATCATTGTACTTTAGTATCAGCTCTAAACTGTGTAATGACAGCTCTCTGCTGTTTTCTATGTTGTGAGTGACTACTTTCTGCTTTTGGCCGTGTTATGTAGCCAAATTGATCTTCATTTATAACAGGCTAATATGGTGTGATTTTCACTTTTAATTGAACGTTGCAGTTCTCTTTATTTATATCAAAGTAGAGGTTAATAATAATTAAAGAGGAAAAAAAAAAGAAAAAGGCTGTGTTAAGCTGATCTTTTCACAAATTACTTACCAGGTGTGAAATGGTTCTTTCCAATGACTCTGATTTTCCATTTGATTCTCATGTTTTTCTAGTGAAAATGGATTTTTTCATGGTTGATATGATCGGTGAGGTGGAGTCACTTGGCTGTTTAGGGCGTTTCAGCTCTAATAGTAGTATTGATGTGTAATTTAATTAATAATGAGGATTTGGTCCCACTTTTGGTCCCAAATGTAGTGGATTCATCCATCATGATCATATCTGCAATGAGATTTGTGTTCTCGGATTCATCCATCATTTGCACACGTGCCAACATAGTATTAATATTTAATTTACTTTGTCACGCCCCGACGGGTGGGCCCGAAACGCGACTGATTTTTTTTTTTTTTTGAAAGATAAACTAACACAAGCAAACTAACTGGGCCGGATCAACGGTTGGGCCCAAATGTCACACATGATCCCAACATGTGGACTCAAACACATACCATAAGTCTACCCCACTAAATAGATATAAATAACAACATCAACATATCAAAATCAAATCCATCCATTGATTCATACACTCAAAACATCAACTTAAGCCACTACAGAGGCAAACGGTTTAATACATCACATTGAAATAAATTAAGTACCACACCCTGTACTTAATGAAAGCAAATGATTCCAAGAACCAATAAGAAAAGATAAGGGCATTCCCCTCAGGGGGAATCCCGAAACACCACTTCAGCTTATCCATCCTAAGCCTGATAAAGAGGGTCCTCCTCCTCGGGTTCATTGCCTGAAAGGTGAGTGGGGTGAGCTAACTAGCTCAGTGAATGAAATATAACAATGCAGTTTAAGTAAAGATATAACATGTTAACAACAGTTCAATAATATCACATGCTTGATAACAATAAGCATAATCTCAAGTAATACATCAACATCATCAAATACTGTCATTATCCACCGTAACGCCTGCGACTACACTGAGACCAGTATTAAGTCCCGATACGGTAAAAATACATCCTTGCAAGTACATCTCCGGCTCTAACTTAGCCGATACTGACACCCTCAAGTTAGCAACTGACGACATCATGGTCCGCCCATGGTCTAGTAGACATAAACCATCTCCCATATGGTCGATATTGGTTAAATAGCCCAGGTACGTGGAAGCAGTCTTACATACTCATACGATCAACATCGTAATATTCACAACCATCATCAGCACTCTTACCATATTGCGTCATGTCTAGGCATATGAGTGGGTTCATCAAAACTGAAACCACTCATTGCTCAAGACTCATCTCATCATAAAACCTGTTTACAAAATCTGCAGAGTTAAGTTCCCTCACCGTGATTGTATGGTTACGCGGTCTCTATTGAAACAACACACAAGTGCACAATCAATATACATAACAAATACGTACACATACGTAGTATTTTGAAATCATACGTTTTTCCCACAAAATATCCAGGGTTCATGGAATTGAGTCTCCTATCTTGTTTCTATCCTTTTTAAATTATCATAATCCACAATATAATAATAAAAAGGGGCTCAGTCCAAAACTCGTATTGTCTTCTGGATATTGACCAGATTGACTTATTGAGTTAGGTCTAGATCTTCGGGTCACTTCTCGGTTGTCTTTTGGATAGGACCAGACCTGACATTTTGAGTTAGACCTCAAGGTCACCCAGTGCCCGACTATAGTGTCGGCCTGAAAGTGAATCACTCAGTGCCGGACCAATAGGGTCGGCCTGGAAGCGGATACAATAATATTTACACTATAAATAATAAGAGAAAAGGGGTTAGTACATTTTTAATTTAACAGAGGGGTATTAAACATCATAAACAATCAAACACCTTAATAATCAATCAAGGTTAAAACAATAATCAAATAATATTTTATCACTTAAAAATGGGGTCCCTCGGAACTGGGTACAGTGGCTTCGGATCATCCGAACCACACTAAACTAAGTCACTGGCCTCGGAACATGGGCCTGACTTCGGATCGTCCGAAGGTTGGGTCTCTGATCTTCCGAAGTCCATCCGAACCGCTTAAAATCCGAATAAATAAGTCTTGGTGGGTCTGCATGCCTCGAAACGTCCGAAGTCTGAGTTCGGAACGTCCGAGCGGGCTCGGTCCTTCCGAACTCGGCTCGGTGCGTCCGAAAGGGTCTGGCTCGCCTCGGGCGTAACTGGGCTTCGGGTGAAGCTCGGAACGTCCGAGGGTCACTGCTCGGACCGTCCGAAGATCGGCTCTCGAACCTTCCGAGAGTGTTTCCCCACTGTCTGCACCAGCAGACAGTGACGGCAGTCGGACAGTGAAATGCGACTTCGGAAAGGGAGGGCTTCCCAGACTCGTTTTCCACACCCAACCGGTCTGATGGACTCATCTGGGAGTCCTCTTTCCATAGGGAATGGTTTGGAGCTCAGAAGCTCACTGGGCCATCCGATTTTATCAGTGAAAGCTCACGGGTAGATGAAACCCATGGTTTTTCTTAAATTTTGGAAATGGTTTTTCTCACTCCATACTAAACAAAAATCGATTTTATTTGATTCTAAATAGATCGGAATTGAAAGGGGAATGCAAATGATACCTTTGCTCGGGCTCTTGGTTTGTAAATCCGGATTTTGAAAAAAAACCTTCCTTCTTAAGCTACGGCTGGTAAAAGGGAGAAAGACAGAGAGTGAAACAGAGGGTCGGCATGGGTTTTCAAGCAGCAACTGAGATCAGAGAGAAGAGAAGAAGATTTGGGAGTTCAAACAGCTGAACTAAGTGCTGGCTTTATAGGATTTTGGCCGGAAATTCAGGCCGAGCAGCCACTGCATCCGCATGCAGCGTCTGCTGACGCCTGCAATAGTAAACCATCGGGTTTTCTGATTGGTTGCAGATCAGTCCCCCAATAGTTTCCAAATTGCAGATAAGTCCCGGTTTTTGATAAAAACCGATTTTAAAACTAAAAGTACTATTTTAAAAACTCAAAAACCTGATCCAACCTTACAGATAGGTTGGGCTTTGAAAATCTTTATCACCATAAAAATTTAGAATTTATCTCTTATTAAAAACCATTTATTTAAATAAAAACTATAATTTCTCAATATTTACTTAAATAAACAAATGTAAAAATAAACAATTTGTAAATCTTATTTTGAAGTGAAATGAAATAACTAGACCATTCTTAAAATGGTCTAACAACAAATACCATTTTTAAAATTTATCTCTTTTCCGAAATTATTTAAAATAATTAAAACTCCCTTTCGGGGTTTTGACGGGCGAATAATGAATATCTTTTTCCGAAAATCAAATTATTTTAAAATCAGAAATGCAATTTCTTTATTAAGGAAAACATTATCAATCAATAATAATCACTCATCAACAAAATTTATAAAATAAACACAGCAAGTGGTAAATTACCAAAATGCCCCTCCAGCTGAACGAGCTGGATCACTAAGCTCACAAGCTCGGATTGGGCCTCAACTGGGCTTCCCTCGAAGCCCTAACCGTAATCTCCGATATTAACCGGTTAAACAGGATTATCAAGGTAAAACACGCCAAATCTAGGATAGGGTATTACATACTTAATATTGGTGCCTTAATATTTTAACATCTTCCACTTGACCAACAGAGCCAAAACATACATGTCTTATTATGAGGATTTGGTCCCACTTTTGGTCCCACATTTAGTGGATTCATCCATCATGATCATATCGCAATGAGATTTGTGTTCTCGGATTCATCCATCATTTGCACACGTGCCAATATAGTATTAATATTTAATTTACTTAATATTGGTGCCTTAATATTTTAACATCTTCCACTTGACCAACAGAGCCAAAACATACATGTCTTATTATGAGGATTTGGTCCCACTTTTGGTCCCACATTTAGTGGATTCATCCATCATGATCATATCTGCAATGAGATTTGTGTTCTCGGATTCATCCATCATTTGCACACGTACCAATGTGTAAAGCAGTGCGGATGCATGGACATACAAAGCAGACAATATTGTGTTGGGCGGAAGTGGGTTATTACAGAATCGTGTCGGAGTCAAGGAAGACTCTAGTTTCCAAGAAGGGGATTGTGATAGACGCGCTAAGTTGTGATAGAGCACAATATGAGACTAACAAGGATGAGCATGAGCTTAGGTCGGGCCTTACCAAGGTAGAGCAGTTAGGTAGGGCCTTAATGGGCTTATGGCTCGTAGGGCTGCAACTCGGGTCGGGCGGGTCGGGTTTT
Source organism: Chimonanthus praecox (assembly GCA_022113865.1). Lineage (NCBI taxonomy): Eukaryota > Viridiplantae > Streptophyta > Magnoliopsida > Laurales > Calycanthaceae > Chimonanthus > Chimonanthus praecox. Next base: position 17,487,384 of record CM039090.1, read on the forward strand.
AATAAACCCAACCCTAACCCATGTCACAACATATTGAACCCAACCCGACCCGATTTAGTCAGCCCGACCCGACCCGAATTTGTAATACCCTCAACCCAACCTGACCCGACCCGACCCGACCCGACCTGACCCGCGTTGCAGCCCTAGGTCCAGTTGTCCACTATAAAGGCTGAGATGTGAACAGATGAAGAAATGAGTAGATGAGCATGTGGAAGGGATAGGAAACAATAAAAAAGTAAAAAAAAAAAAATTCAAATCTAACTGTCTCCCGTCCTTCTCCATCACCTGTCTTGTCACATCTCCTTCCTTTCTCTTTCTCTTTCTCTTTCTCAGTAACATCTTCCACCCATATCTCATTCCATGTTTCTCCCCTCACCCCACTCACACGTCCTCCCACACACCACTCTTCCCTTTCTTTCTTTTACTTTCACAATTACCACAGGAGTACCCATTTTCAAATAACTCTAAACAAGGAAAGACATGTCACTAGAGGAGATAGAAGGTTGAAGCAGAGAGAGAGAAACGAAAAATGGCGGAAGGAAGAAATGGATAGAGAAATGGCGAAGAGGGAAAGGAGAAAATGAGAGAGATATGTTAAGGAAAATCACCTCATTACCCATCACCAAACGAGCAAAGATGGATATTTTCCTTTGGATTTCATTTGCACTTTCACTGAGGGAAGGTTTCCTATTCTCCAAAAGACATGCTACCCAGTCTTCTTGCCTTTGCCTCTGCCTTTGTATATATGAGAAAGAAATAGACTGAGAGAGAGAGAGAGATTAGGGTTTTTTGGTAAAGGGTTTTATACTAAGTTATGAAATTCAGATCGAGTCGGCTCAGGCTGAAATTTAAGATCTCAGCCCAACCCGACTCGAATTTCGTTTGGGTTTTTCTTTTCTCAACCCGACCCGACCCTATGGCCCGATCCTTGTAACCCTACCCGCATGATTTCTCGGGTTGGGTCATGAGGGTCGGGTCAAAACCCGACCCGAGTTGCAGCCCTAATGGCTCGGCTCAATAATTTGCTTTCAAGATAGCGAGTACCATAAGCACGTGACTTAGTTTCATTTTTTTAGATTAAAAATCATTTTCTTACTACAACTTTCTTTTATTTCTTGTCATATATTTTTAATAGCTTGAAGACAATTTTTTTCTATCTTCGAATGCCAACTTTTTTTAAGTTGCCTAAGGTCTTGAAAACTCTCAAAATGGAGATCTTTTTATGACACTAATTTCAAAAGGTGGCAATAGAAAATGCAATTTTATTTAACCACTCTCCATTTGTTTACGTGATCGAAGCTCCTTTAATACCATGACAGGATTATTTATGTCGTAACTAATATACTTAATACCATGACTAATGAGAACTATGAATTCTATAGCTATATCATGACTAGTGAGAACTATGAATTCTATAGCTGATTTAAAACTAATAAGGGGTACCAAAAGATAGCCTCTAGAAGGGGTACCAAGACAGGTTTTAAGGCTGCATATAGGTGAGGAATACTTGTTTAATGAATTTGTAATATTTTGTGAAAAACATTTAATGACTCTACTCATGAGTCACCACTCCATACTCCATATAAGAATGGTATAATTTGAGTGTGTTCCTCAATAAAATGTAGTAGTTAAAAAAAAAAAATTGAACTTTGATAAACATAGTTAATGCTATGTTGTCTAGTTTAGGTTTGCCTCAAAATTTATGAAGAGAGGCAATTCTTTTCGTATGTCATAATCTTAATAGAGTTCCTCATACATTTTAATAAAAACTCTGCATGAAATGTAGAGTCGCCGAACTTGAATATTTTAAATAATGGGAATGTCTAGTCAAAGTTGGTGTTTCCTTGCCTAAGCAAACTAAATTAGGACCCAAGACCTTGGGTTGTGCCTTTATAGGTTATACTTTCTGTTGACCTAAAAGTTAAATCTGTCTCCCTGAGTCAACTGAGTTGTCAATTCCGTGACTGAGTTTGACTGAGTCCTGAGTTGTCAATTGTGTGACTAAGTCATGACTATGTCTGTGCGTCCAAAACCTCGCCTCTGAAAGACTGACAAAGTCAAATCAAGCTTGAAATCCAGAACAGTGAAGATTGGAAGGCAACACATCAATTCCAGACAAACTCCATGAATGTCAACCAATACAAGTAAATTGGACTTTAGGACTAGCCTAGAATAAAATTGGTAGACTCTTAACTGTATTTCTAAGTTAGTTTTACCCAAATGGAGAAGCTCTTAAAGCTTACCAAATGTTTTCATCTTTGTATTGCTCTTGCAATGTCGAATTTGTTCAATTATAGTTAAATCCAAATGACTACATAGAGCACTCAAAGAGCTCTCCATAATGACCAAGTTCACCCAGTTATATCTTGTGAAGATATTTAAAGCTAGTCGTTGGGAAAGTCAAAAGTCAAACTAGATGTTGGGAAGTCAAACTAGCCGTTGCGACTTGTTTTTCTATAAATTGAGAGCTCTTTTGAAAGTAAAAGTTAAGGAAACAAGGCTTAAACTTTTCCATTTAAAAACCAAGTGTCCTAACAACCTCAAGAGCATTTTGTAACCTTAGGAAGAACATTATAAGATTTTGAAATTTTTCTCACATTCAAAGTACTAATAAGTAAATCTTGAGCATCTTAGGCTCACTTTTGAATGTGCATTTGAGAGAATTTCTAGGGATAGATTTTCCTCATAAGAAAACCTTCTATCATCCCTAGACCTCTTCTCATAAGCCTTGGTTTGGTCTTCATTGGAGCATCTACACGTCACCAAGGAGGCAAGAAAAAAAAAGATCTTCGAGAATGCATCCAAGCCACTTTATGCATCAAAAGGCAAGTGTTTTTGATAATTTTCTACAAAAAAAATTCTTTCTATCTTTTGTTATTTGTAAAAGGGTTGGTGTAACCTTTGCTAAGTGAGAAAGGTATCTTCTCCTTTGTGTTTCAAGAGAGGTGTTCTCTTGTGTGTCAAGTTTGATCTTCACCCTTGAAGAAAATCAAAAGTTGTACCGGTTCGATCTCTACCCTTGAAAGAGATTAAGTGTTGTAATAAGTTTCTTCTCCACGCTTAAAGGAGAAGTTTAGTGAAATCTTCGAGTGGTGTACTTGAGGCGTAGATGTAGACAAGATTGTCAAACCACGTAAAAATCCATGTGTCACTATCTTCCATCTCTTCTCATCTCCTCTCATTTTTATGTGCTTGTACTTTATTTCATATTATTATAGCTTATCTATTTGAGAAGACTTGTTGATGCATGCTAATTAAAGTGGTTAATTACACTTGCTTGCATCTCAATTTGGAAGATCAATTGGATTAATTAATAAAGACCTACCATTAATTAACCAACACTTTAAGAAAGTTAAAATTTCGCATAAGTCCTATTCATCCCCCTCTATGACTATTCTAGACACTTGGCTAGCTTCACTAACAAGTGGTATCAAAGCAAGGACTTTTGTATTTGACTTAACCATCTAAAAACCGAACCTTGAGCTAGTAAAATGTCTAAGGGAGATAGCATGGCCGTGATGAGTCCTCAAATCTTTGATGGCTCCAACTATACTCTTTGGAGAACAAAAATGAAAATGTACTTAATCAAAGTAGATGGAGTTCTTTGGCAAATGATAAATTGTGGTTGGACTCAACCAATCAAAAGCTACTTCACTTGGAGTGATGTTGAAAAGAGTATGCACTTGGCCAATCCTAAAGCCCTTGATGTTATATTTTGTGCCGTTTCACTAAACATCTTGGAGAACATCATATCTTGTGAAACTGCAAAAGAGGAATGGAACATTTTAGAGGAAACCAATGAAAAGCCTAGGAAAGAAGATGCCATAGAAAAAGTCTATTGCTTAGGACCCAGCCAAGCACTTGAACCTCAAATAGAACATAATAGTAGTACCATACTTAAAGAAACTAAAAATGAAGATTCTCATGAAGAAAACCAAGATAATGTAGATATTCAAGAAGCCTATGAAGCTTTAATCTTTGAATTTGAAAAATTAACTAAAAGATTAAATCAATCAAATAAACAAAACAATAAGCTTTCAAATGAACTCAATTATGAAAAACTGACAAATGAAAACATTCTAAAAGAACTGGAATTAGCTAAAGAAGAAGTGTTAAATATTCAAAGGAGCTAAAAGTCAAGAAAATCCAAAAGTCACACAAGAAGAATGCCTAAAACTTGAGGAGTGCTTGAAAATGGAAATTGATGGAAAAGTGACCCTTGAAAATGAAACAAGAAAATTAAAAGTAGAACTTAATTCATTTAGAGAAGATAATGACGATTTGAAGAATGTTTTAATTTCTGAAAGAGAATATAATGAGAAACTTAAAACAAAAATCAAAGAGCTAAAGCCCAATACTCCACAAACACAATCAAATCTAAGTGTTGGAAACCAAAAGCTAATACAAAAGGTAAATGACTTAAAGAGAGAGAAAGCAAAATTTGAAATGAAATTTACAAAAGGAGAAAAACTTGAAAGACTTCTAAAGCTAAGAAAACCATTTGAAGATAAGACGGGTCTTGGATATGATAGAAAAATGACAATGGACTCGTCAAACCAACCATCTTTGTTAAAAGTAATCTTACTCTACTACTCCTATTAAAATCATAAAATGTTTTCAATGTGGGCAATCCTGGTATCTCATGTTTGAAAGCTAGGAAAGAATATTTATAGAAAAATGCAAAGCAAATTAAGATGTAAAATCCAAAAGAAAAAGCTAACAAAAAAATATAAAAAGGGGTAAAAGGAACACAAAGCCATATCCACCAAACTTTCAAAGGCAAATATGTGATAACTTGAAGGGAAATCTAAATTATACCTTAACTGAGAAATTAATCAAAGCTTTAAATGAATTTACTAAATTTTGTCAAACAAACAAAAACACCAAAAAGAGAAAACCAAATATTCATATGTTTGACACCAGTGGATTCCATAGACCTTCCTCAAAGACTCAATGGGTGTCCAAAGCTAGAGGAGTGGGTTAGATCTTTGTTTTAAACCTCCATTAGATTCTATGTTCCTAACATATGCATTTTCAAAAAGAATCTGTCCTGTTTTGAACGTTTCTTGATTGCTTTGATCATCCATGCTTTAAGGCTTATATTTTGTTGATGATCATTGAGTATGCATCCGTGTCCTGCATTAGGCTCAAAACTGTTGAATCTTATGTATCATGTTCTATTGTTCCCTATCATGCTCAAAATGAAATTTCATTGGTTGACATCTGAGCATGTAGAAACCATTTAAATCCCGAACCTATCAAACCACTTCGCTCTATATGTTAAACCCCTATGTTTTATGGTTTGCCATTGTATGTTTCTATATTATGCTTTGAATAGCTTGCACTTAAAATGTTTTTATGGGATGCTTGAAGAGTGATCTCACCCTTTCACCCATATATATATAATAAATATGCATTGCTGTCCCTTCCACTGGTTGATGATCTGAAGATTGAGAACAATCTTGATATTGTTGAAGGACAATTGACAGAAAAATCTGTAGATCTTTTTTTATGAGCTTAATATATGATAAATTAATGTTGGCTTATCTGGATGATCATCTCCTATACCTTGAGCATGACTTATCTATGGAAAATGATTGTATGAGCATGCTTGATCATACTTTTAGTATGAATAATAGAAAATCTGAATGAAAACCATTGAATATCCTATTTGAAAATCACTCTGAGAAATGAGATCAAATGGACTTATCTTATTAAACTGTTTTAAATGCTCTACAACTTGATAATTATTTTAACCTCATCCTCATGGTATACATATAGTCCATGAGATTTGTCAAAATTTATCAGGTACTGTGATCTCCAAAAAGGGGCTTTATACAGTTTTCATTGCTTATATAGGTCAATGTCTCTCCATGAGTGGTCTGCAACTTCTTGGATCTCAGTAAAGGATGATAATAATTGTCTATCTTGATATTTCTCAAGATTTTTGAGACTTTTACTCATGATTAGTGGATTATTCAAGAACTTGTTGGCAACAAAATCAAATCCCCATCATTCTAGATCTTTGATCCTTGAACTGAATATATGTCTCTTAACGGACAAGTGTGGATCTGTCTCCGACTGAACTTGATCTGATCAAGATTCAGCCATACTGAATGTTGCTGAAATTTCAGTATCAACAAAAACAACAGCAACTGTCTCATTGCTTGAAAAGCTGAGAAGAAAATAAACAGAGAAAAGGCAGAGTTAAAGATTCTATGATGGTTACATTCCTTATCTTGGTACACCTCTGACCTTTGCTAATAATATTTGATGAATTTGAAGAATGAATATTGATCCACTTCACTTGAATGATACTCTTTGAGCTCCACTTCATGATCATGATTCTTATCAATGATAAAGTCCTCTTTTGATACATTGGCATTTCTTTGGGCTAATAGATAAGTATTTAAATAGGATTTCATGACGCTTGTAGTATCTACATACGATCTTTTCATCATGATTCTGTTTTGTGGGCCATGTATAAACTCCTAATGTGCACAATTGCAAATGCTTGTGGTATGTTCCACACTCCTCATCCACAGTTTTTGTCTTTAAAATCAAATGTATAATCTTTAGTTAAGGAAAAGTATAACTCTCTCTCTCACAGAACTTGGTGGAAATGATCCACTGGGCATTTCCCTTCTAAATTATTTAGAGTCATAAATATCATACTGCATTTGCAGAAAACGAATAAGGGAAACAGCATATGAAATTTGCTTATCCATCTAATTGTTTCCCTCAAATGTGAGCAGGACAAAAGCTACTTAACCCTGTTTCACCAACTAAAATAAACTTAAATGCATGACAGGAATGAGTTAAAATATTCATGGAATTTCCTCCAGCTTGATGCCTTCATAGTTGGTAATGATAAAAATAAATATTGATCTATCCCTATTGAATGAATCATCACTGGCTTGCTTTGCTGCTAGTTCATGATTTTTCCAAGTTAAATGCTTAAACTATCCATGAACAATATATTCCAATGACTAAAGAGCTATTAGTAGAAATGTGATTTGCGTAACGGTTTGAGCACAAGGCCTTCATTCTTATTTATGCTCCATTATGTGCTGTTCATCTAAATGCTCTACATGCAGTTCATTCTTTATTTTTTCTGCTTGTCTCTTAGCTGAATGATTCTATTGTCTCATGAACAATGTATTTCATTGCTTGAAGAGCTATTTGCAAAACACAGTTTGCACACCTATTTGAGCACAACACTCTAATCTTTACCTTTATTGTGTGTTCTCAAGGCTATACATCTTGTTCATGCACTTCTTTGGATTAAATGCTTGTTTTTGCCACATATATTCCCTCGTCTTAAAGAAGCAAATTGACAGTAATGACTAGCTGGGCCATTCTCAGGATTGTCTCTCAATGCTTTATCTCTTGTTGTTCATACTCTAGCTCCTTGTCAGCTAAGCTTCTTGCTCCATGAACAATACATTGCCTTAAGTGATAAATCTAGGACTCTGATCTGTATGCTCATGCTCTCATCTTGAATCTCAAACCATCATTAATTAAAGAATTCATTTAAGAAGTAATTAGAAGACAATATGAATCCATAAATGTGCTCTACCCTAGACATAATACATGTAATTCTTTAGGCATGACCTCTAAATCATGTATAAATTAATGCAACTCTGTAATCACACCAAGAATAAAGGAGTTCTTGGTGATAAAATGCGGAAGACCTGCTGTGTTTCTACTGTGAGAGACACGACTCACTGTGTCTCTCATTATTGCCGAATTGGAAGAAGAATAGAAGAAAGGGAAGATGCTTGGGTAAATTCGAGGAACCCACCCTCCTAGGCTGTTTTTTAGCAATCAAAATCCATAATAATTTTATTCATGAAGGACTCTAAATAAAGAGATTAACAACTCCTACAATCTCGGCCAGCTGATTCACGGAACAGCTGATTACAAGGAAATAACTTTCAAAATTCAAACAAAGATAAAATAGCAAAACTCTATATGATAATCCTCATCCGGCAGCTTGTGGTGATCCAATCCAATCCTACTGCTCTGTTAACCGATCCCAGCTGATCCTAATCTAGCTGGAACAACTCAGAGGTAGGTATGTTACATCCCACCCAGCTTGAGTTCGACGTCGTCCTCGAGGAGAAAATTAGGATACTTTTCGCACAGTTTATGATACAACTCCCAAGTGGCATCATTACGGCCCAGTCCCCCGCCACTTAACCAAGGCCTTGGTAACCACACGTCGACCCTGACGAACCATCCTGCGATCCAAAATCATCTCAGGCTCTAACTCAAACTCGCCTTGTCCGTCCACAGGAGGAAGGCCGGATTGGCAAGGCGACACATCCCCGACCCGAGCCTTAAGACAAGAAACATGGGAGACAGGGTGAATGCGTGATGACGCATGCAGGTCCAAGCGATATGCCACTTCCCCGATGCGCTCGAGAACCTAAAAGGGCCCATAAAATTTTGGGGCGAGCTTAGCATTGGACTGCAAGTGGACAGTTTGTTGGCGGTAGGGTTGCAGCTTCAGGAACACCCAATCGCCTACAGCAAAGACACGCTCAGTACGACGTTGATCCGCATATGATTTCATACGGCGTTGGGCGCCACGAAGGTTATCCTTCAAGGTGTGCAAGATGGCCTCTCTATCCCGTAACGCAAAATCCACAGTTTCGACCCTAGTGGTGCCCCGCACATAAGACGAAAGGCGAGGTGGAGGTCTCCCATAGACTGCCTCAAAAGGAGACAATTTGGTGGAGGCATGTGTGTTGGTATTGTACCAAAATTCAGCTAGTGAAAGCCATCGGCTCTAGTCTCTTGGCTTTAAGCTACTAAAAACACGCAAATAATGCTCAACACATTTATTAATCACCTCTGTTTGGCCATCTGACTGCGGATGATATGTTGAACTCATCCGAAGTTTGATGCCTTGAAGTGTGAAAATTCCTTCCAAAACAGGCTAAAAAAAATAGGGTCTCGATCACTGACAATAGATTCCGGCATTCCATGAAGTTTAAGACGTGATCGAGGAAAATACGCGCCACGTCGGTGGCGGTGAAGGGGTGGGCCAGAGCCATGAAATGGTTGTACTTGCTCAGCCTATCCACCACAACCATGATAGTACTTTTTCCCTGCGAGAGGGGCAACCCTTCAATAAAATCCATGGAAATGGACACCCACGGTGCAGTCGGTATGTCCAACGGCTGTAACAGCCCTGCTAGCAAGACGTTCTCAGCCTTATTGCGCTGACAAGGATCACACTGCCGTATGTACTTCCGAGCTTCATGCTTCATGCCCGGCCAATAGAAGTCGCGCTTGAGGCGCTGATAAGTCTTATGAAAGAAGAGACCGTCGTGCTCGGTATAACAGGTAGGATCCAGCGATCCATCTTGCAACTGTGTTCGAAGGTGTTGAGCATGGGGGTCGGTTGACTGAGCAACACGAAGCTCGTCGATCCAAGTTGGCACTGGGTAGGACAGGGTCGAGCTCACCTTCTTAGCGAGAGAGCGCATCAGCGACCGTGCTTAATTTCCCACTGTGATACTCAATTATAAAGTCGTACCCAAATAGCTTAGAGATTCACTGTTGCTGAGAAGGAGTTCCCACCTTCTATTCTAATAAAAATTTAAGACTTCTATGATCCGTCTTTACCACAAATTTGCGACCCAGTAAATAGGGACACCATTTCCTCACTGCCATAACCAAGGCCAACAATTCATTCTCATACGCTGATAAAAACAAATACTTGCCGGATAGTGCCCGGCTAAAATAAGAGTTAGGTCGCCCGTTTTGGGTCAAAGCCACACCTACCCCCGTGCCTGAGGCATCACACTCCACAAAAAAAAAGGTTGTTGGAAGTCAGGCAGTGCTAGGACTGGCGGCTTGCACATCACATCCTTAAGTGTTTGGAATGATGTCACCGCTTGAGGAGTCCATGCAAAGGAGTCTTTTTTGAGCATATCCGTTAATGGTCGTGCAATCTGGCCATAGTTCTTAATGAAGCGCTTGTAATAGCCTGTAATCCCAAGGAACCCCGCAACCCTCGTACTGTCTTTGGTTGAGGACACTCGACTATACTTTTCAATTTGCTAGGATCAGCTGCTACACCCTCCTTTGATATAAGATGCCCCAAATATTCCACTGTAGAACAGCCAAACCTACACTTACTTCTCTTATCATACAACTGGAGGTCTTGGAGAATACTTAAAACGCACGCCAAATGAGCTTTATTATCCTCCACCGAAACACTATAGACCAAGATATCGTCAAAGAATACTTGAACAAAGCGCCGCAAATATGGTCAGAATATTTCATTCATCAAACTCTGGAAGGTGGCTGGGGCATTTGTATGGCCGAAGGGCATAACCAAAAACTCATAGTGCCCATCATGCATCCTGAAGGCTGTCTTGAGTACATCTTCAGGCTTGACCCAAATCTGGTGATACAAGAGCGAAATCAAGCTTAGATCTAAGCTCCTTGGAGTTCGTCCAACAATTCTTCATTACTGGAATGGGAAATCGATTCTTGATAATTGAGAGCACGATAATCAACACACATTTGCCAAGACCCATCACTCTTGCGTACCAAAAGCACCGAAGAAGAGAAGGGGCTTTGGCTAGGGTGGATGACCCCACTTTGTAGGAGCTCCTGCACCAACTTTTCAATTTCTATCTTCTGATAGTAAGGGTGCCTATATGGTTGAACACTGACTGGCTTAACATCCGACAACAGTGGTAAATGATGGTCACGAGATCGACATAGTGGCAATCCGTTTGGCTCATTGAAAACATCCTGGTATTGGTCCAGCAGATCAACCAAGGGGGCTGGTTCCCCAGCCGTTGGAGCCTTTAGTAAATTCAGGTTGAATAGAATAGATCTGGAGTAGATAGCTGGGGTTACAGCTGGGGGTTCATGTGCTTAGCTCAAGACTCATTAACCAACCTTACCCTTTGTCGATCTTCACCTTCCCACAGCTGGAGTCGGTTGTGGATGTGGAAAGACATAGTCAATTTTTGGAAGTCCCATGTGATGGATCCTAGGGTTTGTAGCCATTGAGCCCCTAAGATCACGTCATATCCTCCTAAGGCAAGCAGATAAAAATTGGCCAGCACTTCCAGCCCCTGCACCTTAAGCGTGATCCCCCTGCAAACTCCGGAGCACTGGATTCGGTCACCATTAGCCACGGCGACCTCAAATGTTGCATCTTGTGTCGCTGACAAAGCTGCTTTAGTAGCTACATGCGGGCTCATGGAGTTATGAGTGCTGCCCGAGTCCACCAGAATCGTCACCATAATCCAACGCAACTGCCCTTTCAGACGCATGGTCTGGGGAGCATGACCCCCAGTCACAGCGTGTAAGGAAATTTTTGGCTGAAGGTTAGAGTCGTCATCTTCCTCATGCTCTCCGTCCATCTCCTCTTCCGAACCAATGGTAACATCCTCAGGCCAACTACCTTCCATGAGAAACAACTTTTGAGTGCGATATTTGTGGCCCGGAGCAAATTTTTCTTCACAGTTCTAGCAGTCCTTTCTGTCGCCGCTCTCTCATTTCCAAGAGGTAAGTTTTTTATGACGAGTAAGGGAGCCTTAATAGGCCCTGTTGATACCGAGGATGATTGCGGCCCGGAATGCCCCTGATCCAGGCGAACTGTCTTTTTCTGGCCAGGACCTTTTCTTCTTGTAACTGGGCAAGTCCTACTGCTTCCGACAATGTCTATTGTCTCAGCATCCTGACACTAAGTTGGATGTCTTCCTTCAGACCACCCAAAAAGCAACTCACCATGAAAGGCTCATGGAGTCCTTTAGTTTGGTTGGCGAGCTTTTCGAAGCGAGTCTGATAATCTTCCACTGAACCCGTTTGGCGTAGCTTGGTGAGGGACAATGTGGCATTAGTATAGGGTGATGGTCCAAACCGAAGTCATCCCAACTGGTTATTGCATTGGATCTCTCCATCCACCTGAACCATTGTAGTGCCTTTCTCTCCAAATGGAAGGAAGCCATCAGCAACTTCTGAGATACAGGGGTCTATTGATGAAGGGAAAATTGCTCTGCTCGATAGATCCAACCCGACGGGTCAGTACCGTCGAACCTTGGAAAGTCTAACCGAGTTCTACGCCCGAAGACGGCATGGTCATAGTCACCATTTTTCGGTTGTGGCCCCCTGTGATGGCCCATCGATGTCTCCCCTACATCGAGTGAGAGAGGCTGAGATATACTATGGAGCCTTGTATCTACTATCTGCAAACGAGTGCTCATAGCAGTCATCCGGCCGACCAAGTCATCCATCTGTTTGGCCTGTGCTTCCAAGGTTTTGTGTAAGAGATGAAGTGTATCATCGATCTTTCCTAGACGGGTGCCGTCGGCCATTGTAACCTGGCTCTGAAACCTTGCGGAAGACCTGCTGTGTTTCCACTGTGGGACACGACTCACTGTCTCTCTCAGTGCCGAATTGGAAGAAGAATAAAAGAAAGGGAAGATGCTTGGGTAAATTCGAGGAACCCACCCTCCTAGGCTGTTTTTTAGCAATCAAAATCCATAATAATTTTATTCATGAAGGACTCTAAATAAAGAGATTAATGACTCCTACAATCTCGGCCAGCTGATTCACGGAACAACTGATTACAAGGAAATAACTTTCAAAATTCAAACAAAGATAAAATAGCAAAACTCTATATGATAATCCTCATCCGGCAGCTTGTGGTGATCCAACCCAATCCTGCTTATCTGTTAACCGATCCCCAACTGATCCTAATCTAGCTGGAACAACTCAGAGGTAGGTACGTTACATAAAATTTCATATATATGTGTCCAATCTCAACGGGAGATTACATTCCTTGAACCTGGTAGCAATCTTCACTATGTTCATGTTATGTATCTCACTTTTGGTTATCAGTCGTACTATGGAAATACAGGTTGGATACCAAATGCTCATTGTATGTCATGATGACTTGTGCTTCATACTTCAATAGGTGCTCATTGCACCTTATCTTAATCACGCTACTTCAATAGGTCATTTATTACTCACATGATAATCCATCTGTGGTGTCTGGGCATCATACCATGTTCATCTCATGTTATTGCTCAAACTCCTAATTACTCCTATCTTGTTAAGTGTGGCATACTTATGGGTTGCTTTTCAAAATTGGATTATCTTGCCTTGATTATTATCTCACTCGCCTATCATTCATACATTATTGTTGAACATTGTGCTAAATGCTCACTTGTGTTGTGATCTCCTAACATGCTTTATAGTTATATCATTTTCATTTTTGGCATTATAAGCATGTCATTGTGTTTCAATGTGACACTTTTGGTATTACAAATGGGCTTCAAGTTAAATCTGTTTATCATTGTTGCTGTGTGGTATCACTTGAAATCGTCCTAAAATTGCATTTGCTATCTCCTCTCTTCCTCATTCCCCTTTTGATGTAGGACAAGACAAAAGGATGACCCTAAATGCCTAATGCAATTATGAGATGACTAAAAGATGAACCATAAATCTAAAATGGGGCTGAAATTCAAGAATTAAATTAATAACCACAATTAAATCATATAAATAAGCCACAAATAATCAAAACAAGTCTTAGAATCTAATGTAAGGAATTATATCACTTACCGGACCAAGTTGCAACTCAAGATGGAGATCCTCCAAAATTACGGGATTGTCGGGATCCACGAAAATCTAGGCCTAACTTCAGGTAGAGATGGATATGGATATTAGGCAGTAAATAGGTGGTTTTATATGATGGTGATAATAATTGTGGGCTGGGGAGGGTTGTGGAAAAGTTAAATGGGTAGGGAATGAATTTCTGAGAAGGAGTTGGGGTCCGGTAACAGAGAACGGCAAGGGAAGTGTGGCCTAGGAGCTTAGGCAATGGACTTAGGAAGGTGTATGGCTGGTTGCGGAGAGGGGAATGGGTTATTGAAGGACTGGTGATGCCTACATGGGCTGTTGGCGGAGTGGATAAGGCCTAGGGACGTTGGTTGAATGGCTGGACAGCAAAAAGAAAGAGGAATTGAAGTGGGCGTCAGGTCTAGAGGGGTCAAAAGGGGCTGGCGAAGGTAGGAGGACGCTGTAGGGGAAGGGGCGTTGGCTAGGGAAGGAGTTATGACTGGGCGGAAGTGAGGACAGCAGGGGAGATGTCAACAACAACAGATATGGGTTAAATGGTGAGGAGCGGCAGCAAATCTGGACCTAGGAGGGGCCTGGCAGCAAGAAGGAAGGCTCATGAATATGGAATGGATGCAACAGATAGGGATGAAAAGGACTGTAGGGTCACAAGGGATGGGCGATGACTAGAAAAGGGGATTTTGAGGGTGACGAGATAAGAGAGGAGGGATGACTGGGATGATTTTGATTCGGTTGGGGTAACCAGAAGAACAGAAAAAATAGAAAGGGTAGAGAAAAGACGAGAAAAGAGAGAGAAGAATAAGTATCTTCATTTTGGAAGATGATCCTCGCCTATTTGAGTGGTTTCTCGCTGTTTTCAGCTTTTCATCTAGGTTTCGTGGGCTTCTCACAAACTATTGTGATAATTTTAACTTTCGTTTCTTCTATTCATTCATCAAATATGCCTTAGAGGACTTACAACTTATTTATAATAAACTCACAAAAAGAATGACCAAATATCCTTTTACATTAAAATACCTGAAATGCCCACAAATAAATCCAAAATTACAACACTAACCATGGAAAGGAATAAGGAAATAAATAAAAGTTCAACTAATGACAAATAAAATAAATAACAAAATAAAATAAGAAAATTAATGCTAATCTGTTCTGCATCAATCTCCCCTTCTGAGAAGAACTTGACTTCGAGTTCAAACAGACGTGAAGATATCAATCTTCTCACACACGCGTCTTCCCAATGTGAGGTCTTCATAGTGCAATCACGCACATGTAAGGTCTTCAGTCGTCATCCATCGAGATCACCGTCGAGCCACAATGATGTTAATGGACTGACTCTCCTCTGTCGTCGTCGAATATCTCTCTGTCAGCGCCGTCATCTCGTCCCAGATGAGAAGAATGCACCACTGGTGAGACAAAGTGTCGATATCTCTCCAGAAGATCTAGGTCAAGCCGTTGTAGCTCGTCCGCTATCAACCACGTGGCTTCTGTCTTAGGTTTGTGCTTCCATTTACCTTTGGTAGCCTCCAGAATGGGTTGAAATCACTTCCTTGTCCAAGATAAACTCTACCTTATCTCTCAGAGGTGAGAAGAAAGGTAAAGAGGGTAGGGTTGGGGAAAGCTGTATAGGTTCAGGCCATGGGTTTGCTGATGGGAGGTTGGCCTTGATGGTAAAGTTGTCAAACCATAAAAAGGTAATGGGTCAAGGAGATCCGTATGTGGGTCAAGGTGATGATTTGGATGGAATGGAGATCTAGACTGTGATGGTGGGCTAAATGGTGTAGGCATCAGGCCATGAAAAGGTGCTAAGTCCTTCACATGAAAAATGGGGCTGATACCTGTATGTGATGATAGGTCTAACACATATACATTGGATTCAACTTGCCTCAAAACTTACTATGAGCGTGCAACTCTTTCACAATTCCTTGTGGGAACTGCTCAGGCCTGATGCGGATCATCACATAACTACTCATATTAAACTCTTTGAATTATCCATGAGAATCTGTAGCAGACTTATACTTTTCATCGCTCATATTAATTTGGTCTTTCATTTTAGCATGCGACTAATGAATGTGCAATGCAGATGCATGAACAGACTCAGATGGCCTAAATGACACTGGCACTGGGGTGGGATCTATAGGTTGGGACTGAACGAAAGCACACCTAACCACTGCAATGGGTTCTGCCTCAAACTCCTCAGATTCTTCCTCACTGGAAAGGTCTACACCTTTATAGACATCATCATTTTCATTTTCCTGGTCAATCTCATTCTTGGACTATTCGCCTAACAAAAGATCTCTCTCCTGGTTTCTAGTTTTGGTAGGACATTGGGAGCAAAATGCCCAAAGCCTTGACAGTGATAACACTCTAGGCCACTAGTGGAGAAGCTCGCACCAGAAGCTCCCTTAGCAACTGCACTCTTGGGCCTTAGGTGGAGCACTTGTAATTTTCCCCGATTGACTCACCATATGTTGTCAGGCTCCTGGCGGAGTGGGTTCGAAGTTGACACCACGAAACTCTAACTGTCTTGGAGGATGCAGTTTTAGGTCGTCCCCAAATTCTTGGGCAGCTTGATACGCTCCAAGGTAACAACATGATGCAAAATGAGCTTACGCCGGAACCCGAGACGAAGACCTAATCTAAACCTGGAAAGGGTCTGACTCGGATCCTCCTCGATTTCACACCGCAAGAAGTATTCGTCAAACTTAGTGATATACTCGCTAACAGTCTGACTTCCTTGGCGTAAGGAGTTCCACTGATCAAGGAGTCTTTCCTGATACCTGTCGGGAACATATTTTTCCCTCAACACTTCTTTCATCTCATTTCATGACAAGTTTAGGGGTCATCTCCTAGCCTCCTCATCTTCTCCTCCGCAGTGGTCCAGAAGAGCCTAGCTTGTCCCACCAACTTCATCTTGGCGAAACGAACCTTACAGACTTCTGACATGTCATGCCACCCAAAGTAGTGGTCCATGTCTGAGAACCAATTTTTGAAAACCTCAGAATCTAGATGTTCGTCATAGTTAGGAGCTTCTACGTGAACATTCTACAAGGCACGTTCATCGTCCTCGATAGGTTCTCATTGCTATGTGGCTGTTGGAATCTACCATAGCCTCCATGGTTTCTATTCCTAAGATTCTCATTATCTCAATAGACATAGTTCTCTTCTACCCTTGTTTTTACATTGGCCAAATCATTATGGATTCCATCTAACTGGCCAGTCAACTGGCTGAAGGCCTAATTGGACCAAGTTGGGGGTTATTCTTCTGACATATCTCTAGGTGGCTTAGAGTCTCTTCCGTAACTAACCCCGTTTCTAGTGGTCATACACAAAAACACACACTAAATGTTGTGACCTAACTCTGAATGTGATGAATGATGTAATGATTGCCTTTTTTTATTTATTTTTTAAATAAAAAAATGTAATTTTTTTTCAAAAATATGATGCAACCTAAGACCGTGGAGTGTTTAGGAAAACAACCCAAACCTGACTCTGATTCCAATTTGATGCAAGACAAGACAAAAGGATGACCCTAAATGCCTAATGCAATTATGAGATGACTAAAAGATGAACCCTAAATCGAAAATGAGACTGAAATACAAGAATTATATTAATAACCACAATTAAATCATATAAATAAGCCTCAAATAATCAAAACAAGTCTTAGAATCTAATGTAAGGAATTATATCACTTACCAGACCAAGTTGCAACTCAAGATGGAGATCCTCCAAAATTACGGGATTGTCGGGATCCACGAAAATCTAGGCCTAACTTCGGGTAGGGATGGATATGGACATTAGGCAGTAAATAGGTGGTTTATATGATGGTGATAATAATTGTGGGCTGGGGAGGGTTGTGGAAAAGTTAAATGGGTAGGGAATGAGTTTTTGAGAAGGATTTGGGGTCCGGTAACAGAGAACGGCAAGGGAAGTGTGGCCTAGGAGCTTAGGCAATGACTTAGGAAGGTGTATGGCTGGCTATGGAGAGGGGAATGGGTTAATGAAGGACTGGCGATGCATGTATAGGTTGTTGAAGGAGTGGATAAGGGCTAGGGACTTTGGTTGAATGGATGGACAGCAAAAAGGAAGAGGAATGGAAGTGGGCAACAGGGCTAGAGGGGTTAAAAGGGGCTGGCAAAGGTAGAAGGGGGTTCTAGGGGAAGGAGCTTTGGCTAGGGAAGGAGTTATGACTGGGTGGAAGTGAGGACAGCAAGGGGAGATGTCAACAGCAGCATATATGGGTAAAATGGTGAGGGGCGGCAACAAATCTGGACCTGGGAGGGGCTTGGCAGCAAGAAGGAATGCTTATGAAGATGGAATGGATGCAACATATATTGGCAAAAAGGACTCTAGGGTCACAAGGAGTGGGCGATGACTAGAAAAAGGGATTTTGAGGGTGACGAGATCTTAGAAGAAAGAAGGGATGATTGTGGATGGTTTTGATTCGGGTGGGGTAACCAAAAGAAAAGAAAAAAGAGGGAGAGAAAAGAGATTAGAGAGAGAAGGATAAATACCTGGATTTTGGAAGAGGTTTCTCATATATTCTGGTGGCTTCTCGTCATACTCAACTTCTAACCAAGGTTTCGTAGGATTCTCACCAAAACACATGTACAGGAGACAATTTTCCGCTGTAACTTTTGTTTCTTCTATTCCTTCATCAAATATTCCCTAGAGGGCTTACAACCTATATATAATAAACGCACAAAGAGAATGACCAAAATACCCCTTCACATTAAAATACCCGAAATACTTATAAATAAATCCAAAATTACAACTCTAACCATGGAATGGAATAAGGAAATAAATAAAAGTTCAACTAATGACAAATAAAATAAATAACGAAATAAAATAAGAAAATTAATGCTAATCTGCTCTGCATCACCTTTCCCCAAAGCTTCTAGTCATATCATATACCAATTGATACCCTTGAAACTATTCAACAAGTTATATTAAATTGCCAATGGTATCACTTAACATATGTGGGGAAGAATGCTCTTCTTTAGACTCGTTCATTAAAAATGTACTCATATAGTTTTATGTTTGAATGGATGATGTAGCTATAAAATGTGCCTTATTATACCCTTTGTCACCGTCCAATAAAAAGGGGGAGCAAATATGAAAATTCCTATAATGAAGGTTTATGATAAAAAAGGGGAGTTGTGCTCTTTTGAATATGATTCTAAACTTACCTATGCTTCACAAAATGTTCATAAAAGTTCATTTGTCAATTTATGACAAAAAGAGAGAGAAATATTTGGAGAAATACGGGAAGCACAATGTTATTGAGGGGGAGAATACTTTCTTTTTAATGAGCAGTAACAAGATAAATTAATTAAAAAAACAATAGGGTACAAAAGAAAATAGGTCTAAAAGAGATAAACCAAAAAGAAAGAAAGTTAAAGGAAAAAAATGGAAAATACAATACAAAAAAAATGAATTGAACACCAGCATCCCCTCAAGAGAAAGCAAAGTATAAAACATAAGGGCCTCCTCAAAAGTCAAAGAGGGAATACACCTGAGAAGTCATTATCAACTCTCATCTTAGCAAACAAATCCACCACGCCATTAGCTGAATGACTGATCCGAGCAAAAGATACATCCAATCCAGACGCCAAAGCTTTAATCTCCCTAACCGTAGTGACCATTTTCCAAGGGGGACGCCTAAGTCCCATAGCCCACTTTATTGCATTTACTGAATCCCCCTCAATCACAAGTCTACCTTGTCCATGGATTTTCCAAATGGACAAAGCTCTCCTAATATTAAGAATTTCTTCCTCATTTGAATCCCTAATTCCAACCGACTCACTGAACATGATAATTGTTTGGCCCTCATGATTCCCCAAAACTCATCCTATTCATGTCGGTCCAGGTTTCCCTTAGTCGTGTAATGGCCCAACCCTAATATATATAATATTATTAAAATATTAAGTCAGTACATAAGTCGTGTTTGCACGAGATTAGGCTTATTTCGCCTCTTTCCTCTTCTAAAGAGCCAACCCTTCTTCCCTAACAGTAACCCTTTGCTTCCTCTACCTTCTCTCTATTGATTTTCACACACTAAAGGCTTTGTATTCAGATTTCTTACTCTTGGAGCACCCCTTTGCAAGGTTCTTTCTCCTCCAAAGGTAAGATCTATGATCCTTCTCTTTCCATTTCTTCTTATTTGATGAGATCTTAATGGGATGTGTTGAGAATGGAGTATGTGATGACTTTTAGGCCTTATTTGGAGAGGAATACATGGAAGTAATTTGGGATTTTTGTTAAGCAACCTTTTTTGGGTATAGATCTTAATTGAAATTGAGTTTTGAACCCATTGGAAGGGAAGTAAATTAGGGAAAGGGTATATGCTAATTTTTGGAGATAATTCATAAGAGGAGAATTGGGGATTTCCCTTAGATTGAAGGGATTAAATCAGATTAGGGGTAAATCTTGGGTCTAAATTTGGGAATTTTGCTTCTAACCTTTGTTTTGGCCTAATCGATAAACTAATAGGGATGTATTATGTTCTTTTTTTATTGATTAGAGCCTTTGAACCCCGAACCCATTGAGGTACAACCCGAAGATCAACCCGAGACATCGTGATTTTGAGGTGAGGATTACTACACATATTTGTAAGTGCCCGGTTCGTCCGAGTCACTCTTATTGTCAATTACGTGACTCAGTTGGACTTGCCTTGGATGTATGAGAAGATCTGCTATGAAGTTGAAGAATCTACATCGAATACATTATTGGCACACAGGTCAATGAACCATAGGAGACGTTAGGCTAAGTCAAAAAACCTTAGAAGTCAAATGAGAATTAAACTGGAAAATAAGAATTAAATTGACTTTCCTCGAGGCCTCTTGCAGTCCTGTCGAGGCCTCGCAGCCAGTCTTGTGCTGAGTTGTCTTTTGGACAACTGTAACTCAGCTTACCTTGTGTATTGCTGACTCAAAACTGCCACCTCACATGATTTGAATTTAATACCGTTGGGGAGCTGGCCGTGTGTGACAAAAATGGAAAGGCTCCTCCATGAGTTGTAAAATCATTTACAATCTTCAATCTAATCATTGATTGATGTCTGAGATAAATTTACTATCAATCATGCATGGTGGCATATGAGATGGCTGGATACTTACTATTTTAAAAGACAAATTAACTTATACATATATGTGTTGTCTTTCCATATCTACCGCCACGAGGCCTCATTGGAATCCTCGAGGCCTCGTGGGCGTGACTTGCTTCAAAGCTGCAGACAATCTTATAAATAAACTGTAAGTTGTATGTAAGAGGGACTGAAACACAAAGAACAAACTGGAAAAGTATTACAGTGTGTCTAGATCATTCAGTCTTCCCTCTTTACACCTTCATCATCTTCCTTCATAAATGTTTGGGTAATCATTACCCCAGGGTCCTGATAAAGATTAAGGTGTTCACATGGACCTTAAAACCAGTCATACCTGAGTCTTATACTGTTGTGCCGATAGTCATTTTGATGGAGTTAAACTAATGGAAAGAAGCACACAGATCAAGTAAAGAAGAAAGCGCATAAAAGAAATTGGATAAGGCCCAAGGCAAGCATTTCTTCTTCCTTTTATTTCAAACATTGTAAAGTGGATTAGAACTGTGTGTTCGAACCACTCTAAAAAAATAGGTGTAGAGGATTAGACCGATTGGGTTGAACCTCTATAAAAAACTAAGTTGTACTATTTGGGATGACCCTAAAGATTGGGAAGTCTGACAGTGGACGTAGGTTTGTTGAAACCGAACCACTATAAAATATATGTGTTTATATGTGACTGATGCTTTGAATTGATTACTTGGATTGAATACTGCTTCACATACACACACTTATATTGATCGGTCATGTTTATTAAACAGTTATTCATTTCACGGTGAAAGAGTCATTGAATAATTCATACACTTAAATTAAAATTCAGTTGAGAAATTTTAAAAGGGAATTAAAATTGAAAACCGACCTATTCACCCCCCATAGGTCGTGCATTACTCTAATAACGGAATTTCAATATTGTATGAAAGCATGTATGATATCTCAGTGATTTAGGGAATGTACTGTGTTATTGATGTGTTTAATGCATGATAAATAGGATGGATGTGCCTTATGCTATGCATGAGATGTTATAGATTTCCTATTATGTGATTTGTAGCATACCTATTATCTTTTTATGATGATAGAGAATTGTGATATTTGTTGGAGACCCTTTTTAAGGGCTAAATGATTTGTTGATGTATTTATTTGGGTTTATGTTGTGAAAAAGGGAGTGATTTGGACTTAGAGTGATAAACCACCATGAGACGGGTTGATGAATTATAAGGACTAAGAATATGTGTAAATAAATCAGATGTGTGTATCTCAAGGTTGGTGTGTAGTTTGTATCTCTAAATTAACCAAATGTCATAATTATGTTGAATGTATGAAACATAATGGAATGTGTTATACTGTCATCATTGTGAAATTATCATGATGTGATTACGCCATATATTTTGGTTGCCCTTATAGTTGTGATTATGGTCCCTTTTGTTACTCACTGATGTATACCTAGGAGGTTATCTAGGATGTGAGTATGTGATGTTGTATTTATGGGCATGGTGAGATTGAGAATAGTAGTAGTGTTGGCGATTAGACCCAAATAGTATATAGGACTTGAAAAAGTATCTTTCTCTGTTTTGGACCCCACTAGTAGTAGTCCCCCCTCCCTAGAAGAGATTGGTGTGATAGGATGATGGTTTTAGTTCAATGTACTCTATTGGAACGGTGGCGTCGGCTATAGGACTTGGTCCTATTTGTGGTTGTCGTTAAAGAGTATAGCCCCTCACATGCTTCACGTTGTAGGTCGCTCTCATAACTATTTTGTACACTTGATGTACAGTTTTCATAGGGTCAGATACTTGTGAGCCTATGCGAGTGGTACTAACTTAGTAAAACACATTGCGCAGGGTTAGATACTCGTGAGCCTATGAGGGTTGGTACTAGCTTAATAAGACGTTATGTTTGGACGCAAAGTTAGACATTGTGCATCCTTGGATGACGAGTTAACTTGGTAAGACGTTCATGTTTATGCATAGGTCTAAAAACGTGGACACTCCATGAGGGTGGTACTAGCTTAATAAGGCGTGATGGTTGGACGCAGAGTTAGACATTGTGCATCTTTAGATGATGGGTCAACTTGGTAAGGCGCCCATGTTTGTGCGTAGGGTTTGGCATTACACCCTTGTTGGATGATATGTTAGTTTGATAAGGCGCAATTTTTAGATCACCTTTACATAGGACAGAAGGGACGCGGGATGAGGTAGATTATCTATATTGTATGGAGATCTCTCACTATGTAAGTCGTGGCCTATGTCCCTCAAGGGATCATGATATTTCGACAGTCATTTCCATAGAGGAACCCTTAGGTGGACCTTGTATTTAGGTTGATGAGATTGGTTTCCTTGGGTGGGCATTGTGTTTATATTGATGACATGATAGCATAGCCTTATTTATATTCCATTTCATACATTATTATTATGTGGGTACGTGAGTGTGTAGCATGCATATTTCCTCACTAAGTATTGTTTGTACTCACGTCCTTGCAATTTTAGGTAATGTTGCATAGGCTGGGTTCAAGGGACCCCGAGGAAGTGCTTAGTTCATCATGCCGCCCTACACATTGAGTTAATTGTTTTGATTTGAGTTGGTGATGTTGTTTATACCATTTTATTCATTGTGGATTTGGTTGTAATAAATTCTAGAATGTTTGATAACATTTATGGTAGAGAATTTATATCCCCTTTGAGATATTAATGATATTTGAGTTCATTTATGATCTTGATAATTGAGTTGTGAGTACATGTGTGTTTCCTTTTACAACTAGAATCGAACATACAACCTTCCCAAGACAATAGAAGATCCAAAAGTTGAAGACCATTAAACTCTTTACTATATAGTAGCCACCCACAAAGTCTCCACTTCGCAATCTGAATAAGGTCATCAAGAACCATAGATTTACTTTCAAAAACTCAATTGTTCCTTCCTTTCCAAAGAGACCACAAAACTACCCCTGGTATTATGTTCCAAGTCAATTTCTTTCTAGGGTGTAACCCCAACAATGACCATGAATCTAAGAAACCCTTACAAGTTTTACCCAAGACCCATGGAACATCAAGAAGGTTTGCGAAAGACATCCTCATACCCTGAGCAACTGGACACTTGACAAAAGATTGTCTATATCTTACTCCTCTACATGCCACAAATCACACAAGAGATCCTCATCATTTCTAAGCAAACCACGTCTTTTCAACTCGACTCTTGTCAACACCCGATCTTTTGAAACACATCATTGGAAGATTTGGACCCTAGAAGGTGCAATCCATTTCCAAACCATGGGAGAGGAATAATCATCATTAATATGAGACTTAAGAACTAAATTCACCATTGTTTTGATGGAGTAGACCCCTGACGAATCCCCTATCCAAATCAGACCATCCTTCTCCTTTAAAGATAAAAGAAACTTTTGAATTTGAGTTAAAAGATCACCCCTACTTTCAAGTTCAAAAGATCGAAGATCCCACCGAAAATCAAGTTTCCAAGAAAGTACATTACCCTCCAAAGCGTAATAGTCTTGGATCAAAGCTCTTTTATTACTAAAGATCCTATAAAGTCTAGGGAATCTTTCCTTTAGTGGCCTCCCTCTGCCCACAAATCATCCCAGAAACACGTCCGACTCCCCTCCCTACTAAGAATTTTGTATTACCACTATACATTCTTCCCACCTCTCCTATTCCTTTGCTCAATTTCCACCACGCCTTGACAACAAAAGAAGCACGAGTCTCCACTTTATTTCCTAGAAACCAAGATGTAACGACCCGTTCCGCTAACACAATATTGTCCACTTTGGTCCCACACACACAAGCCCGCACAACTTTGCTTTGACGAGCCAACCCACTGTTACTCCCAAAAGGCCTTATGCTAGAAGGAGGAGGGATTCCAACTTATATCCCACAGAACAACTCTCTTCATAAGCAATCTGGGACAAGTAGCGCCCGACCTGGCTACTTTTTTCTCTCCCATAAATGCTTACACAAACACAGGGTATTACAATCCACCCCCTTTATGACTAGAGTCGTCCCCGGCTCTATCCACAAACACGCCTACACTCACAAGTAGAGAGTTGAACAGTTCTCTAATGCCATTTGTAACGACCCATCTCGCTAGCATAATATTGTCCACTTTGAGCCCACACACACAAGCCCGCACCGCTTTGCTTTGGTGAGTCAACCCATTGTTGCTCCCAAAAGGCCTTGTGCTAGAAGGATGAGGGATTTCAATTTATATCTCACAGAAAAACTCTCCTCATAAGCAATGTGGGACAAGTAGCGCCCAACCTAGCTACTGTTTCTCTCCCATCAATGCTAACACAAACACGAGGTATTACAAAGAACTATTATCCTCCAAACGATAACAATCTTTCAAAATTCTAACTTATAAGGCTCTACTCTCTCTCCCAATGCGCCAACCCCACTTACATAACAAAGCTTGATTTCTCAATTGAATTTAAATCAGTATCAAAGTCAAAGGGAACAATGGTGGTTTTGAGAAATTATTGAAAATTAAATATTAAATGCTTATTACCACTAACAATAGGGAGATAAAAATCCCACCAGTTTATGTCAAATGCTTTGCAGGAAAATCTCTTTTTTACAAGCATATTCTAAGGGGGAGCTTTCAAGCTTATAAGCAATCTATGACTGAATAAAATTGTATTTGTATTTGTATTCAAGAGTTGTAACTGTGATTGTAAAGGCCTAAGTCTGAATTTGGCTATGGTTCTGCATATGTATTTATCTAGGTTTTGTCACAAAATTTACAAAAGAAAAGATTGTTGACCTAAAAGTTAAATATGCCTCTCCTGAGTCAGATTGAGTTGTCAATTACGTGACTGAGTCTTGAGTTGTAAATCGTATGATTGAGTCGTGACTATGTTTGTGTGTCCAAAATCTCACCTCTAGAAGACCGACAAAGTCAAATCAAGCTTGCAGTCCAGAAACAATGAAGATTGGAAGGCAACACACCAATTCCGGACAAACCCCATGAATGCCAACCAATACAGGTAAATTGGACTTTAGGACTGACCTAGAAACATTAGAATCCCTGGATAAAATTGGTAGACTCTTAACTGTATTTTTAAGTTAGTTTTGCCCAAATGGAGAAACTCTTAAAGCTTACCAAATGTTTTCATCTTTGTATTGCTCTTGAAATCTTGAATTTGTTCAAATATGGTTAAATCCAAATGATTGCATAGAGCACTCAAAGAGCTCTCCACAATGACCAAGTTCACCCAATTCTATCTTGTGAAGATCTTTAAAATTAGTTGTTGGGAAAGTCAAAAGTCAAACTAGTTGTTTGTAAGTTAAACTAGCCGTTGGAAAGTCAAACTAGCCGTTGGAAAAGTCAAAAGTTCAAACTAGCCGTTGGGAAAGTCAAAAGTCAAACTAGCCGTTGTGACTTGTTTTTCTATAAATTGAGAGCTATTTTGAAGGGCAAACTTAAGGAAACAAGGCTTAAACTTTTTCCATATCAAAAACCAAGTGTCCTAACAACCTCAAGAGAATTCTACAACCATAAGAAGATCATTCTAAGCTTTTGAAATTCTCTCTCTCACATTCAAAGTACTAATAGACCCGGCACAATTACTAAGCAAAAAAAACGGCCACTTTAGGCCCCCGTTTAAGGAGGCCCAAAATTTTTAAGTTACCGCATTAGTGCATTACACGTCAAAACCATAAGTCTCTAACTCTTACAATAAAATCCGTTCCTCTACTGCAAAACCCCAAACTCTGTCGCCGCTCCTCTTTGAGTCTCTACCTCTCTCTCACTGCTCTCTCTCGCAGCTGGCGCTCCTCTCTCTCACCGTTCCTCTCTCTAACTGCTTCTTTCTCTCGCGTCACGCCTTGGACGGTCTCTATCGCAAAGTGAAATAAAAAGCAGAGTATAGATTGTTGTTGGGATTTTTTTTTCACAGTACATTTTCTTTTTTTTTTTTTTTTTTAGGTGGATGCTTTTGTTGATTTGAGAGATGCGTTTTGTTGATTTTAAACTCTGTTTTCACTCTATCAATATAAAAGTAATTATTTCCTTTCATTTTTTTTAGTTTCTTTGTTTTGATTTCTTGATGCCAGTTTCTGTAATTTATGTTGCTTTACTGATGTTGAAGAAGAAGAACATTTTTCTTAAAACTTATTTTTGACTCTTCTTTTGTCTTACTTGATTTTCTCAGATCTAGAGAATGAGTGTTATAGAATATAGTAGCCCCATTTGAGCCTACCCATGTGAGGTGTTTGGAAAGAAAGAAATAAGAGGAATTCTTTGTTTACTGTGTTGAAAAGGATCTAGATTAATCTGATTATTTGGGTTATCAGAGGCTAGCAACTTGCTTTCAATCATTGATTTAAAGAGGAACTAAATTGATTTCTTTCATATATCCAACAAACTCTTTGTTGGTAGAGCGGCATATGTTGTGATATATACTGGCAATTTAGTGAAAGAGAATGAGAAAATGAGGTAGCAGGGGAAAATTAATTAAAGTTTATTCTCTTGCCTATAAATTTTTATTTAACAATATATCTCCTCTCTATAGATTATGCTGTGACTTTTAATTTAGAAATCTTTGGTGAATTGGTAGAATATAAGAGGACATTGCAACCATTCATCAATTCTCTTATTTTCACAGTGTCAGGTTCTATTGTTCTTTAACCTTTTAATTTTAGTTCATTTTAATTAACCATAGTATCAATTGAAAATAATATTTTAACAAAACTTGAATACAAAATTTATTTAGTAATTTTGCATCTCAAAAAGCAAGAAAAATAGTTTTTAGATAAATTATGTTTCTTATATATAATTAAAATTTTAATTAAATATTACTTATAATAATATGTTAAATACCAAGAATGCCCCATTTAGATTTTTTGCCTTATGCCTCAAATTATTTCAAGACGGCCCTGACTACTAATAGGTAAATCTTGACCACCTTAGGCTCACTTTGAATGTGCATTTGAGAAAATTTCTAGGGATAGATTTTCCTCATAAGAAAACCTTCTATCATCCCTAGACCTCTTCTCATAACCCTTGGTTTGGTCTTCATTGGAGCATCTACACATCACCAAGGAGGCAAGAAAGAAAAGATCTTCGAGAAGGCACCCAAACCACTTTGTGCGTCATGAGGCAAGTGCTTTTGATAATTTTCTACAAAAAAATTTTTTATCTTTTTGTTATTTGTAAAAGGGTTGGTGTAACCTTTGCTAAGTGAGAAGGGCGTCTTCTCCTTTGTGTTTCAAGAGAGGTGTTCTCTTGTGTGTCAAATGTTTGATCTTCACCCTTGAAGAAGATCAAAAGTTGTACCGGTTCAATCTCTACCCTTGAAAGAGATTAAGTGTTGTAATAAGTTTTTCTCCACCCTTAAAGGAGAAGTTTAGTGGAATCCTCGAGTGGTGTACTTGAGGCGTGGATGTATGCGAGGTTGCCGAATCACTTAAAAATCCGCATGTCACTATCTTCCATATCTTCTTATCTCCTCTCATTTTTATGTGCTTCTACTTTATTTCATATTAATATTGCTTATTTATTTGAGAAAAATTGTTGATGCATGCTAATTAAAGTGGTTAATACACTTGCTTGCATCTCAATTTGGAAGATCATTTTTTTTTTTTTTGAAATGTTCATATATATAATAAAAGATAGAGCACACAAGAGGTGCAAACCAACATACAAAAGAAGAAAAGACATGAAAAATAAAAAATGGCAAAGGAAACATATGAGATCAGGCAAGATCAACACATTTTTTTCCATGCAGACAGGATGTCTGACATAGATATATTTCTGAATTCCTGAAGGGAGACTGCCTACGAAGCGCACTTGGTGAAACTACACCTTGCAACCTTGGAGTTGGACTCAACAATACCTCTAAACATTTTGTTATTACGTTCCCACCACAGGCTCTAGATACTGGCAAATAAAGATAAATATCACAAGTAAGAGCATTTTGACGAGACAGAGATAATGTCCGATGCAAAAAATAGCTCAGCCACCATCACAGGCATAACCCAAGCCATACCAAACGATCTAATACAGAGTTCCAAACAGCAAATGAGAAGGAACTGTTGAAATGGAAAGAGAGGATGAGTAGGACTCTGAGTCCTAACTCAATTAGGTCTCAGAGTCCTAAATAGAACTCATACTTGTATTTTCTCTTATAAATATGTCTCTGATGTACATAGAAAATTTAAGCAGAAATAATAACTCTCTTTCTATCGTGGTTTTTTCCCTTATGGGTTTTCCACGTAAATCCAGTGTTATTTGTGGTGTGTGATTTATGTTTCTACATGGTATCAGTCAGAATTTGATCCAAATCCACAATCGTTAATTTCTCACTGATCCTGCGTCGGAATCACACAGCCGATTTTTTTTTCAACACATCTAGTCACTGTGCTTCTGTAATACTCACCGGAGATTTGGGGTTTCTACTGTTTGAAACCGCCACTCATCGTGAGAGCCGAAGAAAGATTACTTGCTGCCGAACTGCCCTTCAGCCGCCGTCAGATCTGTTTCCGAAACTCATCGCCGCCGAAGGGGGTTTCTCGGTCGCACTTCCCGGAAGGCATCTGTTCCGGCGTACAGTGTCGACCTCCATCTCCACCCGTTCAGATCTGATTGGCTGCTTCATACCTGCTCTTTCTCAGAGCATCGATCGAGCGTTTGCATCATACTGCCGAGCAGATTTCCGCTGCCAGCCAGACAGCATCGGTAGCTAGATCTGTTCCTTCCTCCAACCCTGCGTCTGGTTTTCTACCATCTCCGCGCAGCGTAGCAGAGGCGAGGGGCGGCTGGCACTGCCTGAGCAGAACCCCAGCCAGATCTGAGAAGTGAACTCTCAGATCTGAGATCAGACAGAGGACAGTCAGTGCCCAGATCTGAGATCCGGTTGCCGACGCCTGTTACTGCTAAACATCGCTCCGCCGACGAGCGCATATCTGTCGGCGTCTTCTCCCGCTCTCCCAGCTCCGATCTGGTGTGCATCTTCTTCAACTCCGATCTGCAGGATGATAGGCTCTGCTGCTTCCGCCCATTGCTTCCGGCGTCTCCGCTTCAGATCAGTGTTTGCCAAATCCGACGTCTCTGCATCGCCGACATCAGGTCCTCGTCTTCCGCCGGCATCCGACGGCAGGCTGCTATTGCTGCTATTGCCCAGGTACTCTGCTCTGGCTTTCCAGATCTGCCGTCTTCCGGGTTGTCCACTATCTTAGGTCAGCCGCTGTTCATCTTCCGACGCTGCCGATCCCCCTTTGGGCATCGCTGATCTGCTCTGCTCTGGGCATCGACTGGTCGCCGGCATCTGTACAGTGTGTTTCCAGATCTGTAATAGCATCTACCGCTGCCCCTGGTAGGCCCTACCCGGCCCTGATTTGACTAAGAGGCACTTCCAACGGCTGCTTGTTGCTACTGTCACCGGTGCATTGCTTCTTGGCTACTGTTCCGATTCCGCCGACGGTCGGACTGTCTCAGGTTTTTTCTTTCAGTCCCTTTTCCCATATTGCCTCTGCCTGAGGGCGTTGGACCATAGATTTTCTTGACCTGCTGCTATCTTCTTCCGCTATCTCCCAAATCTGAGAAGCCTTCGGAACAGGGAAGAGTGAAAAAAAACAAAAAAAAAAAAAAAAATCAAAAATCAAATATCAAAGTTTTTTTTTACTCCTCCTTCACAATGGGTGAATCCGACTGTAATCCCAGTCTAAGACTCTCATCAGTTCTGCTCAATGCAAATAACTATGTTCTATGGTCTCGAGCGGTTACCTTATCGCTTGGTAGTAAGAGGAAATTGGGATTTATAAATGGGAGATTGTTTGTCCCCCACTGGGTTCTACATCTAAAGCTACCGCTACAGAGTCCGCTACAGCCACCGATCCTAATTCACCTTATGATGATTGGATAGCTAATGATCAACTGGTCCGTTCATGGCTCCTTAATTCTATGGAACCACAGATTTCTGGTATTTTTACATTCTCCGATTCTGCCAAAGAGTTGTGGAAGCTGTAACTGGTATGTATGGCAATCGCAATAATATTGCTCGGGTGTTTCAGATTCAAAATGAGATTGCCACTGCGCTACAAGGTGAGAGGAAATTTTGTGATTTTTTCGGACACATGAAGAGACTATGGGATGAACTACATTTGTATCGACCACACACTACTGATGCACAGACTCTCGTGCAACGAGATGAAGAGGATCAAGTTTTTTCTCTTCTTCGCGCTTTACGGCTTGACTATGAGTATTTGCGGAGTAACATACTTATGACAGATCCGCTACCCTCAGTGATTAATGCTTGCGCTATCATTCAACGCGAAGAAACGCGTCATAAAACTATGTCTTCTGCTATTCCGCGTTCTTCGCCGCACCTTGAACCAAGTGCACTTCTTACTCATAAGCATGACCGCAGACACTTCTCTGAGCCTGCGAAGAAAATTATTCCGAATAAAGGACGACTTCGTTGTGAACATTGTGGAAAGATTGGGCACCCTAAGGACCGTTGTTGGTTGTTGCATCCTCATCTCAAGCCTAACTTTGAATCCAAAAAGAGAGACAAGGCTCATATTGCAGACACTTCAACCACTCTAGATCAGTTGAGTCAGATTCTAAATGATCTCCGTAAGTCTCTGCCTCCTCTAAGCACGTCTTCTTCGTCTCGTACTGCAGGTAACTTTCATGCTTTCCTTGCCTCACAATCTAATGGTCATCCTTGGATAATTGATTCTGGAGCCACTGACCATATGGCTAATTCTTCGTCGTCTGTGTCGGATTTTTCGTCATCCTCTCGTAAACACGATGTTTATCTAGCCAATGGATCTATGGTTCCTGTGGTCGGCAGTGGTAAAATTGATTTCTTTTCAAATAGCATCCCTTCTACTGCTTTGGTTGTTCCTTCTTTTCCAACTCAACTCCTGTCTGTTGGAAAACTTACAAATGCTTTGAACTGTGATGTTATTTTCTCTCCTAACTTTGTCATCTTTCAGGATCGAATGTCCAAGAAGACGAATGGTGAAGGCACATTTTCCAACGGTCTTTACATGTTACCTTCTCCTAATAAGGTTCATCATGCCAAGGACCGTGTAGAGGGTCACCTACTGCACCAACGGCTTGGACATCCTTCAAGTCGTATTTTGTCTTATCTTTTTCCGTCTGCTTCTATTCCGTCTAATGTCTGTGATGTTTGTCAATTTTCAAAACAATCACGGTTACCATTTGTTTCTTCTACTTCTAAGTCTATTGCTTATTTTGAACTGATTCATTCTGATGTATGGAGTGCTCCCCTTGTTTCTTATGATGGGTTTAAATATTTTGTGTTGTTCATTGATGATTGTACACGTGTTACATGGTTATATTTGCTCAAATCTAAAACTGAGGTGTTATCTGCTTTCAAAGATTTCTACAACATGGTCCATACCCAATTTCATGCCAAGATTAAAATTCTTCGCTCTGACAATGGGACTGAATATGTCAATGCTATTTTCGCTGATTATATTCATGACAAAGGTATTATTCATCAAACTAGCTGCGTGGGTACGCCACAACAGAATGGTGTGTCAGAACGGAAAAATCGTCACATCTTAGAAACTGCTCGAGCACTTATGTTTCAGATGCATATTCCTAAGACGTACTGGTCTCATGGCGTCTTGACTGTCATCTATCTGATTAATCGAATTCCTAGTCGGATTACTAATTTTAAATCACCATTGGAAGTGTTGAAGAATAGACCTCTTGATTTATCTCACCTACGTGTGTTTGGGTGTGTCTGCTATGTCCATCGCCAGAGTATTAATCGTGATAAGTTCGATGCCAGATCTCTCAGGTGTGTTTTCTTCGGTTACTCTTCCACACAGAAAGGGTACATTTGTTATGACCTCTCATCTCGCAAGCTTCTTGTATCACGTGATGTCCGTTCGTTGAATCTGAACCGTATTTTCCAGCTCCTGGTGACTCTGGGAATCGTTCTCAGGGGGAGAACTTATCTGATTTGGTACCTCTTCCTACTGTAACTGATGATGTCTCTTTTAGCAGAAATACGGTGATTATATCTCCAGCTAACCAACCAATGTCTGCAGCAATTGAAATACCGACAGCTTCTACTGAGACTATATCTGCAGAAATTCAACCGATTTCTCCAACAATTGACATACGAGCTCCTCCCCTTCCATTACGGAGATCGAGTAGAGAGACTCGTCCTCCAAAAGGAATGAAAGATTTCTTCACTTACCATGCTGTATCATACCCAATGGAGGCTTCTCTAACATATGATAATGTTACTCAGTCACATTTGGCCTTCTTGAGTGCATTGTCCAGTGAACAAGAACCAAAGACATTTCGTGAAGCTAATTCCATAGCTGTTTGGCGACAGGCAATGAAAGAAGAATTGCAAGCACTTAATGATAATAAAACTTGGAATATAGTCAAATTGCTTATCGGAAAGAAGGCAGTTGGGTGTCGTTGGATATACAAAATCAAATATAAAAGTGATGGAACTGTGGAGCGACACAAGGCAAGACTGGTTGCCAGAGGTTTTACACAAACATATGGAGAAGATTACACAGAGACTTTTGCACCTGTTGCAAAGATAAACACTTTTCGAGTGATTCTCTCGTTAGCAGCAAATCAGGGTTGAAAATTATCTCAGATGGATGTAAAAAATGCTTTCTTGCATGGTGACCTAGAAGAGGAGGTGTATGAGTGTTCCACCAGGACATTCACAAGAATCCAAAGTTGGATTTGTGTGCAAGCTGAAAAAGGTCATATATGGACTTAAGCAATCTCCCCGTGCATGGTATGCTAAGCTCAGTTCTGTTCTCATGAGTAATGGACTTAAAAGGAGTGCGGCTGATTCTTCGTTGTTTGTAAAAAAAGGTATGTGTGGTACAACTGTTGTTTTAGTATATGTTGATGATATAGTGATCACAGGTGATGACAAAAATGAAATTACAAGACTTAAGACTCTACTGCACAAGAGATTTGCCATAAAAGATCTGGGAGTGTTAAAGTATTTTCTTGGATTAGAAGTTGCCTATTCAAAGAAGGGCATATTTCTTAATCAAAGAAAATATGTGCTGGACCTATTGCAGGATATTGGAAAGATGGGAGTTAAACCATCAGATACTCCAATTGACAGTGGAGGTAAGCTTGATAATGATGGAGAATTGTTATCTGATATTGGTCAGTTTCAAAGGTTGGTTGGTCGATTGATTTATCTTACGATCACTAGGCCAGATATTTCCTATGCAGTCAGTCTAGTCAGCAGATTTATGCATGCACCTACAGTTACTCACATGAATGTTGTTCATCGAATTGTACAATATTTGAAGGGTTCTCCAGGAAGGGGAATATGGATGCGGAAAAATGGAAATAGTTCCATTACTGCTTACACTGATGCTGATTGGGCAGGTTGTCCAGTTGATCGACGATCTACAACAGGATATTGTACATTTGTGGGAGGAAATCTGGTAACTTGGAAAAGTAAAAAGCAGAGTGTTGTTGCAAGATCAAGTGCAGAAGTAGAATATCGTGCAATGGCCTTAACCACCAGTGAAGTTATTTGGCTTCGGTCCTTATTGCAAGATTTGGGTTTTAGTTCTAATCAGCCAACGCAAATGTTTTGTGATAATCAAGCTGCCATTCACATTGCTTCAAATCCGGTGTTTCATGAGAGAACCAAACACATTGAGGTGGATTGTCATTTTGTTCGAGAAAATTTACAAGCTAATGTTTTTTCTACTCCGTTTGTTCGCAGTGATCAACAATTAGCAGATATCTTCACAAAAAGTCTTTCCGCTGTTAAATTCCAAGATATTTTGTCCAAGTTGGGCTCAATCGACATTTTCGCACCTACTTGAGGGGGAGTGTTGAAATGGAAAGAGAGGATGAGTAGGACTCTGAGTCCTAACTCAATTAGGTCTCAGAGTCCTAACTCCATGCAGTCTCAGAGTCCTAAATAGAACTCATACTTGTATTTCTCTTATAAATATGTCTCTGATGTACATAGAAAATTTAAGCAGAAATAATAACTCTCTTTCTATCGTGGTTTTTTCCCTTATGGGTTTTCCATGTAAATCCAGTTATTTGTGGTGTGTGATTTATGTTTCTACAGGAACAATGAAGAACGAGGTGATTCCATTTTTCAGAAGCTCGGAGACAGAAAGGGCAAGCACTAACCAATACTTTTCCTCTTTTCCACAAGTTGTCTTGAGTCAGAATTTTCTCAAACCAGCAGTCCAAAAAAAACTAATTGCCCTTGGAGGCGCTTTGGAAAATCAAATTTTGGGGTTGACAATAGCTGTACCTGCAGTCGAGCACCACCAAGTGTAAAAGGACTTTACCGATAAGGCTCCGGATCTATCAGGCCACCACACAAGACTATCCTCTATTTTGGGGCAGATGCCAAATGATGATTGTAATACCCTGCCACAGATTAGGCGTATTTTAGCTTAATAATTTTATTTAACCGGTTAATCTCGAAGATTTTGGTTAGGGCTTTGAGGAAAGCCCAGGTTTGGCCCAATCTGAGCCAGAAAACTCAGTGATCCAGCTCGCCAGCTGGAGGGGCATTTTGGTAATTTACCGCTTATAGTTATTATTTTATGAATATTGTTGATAAGTGAATATTATTGATGGATAATATTCTCCTTAATAAAGGATTTGCATTTCTAATTTTAAAATAAATTATTTTTAGAAAATGGTATTTTAAATCCGCCCGTCAAAACCCCGAAAGGGAGTATTAATTATTTTAAAGGGTTTTGAGAATGAAATAAATTTTGAAATTAGTATTTTATGGTAGACCATTTTAAGAATGGTCTAGTTATTTCATTTCACCTCAAAATGATGTCTCTAAATTGTTTATTTTAACAATTTAATTATTTAAGTAAATAGTATAAATTTATGGTTTTTATTTAAATAAATAGTTTTTAATAAGAGATAAATTCTAAAAATTTTATGGTGATTAAGGTTTTCAAAACCCAACTTATCTGTAAGGTTGGATTAAATTTTTGAGCCCTTGAAATTATTTTTTTAGTTAAAAATCCAGTTTTTGACAAAATGGGGACCTTTTTGCAAAAATTGAAAATGGGAAGGGCTGATCTGCAAACAGCCGATTACTAGCAACGTGAGCAGCCACTGCATACGACTGTATGCAGTGGCCGTCCGACCCCATTTCCCAGCCAATTTTCTATAAATTGAGCCCCTTCCCTTCAGATCAACTCCCACAAAAATTTCTATCTCCCTCTCAGTCTCTGCTCTCTGATTTTTCCAGCTCTTTTTCCCTCTCTGTTTCCCAGTTTTTCACCTGTAAGATTTTAGGGGAAAATTTTCAAAGTCTGGATTTTTAGCCCAGGAATTCAATTGAAGGTAACCATTGCATTCCCCTTTCAATTCTAGTCAGTTTTGAATCTACAGAACCCGATTTTGGCATTGATTTGAGTAAGAAAAACCAGTTTTAAAGTCTAAGGAAATCCATGGTTTTTCGTACCAGTGAGCTTTCGGTGTTAAGATCGGATGGCTTACTGAGTTTCAAAGCTCCAAACCTCTCCCTATGGAAAGAAGACTCCCGGAGGAATCCATCGGACCGGTCAGATGTGAAAACCGAATCCGGAAAATCCCCCATTTCCAAATCCGTTTTTCACTGTTTCCGGCCGTTCACTGTCTGTTGCAAACAGTGAACGGGAGGAGGAAGAAGAAGAAAAAAAAAAATTTTATTTGATATTATTGATGCTTGTGATTTGTAATGATAGTTCTCATTGAGAAAAAAAATAATGAATAAATGATTGAATAAATAAATATTATTATTTTATTCAAAAAAATTAAATTAAAGTTTTTGTTAGATTATGTGATGTGATGTTAGTACCCCATTTTGTTAATTAAAATTGTACTAACCCTCTTCTCTTATTACTTATAATGTAAATACTATTGTATCCACTTTCAGGCCGACCCTGTTGGTCGGGCACTGAGTGATTCACTTTCAGGCCGACACTATATAGTCGGGCACTGGGTGACTTCGAGGCCTAACTCAAAATGTCAGATCTGGTCCTATCCAGAAGACAACCGATAAGTGACCCAAGGATCTAGACCTAACTCAATAAGTCAATCTCGTCAATGCCCAGAAGACAATATGAGTTTTGGACTGAGCCCCTTTTTATTTATTATTATATTGTTGATTATGATAATTTAAAAAGGATAGAAACCCAGTAGGAGACTCAATTCCATATGCCTCAGATATTTTAGGAAAAATGTGAGATTTCAAAATACTACTCGTGTGTATGTATTTGATCTGTATATTGATTGTGCACTTGTCTGTTTGTTTGAACAGAGACCGCGTAAACCACACATCACGGTGAGGGAACTTAACTCTGCAGATTTTGTAAACAAGTTTTATGATGAGATGAGAATTGAGCAATGAGTGGTTTCAGTTTTGATGAACTCACTCATGTGCCTATACATGATGCACTATGGTAAGAGTGCTGATGATGATTGTGATATTACGATGTTGATCGTATGAGTATGTAAGACTGCTTCCACGTACCTGGGCTATTGAACCAATATCGGCCATATGAGAGATGGTTTATGTCTACTGGACCATGGGCCGACCATGCTGTCGTCAGTTGCTGACTTGAGG
The DNA here is from genome assembly GCA_022113865.1 of Chimonanthus praecox. NCBI lineage: Eukaryota > Viridiplantae > Streptophyta > Magnoliopsida > Laurales > Calycanthaceae > Chimonanthus > Chimonanthus praecox. The sequence continues at coordinate 17,524,679 of CM039090.1, forward strand.
ATGTCAGTATCAGCTAAGTCAGAGCCAGAGATGTACTTGCAAAGATGTATTTTGACCGTGTCGGGACTTAATACTGGTCTCAGCATAGTCGGCAGGCGTTACGGTGGATAATGGTAGTGTTTGATGATGTTGATATATTACTTAAGATTATGCTTATTGTTATCAAGCATGTGATATTATTGAACTGTTGCTAACCTGTTATATCTTTAATTAAACTGCATTGTTATATTTCCTTCACTAGGCTAGTTAGCTCACCCACTCACCTTTCAGGCAATGAACCCGATGAGGAGGACGCTATTTTCCAAGTTTAGGGCGGATAAGCTAAAGTTGTGTTTTGGGATTCCCCCGGAGGGGAATGCCCTGATTTTCTCTTGTTGGTTCCTGGAACCGTTTACTTTTATTAAGTACCGGGTGTGGTACTTAATTTGTGTTAATTTGATATACTAAACTTTGATGCCTCTGTAGTGGCTTTGATCGATGCTTTTTAATAATCAATGTTGGATTTGATTTGAGCATGTTTTGTGTTGATGTTATTGATATTGTTATCTATTCTTGTGGGGTAGACTTATAGTATGTGTTTGAGTCCACATATTGGGATCATGTGTGACCTCTGGGCCTAACCATTGATCCGGCCCAGTGAGAATGCTCGTGAGTTGGTTTAGTTTATCTTTCAAAAAAAAAAAAAATCAGTCGCGTTCCGGGCCCACCCTTCGAGTCGGGGCGTGACAATGATATGGAATGGAGGAGAGATGAAAAGGCTTCAGTTTCTATATCAGACGGGTTTCGACGAAGAGGGATGTCCCACACTACTTGCTCACCTAAGATGTAATAGAAATCTGATATGGTCCCATATGGTCTCAAGGAAAGACAAACAATAGAAAGGAACCTAGAAGCCAAAGCAGAATCGTCACACCAAACTTTGTCCAAAACTTGATTATGTCACCACATCCTGCCTTAAACCTATTCCCGTCTTTGAATTTCTCAACGCAAACTGCGATAGCACGCCACATGCCTAAGGCTCTGCGCAAGACAAGGTTGATATCTCATCCATGGTTACCCAATCTGTACTTGCAAATAAGAATCGCCTTCCAATGAGAATCTCCTTCAAACCCTAATCTCCAAAGCTACTCAGTAAGAAGAGCATTATTGAGTGCCTTAATTGGACGTACCCCTAAACCTCTAGTAGTAGTGGGTAGGCACACCTAATCCCAACTAACAAGATGATATTTCTTCAGGTCCTCATGGACACCCCAAAGGAAGTTCCTAATGACTTCCATCGACTGAATGGTTTTGGTGGGACATCTAAAGGCTGATAGAAAATAGACAGGTAGGGCATTTAAAACAGACTTAAGAAGAATGATTCTCCCTCCGAATGATAAGTATTTTCCTCTCCAAGAAGCTAGATGTTTGCTAAACTTCTGAATGATAGGTCCCCACTGAGAATACCCAGGAGACCCAATGCAAAGGGCTAAACCCAGATAAGTAGATGGAAGAACAGACGGTACACACCCCAACATCCCTGATAGAGAAAAAGCTCTGAGTTGTCTAAGTTGATGCCGAAGACTTCACTTTTGAGGTAATTGATCCGGAGAAAAGAGGACAACTCAAACCACCTAAGTAAGGCACATAAATTCATAACATACTCCTCATTAGCCTCATAGAAAAATTATCGTGTCGTCCACAAACTGCAGATGATGGATTTACACAGAAGATGCACCAAGATTCAGAAAAGAGAATGCTTAGAAATTCTGCTACCATGATAAATAGAGCAGGTGAGAGAGGGTCACATTGGCGAATACCTCATGAAATCTTGAAGAAACCCTTGGACGATCGATTGATAAGTATCGAGAAATGTGTCGAAGACATGCATTCGAAAATCCATAGGCACCATCTCCAGCTGAAGCCCATGCTAGACAATACGAAAGCCAAAAAGTGTCAGTCAATCATGTCATAGTCTTTCTCCAAATCCAACTTGTAAATGATGCCTTTCCGACGAGCTCTGTGTTGGGACTCAATACTCTCGTGTGTTGTTACCACTGCGTCCATAATTTGTAGCCCCTCAACTGTAGCAAATTGGGATGGGGAAATTAACTTGTGGAGCATGCCCTTTAGCCTATTTGCTAGTACCTTGACCAGAATCTTGTAGGGACTACTGAGAAGACTGATGGGCCGGAAATCGGATAGAGAGGAAGCACTGTCCTTCTTAGGAACTAGAGCAATGAAGGTAGCACCTATCTCCTTTGGGATGAAAGCTCCTTGGTGGAACTCCTAAATGAAAGCAATAAGATCAAATTTGACAATATCCCAAAATGATTTAAAAAAGGCAATAGGAAAACCATCCGGTCCAGGAGCGCGGTCCTCACTGAGATCCCACATCACAGCTCAAATTTTTTTTCTCATAAAAAGGACACTCAATAAAAGTAGCCTCTGTATCGGAGATAGATCTGATTGATAGACCTGATATCGGCATTCTGCCATATGGGTTGGCTAAGTAAAGCTGCTGGAAGTGATTAAGTACAATAGAGATGATGTCCTCCTTAGAAATCACTGTCGAGTCACCGACTGAGAGGGATCTAATACTATTTACTCTTCTATGGGTATAAGCCATAGCAAGGAAAAATGTAGTATTTTTATCCTCCTCCTTAATCCACTTGTCCCTAGATCTTTGCCTCCATTTAATTTCATCTTGGGTGCTCTTGGTCCGATATTGTTCCTGTAGATTCAGTCGGAGAGCTACCTCCTCCTCAGTTAAGACCATGTTTGTTCGCTTAAGTCAATCTGACTATTATCACTAAGGATAGTAGCCAGGGATTCGGATAAAGACCCAAAGGTAGTAGTACACCAACTTTTCAGTTTAGCTTTCAACCGCTTCAGTTTTAGGTGGACGACAAAACATATTCTATCAGGCAAAATATCTTCCGCCCACCAAGTTGCATTAAGATCCTTAAAGCCTCTCTTTTATCAATACAGCTCAAACTTGAAAGGCACAGGGCCCCCAAGACTCCTCAAATGAATCCAATATCAAAGGCCAATGGTCAGAAACATGTCTAGGCAAAACTGCTAGGTGGGAGTCTGGAAATGGGTGAGAGAGACGGTCTATCTTGGCCATTAGACCACGTAAATTCTCCGCCAGAACGCAGAAGGTCCACCATCCCGAGCGAGGAAATACAATTCGAAAACCTCCGCATGGTTGGAGTGAATCTTGTACCCCAGTTCTCTCGTGTGGAAATCTGATGAGATTAAAAGTCACAACAAATGCACCACCAGTTAGACCATCTCCTTCTTAGAGATTCCACCTCGGCAAGAAAGGCGTTCTTTCTAGCTTCATCACAAGGTCCGTAGACAGAAGTTAGAGTCCATGAGATACCCGAAGTCCGATTCTCTAACTAAACTGAGAGAGAGAATGCACCAATAAGGAGTCTAGTAAGGAGAGCTTTCTAGTGTCCCAGCAAATGATGATACCTCTGGATCTATTAACAACAGGTTTTGCTACCCACTTGAAACGAGGACCAGCTCCACAAGATCGGATAACTGACTCCAGAGGATCTTCTAATTTGGACTCTTGGAAGCAAATGATGGTAGGATTGATTAATTTGATGAAGTTCTTTACAACAACTCTCTTTCCTGGGTCTCCAAGACCCCTAATATTCCATGAGATGATCTTCATTAGATAACTGATAGGTTGTCCCCGCTGGTTTCTATGTTTTTTTGCTGCGCCTGTAATTGACTAAAGAGCTTAGTCTATTGAGTTCACGGGACGTTCTGTCTTTGCTCTTAGAATTTTCTGGTTCAATCTTCTTCATTGCTGCAAGAAAATAATGGAGCAGGTCTTCTTGTCCCTCACAATAAGGCCAAGCTGGCGGCCAACCTTAATCATTCTATCATTAATCCAATCCGAAGGTAAACTGTTGTTCTAGTCCTCTTCACCAATGATCTGATCAACTTGGGTGCTTTCCTTATTGACTTGAATAATATCTGGTTCCAAAACATCAGTATAGGTTTCTGGGTGGTGCAAGCTGGCACCATCACAATTCATCTGGGCTAGAGAAGGGGAGAATCCTTCAACAGTAGCAGAGTTGGTAGTGGTCCGACTAGCATTGAGTTGAAAACCTCTGGATGAGTGCAACAAACTGGTTTTCGGCAATAGAAATGCTTTCAGCAAGAGGGATTGGTGATCATCTATGGGATTAGAAACCTATCATGGCCATGGCAAGAGACTGTTGGATGATCCCGCAAGCCAGGAGTATGTAGGTTGCATTGGGGAGAAGGCTTTGCATGGCGACGGCGGAAGAGATGAACTGCTACTGGACAACGAAAGACTCATCTCCTACAGAGGATCTTCCAAACTGGCTGGGGGACGAAAGCTTGAAGGGTTGGGGCTTTTTCCCAATCGCAAAGGTTGAAAGGCAGAGGGACCTGAGAACAGCTTCATCACGGAAGGTCCTCTGGAATTGGGTTTAGAGGCTAACATGCCAAGATTTAGGGGAATGGGTGAGTTAACAGGTCTTGGGTCAACCAAGAAATGAGTTGGGGGATGGTGGAAATGCCCATTGAAACAACTAGGTTTGGACGACTTTGAAGGTCCAATCTGCTTTTCAAGGAGATCCAGCCCAACGGATGAGGGGGTCACACATGAAGGAGGCGACACGTGTGAGTGGGTGGGTTTGTTTAAAAGGGTAAAGTTAGGGCATAAATTAGAGGCGGAAGGAAAAAGCTACATTCCGTGTCTGCTACAATTGGGGAAGGGGGGTGGGACAGAGTACGAACCGAAGAGAGTACTAATGGTAGGCGGTGGAGTAGGGAAGGTGGTGGAATTGACATGTTGGGGCAGGGAAAGCACTAGACACAGTTGTTTTCCTGACACCAAGTGATGGTTGACATTCCACGTGGATGAGAGAGGATTCTCATCAATATGAAGCTCCGGAGGCATTGTCGGAGGCTTAGGAGGTTGCAAATTGCCACTCTTGACTGCTGGAGGGATCGGATGAGCCAACTCGAAGCCGAAAGCAGCCAAGTTATCTTATATTTCGACACACATGTCTGTCCAGCGATCTCCTACCTTGAGCGGTACCTTTTTAATCTCCGAAAGATTAGGTGTCAAGGCTACTCAAAATCTGGCGAACCTGAGATTACTGCCATTCAAGGTCCTGGGGTCGATTTTGATCACCTTCCTGAGGAAATCTCCTATCGCATGGATGGATTCGGGAAACCAAGTACGAAGAGTGATTTCGGAGACTCTGATCTAGCAGTTCTACCAATCCCACTCCTCTGACCAGAAACAAAGATTAGAGAAAGTAGATACATGGAGTGTCGGGAACTCAAAAATCAGCTTGCTTGCTTCCTCATACACACCAAAGAAGAGTAGTGCATGCTGATGATCCATCCACAAGACTGAAACCGACCCAAGAACTCTCCATTCATCAAGCCAAGGGAAAGATTGTATTGTCGAGTATCGACGGAGATACAAAGGATGCAACGATGCATCTTTTAAGAGCTTCGGTTTGCTGTTGGACAATATCTTTGCTCAAAATGATAGATTTTCCTTTGTCTGTAGCCAGAATCCACACTGAGGAGACTACACCATGAAATGAGGAAGGCTGCAAACACCCATCAAAAGCACTGAGAAGGACTGGTGGAGGCAATTTGATAGTTGCAGAAGGGTTTTGATGAAGAGGAAGGGCTCTCAGTGGTTTGCAAGTTGGACCTCCAGCTTCTTGCCCTTGAAGAGTCTGCCATTGACGACCACTATACCCCTTAAGGATTCCACCTCAAAACTGAAGCGGACGAAGGCAAAACTAAGTATTTTTGAGAGCTTTTGGACAAAGGTATGAAACTATCTCTAATTCTTCACGCTTTACTAAAGAGAGCAAAGATATCAAGATTGGAAAAGACTTCTGTGAGATTGGAGATGAAGAGGGAGACATAGTTCTTCCTCTTCACCTTCCAAGGAGGAATAGAACTAGTGGGAGGGATCTCAAAGGTAGAACAGAGAGGGATGGAGGAAGTGGGTGGGTTCAAGGAAGGAGAGTGTTGGGAAAGGAGAAGAGGGAAAGAATAGGGCCTGGAAATGTTCCCACACTTTTAAATTTCTACATCATATAGGCGAATATAATTTACTATATGCCATGCACATTAGTTTATGATGAGTTTCATTTTTGTTGTTTTTTAAGTGTATGTTGTTCAATTTTTGCTTTTCAAAAGATGTTTAGAATAATTAAAAAAATGAAAGAAGTACTTTAGGTACTCGTAGGCAGTGGGTAGCCTTCAACTAAGAGTATGCAACCGACCTTTTTTCTAGTTTACTTAATTTGAAAAATCATTTGGATTAAATAGTAAAGACCTACCATTAATTGATCAACATTTTAAGAAAGTTAAAATTTCGCATAATCTTATTCACCCCCCTCCTCCTCGGACTAGCTTGACTAATACTTTCAATAACATAAATTTTAGTATTAACAACAAAATGATATATAGAAAAGAACTCCAAAGAATCTATCTGGAGTATGCTAGCTCATTGATTGGGTTCAGAGTGGGCTTTATAAAAGAAGCCCGAACTCATTTATTTCTAGAGAAACTTGAGCATGTTTGAAGCCCATCGGCCTTTAAAAATTTACAATTATTATGAATGTTTATATTTTTATGATAAAATGTTATTTTTATTAATATGGATATATTTTAAAAAAAATCATGCATTTGTAAGTGTCTTTATATTGTTTCACATGTGACTTCACAAAAATAATGCATCTTTTTATGTATACAAAATAATTTTATTGTAAATGTGATAAGTATTTGTATAACACCTAGCTTATATCAGAAATAATTGGTTAAACAATTTATCCAATAAAAGATAGATAAAATTAGTTTTATAAACAAATTAAAAATAACTTAAAAATAAGTTTAATTGTACTTGATAATTGAATTCAGTCCAAAAATAATTATAACTTAAAATGTACATAGTACAGTAGATATCTAATTCATTAGTGATAGTGTTAAACTGTAAATAGAAAAGTATTGTAAAAGACTAAAAGTTCTTAGAGTTCTTAGCGAACCGGTTCCCATCAATTTTCTGGTTCCTGCGTGGGAAGGAGACTATAAAAGATGGCTTTGCCATACTAGGGTTTCTTCCGGAAGAGAAAAAGAAATTTGGTTCTTGGGCTTCTTGGTAGAAAAACCTACTAAAAATCTGCAGCAGAAAGAAGGAAGATGGGGCATTCTAATGTCTGGAACTCCCATCCTAAGAGCTATGGCCCTGGATCTCGTGCCTGGTAACCTTTTTCTTCTCTATTCCTTTGCAAGTTAGTGAGCCTTCGGATTCATCTTGAAGGGGAATGATTTTCCATTTTCATTCCGTTTGGATCTATCAAAGGAAACTATTTTCCTGGAAAATAACCATTATTAAAAAAATGGGTCATCCATTTGTTTTCTTCTAGTGAAAAATGGTCGCTTTACAAGAAAGTACTTTCCTTTCTGTGCATTCAAATGGAGAAAGGAACATCCAATAAATCCCTCTGTTTAATCCAAGGCAAAAAAATTTAAATATAAAAAGTCTGTAGCTAGAATGTGCTTGCTGTGGTTAATGTGCTTTGTTTCAGAAGTTAAAAAAAAATTATAGTGCATATCGGAGCCATTGCTTTGAACTTGGCAATCAGGTCCGAACTTGGCAATCAGGTCCCTTGTCTCCTGTTTTGTGGAAAAGGTATAATTTGGGTTCATGCCCTCTCTCTTCAGTAGACCTCTAAAAACCCTTATTTCCAATAAAAGGTTAAGAAGGGAACAAAAACTAGAAAGAAGTGCCTTCATGCAAGTGGGTGCTAAAGGAGAACATGTACTGTTTGTGCTCTTTATGTTCTCCCAATAAAAAACACAACCTTACTGATTTGGAGTTTATAAAAATGCCAATATACCATTTAGTAAATGCTTTTATATGCTGGATTTCCCTTTTTAATTGTTATCATGATCATCAAATTACATATGAGTAATCTGTAGCCTTAAAGAGGAGGACCATCTTACCATGTACCATTCATTTTTTACGCCACTATTATTCTCAAAGACTATAATACTTCTTTGTTGTTGGATTAACACTCATGTCTAGGCTAATTGTCCTTTATCTATAGTTGAATAAATCACCTCAAACTCATTCTATGTCCTTTTTTTAGATGGTGTCCTCCTTCCCCTTTTTTTGATTCCTTCTATAGTTCCTTAAACTAGTAAGCCCCTTGTTCTACAAACAATGTTGTTGCTGGCCTTCCACCCAAATGATTTTAGAGAGCACTCCTCCATTTTATCTTCTATTTGAAGCATCATAGATCACCATTATGTACTCATTGCGGCTCTATCATAGATCATCCCTTATGTACTCATCGGGTGATCTATCATAGATCACTCCTCGCACGGGGTAGCTCAACTAGTAGGCACTTTGGTTTGGGAAGCAGAGGTCTCAGGTTCGAGTCCCGTAGTCACCTAATACTCGTGACTTACGAGAGGCTACGTGGATCCAGAGTTTTACCCAGCGGCCCTCATACTCAGGGAGAGGTGGGAATCTTGGGGTTCTTTGTCATATATATATATATATGCATTTTGGCCTCAAGTACATTTTAGCTTCATGCTTTTGATCTATTAACATCTTATCAAAAAGTCATTTTAATTTAAGAAGCACTCAGCAAGCATGTCTCCTTTTTACCAATCCTGCACTATTCTATTTCTATTTTCATTACCCTTGCCAAGATCTCTCTCTCCCTCCTGCAAAACAGTATTCAAGTTTTGAATAAATATTTCATGAAATTGGTGTGGTGTTTATTCGATGATTACCTATATTTATTGTAAGCTGTATCCAAGTTTGCGAGTGCCGTGTATTCATTTGCTTATGTACCTTATTTCTGATGCATCTTTTTTTTCCCCATTATGTCTCAGCCGAGTTTGTGGGAACCCTCATGGATTGATCAGGAAGTATGGGCTTATGTGCTGCAGACAGTGCTTCCGCAGCAATGCCAAGGAGATTGGTTTTATCAAGGTAATACCATGTTCTTTCAGTTGATAGGTTATGTTTATCCTGTCCTATACGTACAATGATCTACACTCTGAACATGCAGGTGAATAGGCTTTAGATTAATGTAAATGCATCATTGATCTATTTGAGGCATCAAAGGCATGTTGGACCTAACCTGCATCACATTTGGAACCAAAAGGCGACCAATATGGCTTATTTGTTTAGTTACTTGAAAGGCAACAAAAATAGGTAATAAAATTGATGAGACGTCATTCAACGAGTTTTCTGCCCACTCAACGTAAAATAACGTACTGCATATGGTAATGGTGGACAAAGTTATTTTCTTTTCTATTTTCAATATTCCTTAAAAGATTGTTGAGTTTGTTCAGGAGAGTGGCAACTGGATAAGATTTGGTTGATTAAAATGGGAATTGGTAAAAACTCCAAAGAGAAAAGGTGATCATATCTTGTTTACATTGTGGGAAAATAATGGGCTTTACTTTTTTATGTTGTGAAGGTTTCAGGTGGAACATGATTTTTTTTTTTTTTAAAAAAGTGGGTGGAACAGGAGATTCCTTGGAGAGAAGGTGATCGAAGCCCTGATATGGGGAAAATAATAGGGTTTGGATGTGCCATAGTGGTTGGAGTGAGCTTTTCCATATGGAAATTTGATATCTAAATTTCAATGCTCTTCTAATATAGAAAAGTGATGATGACTTCAAAAAGAAAACATATATGGAAAAGAGAGATCAAACAAAAAAATTCATTTAAAAGTTCATGAGACCATAGCTTGGTTCATGAAAAAAATTCCCCTCTATAAATTAGAAGAGCCCCCAGCTTCACCATCACACATCTCAAACTGGAAAAAAAAAAAATTAAACCCTATTAATATGTTGATCCAATTAACAGGTCATCATCTTCCATCCTGTGTCTTGCAAAGAGTTAACTATGCATTCAATGCTTGTCTTTTATAGATGGTTGTCTGCTTCACTAATATTTTGGAATGGTATGCATTTAAAAAAGTGCAATATCTAGATTCTTGTTTCCATCTTTTTAATAAGCTGGTATCTCCAATCCTAAAATGTTTGAATCTTTAGAACCATTTAAAAGTAAAATGGTCAAGCAAAAAAATGGATAATGTGGTTCCATTTAAACATGGTGATGGGTCTTGGGTTCAAGTCACTAAAAAGGGCCACTCCTCATAGTGTTAGTGTGTGTGGATAGAGAGGTTTACTCATGTTCCAAGGATTAGTAAGGTGCTCTAAGAGGCCTGGACACATTGGTCTTAAAAAAAATTAAACATTGTGATGGCTTTTTATTATTTCCCTTTTTCCCCTTAATTGAAGGGGTGTTTCTAAGTATTGTTTTTATGGCTTTTTCAGTACCGCTAAGAAGTGTTCAATTGATGAAGGCTTGCAAAGTGGAGGATGATGGATTGAGTTGCTCTTATCTTGGTGTTACTTGGACTCGTTTCTAAAATAGGTCTCACTATTTTTTCTGGATTTGTTAAATGTCTTGTCTATTCACAGCACTCTAGACCTCTACTTGGTGGTAGTCATTATTATTGCACCTTGCTAACTGCTTTGCATAAGTTCTTGCAGCTCTCTAGTCTCGGTCACATGATTTGAGTGTCACTCCCATGTGTATATCTCTGTGTGTTGCCATGTGATGATCATCGAACTGCTTCACACACATTGAGTTACAAATTTTGGTTGAAATCATTTTTTTCATCTTGGGAGAGTGGGAGGAGGGGGACTGAGAATTTAGGGCCAATGTTTTGGCACATCAGCTATAGCAGTCGAAATTTGTATCTCAGCCGAAAACGGGTTGAAATTTTTTTGCCCGTTTGTCCAAACTGTTCCTCAAGGAGGCTGACCATTTAATTTTTTAAGGGATTTTGTTTTCCATTTTATCCTTCTCCCAGAGAAGCTGTGTAAGGGGGAGTTTCCAGAAAATCATTGTTGGTGATCGAAGTTTATGTTACTCTTGGAAGTTGGCTAGCCCTTTTCCCTTTCTTCTTTAGGTGATTTCCATGGGTGGTGATTTTAGGTGGTGGTGGTTCTTATTTGCCTGCCCTTGGACCTGTTGAATTTTAGTTTCTGTCCAGTTTTGGCTTGCCGGTTTTTTGTTTGCTGCTTCTTTGTGAATAAAATATTATCATCATTCAAAAAAAATGTCAAAAACTAACCCGTGAGAGTTGGCTTAATGAATAAGAACCCCAATAAGCTATGGGAGATTTGAGGTTTTGTTCAAGTCTCACTCTCAATATATAAGGGTTACTCAGGTTTGCACATCTCCCAACGACTTAGTAGTCAGGGTCTATATCGACAACTATAATGCGACTCGCGCCCAAACTTAATGTTGAGATTGCCTTTTTAAAGGAGTCTGGGTCCGGTGTGATAGGGTACAAAGAGAGGTCATATCCATAATGCTTATTGATCACCCTCTTACTATCTTATCACAAAATCAGTGATTTGGGATGATTGATTGGTGCTCGATCTTTATATGATATCATGTAAACAATTAACACAAATAAATTTGTAGAACCGATAATCCATTTGATATGAACTCTTGATAGTCTTGCAGTAAGGTTAAAATATTGGCCACGATATATATTGGCTGTGTACTATAGATATCGCCGATATAGTCGATATATATTAACTATGATATTGGCATATATGTATTTTTTAATTTATTTAATTTTGAAAATAAATAAATAAAAATTAAATTGGTCAATATATATTGGCTATAATATTGGCTGATATGTATAATATCGGCATATATCAGTTGATATATGTATTTTTTAATTTATTTAATTTTGGAAAAATTAAATCGGTCGATACTTTCAAAAAAAGATTAAAAAATCAGCTTTTTAAAAAAGTAAAAATAAATTCACCTTTCTGATATTGGCCAATATTTTAATCCATTCATGGCTTCAGACGTGGGTTCTTTTGTTTGGACAAAATATGGAACCAAAAATTTCTTTTCTATTTTTACTCTTGAAAGCACATTGTCTTATAGAAATAATACAAATTGAATAGAAATAAGTAGAGAAATTATTGGATCAATCACTCTTATAGATAGAGATAAATTGAGACATTAGTTGTGTAAAGGAGAGATTATTGAGAATTTGAGATATTAGTTGTGTAAATGAAAGATTAGAGGACTAATTAGCTAATGACGGTTCTAATTAAATCCATCAAGGATCACAGTGGTGTAAATGGCAGTATTTTTGTCACTTGTGAGTGCTTTTTGCCTGTCATCTACATCTACTCGTTTTTGCCATGGAAGATCAAGGTGCATTCTTTATCAGTAATAAAAAAAAATAGAAAATTAGAAATAAAACAAAGATGTCTTGTTCTCAATGAGACTAAAACTTTATGCTTTGACATGCCTTCAAATTACATTCTTGCAATGGTCTATAAATGAACCACTTTGGAGTTCTGTGTCAAGATAGGTAACTTTTGGGTCACAGCACTAGAAGGATCGGCAGATGATGAAAATGAATATATATAGAAATAATTGAAAAATTATTGGGCCAACTACTCTCATAATTAGGAAATAAATTTGATATAATAGCTGTGTAAATGAGAGATTATCGAGCAACTACTCTTGTAATTTAGAAAAACTTAGGTTGTGAAAGTTCCCTTTACATAGATGTTAGAATAATACGATCGATCCTAGAGGGGGGGTAAATAGGTCAATCTAATTTCGTTGGTACTTTTTGAATTTACTTGATTGATTAGTTAAATGCAGCATATTCAACAATCAAGAGTGTGTGTTAACAAATGTGATTAAACAATCAACACAAGAAAATAGCTCTAATACCACACACAAAAAGACACAAGATGTATAGTGGTTCAGTTCGCCAACCTATATCCACTGTTAGGATTCATTCAACCTTGAGCTATCTCCAAATTCACTATATGGGGACTTACACCCTCCCAATTAGAGTAGGAATTCCACCTCACTCAATCAGCTAGAAATTCCACCCACCATTGTGCCAAAAAGGACGCTCTAGAGTTTTTTATAGTGATTCCTGAGCAAATCTCCCTAATCCACTTTCGGGTTACAAGTTTTAAAAAGAAAATTAAAATCAAGAAGCACTTGCCTTAAAGTTTTTTCTTGTTGATGTGTGTTTCTTGAAGATCCCACCCAAGCTATGTCGACGCTCCTCCTTGTAGCCATCGTAATGCAATCACAATCTCTAGATGAAAAGGAAACTTGGCTTAACCAAAGCTTTCTTAGTTTATGGCTTTCTCACTTGCAAACTCAATCCGAAGAATGGTTGTTTATGATCTTTCTCTCCTCCTCTTTTTCTCACTTGCGAACACAATCCGAAGATTGATTGTTTATGATCTTTCTCTCAAGCGTGTTGATCGTTCCTTAGATTTTATAACTCTTTTCAGCTTAAGGAAGATGGTAAAACGATCACACAACACTCATATTTAAAGAGGAGTCTTAACGGTCATTTAAATTGTCCAGTACCGACAGGTCGATGGCACCGATGGGTTGGTGTTCATATTTATTACCATTCAACCACCCGACCGTTACGCATTAAATACACTCTCAACAGCATAATTACATCAGGTTGACAGGTCGGAGTCGTCGATGGGTCGTTATATATGAGAGGCTCGTTCTGGTGCAATAACATGCTTGACAGTAGTTTCCACTTTGGAAACCTGTTACCTATAATGTCCTATTTCCCTTTGCCAAGAAGTCAATCATGTTACTCTCGATCGGTCTTGATATACCGAGATGTCTGTTTTATCGAGAGCCCTTATAAGTTTACAGTCCAGAACTCATAAGTTTTATACCTATGAGTCGTCGACCACGAGGGGTTGTTCAAGTTCATCATCAAGGGATTGGTGCATATAAGATTCTCGGTCAGAAGCATACCCAGCATGACAGTTCGAAATTTCAAAACCAATGTCAGTCTGGCCGACCAGTCCTTGACCACAATGTGTCGATCCTGACTATACCGGTAGGTTAGTGAGATAAACTAGTCGTGCTGACAGTGAACATAATTCATGTTTCCAAGTTCACTTCCAATTCATTAATAAACATCCTCTCTAGGCATGTTATGTTAATTACCAACATATGCCACTAAGCCTAGGAATAGTCCACTCTCAGGTGTGGGTTCCACCTAGGTCATCTATGGCCATATACATATTTTTGTGATTGTCATGACGATGAGCTTTGAGCTTGGTGGAGCATGATCTTCTTCCTCGATCATCTTAAGTCTTCAAGCTTCTTGATAAGTGTTTCTTCCCAAATCATAGAATTGACAAACAGGGACTCGAACAAACCAGGATACTAACAAGTTGAAATATGGGTATCAGTATTCTACATTAATTTTGGCATCTTAGAGTTTTTGAAGAATAAGCAGTTATCCATGTCTTCTTGTCCTAGAACCAAAAGTTTTCAAAATTTCAGGTAAAAATACAAGTTTTCTCATTTTGGGTGGTCCTAAAATTCAGCGGTGGTTTTAGAGTGACAATAATTTTGTTATTACAAATTTTTATTTTTTTATAATTTTTCATTATTTTTTAAAAACATTTGAATTTTTTTAGTTCAAAACTTAAAATTAATATTCGAACATGTAAATAACCAATATTTAATGAAAAAATTACATATCCGTCCAAATATTTCTTTATTTATTGTAATTTTTCTGAAATTTAAGAAAAAAGGGAAAACGATTGGTGACATGTCGGTCTGTATAACGTTAAAAGACGGATTTTTTTAACCCTTGGGCTTGCTAGCAAAGTGCAACTTGCCTTCAAGCTCTATTTGGCTGAAATGAAAATTAGAGGACTAAATGGATAAAAAGATGTTTGGAAAATTCTATTTCTTATCGAAAATGACCAATTCTCATAGTTTATAGTCAGTGTATGTAAATCGAGAGATTTACACATACTCCAAGAATATCTAGATACCTTGGTATTAAAAAAAAAGATAGATTACCTTAAGATCAGTCAAGTGGAACGTCTTGATATATTAGTCTTAAAAATAAAAATAGAAAAATGGATTTGAAAATCAATGGACTATGGCTATCAAATTTTTTAAGATTTCAAGGTAGGTAATGAAGGTAAAATGTCATTGATGCACATCGTTTTTATATAGTACTGATTTTTATGCTGGACGCATAGTTTTTATGTTAAAAATTGGCACATCGTTTAATATTTTTTAGGATTCCCCCAAATGAAATATATTGCATAAATCTTTTTTAAGTATCGAAATTTATATCTTAATTTTTTTTATTTACTTCTATGAAAGAAGCGAGAGATGCTAAGTTTAAACCCCCATCGCTTAACCTGATGTACCTTAAAGACAGTGGGTATGAGGTTTTACGCTGAGTTTCCTGTGGTTTTCCACACGTAAATTCAAAAAAAAAAAAAAAAGTATATGGCCAACCATGATTTTTTTTTTTATTTCAATTTAAAATTTCTATTTTCAACTTCAATCATCCACTTTCGTTAACAAATAAATGAAAGATTTCTTAAAAAATAAATTTGGTATTTCAGTTGATCTAGGAAGTATGGGTGAGCTCAAGAATATACCATATGTTAAATTATTAAAATTTCCATATTGAATTCTGGCATTGGCAGCAAAAAAATGTTCAAAAATGAAAATGGAATGGTGTAGCTCAACTGTTAATCTCCCTCCTCAAGAAGTGTGAGGTGTCAAGTTTGAGCCCTTATGACCTCACTTGATGTGCCCAAAAGGCAGGTTATCATCCATTGGGATTTTCCACACCTAAATTCAAAAAAAAAAAAAAAATCGAACCTAACATATTATCAATTTATTTTAAATTAAAAAATACGACTATCATTAATTGTCTTTGCTTAGTGAGATGGATAATAAGCTCATAAATTTTACAACCTACTGTATTTTTGTTCATTACATTATTGGTTGAGAAAATACGACTATGACCATATGGTCTTTGCCAACTTCATCCTAGATTCCTAGCCATGTTTTGAAAACCTTCCAAATTCAACATTACATATTTTAGATTATGTCAATTGCCAAGTCTTAAACTAAGATTGGTTAGCAGGTTTATTTTGAAGTTTAAACTTGAGCCAACCCTTTTGCTATGCAGTTATAGGTCGAGTACTTGGAGTTCATTCGAAGGCCATCCAAATATTTTGAAAAGGGGCCACTTAACTCGAGATGAAAATGTCTAAAATACAATTAGCAAAATTACATGATCTTGAACATAACTAGCGAAGACTTTGTTTGGTGGAATACTGGTGTAATGATCCGATCTGCAGTAACAGGTCAGTAGCGGTGGGTAAAACTAATTTAGAAAATTATTATACTTTAAATTGATTTGGGGTGCCCATATAGACACCGCAGAAATCTGCCAGCAGACACCGATTTCGGAAAATTGAGTGGAAATTACCATTCTGCTCTCTCCGCGCGAAATCGTGCGATCGGTGCTGCAACGCCATTTCGCGTCGATCGATCGATCTAAGGCGTATACGATCGATCGATCGATCCGACAATTCATTTTTTAATCGATCGATTGATCAAAACACGGGATTCAGTCGATCGCACGGTTCCATGGGATCGTGCGATCGATTTTAACTGAGAGGTCGACGGTTTGACAGTCGACCTCTCATCTCAAGATCGATCGCACGATTGTATGTGATCGTGCGATCGACTGTGACCCATTCAAAGATCGATCGCAAGATCACATCTGATCGATCGATCGATTGTCTGTTTAGGCCAAGATCGATCGCACGATCACATCTGATTGATCGATCGATTGTCTGTTTAGGCCAAGATCGATCGATCGATCACTGTGATCGTGCGATCGGTCGATCACGAAACTAAGTATAAGTTCAATCGCTCCCCTCTTCCCTCTCAATTTTCATTTCCATCTCGCCCCTTTCGAAACCCTACTCCCTCAGAACCCCGATTTCGAAATCTTCTCCTTCAAAACCTCCCCGATTTCGAAATCTTCTCCCTCAAAGCCCTTTCTACACCCCTCTTAGTCAAACCCCTCTCTCTCAAACATCTGATCCAAACTATTTTCCCTCAAACCCTAAATCCGCTTTCGAAAACGAACCACTCCACTATTTGAAGATACTCCCTCAAATCTCCTATATTGATTCGAAGGTATCTCTCAGAAGTTACTCTCTCAATCTCTGAACCGGAATCAAAGGTAACTCTTTCTCAAACCCAATACTCTCAAAATTTCTTTGAAATTAGTACTAGATTGTGAAAATGATGAGATTGTTGAGAATGATATTGTTGACAATGAGTTTGTTGAGAGGTGTTTTTTAAGTCGTGACGATTTAATGAAGCATTTTAAGAAGGTTTCCATTGTGCAAGGATTTGTAACTACCATTAAGAGGTCATGCAAGAAAAGCAATGTAGTTATTCTTGGTTGCGATAAAGGGGGTACATATTGTAGCACAGTTAATTTGAAAGATGATAAGAGGAAGAAGAAAACATATTCTCGCCTTATTAATTGTCCATTTGAAGTGAGAGGGAAACAAATTGTTGATGGGTCATGGAAGTTGAGTATAAAAGATGTGGAGCACAATCATGATCTCACGAGCGTATTAGTAGGTCATTCTACTACAAAGTGTTTTTCAGATGAAGAGAAGAGAATGATCATTGAAATGCATAACAGCAATATACCACCCCGACAAATTATGACGACCCTTCGAAACGAGAATCCAGAGATTGGAGTATCATCTACTGGTTTGTACAATTTTTTGTCATCGGTTCGAAAAGAGCAACTTAGAGGTCGTATTGCAACTGAACCCTTTTTAGAAGATGTTCAAGAAGGTGGTTAACAATATTTTCTCAACTATGACAATCAAGGTCATTTATCACATCTATTCTTTGCACATCCACTGTCAGTTGTACTTATTAAGACCTATAATAATGTATTTCTCATGGATTGAACTTACAAAACCAATAGATATCATATGTCATTGCTTAATATCGTTGGTATCACAAGTTTCAACAAGACTTTCTACTCATGCTTTGTATTTATGAGGAATGAAAAATTTGAAGACTACGTATGGGCGTTACAGATGTTCAAGAAGGTATTACGAGTCGATCATGATCGACAAGTTTTTTTGACCGATAAAGATTTGGCGTTGAAGAATGCCATTAATTCAGAATTCCCTAATGTTGTACATATCTTTTGTATTTGGCACATCAACAAGAATATTCTTACTCATTGTAATCATCTTTTCAATAAAGTGGAAGAATGGAATGCATTTTTTACTCAATGGAATGAATGCGTTGAGTCTTCATCCAAAGTTGCATTTAATGAAGCGTTTGAAACATTCAAATAAGATTTTCGAGATTATTCAGATGCAGTGAATTATATAAGACGAACATGGATTCCACATAAGAAGCAATTCGTCAAGGCATGAATCGGTTGGAGTTTAAATTTTCAAAATGCAGCAACTTCAAGGGTTGAAAGTGCACATTCAGTGTTAAAACGATATATAGCTAACTCCACTAGTGATCTATATGTTGTCCGAAGGAAGATATCCCATACAATTGAAAATCAGTTTCAAGAGTTCAAGATTCAAACGGAGGATGAAAAAATCCGGTTTGCTCTTACTATTTGATTCCTTTCTTTGATGAAGTGAACGGCAAAGTATCACAATCTGCATTATCTGAGGTTTACAAGCAATATGTTATACTTATAAACATGTCATTTTTACCCAATTATACACATGAGTTTACAGCTTCCATGGGCTTACCTTGTGCTCACAGAATGTAATTTATGAACAAGTTACATTTGGATCAGATCCATCCACAATAGAGAATCGATTTGATTTTATTTGATAACTTGAACATTGAAATGAATTGACCCGGGGATGAATTAGATGTACATTGGGAAGGCATTAAGAAAAAATATAGAAACTTGTCTACATTTGATCAAAAGGAGCTCCGAGATCATATCCAAGATCTTGCCAGTGATGAGATGCATATCAGCCAACCTATTATGCAATACAACAGATGACGTCATCCAGGTTCAAAGAATTCAAAGGGTCAAACATCTAAAAGACGAGATCCTTCTGCATTTGAGATTGTAGAGAATCAATTAACTGGAAGAAGATGTGGATTATGCAAAAATATTAGTCATACGAAGAGAACATGTCCGAATAGAAATGCTGCACAGGCATCCTGCAGTGTAGATTTAAATGCTTTGCCTCAACCATTCAATTATTATTACCCTGAATCACAAGCAACGAGTTTGTCTCAATTTTCCGAAGTAAGTTTCGTTTATATAAGATACATATTTACATTGTCATTCATATAGAATAAGGTCAACAATACTAACACGTACTCATTTTTCCACAGCCGACTGGTTCTTATGAATTCTATGACGATTCGACATATACCTCTGCTGATGTTAGAAATCCTGACGAATTACAGCATTGGTGGAATCAGTGATGGATGTCTATCATTTTTTCATGTATTCAGTTGTAAGAATGTATTTCATTTCCAAAAAAGTTGTATTATTTTAGTTCGGATGTACTGAAGTATGTATTCAAGCAACAATTGTTCTTTTAAATAAATCCAGCATTGAGTGGTTTGTTACGAAATACAAGACCCTTGCGTGGGTCTTTCACTAAATATGGGTTTCATAGATTGTCGCTAAACATGGGACCTTTGAGTGATTTCTCACTAAATATGGGACGTTAGAGTGAATTGTCGCTAAACACGGGACCTTTGAGTAATGGTCAGTCAACAAGTATGGGACCTTAGAAATCAGATGGCCTGGTTAATGAAGAGTTTTAACCATTAGTGAGGAAGTTTGTAAAGGAATTCTGGATTAAACAAGCATTGGTCGTTTACTCCAGCATTCCTTCACAAACTTTCTCACTAATGGTTAAAACTCTTCTTTAATCAGGCCATCTGATTTCTAAGGTCTTATACTTGTTGACTGACCACTCAAAGGTCCCATGTTTAGCGACAATCCACTCTAAGGTCCCATATTTAGTGAGAGACCACCACTCAAAGGTGTCATGTTTAGTGACAATCCATTAAACCCATATTTAGTGTCAGACCATTCAAGGGACTCATATTTAGTGACAGACCATTCAATGCTCCCATATTTACTGACATTCAAAGGGTCTCATGTTCATTCAGTTGTTTACAAACAAACCATTCTATTAACCATATTCATTCAAATAGGCGAAATAGTTCATAAAAAGAAACCATTCACTATGTTCATTCGAGATTGACAAACGATGTCATAAAAAGAAAATATTCACTATATTGACAAACGATGTTACATATGAATATCAAAATTTCAAATACAATGGCTATTCGAAAGCAGGAGCTGGAGTAGATGTATGAGCAGGTGCAGAAGTAGAAGCTGAGGCAGATACAGTATAAAGAGGTGCTGGTGCCGATGAAGAAGTTACTGGTGCAGGTGAATGAGGTGTTGGTGCAAATGGACGACGCCCAGTCGCACTCTTCTTGGGGACAGTCGAACGCACCTGACGAGTGGGGCCTGTCAGACGAGGATGAATGGGGCCAGACGGAAGAGGCTGAGTGGAGCCAGTCGGACGAAACTGTGGGATGTCAGTCGAGAGAGCCTGATTCGTGTCAGTGGACGAAGAGGCTCTCCCCCATGATTTCTTTATATTCTTCTCAGTTAGCATACATCTGATGATCCCGGATCCCGAATAGCGTCCAAGTTGTGTATTTACTCCTTCTTTTTGCAAAAAAAGAACAGAGTTTCTCATTAAGTCTTCTACTTGAGTCTCCAAATTATTCAGCCTTTTCATCGTCATTCCGACCAACTCACCATTTTTCTTATCAATTATGGCATTCATCCTCCCTTCCATCTGAGCTAATTTATCGTCAATCATTCCCTCAAGCCTTCCCATCAGTCTTCCTTCTATCTCACCTAATTTTTCATCAATCATCCATTCAAGCCTACCCATAAGCCTTTCTTCAATCTCGGCAAATTTTACATCAATTTTTTATTCAATTTTTCTATGCTGTCAAGAATCAGCATAGTATTGACTCCTGTGTCATGTGCTTCGCTACTCCCAACTTCAGGTGTCTCTGCCCCCTGAACTTCAGGTGCCTCTGTCCCCCCAACTTCAGGTATGTCACCCTCCTCAGGTGCCTCAACCTCAATAGGACGATGTTCTACTTTGGGAACCCAAAGTGCATTGTCGAGTTTGAATCCCATCTTGCCCAAAGTAGACGCATCGATTATATCGATTTTCTTCATTTCTATTTTCTCTTCAGGGGGGAGGGTGACTCCATAAAATCGAAACAAGTAAGACAGAAATAAACCATATGGAATGCTACATTTTCTAATCTTACGAGATGCAACCATGTGTTTTATTATGATAAAGGATATATCAATTTGCTTCCCATTCAAGATGCAGCATATCAAGAAACTATCAAAATACGGCACTTGATTACTAAACCCTTTTCTAGGTAAAATATTCTTCCTAATAATGTAATATACAATTCGTGCATCTAGGGTTAACTCCATAAGCCCGATCTTATCTCCTCTGGCACCATCACTTCGCCCACACAATTGGGTCATGGCCTCTAGGGAACGAATCCGTCAACATCGGTGGGCCATGAATTTGGTTCATATTTCGAAATTGTGGCACTAGGAAAGTCAAACATACCGTCCAGTGCCTCAGTTGAAATTTCAATTTCTGTCCCCCTAACTTTGGATTTCATGGAGTGTCTCGTCCGGTCCTCCGACATATTTGCATAAAATTCCTTCACCAATTTTGGGTAAAAATCTTCTTTTATTCCAAAAAAACCTCTCCATCCAAATCTGTAAATATACTCATCGATTCTTAATTCAAATACAAAAAAAAAAAAACTTAGGTCCATGATTTTACCATAAATCATCAGCCGAGAGTACAAATCTTCTCGGTATAATGTGGCGGCTTCCAAAGACTTGAAGTGGTTCGGGTCGAAGATCTCCGTCTCCCTAGGTGGTGTCTCCGTCAATCTCGCTCTCTTCTTTCTAGATGAAGCCGATACCTTTATCTTTCTCCCTCTCGATGTAGACGTTTTGGATGTCATGTGAAGGAGTGCTGTGAAGGAAATCGGAGAAGACAAAATCCGAGAAAGGGTTTCCGGTATCCGGCGAGGAAGACGAAATCGGAGAAAGGCAAGAAATGGTTTCCGGAATCCAGTGAGGAAGACAAAATCGGAGAAAGGCAAGAAAGGGTTTCCGGAATCCGGCGAGGAAGACGAAGTCGGAGAAAGCCAAGCAGGGGTTTCCGGTATCCGAAGATGAAATCGGAGAAAGAAAGGGTTTCCGGAGAGGGCAAATCACACGATTTAGAGAATTGTGCGCTCGATTTGGTAAAGAGGAAAGGGTCGATCGATCGTTCGAGAAGAAGAAGAGAAAGGGTCTTCGGTTTCGAGGGTTTGAATCGCAAGAAAGGGCGAAAAGATCGATCGGTTATATATATAGCTTTGCTTTCGATCGCACGATCACGGTGATCGATCGATTGATCTTGGCCTAAACAGACAATCGATCGATCGATCAGATTTGATCGTACGATCGATCTTGAGATGAGGGGTCGACTGTCAAACTGTCGATCTCTTAGTTAAGATCGATCGCACGATTGTATGTGATCGTGCGATCTATCTTTGAATGGGTCACAGTCGATCGCACGATCACATACAATCGTACGATCGATCTTGAGATGAGAGGTCGACTGTCAAACCGTCGACCTCTCAGTTAAAATCTATCGTACGATCCCATGGAACCGTGCGATCGACTGAATCCCGTGTTATGATCAATCGATCGATTCAAAAATGAACTGTCGGATCGATCGATCGATCGTATACACCTCAGATCGATCGTATACGCCTCAGATCGATCGATCGATGCGAAATGGCGTCGCAGCACCGATCGCACGATTTCACGCGGAGAGGGTAGAATGATAATTTCCACTCAATTTTCGAAAATCGGTGTCTGCTGGCAGATTTCTGCAGTGTCTATATGGGCACCCTTGATTTGTTAGTTTAATTTGATAAATTTATTTTAAATTTAGGGATTGAATAATAGACCCCGATTTTACACACTTTCTCCTCAATGATAATATACAACCCTTCGAATTAAAATTACGTAAATGGAAGTTATCAACTTTAAAAAAAATTTTAATTCCCCTAAGTTATAATTTCTGTAACGACCCGACCCGAATATAAGGCTTAGGGCTTGACTTAGTAAGATATTGTCCGCTTTGGGCCCACGTGGCCAGGCCCAAAACGCGTCTCACATGGTCAAGGGGGCTTGGCCACTTAAATTCCCTATCTTTTTCCCTTCCACCACCGATGTGGAACTCTTCCCAAATTGGTGGGTAGGGGTTTCACAATCACCCCCCCCCTAAAGCCTCGAGCCGACCCCGGCTCGACTCCGGTCCAGCTCAACAACTCTAGGGAAGGATGATAGGCCCACACAGTCCGAGTCTAGAACCTCGACTCTAATACCATATTTGTAACGACCCGACCCGATCCGAATACAGGGCTTAGGGTTTGACTCAGTAAGATATTGCTTGCTTTGGGCCTCGCACACAGCTCAAACCAGCACGGTTTTGCATTTGGGCCCAGGCCCACGTGGCCCGGCCCAAAACGCGTCTCACATGGTCAAGGGGGTTTGGCCACTTAAATTCCCATCTTTTTCCCCTCCACCACCAATGTGGGACTCTTCCCACATTGGTGGGTAGGGGTTTCACAATTTCAATTGGAAGTATTCAATTAAGAATGTGAAATCAATAAATAAGTTCAAATTTTAAGTATTTAGAATTTAATTGATGAATGACAAATTAATCAAAGGGAAACTCGACCCTAAAATTGGATATTTCTAAGCCGTGTCGGCCATTTGGAACCCACACCCTTTCGTTTCTTTATATTTCTCTTAACTCTCGATGGAAATACAACCCCTACCACCGCATCTATCAGATTTCCTCCAAATGGGACTCATTCCCTTCCTAAACCTTCCCAAATCTAACTACCGATTCCTTTCCCTTCTATACCTCTCCAAAACGGAAGAAAATCCTATCTCTCCATGGTATACCTTCCGTTTTTAACTCCTCAAAATCCGAATCCTCCTCGGAAGAAACCACCGACTTCATTCCCTATAAATCCATGCGTTGGCAGCCGATTTTCGCTCTATGTTTTCGATCTCCAAGTAGCGGCAGCAACCTTGTGTCCCTCTCCTCTACACGGAAGCATCTCTTGCTGTAACCAGCCACCCCTCTCAAGTTCTCATTTCTCCTTGCCTCTTTGAAGACTGAGTTCCGTTCGAAGTAGCAGAGCAACATCTTTGTCTCCACGCTACAACAACAAATAGGTATGTATTTGTCCAATTTTCACCTATCTGCTGCATGGATATGGGTTTTCCTCTTAAAGCCCAAACCTTAGATGCGTCGATTGATTCTTTCCTATTACTTTACGACCAGCCGGACCTAGCCCTTCTCTGTGGAGTTGTTGTTTGCAACTCTTGTAGAGAACCTGTCCCCTAATGTTTATACCCAGGAATATGTTCCTCTCCAAGCCAAACCTGTCCGTGAGTTTCCTCATGCTACTCTCAATTTCAAACTGTGCGAATTGGGTTTGTCCTTGATTTTTAATTTGCTTGAAATAATTGTTGGTTTTGCCTTTTCTAAAAAGTTTTGTTAGGATATAACCTGTCCTAAACTATATACCCTTATGTTTACTTGCTGTATTTTTTCCTTTATTTACAAAATCCAGTAAAACACAACCTAAACCTAGGTGTTTTCCCTTGCTGTCTCACTATTTCAATTCAGCCAATCCTGTGAATGTTTTGGTTAACCGACCCCTTTACACAGTACTTCTTGGTTTGGATATTTTAAGGTGTGCCCATTAGAATTCATAAATTTAGATTACTGTTTGTGAAGTATTATATTTTACTTAATGATACCCAAATAATTTATGAATTCCAAATATATTTCGAGAGACAAAACTTGAAAACCATGCATTTGATCTAAAGGATCTGAGAATCCCAGTTTCAGTTATTCCTTTATACCTGTTCTAAGGCTTTCATGGGAAGTTACAAGGCCCTTATTTTTTATTCTTTGGACAGCAAGTAGTACCATTCAAATTGATTCTTCATAAAACTTCTGATTTAATTTTTTTAAAAATCCATAGTTACATAGAAGAGAACCATCCATGTTGTCCATGAAAAAAATCACTCTTTTATTTTATTTAAACTCTCATGATCTTACTTTTCTCCCTCTGTTTTCCAACCAGATCATAGGGTAATTAATTAAAAGAGATTGTCGAATGTCCATTGCTTTATCCAATGAAATTTCTAGATTTTAAAAGAGAAAACCAGCCCCGACCCTTGAGTTAATTGGCTGATAGCAAGAACTGATTTTCAGTCACCAAATGTTGATGTTGAGGACTGTTTGGTCCTAAAATTTCGATCAAATCTGATCAGTAAAACTTGTTTTTTTTCTACTCAAAACGAACCCTTAAACCAGCTCTTAGTACTACCCAAAATCGGTTATCATAGCCTATGCTCTTAAGCCATTCCTTTGTAATGGACGGGACAACACTCTTGCATCCGTGATTATTAGGTTTAGGTTGTTCAAAATATATACATATCTTTGATGAATATATTATTAACAACAATCCTTAGAATTCCAAACAAATTTATATGCATTACTCTCCGGGTTTGCTAGTACTTAATTTAAACTTGGAAAGCGTTTGGATTCATCACTCACGCTTCGCAAACTTCTAGGTGAGGGAATAATTCACTACATACTTTTGAACATGATTCCTTATATTATGTGTTTAAGCAATGAAAATATTGTAGTTTGTTGTATGTTTGGAATATAATTGTTAGATCTACAATAGACTGGGTGTATGTTAATAATGGTAGAAATTCGGTGTTCACTCACAGTGGTCTAAGAGAGATTTTGGCTTAACATTCTATTGACCGTGAGGAGACTCAGTCCGTCCGGATTGTGGAATCTAACCATTAATGTTGTTGAAAGATCCAATATATCGTAAATTGATGATTATTTATATGGTATTGTTGAATTTTAATTTTGATTGGACATGTTTGATTGGCTATTATAGAGGGTTTATTAGAGATTTTTCTACACTTGCGGCTCTAATAACCACGTTGACGAGAAAATGTGCTAAGTTTGTGTGGACTGAACAGTGTGAAAAGGTATTTTCAGAACTAAAGGAGAGGTTGGCAACTTCACTCGTGTTGATCGTTCCAGAAGAGGCCTGGGTTATGTCGTCTATTGTGATGCATCTCAAGATGGATTGGGATGCGTACTGATGCAAAAGAACCAGATGGTGGCTTATGGATCTCGACAGTTGAAAACACATGAACAGAACTACCCAACTCATGATCTAGAATTAGCGGTAGTATACTTTGCACTAAAAATATGGAGGCATTACCTTTTTGGTGAGCACTTCGAAGTATTCTCGGACCACTGTAGTCTCAAATACTTATTCACACAAAAAGATTTGAACTTGAGGCAACGCAGATGGTTAGAATATTTGAGTGATTTTAAATTCGAAATCTCATATCATCCAGGTAAAGCTAATGTGGTAGTTGATACACTGAGTCGTAAGGTTCGCGAAGTGATCGCCAACTTGATGGAGGACCGAAATCCAGAAGAGATAGGTTTTATAGTATCATGTCCAGCGATTATTGATAAGGTATTGACAGCTCAGAAGGCGGATGAGGTAGCAGTGAAAATTCAAAATTTCATCAGCAGTGATAACGAACCAAAATGATGGAAAGTAAGAACGGACGAGAGACTAACATACTAAAACATACTCTATGTCCCACTATCGGAGAATTGCAGAAAAGTGGTACTTGAACATTTTCACCATACTCGTTTTGCAATACATCCAAGAGGTACGAAGATGTACCAAAATTTACGTAGACAGTTTTGGTGGAGAAGTATGAAGAGGGAAGTTGCAAAATTTGTAACCAGTTGTCTGACATGTCAACAGGTGAAGGCTGAACACTAGAAACCCGCAGGGAAATTGCAACCCCTAAGTATACCCTAGTGGAAGTGGGAAAACATTACCATGGATTTCGTTACTGGATTGCTAAGATCGCCAAAGAGTAACGATGCAGTTTGGGTGCTGGTTGATAGACTTATAAAATCAGCTCACTTTATTGCTATGAAAATGACAGATTATGGAAAGATTGACTAAACAATACATGGAGAGGATAATCAAGTTACATGGAATACCAACTACCATTGTGTCTGACCGTGATTCAAGGTTCTTTTCTCAGTTCTGGTAGAGTCTTCAAAAACAATTGGGTACTCAGCTTTGTTATAGTACGGCATTCCACCCTCAGACTGATGGTCAGCCTGAGCAAACTATCCAAATTCTGGAGGACATATTGCGTGCTTGTGTAATAGATTCAAAGGATAGCTGGAAAGATCACTTACTCACTGTAGAGTTCTTTTATAACAACAGTTATCAGTCAAACATCAAGATGGCACCATTCGAGGTACTTTATGGTAGACCGTGCAAGTCACCCCTACGTTGGGAAGAGGCAAGTGATAAAGGAATCATAGGATCCGATTGGGTGCGAGAAACAACGGAAAAGATCAAGATAGTTTGCCAAAGGTTGCAAATAACGCAAAGCCGTCAGAAAAGTTACGCAGACTGTAGGCGTAGACCTTTGGAGTTTGCAGTGGATCATCATGCGTTTCTTCGTGTATCACCTCGCAGAGGCATTCAGCGGTTTGGGAGTAAAGGGAAGTTAGCTCCTCGGTTCATCGGACCATTTGAGTTCTTGAGTCGTGTGGGGGAGGTGGCATACACACTTGCCCTTCCACCCAAGCTTGCTCGAGTTCACAATGTCTTCCCATGTACTGAATTGGGAAGATTTGGACGTCAACGAAAATGCCGCATATGAAGAGACCTGTTAAAATTTTGAATTCTAGAGATCAAGTGCTCCGTACTAAAATCATTTCTTTGGTTCAAGTGCTTTGGCAACACCACGGAATTGAAGGCTCAACATAGGAACGGAAGGCAGCAATGCAACAGACATATCCAGAATTATTTGATGAGGAAGGTACGTACGTTAGCTAAATTTCAATGATGAAATTTCTTTAAAGGGAGTAGGATGTAATGATCCGACCCGGAGTAGCGGGTCAGTAGCGGTGGGTAAAACTAATTTAGAAAATTATTATAGTTTAAATTGATTTGTTAGTTTAATTTAATAAATTTATTTGGAGAAAACACAATTTAATTTAGGGATTGAATAATAGATCCCAATTTCACACACTTTCTCCTCAATGAGAATTTACAAATTTATCCCCTTCGAATTAAAATTAAGTAAATGGAAAATAAGTTCTCAACTTAGATTTGTTTTCAATTCCCCTAAGTTATAATTTCAATTTGAAGTATTCAATTAAGAATGTGAAATCAATAAATAAGTTTAAATTTTAAGTATCTAGAATTTAATTGATGAATGACAAATTAATCAAAGGGAAACCCGACCCTAAAATTGGATATTTCTAAGCTGTGTGGGCCATTTGGAACCCACACCCTTTCGTTTCCTTATATTTCTCTTAACTCTCGATGGAAATACAACCCCTACCACCGCATCTATCAGATTTCCCCCAAATGGGACTCATTCCTTTCCTAAACCTTCCCAAATCTAACTACCGATTCCTTTCCCTTCTATACCTCTCCAAAACGGAAGAAATCCTATCTCTCCATGGTTACTTCCCGTTTTTTAACTCTCTCAAAATCCGATCCTCCTCAGAAGAAACCACGATTTCATTCCCTATAAATCCATGCGTTGGCAGCCGATTTCCGCTCTATGTTTTCGATCTCCAAGATAGCGGGCTGCAACCTTGTGTCCCTCTCCTCTACACGGAAGCATCTCTTGCTGTAACCAGCCACCCTCTCAAGTTCTCATTTCTCCTTGCCTCTTTGAAGACTGAGTTCCGTTCGAAGTAGCAGAGCAACATCTTTGTCTCCACGCTACAACAACAAATAGGTATGTATTTGTCCAATTTTCACCTATCTGCTGCATGGGTATGGGTTTTCCTCTTAAAGCCCAAACATTGGATGCTTCGATTGATTATTGGTATGGTATTGTTGAATTTCAATTTTGATTGGACATGTTTGAATGTTGGATTTTATAATTCAAATAATTATGATGCTTGGACTATTGTTACGTTTATTTCAAGGTATATGCATGGTATGGCAAATGAGATATTGATTATGATGTAATAATCTTCTTATAATGGAAGTTATAATTCTATAAGCATGTTATGATTAATTAAAGCATGTTGATTGACATTGAGCATAGCATTCTCATATTCAGAGCATTGAGTATGAGGATGTGATCCATAATTGTCACGAATACCACGACGGTGGTAGTATTGTTAGCCTCACTTTAAGTGTGAAGACCATTACGGTGGAAGAAATGTGATATTCATAACAAGTCATGAGGGTTGTTATTTGATGGTACGTTGTGTTATCCTCACTTTAGGTGGGAAGACCACTAAAACGATGTTGTGTTATCCTCACTTTAGGTGGGAAGGCCACTAAGGCGCTGTTATATTATCCTCGATTCGTCGGAAATGCCACCAAATATCAGTAGATGTAAATAATGGGTTGAAATATGACATTTTGCATTGAGTATTACATTTTTGCAAAGGCATGAGCATGAAACAAATTTTTATTTATGTTTATTTGAAATATCATGTGAGAAAGTATAGATATCATATGTTATGTTTGTGTTATTATTTTTTTCACTGGGCATGGAGCTCATCCCTTACATTACAGACAATTCCTTGGACTTGGGTTTAGACGATAATCAAAACTGAGCTTAGAAGGCGAGGAGTCGATGAAAAATACTTGAAAACGCATAGTTTATTGAAGAATTTAGCATTTAGATTATAAGTTGGTTTTTATTTGATTTGAGACTTTGAGGAATTTGTTTATTCGTTTATTTTTAGTTTGTGGAAACTTTGATAATAAATTTAAGTATGGATTAAATTTGAGAACACTATATTTTGATTGATATGGGAATGTGAGTAAGTTGGTGCATTTAGAAATCCTTATATGATTGATATTTTATCTCTTTAAATTATATGAAAGGATGAATAAAATGTCATGTCTTTAAACAAGTTATGGATTAAGGAATTTGATGGCTCGTGACTATAGTTATGTTTGTTTGAAAGAAAAAAAATATATAACTACAAATTTATGATATAAGACTCGTTTCGGAGAGCAGATGATATAAAATTATATAGTCAGATAACGTTCATTTAGGTGATGGAAGACGGGACGTGAGAACAGGAATATAGATTGGAAAACGGGACGTGACAACAGGAATATAGATTGGAAGAGGGGACGTGACAACTGGAATATAGATTAAGCTCACTGTAACTTATTGATGTAACCCTTATATCATTGCTTGAAAATGCAGTTGACATCACATGGACAATTTCAATTCTAGTCTCATTCATGGTTCATAATTTAAAAAGAGTTGTTTTGACTCAATTGAGATTAATTGAATTGTTTCGAAATAAAAATGAGTAATTAGATAGTTTATTGGAGTCGTACCGGTGTACCTCAATATTATCAAAATCAGATCGAGTCGCGATTACGGCTCGGTTTTGTAGAAAAAACTCTTAGAAAAAAACAATGAAGTGTAGTTCAATGAATAATCTCCCATCTGGAAGCAGGAGTTATCAGATTTGAACTTCCAAAGCTTCATCTAGTGTTCTAAGGACTGTGTTATCACTCAAAAAAATATAGACTCGTGACCCCCGGGTCAAAAGAAAAAACTTGAAAAAATCCTTTCCTCATAAGAAATCGAGAGAAAGACCACAAATAATTTAAAAAAAAAAAATAGCTTGAATCTGTGACCCACGGGTCAAAAGAAAAAACTTTGAAAAAACCCTTTCCTCAGAAGAAATCGACAGAAAGAGAGAAGATGAGATCTTCCCCACACTGCATGCAGAATAGAATCAAACCCAGACATAGAAGATGCGCTCTTCCCCACACTCCATGCAGAGCAGAATCAAACCCAATAATTAGTGAGAGCAGATGAAAAATGAAAGAAAAGGAAACTGAAAAGAGCACTTCAGATAGAGCAGATGAAAAATGAAAAAAAGGGCGAAAGTGAAAAGACAAGTCAAGAGAGGGACCAGATAAGAATGGCCGAAATTTTTATTTATTTCACTATTTTACAGCACAGGAGGATAGAGAAGGGATTTCATTTACTATTTTTAGTAATTTAAATTTATATTTAGAATATTTTAAAAATATTCGAATTTAAAGGTTCACAAATCTGAGATTCATTTTATGATAAAAAAATTAATGATTAAATACATTAAGAAAAATTGATTGAGTATATACACATGATTCTTAATCCAACAATTATGAAATTTTAATTAAATATGTGTATAATTATATGTTTGAAGAATTTACGTACTAAATAGTATAGAGAATCAATTATTCATTTATGCTTTTGTTATTTGATTATGTATGAGGTTATGAGTATACCACAACTCCATATGTTTTTAAGAAAGTTCTTATTTTGATAGTATTATTGGAGAATGGATATTCACATAACATTATATTTTTATATTAATAAACAACTATAAAATAAGTTTTTTTTTTCATTTCTAGAAAGCAAGTCTAAGTTCAGTGAATTTTAAAATTTTAAATATTATTTTAAGAATTAAAATTATTTTTTAGTATTTATAATTGTGTTAGTGGGAACAAGAATAGTTTTTATGAAAATATAATCTTATCTTTTCTTATTTGTTTTATATTTTATATTTTATTTTTATAATTTTTGTATTTTATTATCTATTAATTTATTTTATACTATTTAATAGTTAATAATTTAATATTTTTTATAATATTACATTGATAGCATGAATTTAACTACAGAATAACCTAGTTGAACCTTATTTAATTCAATCTTCACCCTCTGAGATGGTTCCTCAGAAGGTCCATGTATGACTTGAACTCAGGGCCATCTCGACAAAAGTTGAGGCCTAAGGTAAAAATTTTAAATGGGGCCTTCTTGGTATTTAACACATTATTATAAGAAATATTTAATTAAAAATTTAATTATATATAATAAAAATAATTTATCTAAAATCTATTTTCTACTTTTGAGATGCAAAATTATTAATTAAATTTTTGAATTCAAATTTTGTTAAAAAATCATTTTCAATTAATAATATGGGTAATTCACTTAATCTTTCTTATCACATTGCTGATTGTAGGTAAGATTTTATCAATTTTAGTTTTGAAAACTTCTTTCTTTTGAAGAAATTGTTACCGACAATGGTAGTAAACCGTCCTTGGTCCAACCAGATTCAACAAATCCAGTCAAATCCATGCTATGAATATTATATTATAAATAATAGTAAATTATTAACTAATGTTTAATTGATGAGTTAGAATAAAATTTAATGTAAACAATGTTTTTTATGAAAAATAAAATATGACTTTTACAAGTAAAATCAAGTGATTAAAAATTAAATTTTAAGTTCAATTTTTTATCTACTTTCGGTTTACCATATATAATTTTAATTCAACATTATTTTGTTATAAATCATCTTAAAATAATTAAAAAAAGAACAAAGAAAATACACCAGTTGTATTTTTATTATATATATAATGGCAAAATAGACTGAAAGTCGATTGACTTTTGTGACTTTTTGTAAAATCATTATAAAAATTTAGCATGGGTCGCTCCGGTAGGCTATTATATCTTATATGTGTTCAGATTTATTAATGTATGTCGAATTTGACGAGTCTCAAGGGTTTAATTAAAAAATAAACCTACTTAAATACCAAAATTCTGCAATATATAAATCTATTACAATTTCTTAATATCATTATAAAATTATAAATAGACAACAAATAATCATATAATTACAATTTCTTAATATCATTATAAAATTATAAATAGACAACAAATAATCATATAATTACTTTTTATTTGAATTACCATTTTATAAATTTATATCAAATGAAAAACCTTAAAAATGAATTGAATTTTCCCATTTAACAAATCTAGATAACCATGTTTTATTGGGTCAAATTTTCTGCCTCCCAAGTATTCTATTTATTTATTTATATTTATAATATAATAAATGAGAGTATAAAAAAATAATCTTTAAATCTTTAAAACCTGGGTAATGTAAAAAAAAAAAATCATTAAAAGGATGCTCACGAAACTCACGTGTGAATTTGTAAGAACTTCTATCTAAAGAAATCCATATTTTATCACATCCTTATCTCCCATTCTCCCCCACTCTTCTATTTGCCAACGGTGATAACCCTCCAAACCCTAGCCGTCGTTGCCGTTGCCGCCGCTCTATGAGAGGATGACAAAAGCTTGTGTTTGGGGCCTTAAAAACAGAGGGTCTAAGGGGGTTTTAATCGCCT
Source organism: Chimonanthus praecox (assembly GCA_022113865.1). NCBI lineage: Eukaryota > Viridiplantae > Streptophyta > Magnoliopsida > Laurales > Calycanthaceae > Chimonanthus > Chimonanthus praecox. The sequence continues at coordinate 17,558,088 of CM039090.1, forward strand.
TACCCTTGCCCTGCGGTAAGGAGTACGAGCTTGTGAATCGGGGGCCTAAGGCGGTCGCCTGACTCGCCTTATGGTCTAGACGGCTCTGCTTGAACTTTACATGAGGTGCAATGTGGAGGGTATCTATTATTGTAATGGTGAGTTTGATAAAAAAATTAAATGAATGATAAATGAAAAATGCATGATAAGGGCCAATTATTAAATATAAAGGGGGAAAATGAAGTTCGCAAACTAGAATAAAATATAAGATTGGTAAATAAAAATTAAAAATAAAAGTTGGTCATAAAGAATGTGGAGCATTAGGATTTCTCCTTTAATTTTTTTATAGAGAAAATTAAAAGAGTAATAATTAAAGATGAGCATACTAAATTAAGTCAAAATTCTCTCAAAGAAGGGAAAGCTATGGAGGAACTTTCAATAGTTATTTTTTCTCTCCTAAGGCTCTTCTTTTTATCCTCGAGTAAAGGATTTCGTATTGTGTTATGAAGTGAGATGATAGAAATAACTTATAAGTTACATGTACACTCAAAAAAATTTACAAGTGCCAAATACTACTAAAAATAAGTTTCATAACTTATTTATTCATATTTACCTACATGGTTAAAAATAAATGTTTCACATTAATATTGACACACAAAATTCATCCTACATATTTTTAAGTTTAATTCTCAAACCAACTTTCCATGTATTATTTTAAGACAAAAGGCAAAACAACAAAATGTCTGAGTACGAACAAACCTTATAAGACTAAATTTGTGATGAATTTAAGCCGTTTAAATTATTATTTTCTAAATTGAGATTCAACATTTTATAATTTTCATAAGTAAGAACTTTATCAAATAATTGAATTTTTAAATAAAAAATCTAAGATTACAACAATGAACAGTCATTCAGTGAATCCCATTTTTAATAATTAAAGAGTCATTTGTTACTTTATCTAAGTATATAATTGTTTTAGGATTCCTTTGTTCATCGTGGCTCAATATTTTAATTAAGCTATTAATTGAAATGTGATATTTTTGGATGTATATAGATTTTAATTTTTTTTAAATCATTTATTAAAAGGGCAGCGATCCTCACACAGACATTTTGTGTATACAGACACGGGTTTTACTGTGATGTCCAATTTGCCATCTACCTATCGTATCGAATAAAAAAAATACACAGTGCTTAAAAAATCATTTTAATTTTTTTTAAAATATTATTTAAATAATCAATTCATTCGAATGAATTAAATTTATACGGGGCATTCGTTCGAACGAATCAAAATCGAAGGGGTACACATGTATTCATTCGAACAAATGTCAAAATGAACTGGACATTAATTCGAACGAATGAAAATGCAGGGGTATCGTGGTAATTTGCCATCTAAATACGGAATTAGATGTGTAAAGTCAGTTTTTCCAGGTGTGTAAATGTCGAGCCAAGAAAAATAAATCTAAAATAGAAGGAACTTTCATATAATTTAATTTTTTTCCTCCAAATGCTCTTCCTTCTATCCTTCAAGTCACCTTCACACTTGAAGAGATTTACAAGTGTTAAATACCACTAAATATAAGTTTCATTTATTTATTCATATTTAAAATTCACTCATATAGTTAAAAAAAAGTGAGTCTAAATCTTTTATTAAGTCCAATGCCCAATCCAACCTTCATGTATTCCTTTAAGACAAAAGGCGAAACGACAAAATGGCAGAATATAAAGGAAACTTGTAAGATACTTTTAGTGCACCTATATGTAGTTTTTATGTTGGCTATTCTACAATTTTTTATATATATATTAAAAAAAATTATTAAATAATTTATTTTTAATATAAAAATTTAAAATTATAATGATTCAATGAATATCATTTAATAGGTAAATAGCCCTTGATTACTTTATCTAATCATATAATTTTTTTTTAGGACTTCTTGTGTTCACGTGGCTCAAATTTCTCAAAGACTTTGCAAATTATTTTTTCAACTTTTCAGAATTCTTTCAATTTTTTCTAAAATACTTTAATTAAACTACTAATTGAAATGTAACTTTTTTGGATGTATATAGATTTTAAATTTTTTAACCATTTAATAAAAAATCCCTCCCTCATATATAAAATCAGGGCACTTAGGGTTTCAGTCAAGCCTCATGCCTACCATAAGATACTCTTATCATCATCAACAGCCAATGTTGAAGTACGGACTTCCGCATAGACACTCTCTCTCTGGTGGCCCCACAAGATTTCCACAACATTTTCAGAGCATGGAATAAATGGACCCCACGTTCATGAAGGGCCTTGCTTCATGCAGTTTGTGAGGGATTTGAGAGGTACATCATTATTTTTTTAAAGGTTGTTATTATATTCTTCTTTTATTTTTTTATTTTTACTTTAAAAAGGAAATAAATAACAAATTGATAATAAATTTATGAGTAAAATATATAAAATAAAAAAGAAAATGGAGATATCTTTTTAAAAGAAAATGATGATCTACGTATAAAAATCTATGTATAAAGGATAATTAAAAAGACCTCTGCACCCAATGATTTAGATATGTCAGTGTCTTATAAAGAGCTCTCATTTAATTGATAAATTTAAAATTTAAAAGTATTATCTTTTTGTTTAAATTTAAAATTAAATTTAATTAAATTATAATGTATTTTTACTTTACAATAAGTCTCATTTTAGACTATTGAATAACACTAAAAATCAATATTTCATCTGTTTAATTTTTTCGTATAATAGAATGAGATTTACTTTTAGATATAGCTTGTCAAAAAAATGCTAACTTACGGTAGATATGCTTGATTTTCAAATATCGTAATATTTATTAAAAGACCTCATATTTATCATGATTTATTGAGCAATGTCAATATTTTTATTATTCTCAATTCAATTGATGTGAGCTTAAATCTTAAGTTATTAGATGTTTCGAAGGATATTTTAATGATTATTTGTATGAGAAGTTAAAATACGTTAAAAATCTATTTACTTCAATGAATACATAAAAAATTATATTACACTTATTTTTATAATTGTTATAAAAACCTCATTTATATTTTATCCAATAAATTATTGTTTCATTAAAATTTGAATTCAACAAATAAAATCTTGTGACTCACTTATAAATTATGATATATTTCAATTTTCATTTGTTAGTCAAGTCATGGAGAGTCACGAATAATTTAGCCTTTTTTGGATAAGGTGAATTAAGGGTGGGAAAGTTAACATGTTTTTGGAAATCTTGTGAACGAAAGTCCGTACGCAAATTTTGGCAGGTATATGATAGAGTATCTTATGCATGTGAGGGAGGGATTTTTTATTAAATGGTTAAAAAAATTAAAATTTATATAAATCCAAAAATAGGGAGCCTATACATACACTCAGAAAATCTTTCCCTGTACACCTGTTTTCCAAAACTGTGGATGGAAATTGTCATTTTGCCCTTTCACTTAAAACCGCCTCATCCTCCCGGTGATTCGTTCGGACGAATTCAAAAATTCATTCGAATGAATGGGCTGTGAACTGAATTTTCAAATAAAGTCGTTTCTCGATCAATTTCTACAAAAAGATATCAAAATTCATCTATTCTATATTTATGAACTCCATGACTGATTTTAAGTAAAAATGGTATAGTTTTGGACTTAAAAAATCGTACCCAAAGAAGTCATGGAGTTCATAAATATAGAGTAGATGAATTTTGATAATTTTTTTTTTTTTAGAAATCGATCGAGAAATGGACTAGTTTGAAAATTCCACTCCACAACCCACTTCTTTCAAACGAAGGAATTCATTTGTTCAAATGAAGTGGGAATTCCTTCGTTTGAAGGAAGTGGGATGTGGAGTGGTATTGTCAATTTTATCCTTCACATGAATAATAAAATCGGACCCTTCTTATGAACAGTAAAACTTCTGTGAGCCGAGTTATTGTTCACGCGAATTTTAACGAGTCCATTTACTATTCATGTGAATTTCAGATAGCCAATTTTACTGTTTATGAAAAGGTTAACATTGGCAATACACTAAAACTCATGTCTGATTACACAAATTTCTCATGAGAGGATCGCTACCTAAAACAAATATATGTTAAAAATCAATTATTTGATAAAGTTCTCACCTGTAAAAATTATAAAACGTTGAATTTCAATTTAGAAAATAATAATTTAATCGACTTAAATTCATAAAAAATTTAGCCTTACAAGGTGTCTTCGTACTATTTTATTGTTTTGTCTTAAAATACGTGGAAAGTTGGTTTGAGCGTTAAACTTAAAAATATGTAGGATGAATTTTGTGTTTCAATATTAATGTGACTCATTTATTTTTAACTATGTATGTGAATTTTTAAATATGAATAAATAAGTTATGAAACTTATATTTGGTAGTGTTTGATACTTGTAAATTTCTTTGAGTGTAAATTTGACTTATAAGTTATTTCTATCCTCTCACTTCATAACACAATACGAAATCCTTTACTCGAAGATAAAAGAATAACATTTGGAGAAAAAAAGCACTAAATGAAAGTTCCTCTTTTGTAGATAGAAAATGAGAGATCTTATTTTCTTTTATCTTTCAATCGAGAGAGTAGAAAAAAAAGTTTCTCCTATTCATGAGATGATAATCCTCAAAGTAGTGTATTGAGAAGGCATGCTTTTAATTCACTTGTTCAATAAATTTGCACTATGGTTCCATAGTTTTCCCTCTTTGAGAGGGTTTTGACTTAACGTAGTATACTCGTCTTTTTTATTACTCTCTTTATTTTCGCTATCTCATTACTCTTGTGGTGATTGTGATGGATGGTCATATTTTATATTGTAATATTTGTGTTCATTGAAATTCTTAAATGGCTCACATGCAAGAAAAAAAATTCAATTACTTTTCAACAATCCAATGGATGTGACACTCTAGACAAATGAGATATTGACTATAGTTGATAATTATGAGTCTTTAAACAAAGAAAAAAAAATACCAGTAATAAAGAAGTTAAGTATACCGCTATGACTCTTATGAATTAGATAATTATTCAATTTTATTTCGAAACAAATCAATTTAACTCAATTGAGTCAAAATAACTCTTTCCAAATTATGAACCTTGAATGAGATGGAATTGGAATTGGCCATGTATTGCGAACAACATTTTCAACTGATGATATCAGGGTTACATAAATAAGTTAGCAACATTTTATGAGCTTAATCTATATTCCAATATTCCACCAAACAAAGTCTTAGTTAAGCACTATAAATTGTATTTTAGACATTTTAATCTCGAGTTAAGTGTCCACCTTGTCAAAATATGGGGCTGACCTTCTAATACAGTACATGAGAATGAACTCCAAGACTCAACCTATAAATCAATTTATATTATATTACACTTATTTTTATAATTGTTATAAAAAAACTCATTTATATTATTTTCCAATAAATTAATATATTATTAAAATTTAAATTCAACAAATAAAACCTTGTAATTCACTTATGAATTATGAAATATTTGAGTTTCCAATCGTTAGTCAAGTCATTGAGTCTCGCTCAATTCACGAATATTTAGCCTATTTTAATAAGGCAAATCAAGAGTGGAAAATGGAACTCACCCTAAAAATTGGATCCACAACTTAAAAACTCAAAATAAGGTGAGTTAATTATGTTTGAAGGGGTAGGGAAATCAATTCATTACATTAACTTTCCTCACTCTTCAAATCCCACTCTATTCATGAATCATGACTTTATTTTGTATATCTGTTATTAAATAAATATTTTAACACTTATTGTTATTTCATGTTATTTTTATACTTTAATTATATCAGTTAAACAAATAAGTTTTTATTAAACTAATTCAAATAAGGTATTCACTTAATTAAACATCTTCAAGTGCTTCATTATGTTTTTATACTTAAATGAGTATAACTTCATAATTCAAAGTTTCCACTTAGATCAATTAAATAATTTCTATTTATACAACTACTTGATTAAAAATTCTAATTACTTAATTAAATTATTTTTTTGATTTCATTAGTTCAATTACAGAATTAAACATTATTAATTACTTAGTTTTGTTATGTTCTATACATTAATTAGTCCAATTAAAAAACTAAACTTGTCTAATTAAATCAACTATAATGATGTAATTCATAATTACATATTTTCAATTGCTCAATTATGATATTCATAAATTAACTAGTTTAATTAAACAATTATTTTTAAAGCAATCTATTGAACCACCTCTACTTACATAGTTACTTACTTAAATATTTATAGTAAGTCAATTAATCTATATTTTATTCATTACTTAATCCTAATTACACAATTAAAATTTTATATATTAAATATATTTGTGAACTGATATGAGTATATAATCTATTTCCAATAAAAATGTAATTAAATTTAATATACGATATCTCCTATATTTTATGTTACTTAATGAATATAGATTTTACGGTATATTTTCATATAAAAAGTCTAATTATATCTTATAAGTGATAATTTTTATTTGATAAAAATAAAAAAAATTAAGTTTTTATTATTCTCCCCATAAAATTTATCAAATAAAATTCTTAAATTAGAGTGAAAGCGAGAATCGAAGTTCTCCTTCAACGTTAACCCTGTTTTTCATAAGGAATCCCAACTTCAATGGTCTTAGAAAGTGCCGACAGTGGGAGAGAGGAGGTAGCCGTTCTCAGCGCAGTCCAAGTCTGGATTCCTTCCAGATTCCAACGCTCTTTCCATTGCCTGCTCATACATTGAGCGCCACACCCTTTTTCTTCTCCGATCACTCTTGTACCTTACAAAAGAGAATGAAAATTGCATGATCGATTTCGGTTTTTTAGTCTTCTCCTTTGTTCCCCATCTCACCATTATAGCAGTGTCAATAGAAAACCCGAAGACAGAAGGAAAGACAGGCATTTAATTTTTTTCTTCTTTCGTTCTTCAGCCAATGGATTCTTCTACTCCCGCATTGAAGCAACGCTCTGAGAGCCAAGAGCCCACAATGCTCAAGTATGCGGAAACCGGCAACATTGAAGAAGAGGAATCTGAGTCTTTTCTTAATGTTTCAAAGGATATTAATCCCAGAGGGTACCTTTTTTCCACAATGAAAGTCTTTCTTTCCTTGATTCTGTTGCTGGTTATTTTCCCCTCTCTTCTGGGTCTTGTATTGCTTTTCCCGTTAATTTTTTCTTCGATTCCTTTGGTGAGTTTTTCTTTCTATTGTTTTTATTATTTTTCTGCCTCTTTCCTGACTTATTCTCTATTTTTTTTGCTCGGTTATGTTGGTGGGTTTTGCTTTCTGTTTTTTTTTTTTGCAAAATTTACCTGAAATTTGTTTATCTGTTCAGTTCTTTTGTATGCTTAATTTTGTTTTAGGGCTTTCCTTTTCTACAGGTTCTTATTTGAATTTTTTTTCTTTTTCACTTTTTACTAGAAGTAATTTTCCTCAGTTCTGCTCTGATATGCACGCCAGCATTTAGATGCATGGGGCAACATGAAATGCAAAAAAAGTTGAAAAATGACCACTATATTTTTATTATTTTGAAATTTGATGTTAAAATGAGAAAGTGGTGAGAAGTCTAAGATATGAAAGCAATAAAACATTGTCATTCAACCCAATGGGGTTGGAGTGATGGCCAAGAATCCACTTCTGAAAGTGGGAGGTCTTGAGTTCAATTCCCACTCCCCCAAAGGACCACTCCCTGTAGTTTTACCTAGCATGTGTGGATAAGGAGGTTTGCACATGCCCCAAGCATTAGTCAGGTTCTAAGAGGGGCCTGGACACCTTGGTTTAAAAAATAAAATAAAACATTATCATTCAAAAAAAAGAAGAAACACAATAAAGCATAAATACAGAAGTTGAATATCTTGATATATCATTATTATGATTATCAATTTTGAAGCCTTCATCCCATCGATCTGGTATGACTCTTTGAGTTCTAATTTTTTGCTCAATGCTATTAGAGTTGGCTTTTTATGAACGTGTAGAGATCATCTTAACTGACATCCCAAACGTCTTTGGCATTGGGAAGTATATAAATCCCCTAGGTTCCATTGAACTGAGAAGCCACGACTTAAACCACCTAGCTGCAACCTCCCCAGCTGAAAGAAAAAAAGAAAATGAAAAAGAAAAAATATTAGCCTTTCTTTCTATTGTGTTTGTTATCTGAAGAGGCAGGCTTTGATTCAGACCCATCAATGTAAACTAGTTTCTGTTTTCCCTTATAAACATTTGCACATCTTGAGCCGGTGCAAGCAATTCCCTTATTAATTTACTAGTGATCTCAAGGGACGGTTTTCTGAAAAGAAACTGCCAAAAGGTCCAAATGGCCTCTCAGGTCAACATGAATTATTGATGCGAATGTTTCTTGTAAGTAATAACTTTAAAAGCAGTGATAGTGCCAAATCATAAGAAGAATCAATAAAAAATTCATTGCAGGTTTGCAGCCCCTTGTACAGAAAGTAAAAACTCACTAATTTCTGTTCAAGAAATTATTTAATTATTGAACAAAACAAGTTCTGAATTATTTAATCATTTTTTTAGGATTGGTGGCTGACTCAAACCTACGACTTTTGTTTGGGTGGAAGGTGCTCCATATGTGGAAAAATCCAAAAGTTAGATTAAATGTAAAAAAAATGATAATGTAGATATGGAATATAGAATGCAGCAATATGGCCCACTTGGAGCCATTGATTACCAATAGAAGGGAAGATAGAAATGTCCAAGGATGGAGTAATGGATCATCAAATATTAGTTTGATACCATAATTATGATCATAAATATTTAGGTCTTCAGGATCAACAGTTGGTAAAAAAAGTCCTATCAAAAGAGCATTTCATAAAAGCTGGGTTTTAATCTAGCAATGTGGGTAACTCTAATAGGTAAATTTCTCTAAATAACAATTTGTAGGACCTATGTAGTGAGAAAAAGAGTGTCATATGAACAACCCCTTCGGAAGAAAAGAGGTCAGAGTATCACATGGATGACACCTTTGTGGGTTAGTATCACATGGATGACACCTCTGTGGGTTATCCTCGTGCTACATATCTTTAGAGTGCTTATTTTTGTTAATCATTAACTCTTTTGAGAGATAATGATAGATTCTGTCAACTATTAGTTTAGATAGATTTTCAGAGATTAAAAAATTAGTAAGATGAGTTGTAATATGGACATTCGTGAGTTGGAATGATTGGGCTCATTGGAGAGGATTGCCACGTCACCTTTCTTGAAGGAAAGAATGCTACGCAAGCAGTTTCCGGGCTTGTTACTGCATGAACACATTGTATCCTTATAATATATACCTTGATTTTCTTAGGATCCGTGTCTTTATTTTTCCTTTTATGTTTTTCTTCGAATATATTTCTTTGTTTATTTATTTATTTTTGGAATCAGTTATCAAAACAAGGTTCTTCAAGCTGCATTAAAGAGAAACACAATTGCGGTGTTGGAAACTGGGGCAGGGAAGACATTTATTTCAATCATGCTCATGAAGGAGATTGGGAGATCAATGAAGGAAGGGGATGATAAGCAGTTGATTATTTTCTTGGCACCTCAAGTCAATCTTGTCAACCAGGTAATGCAATTAAGAGTTTTGAGGTTTTGCACCACTAGTAAGAGGATTACTATAGGAAGTGGTCATCCATGTGGCATCGTATATCGATATATCTGATTTTTGTTAAAATTTCTTTTCAGTTTGTATGTGGGATCTTTGCAGAAATTGGAAACTGAATATTTGGCCTTGCGCTCTTGACACTACTTTTACAGTGATGCTTATTTGAATTGTGTGCATGTGTTTTTTTTTTTTTTTTTGATGGTGTGCATGTGCCTTTTCTAATCCCCAATTCCCCCCTCCCCATACACTCTCCGTGTGCCCATAGTAATGCATCCTCGAAATATGCATGTCATCATCTTCATCAACATTTATCTGTCTGGGATCAGCATTGATGATTGGATTTGACAGTTTTTTCTTTATGGGCCGTTGCATATCTGATGATGATAGGAAGCTATGAGCATTTGAACTATGTGTAGCTTTTTTAAAATTTATTTTCCTTCGTGGGTGTTTTAGTTGTTGAATTCTTCTTGGTCTTGGATGCAGCAATTTGAGGTGATTAAAGTCCACACAGACTTTAAAGTGGCAGAGTACTATGGAGACAAGGGAGTTGACAGTTGGACTGCTAAATGCTGGGAGAAGGAAATTCACATGCAAGAAGTAAACCCTTTTCTTTGATCTTATTTGGGTTACATATAACTTGTTGCATGCTTTTAGGGACAACTGCATTCAATAACTAAGAATGGGATGGCATATTCATATTTTGTTATAGAGGCCTTTGCATTGTATGGTGAGGCCCACCATGGAACAGGGCTGATTATTGGATGAGAAGGGCTTGTCATGGATTTACAATCACCTTTATATGATTTTTTGAAATAGTAATCACCTTTATATGATGACCCAATTTGCTCATCAGGAGCCTAGAAAATTTTATGTATGTATGATGGTCACCTTGCAAGTCGTCAAATCAACCGTTTTAGAGGGCCTTGATGGTTGTTGATGATCATCTGATTAAGATGATAGAGGGAGGCGAGACATTATTCAACGGCTATAGTGCATATGTTGGGTTGTCTATGTAACGCCCTGACCCGAAGGTGGGCCCAGAACGCTACTAATTTTTTTTTTTTTTTTAAATGTCACACATGCTCTTTACATGTGGACTCAAACATGTACCATATATCTATCCTTTTACAAACATGTATCATACAAATAAATATAAAAAGGATAATATCATTTTTAACAGAGTTACTAGCAGTAACGTAGTGGTTCATACATGATTACAAAAACGGGTACCACATAAGGTATTCTACAAAACATGGTTCCAAGAACCAATAAACAAAATAGATGAAAATCCCATCCATGGGACTCCAAGGGACTGCAACAGCTTATTATCTTTAAGTTTGAAATGGAGATTCCTCCTCCTCGGGTACATCTCCTGAAATGTGAGTGGTGTGAGCAACCAGCCCAGTGAAAAGAACATAACAATGCAGTGTAATAATTATCAGGTTAGCCAAAATCAACATTTTCATCATAATATAATTGTCATGCTAAATATCAAATTATTCTCAATTTACTACTGATATCCAACGCAATACCTAGACACTACACTGACTATAAGCATTAAGTCCCGACACGGTCAAAATGCAGAATCTTACAAATACATCTCCGACACACTTGGGCCGGTACTGACACACCTGGGCCAGCAGCTAACACACCTGGGCTAGTAGTCGTAAACCGACACACCTGGGCCGGTAATCGACACACCTGGGCCGATAATAGTTCAGTAGTTAAGGGTACGTGGAAGCAGTATAATTCATAAGCATTTCATCACCATAATCACAACATATGATAAACATCATAAATATCAATAAACACTTTTCATAATAGTGCACAAAGTCTAGGCATATAAGTGGGTTCATCAAATCTGATCCTTGAAACCACTTATTGCACTAGTTCCTTTAAACCTGATTTACTGCTACTGCAATGTTAAGTCTCCTCACCGTATGTGTGGTGTATAAAGATATCTGTCCAAACATGAAAACAAGAATACACGAATTATGCAATCATTAATTAACATAATACACATAATCATAGTGTTGCAAATTCTTTTATTTATTTTCCGACAAAACTTTAAGGGTAATGGATATGAATCTCTAAAATGGGTTACTATTCATTTTTAGATTATAATAGTAATATAATAGAATGCTCAGGCCACTACTCGTATAGCGAGTTAGGCCTAGAGATACAAATATAGGGTGCTCAGGCCACTACTCATATAGTGAGTTAGGCCTAGAGATACACTCAGTGCCCGATCCCTTTTTTTTCTACCGAGCGGCAAAATTAATTGCTCAGCTACTGATAGCTATCGGGCTGAGTCAGCCACAGATAGAGAGTATCGGCCTGGAAGTGAATACATATGTATATATACATATATATAGTATAATATAATAAACAAGGGTTAGTATCATTTTTAATTGAGAATAGGGGTCTTTAAACAATGCTTAATATAATCAAAATTACAAATCTCAGATTATTTATTTTAGACAAATTACTTATAAAAGTATTTAATTTAAATAATTTAAGTCTCTAATTTATTAACAAGATTTAAATTAAAATGTATTAAATTACTGACTTTAGATAAAACTAAGATATAGAAAAACCAACTTAACTACATCTTTAAACAATTATAAATTTATTTCAAGTTAAATAAATAAATTAAAATAAATCAATTTACAATAATAATTCATAATTAATTCAATAGGACAACTCATCTTAAAAAAAAAAAAAAAAATGACATTTTATTTCTCTAAGATATTCTAGTTAATTCTAAAGCTATAAAGAAGGTATACCTTAATAAGAAAGTTTGACAAGGCTGGTACGGTGCTTGAGGGAGAGAAAGAGAAGTACAGAAAGCAGGTAGTGGAGAGAGAGAGAGGTAAAAAGGTAGGTGAAATGAGAGGGCTGTAAAATCCCATCTCATCTACCCCTTAAATAGGAAAGAAAAATGGGTTATGTGGCTGCTCTTGTAGCCACGTAGGTTCAAAAAAAAACATTTGGCAAGACAAAGGCACAGGTGAAAGACAACTCACTGCATATTTTTTTTTTTTTTTTCTTTCAGTCGGTTACAATGGTTATCTTATGACTGTAGCTACCTAAAATTTACTGTTCACAACATTATTTTATTATAGTTATAATCTTTATTTCATTTTCTTATTAATTTTTAATTAATAAAAATTATTTAATTTGATCTATCTGATCCAAAATGTTGAGTTTTTAAAATGTTTAAATACCATATAATTTTGGAAAGTTATAACCCATTAAACTTAATTGATTTAAATAAAAATCACTTTTTGACACTATTCCCTTAAACTAAGTTGTACTTACTTAAAGGGTTTAAAATCTTCATTTTTAGCTCTAGAGAAATAAAATGATAGATTTAAACATAAACTAGACACTAGTTATTTTTTTAGAATTTTCTAACTTATAGAATTATTTAAAATAATCATTTTCTAGTTTTCGGGCCTTTTTCGGGTAATTTTTTAATGACATTTTAATGAAATAAAGATATTTATAAATTTTAAAATCTATATTCTTAATAAAGAAATCAATATTACTCAGATAACAATAATTATTCAAACAATAATTATATTGTTTAATGGTAAATTACCATTTTGCCCCTTTTTTTTTTTTTAAAAGGGTTGGATCAATGAGCTATTGAGCTCTGATTGGCCAAAACTGGATTTTTCACAAATCCCTCACTATAATCTATAGGTTAAATTATATTGTTTAAGTCTATTTTAGGTCAGGGTATTACAGTCTAGAACTTGAAGCACAACTGGTAAGGGTTTGTTGTTACAATCTAAATATTGTGGGTTAAGTCTCTTGAGCATTAAAGAGGTAGTTTGCTCATTAATAATTTACCAAATCCAAATATAAAGGTCAACCTAGATTGACCGGACAAATGGATTAGATGATGATGATGAGTGCATGTGTGTGAGACTTGTAATTATTTTAATGCATGTAGTTATTGATGTATGTGTGCTTGGGGAGTTTTGCTCATATGTATACATTAAGCATTTCCCACCTGTTCATGGGGTGCCGTTTAATGCCTCTAAAATATTACTAATGGATGAAAACGTCTTTTTCTCTTATTTGGTGAAATTTACCTTTCTTATACTGTTAACCTTTGGGGTTAGGGTGTCTTTCAAGAAGAAGAAAAAAAAAAACTTTGGGGTTGGGGTACTTGGTGGCAACTGTTAGGATGCTGTTTAGCCTTAATTTCTTATAGGGCTGCTCGCAACATTAAAATTTAGGGCTTGAAGCAACACCAAATAGATAATGAACAACTTCAATGATGGTGACCACGTTGATGGTGTTTAATAAATTGTCTGAAATGCTTATTTGTAGGTGGTTGATTTTAATTTGGATTATATATGTTTTTCTTCGTTTTGTTGGGATAGAGCCTGGCTGAAATTGTAGTCTTCATTTACAATCAATATATCTTCTTCTTAATGTTTTGTTGCATGGGCTGCTGGGAAGGTTGAATGTATTTAGTTGTCGTCGTTTATGAATAAATCGTAGAAAGAAATATATGATACTGGTAAGTTCTTTCTTATTCTAAACTCAGAAGGCATATTATTCCCAGCTGATTAAATTAAAATGAATCATAGCATGAGTTGTGCATGCATTGGTTGAGTGAATAACAGTTAAGAGATATGAGCCGATCTATCTGAAAACGTGATAGTAGATATATAGAAATTCATGTGCATGTGAACTAGATTTAGCAATAGTTTCCAAGGGAGTGCCATCTTATCTTTATTTGAATGAGTGAAATAGATTATCTTCGATCTTTTCTTTATTTCTTTTGAAGACCAAGGTGTCCAGGCCTCTTAGAGCACCCGACTAATCCCTGGGGCATGTGTATTCCATCTTTTCTTTATTCGAATGAATAAAATAGAGTATCTTGCGAATACTTTTGTTGGATTCAAAGTGTAGGCCATGAGGAATTGAAATAGTGCATTCTCAATTTGAATCGTACACTAGGTCTTTTATAACAAACCCATGATGAGTGTAGACATGAAATTTCAGGTCTTTGGGAACTTCAATGGTCCACTTGCGATTTACTTTTGATGTTTTTATTGAGTTTTTTTTTTGAAACACTAAATGTTTTTATTGAGTTATGAGAACAATATGTTCTTAATTAATGGGTCAATGGCTTCTCCATAGAAAACCAATCCATCAACCTTTACAAGAGAAAGTGAGCCCTTACATCATCATTTCTATCATTTTATAAGTTCTCCATGAAAATAAGTTTGTGTACTATGGGGCTTTGGACCACAATCTGTATCATTGGAGAATCTGAAGGATCTTTTTCCACTCTAGGAGAAAGTGAAATATTGATGAGGAAATCTTCAAACCTCTCTATCGTGAAGAACCTGAAGGATCTTTGTTCACTCAAGAGGAATATTGGAATTTTCTTCGAGTTCTTGAGTGTCAAGGGAAGACCATTCTCAGTTGACACTGAACCATGAACAAAATTCATATATTCCTCAAATCAATCTTGTGGGATGCATTAAATGAGATGGAAATAGCCTTTTTGGATTACCCTCGGGTAAAAACCTTAAGCGACAATATTTTCTTCTCTTTAGTGCTGTTGGAGTAACCCCAAGCGACACTTTAAAATAAATAAAACAATAAAAGAAGAGTAAGAAAGAAGGAGAAAAGTCGTACGATTCTTTGTAGTTCTCCACTTTTTTCTCATATTTTATAACTCTACTCCAAGTTTTTCCGATGTTTTACTTGGAGTTCCTTAAAGGTCTCCAAAAGATGGCCCAAACGTCTCCAAAGATCCCCATGAAAGGTCTTAGACATGGGATTTTATAGGGCTAAGGAAGGCCCAAAGTAGCAAGTCAAAATAGTATGCTCTTTTTTGTATTTTTGCAACTTCCTTTCCGTTCCTTCATATCTTCATCATCTGATCTCTGATTCACATTTTTGTGTTGGGAAGCTAATTGAGGGGTCACATGATTGTACTAAGTTTGATGTAGGACCCACTGATTACTTGTGGGACCCACTGCATTTTTATTTAGTAGATTTTATTTATTAGTAATTTCATTTTTTTATGTCCTGGTTTAGCATGGACACGTTAGTTGGTGTCCCATGGCCATTAGTTTTCTAGTTTCCTTCTTGATTTGATTTCCTACTTGTATTAGCTTAGGGTTTTCTTATATAAGTACATGAATGTCATGCAAGAGAGGACACACTCTCGATAATATTGAATGAAAAAATCGGATTATTTTTACCCATTATTGTCTTCCTTCTTACTATCTTCTTTTGCTTGAGTTGTAGACCCAACACCGCATGCCAAGTTCCAACCTAGCACGATCGTCGGAGCCTGGGCATAATCTTAGGCGAGATCCAGCCACTGCCGTCACCTACATCTGTGCTTTATCCCAGACCCGAGTTTCTGTTGCTACTGCCAAAATACCCGACGCCTGCACCTTTTAGTTCAGCCGTCGGGCTGCCTCCAGTTGTTGCTGCTGTTGCCCATCTGAAGCCACTGTCCTTCCCTTTCCATCATCTTCTTTCTCTTGCTCACATCTCTTTCATCTTTCTTCCCTTCTCCCACCTTCGTCTTTTCCTTGGCCTTCACCCAACAAAACCCCTTTTTCCTTTGCATTGAACCCACTCCCTCTTAACCGTAGGCACCATCTCTTTTTCCAATAAAAGCAATTGACGTCCTCATTAATGCATGTCCTTTCTTGTCTACCGACTTTCCCTATCTTTCCTTCGTACCCCCAATTGTCCTATTAATTGCCAAACCACCCGTTTCCTCTTCCATCTTTTTATATGAATTTTAGTGGGACCCAATTTTGACCAACCTTGGACTCTTTGAACTGAGTTTATCGGATTTGACCAGGGCCCTTTAAACCAGCACCAATTCCTCTACGTCAAAGTTTGTGGTATTTTTTGATCGATAGGTGGCCTCCCCATTATCATAAAGTGGACATGTGCGCTTGGACAATTTATTTTATTTTAACTATAAAATTTACATCTAAACTTGGATTCAAGGTTCATAACTTGCATTTGTAAGCTTACTTAATGACACATTAAGATGGTACTCAATATGTAATCATATGATCATCATAGGTGGGTCACATATTTTTTTTTGTTGATGCACATATCAAGTTTGATGATTTGTGTGTTCTTTTAGGAAGGTAGTCAAAGGATCTTTCAAGTGGTTCTCAATTCTTGGTTGTATGATCATCATGGGTGGGCTTCACATTATATCTTAAGATTGTCATATCTGATTGACGATCTAGTTCTTTTCTAGCATCACTTGGACCTCGGTCATATATTTTGGCATCTTTTTATAATCCTTATTTTTGATTGGTTAAACTATGCAAAGTCTAGATTGTTGTGATCTTTCATGGATCTTGTTAGATCATTATTTGACTAAAGTGTAGAAAGTCCAGATTGACCTGACCAGATTGACATTATTGGATTGTATGAACTCCTGATGATCATCATATTTTATGGATCTTGTTAGATATTCATCAGATTTCTTTGAGTAAGGGTTGATAATCACTTTTGGAGATCCAAAGTTGTATTAATTGTGCCTATGTGATGCATTTTGTATGCCAACATGAGCTTTTTCTTGGCAATTGATTTCTCTTAGATTTTGATAAAGTCTAGTTGCATTTTTTGTGCTAGCTCGGGTTGAATTGCAAACTAATTTGTTCGTATAACTCATAATTTGATTTAGTATATAGTTTGATATCACTTGTTGTTTGCATTGAATGCCTCAAAAATGTTACCCATAATTTGACTTCTAGAGTTGATGCTTTGACATAAGAATATTTAAAAAATGAAACATTTCACCCTTTTTACTTTGTTTTTGTGTTTTTTTGAGAGATGAAGAAAGGAATTGTAGGGTGTTAAGGTTAGATTCGATCTAAAAGACGTAATTGGCCTCTAATTTTTGTATTGAAGCTAATATGTCAGGAGGGCTTTTTGAAATTCCTTTGAAATGAATGATGCCATCCTAGGGGCAAACCAAATTTGACTAGCATTGTCGGAATTCTTCATGATACCAAAGGCATGGCTTGGGCATTTTTTGTAGGTCCAATGGGTAGAACAGAATCAACGAGGCAGAGTTGCTTGAAATTAAGGAGGCAACTGGAATCTTTAAAGATTGCTCATTGAAGGTTGGTTGTGGAAGGTGACTTAGTTAATACTGGTTGTGCTTTGTAGAGGAAAATGGCCTCTTTAAAATTTGTTAAATGCTTACAGGGAGATTAGGGATTTGGTCAAGTCATTTGGTGTTTCTTTTGTTCATGCTAGGTAAATGACAAATCGAGTGGCAAATTTTTCAATGAAGAATGGTATAGATAGGGATAATTTGCTGTCGGATTTTCATTTAGTTTCATTTTGGTGGGTAGAAGGTGCTTTTCTCTTTCCTCAGAATCTTAGCGTGTGGTTTCCATCCTAGATTGCTACACTATAGTTGTATATCCCACTTAAAAGTTTGTTGTTACCTTTCTTAAAAAAAGCCATGCCTCAAGAACTTTAAGTCTTCGTTTTTTTTTTTGTGGACAAAATCATTCCTAAATCTTGATTAATGTGTAATTAAATGATGTAATCCAAGCTGCAGTTTGTAAATTTTTTTTGGATTTTTTTGGGTTTTTTGAATGGGATAGATTTTTGATTTGAATCAAGGGATCCAAATCAAGGATTTCAAGATGAAACTCTAAAGGGGGCCTTCTCTCAGTTCACTCGATCACTCAAGGAGAAAGAAAGATGACACCAACTTCAATGGGACCGTTGGCGGAATCAACTTCACCAAAGAAATTGGGTGTTCAATCGAGTTCAAATCGAACGTGGAATTATCATTCAAGATACTTGAATTTAATCAAAAGTATACGAAAATTTCAATCTAGCACTAATCCAACTTGAAAACACTGAACCTTCTAAGATCCAATTTGGATGTGGAATTTAATTTAATTAGTCGTGGAAATAAAATGCAAGACATGAAATAAAAATTCACCATGCTCAAATTTAAATCGAAATAATTAAATATAATTCGAACACAAAGCCAAATTAAATACAAAGAACTATACATCAGACTCACCATACTCGGGACGTCCAAACAAAGCGTAATTGCTTCAATATTTCAATAAAATTTCAATCTGAAATTTCATTACTAGAATGATGCAAGACCGAGAGAGAAAAGAGGGAGGGAGGGGGGGGGGGGGGTTAAATAGGTCTGATCTGATTTTATTTCTCTTTTTAAGATAAATCAATTTAACAATATGTGCAGCGGAATAAACGTCTGTGCAAGTGACAAACAAATGAATCAAACCATCAAAACAAACCACATTGCACAATAATTTATATTGGTTCGGTTCACGTGAACCTACATCCACTGTCAGACTTCCTAACTCTAGGGTCATCCCAATATATTATGAATGAGTTTCACACCCAGATAGTACAACCTAATTTTTTATAAAGGTTCGACCCCCATGGTTTAGTCCTCGACGTCTATTTTTTTGGGTGGTTCAAACACATTGTTCTAATCCACTTTACAATTGATTCAAATGAAAGACTAAGAGGAACATTTACCTTGGGCCTTAACAATTCTTCAAAATGTGTGTTCTTTTTCTTGATGTCTCTGTGCCTCTTCCTTCAGATTTAGTCCATTCTTCAATGAGCTTTGGCACAGGGGAACATGGATTATAGTACACAATGATTTTACTGGTTTTTGGGTCCTAGTAAATCAGTCCTCATTTTCTTCATAACTTAAGCATCGAATACTTTTTCATGTCCTTGCAAAGGATGATGAAGAAGGGAGGAAAAGGGATGGGAAAGGTCTCTGGTGACTGTTTTTGATTTACCAATATTCAGCTCTATATTTTGAATTCAGCCAACCGTACATTTATAAGACTGTTTTGGAACAGTTAATTCTCGAGGCCTCCAGATTTCCTTCGAGGCCTCGAGCCTGTATTTGGAAGTACAACTCACTAAATTTCTAGATTTCAAACCTTTACTTCTAATGATTTTTAGTCAATGACCAACTTACTAATTCGCCACCTGTCCGTCATTGTCAATCAGAATTTAAATAACAAATCATGAGGAGGCAAAAAGATTTTCCATAATCTTTTTCAACTCAAGAGGAGCCTCTAAAGGTTTCCAATTAAACAAGCATTGAATGCTTAAACTCTTCCATTAAAGGATGATGGAGGTGAGGAGATTAGGGAAAGATAAGTCTTTGGAGAATGCCTATATTTTTCCAATTTATCAGTTGTGTTTTAAAGCAGGGCTTAAGCAGGTATTTATAGAGTTTCTGCCCAACGGTTCAGTTTTGAGGCCTCCAGGATTTCTTCAAGGCCTCGAGTCTGTATGTGGATCAGTACACTTAAATTTTAAATTTCAAACTTTAATCTTACTGATATTTAGGCAGAGACTAGCTCACTCTTCCGCCACCTATCTATGATTGCCAATCAGATTATTCAATTAACCAATCATGTGATGGCAAAAAGGTTGCCACAATCTTTTTTTTTTTAAAATCAAGAGGAGCCTCTTGAAATTTTCCAGATTTGTAAGATTGTCAATCACTTGAGTAGACTTCTGGAATTTCCAGATTTGCATGTGATTGCAAATCACTGTGAGACTTTTATCCCTTATTAGATTGAGGAGCCTTCTCAAGGTTTTCAATTATAACCATGATTGCCAATTACAATGAAGGCATAAGATATTTTGAAATCATGAGGAGCCTTTCCCCCTTTTTCAGATTTTCCTTACCATATTTTGTAAGATAATTGGTCAAAGGATAGATGGCCCTGAGATCACACGCTGAAGTCCAGCTGTCATAATTTTTATTTAGATATGGACAGTTTTTGAGGCCTCGACAGAATGCTTGAGGCCTCGAGGCTGAGGTCAAACAGTTTTCAGTTTTCCAATTTTATAACCATTAACTTCTAAGGTATTTTAGGCTTAACCTAAGGTCCACTAAGGTTCACTTACCTGTGTGCCAATCACATGTTGGTATGGATTCTTCAATGCACATTAGATCTTCTGACATCTTTACATTCTTCCAAGGCAAGGTCCAAGACACACGGTCACGCTCGGTCACGGAATTGACAATACATAGACTCGGTCCAACCGAGGTCCTAACACAATATCCAAATACAATACATAAGCTGCCCTTAAATAAGCTAAACTAAGGCCATGATCCGCCATAAGTTTCTAAACAAGAAAGTATAGTAAAAATAATAACTTTCTAAATCCTAGATACACCAAACGTGTGGATTTTATTTTGAAATAAAATAAACAAAAAAAAGAGAAACAAATAAGAAAATCTCCATCGATTTTGCAATTCTTCCCTTTATATTAATCCTTCTAACTTAGGCCATTTTCCTTTAATTCTCTTTCTTTATTAGCCCACTGAAACATAGAAACACTTGTGATTCTTTCCCATTGCACAGAGCTGGCCAATCCCTTGTCTCATTTTTCTTTCTATTTCTTTTGTTGATTTTCCTAGTGGGTCTAGATCAGGGTGGCAGCCACTGTCCATGATATTCTGACTTCATCTATTCCACAATTAAGCATACACTGTGTGGCGTCTGCAAGGTGATGAGGCTGATGACATGGCATTGATGTTATTTTGAGTTGAGCCCACAACTGTGATGACATGGCAGTCAAAATGGACCCTCTTTTCCCGCTATCGGTTTGTGCCTTGATTCGGAGAACAAATTCATCAATTACATCTAATCGGGCCGGCTCGTCTTTTATTGGGCCCGTGTCGAGTTCATCGGGTTTGATGGATCTGTTTTTTGCATCATTAAAGCATAACAATCCCAGCAGTCCCACCTTTGCTTCTTCAAGAAACATGGACTTTGCACCTTTACGTGTGAACCTCACACTAAATGCCACCATCATAATGATTTCCTGTTGCATGCTGTTAATAGAAGGGTGATGGGATCACCTAATCTGACTTGTTTTGACAACCGAGTCATCCATTACCCAAGAGTGCCCATTAGATAAAAAAGGCTGTCCCATTGCTTCTTAGCAAAAGCACATTGACAAAAAGATGATCCTTGTTTCGACCTTCTCCCCACAAATTGCGCATGACAAGTTAGCTTTCTTAGGTATAGTCCTTTTTCTTATGATATTATGCTTTATTAGCACTTTGCCTTTAGCCTTGCTAAAATAGAATGATTGCACTTTAGGTGGTGATTTACCTTTCCAATTGACAGCCACATGAGGTGGTATCACAACTCCCGTGTTCAAACCTTTAATCCCCTCTTTCGCTGAAAGTTTACGAGAAGGGTCACCATCCCATATCCCAATGTCATTTTTTCTCCCTGAAGATGTTCTCATCGTTGAGCATTTCAAAGAGTTGAAAGTAGTTAATTGCTTCCCTCTCCTTGAGCTCTCTTCTAATGGATAGGACCCATACAATAGACTCCCCCCAAAAACTCACAGTTATCACAGATTTTGGATTCCCTACCTGTGGCCAGTCCAAAAATCACCTAAAACTTATCTTCTAATTGCTCCTTCAGCCACAAATCATTCCAAAAAAAGACTTTATTTCCTTTACCTATTACAAAATCTCAAACCTCTCATGAAAATCTCTCCCAACTTTCATTGACCCACTCATAACTTTAGAAATCACTAATCGCCTTAAAACCTTTTTTTTTTTCCATATCCTAACCCATACATTAACCCAATCCTTCGCTCCCACCATACGTGGCATCTAAAACCCTATGCCATAATGAAGATGTCTCTCTCTATACCTCCATGGCCATTTACAAAAGAAAACCTGATTATGGATCCTCTTTTTTACCAAACCTAAATGACCACCTTCTTTCTAGCAACCTCTTCTTAGCTGTCTACATGAATATTTTTGTCCCCACCCCCTTCTGAAAGGAAGTCCTTTGAAGCTTCTCTTGCCTGTTCTCAATGCTAACATGAATCTTAAACTACATATAATAGGTTGGTAAATTTGAAAGAGTAGCCTTAGTTAAGCTCTTTCTTCCCCCCAGATATAAATAGTTCTTTAGCTAGCCAACCTCTTCTCGAACCTGTCCACCACTGGATCCCATATCTTTTTTGACCTTACGTTGCCACCCACTGGCAATCATAGATAAGGCAATGGAAGCTTCCCAGTTTTATACCCCATTCTATTGGCCACTTCTATCACTTCCTCCATACCTAAATCCTTGATCATTCTTGTAATATCCCTGTTTCGAAAGGGGAGGGTGTGCAGCCTAGAGGAAAAAATCGCTAGGATGACGTTGGAAGTGGGAGTGGAGTGTCTTTGAGATATATGTGAATGCCTCCCTCCTTCTAGCACAAGGCCTTTTGGGAGCAAACTTGAAGTTGCCTCACCAAAGCAAAGCCGTTCAGGCCCGTTCAGGCCCAAAGCAAACAATGTTGTTCTAGCGAAACAAGTCATTAGAAATGGTATCAGAGAACGGTTCAACTCTCTGCCTGAGGGTGTAGGCGTATTGTGTGTGACCCCTGTGATGTGCGCAGAGCTGAGGGCGGCTCTGGCTTTAACACAGAGAGAGAGAGAGAGAGAGAGAGAGAGAGAGAGAGAGAGAGAGAGAGAGAGAGAGAGAGAGAGAGAGAGGGGGGGGGGGGTTGGATTGTAATAACCCTGTTTCAAAAGAGGGGGGTGTGTAGCCTAGAGAAAAAATCGCCAGGATAGCGTTGGGAAGTCCCACATCGCCTATGGGAGTGGAGTGTCTTTGAGATATATGTGGATGCCTCCCTCCTTTTAGCACAAGGTCTTTTGGGAGCAAACTTGAAGTTGGTTCACCAAAGCAAATCCATGAGGGCCCGTTCAGGCCTAAAGCGGACAATATTATGCTAGCGAGACGGGTCGTTACAATTCTCTTACTTGAGTTGATCTTAAGGCTTGACACTAATTCAAAACATTGAAGGGTTGCCCTTACTGCAAGCAATTTCTTTGCCCTCCCATCATAGAAAAGAAGTATGTCATCAGCAAATTGGAGATGAGAATTGATTCTTCCTCGCCAACCTCAAAACGTTTGATGAACCCCATCTCCCTTGCCCTTAGCATCAATTTGCTCAGACCTTCCACAACAATGGTCAACAAGAAAGGGGAAAGAGAATCTCCTCGCCTAATTCCTCTAGATGCATTAATAAGAGAAGTGGGGGCAACATTAACCAACACAAAATATGAGATTCTAGAAATGCACTCTTTCATTTATTTTCTCCATCACACCTGAAAGCCCATCCTCATTAGTAAGTCAGTAAATCCCCACTCCACATGATCATATACTTTCTGGTCCGTTGCCTTATCCCCTTCCATAACCAAAGCTTCTCTCTCTTCCTCCCCTTTGTGCATGGTGGGAGTTTCTATAGAGTTATCTCCTTCATGCATGGTGAGAGTTTCTTTGCTGATGTCTTGAGAGTGCATTCATAGTCTTCCATCTTTCTTAGTTTGTTTTTTTTTCACTTGCTTTGTTTTTTGGCTTTTGTTGTGCCTTTCTTTGCATATATGAGAAGCACTAGTTGTCTTGCCACTGGCTGGATGTTTCCTTCTTTATTTTTTCGGTGCATGTCTTTTTAATACGATCTCACTCACTCTTTAAAAAAAAGTAGTAATGGACCACTGTAGACATGGATGGAAATGAAAAGATGGATTTGTGTGCATTTCCATGAAAACAAATTCAACACTGCTCTTCTGGGGAAGTGGTTGTGGCGGTTGGAGAATGATTCAGATGGCTTATGGAAGCAAATTGTTTTACGAAAGTATCGATTGAATAGTTCGGGTTGGCGAGTTACTCCTACCAGAAGGGTTTCAGGTTTTTGGAAGGGAGTTTACTCAATTTTCTCTCTCTATGATTCTTGTATCAGGTACCGAGCTTACTCTGGGACTGATATTTTCTTCTTGAAAGATAGATGGTTGGGTGATGCGTCATTGGCTTTCCAATTTCTTGGTCTCTTCTCCCTTACTGTCGATAAAAAATTAAAGCATGCTTTGATCTTCGTCACGGTAAGGTTGTTTGGTGTCCTTTGTTCAGAATGCCTATGGAGGATTGGATGTTGGTGGAGTGGTTCTCGTTAATGGCCCAGTTGGGTGATGTTTTTGTCAAGGTTGTCAAAATCGTATGAGTCTCAAGTCGACTTGTACGATTCGACTCGACTAGGAGGGTCTAGCGATTCAAATCATGTCTTGAATCGATATAGTTTAAAAATCACACGATTTTTGAGTTGACTCGCAAATTGTGCTATTCAACCAAACGAATCATTGTCTCGTACAATTTAGGGGAAAAAGGAAAGGAAGAAGAAAGAAACGAAACGAGAAAGACGTGAATAGTTTCGAAAAGCATACCTCTTTTTTTCTTCTTTCTTCCCTTCCTTTTTCTTCCTTTTTTTTCTTCTTTTTCTCCATCTCTCTGGTTTTGCCGCTAAAACTCTGTTTTTTTGTTCTTTATTTCCATTGCAACTTTCGTTCTTAGGATTTTACTTGTTAGATAGTCCTCACACGCGAGCAATGTACGTGTGAGGACTGTCTACACGTGAGAATTTAACTCTCTACTTTTCAGGCCCCTTTAGTTTCGCACTAGGATTTTTTTTCCAGTGTTGTTATACTTCTAAATTTTACAATCATTTTTTATTTTAATTAAAAAGCATAGATTTTATTTTTTTTTCAAATTTTTATATATATTTTAAAATTAAGAAGCTCTAATTTTTTATTTTTCTTAAATTATTTGATAAATGCTAATAAAATTTATTTAAATGTCTTTGATTTATTTGTTGATTTTTTGGGATACTGTTTTTAGATTTTTAATTTCTAATATCTTTTTTCTGTTTTATTAAAAAAGCTCTTTTTATTTTTTTCTTGTCAAATTTTAGTATCTATTTTTTAAAAATATAAAAAACTCTAAAAACTCTATTTTATTTTTTTAAAGAAAATTATTTGATTTATTTGTTGATTTCTTAAATTTATCAATTCTTAATATATATTAATATATATATATAATATAATTTTGTGTCTTTTTTTTGTGGTTGGTGAATCAAATACTTAGATGTTTGGGATTTTGAATAATAAAATTTTATAAATTATGATGATTTGGATTTTGCAATGTGAAAACTTGATTTCTAATACATTTTAATTTAATTTTGCATTGGTGCATTTTGTCATATATTCTTATATTTGCTTATATATTTTGAGGAATTGAAAAATCATCTTATTATTCTATGTCATGTTATATGTAATCATGGCATAATAATTTTAGAAAAAAACATCATGAATCTTACGATTCTACGATTTCCGATTCACACACCCATACCGATTCACGATACGATTCGAGTTTGACAACATTGGTTTTTTCGTGGGGATTGGTGATGATAGTCGTATCTGGGATCCTGATGCTCATGAGATTTTTTCAGTTAGATCTTTTGTACAAAGTTGATATGTGTTGGTGATGTGCCTCGGATAAGTTTGAAAATTTGGAAGGGTGTTGCTCCCTACAAGGTGAAGGTTTTTCGCTACCTAGCAGGATTGGAGAAGATTTTGACGATTGACAAATTTCGCGTATGGGGTATGATTATTGTTAATGCTTCCCCGCTTTGTTTGGCTAATGAAGAGTCAATAAATCACTTTCTTCTTCATTGTCAGTTTGCCTATCAGATCTGGTTTCATTTCTTTCCGTTATTAGGGATGGTTTTTGTTTGCCCAAAGCTTGGTTGGCCTTGCTTATGAAGAAGTTTTATTGGTTGGAAGTTCGTTTAGAAGGACTCTATAGGTTGCTACTGTTTTCAGTATTGTGTAGTCAATTTGGTTGCAAAGGAGCTCAAGAGTCTTTTAATAGTAAAAAGTCCTTGTCAGGCACCTTATTGATGTTCTTAAGTGCAGAGTTGCTTGGTGGCTAGTGGGATCAGGGCGGTTTGCTGGTATTAGTATTTCAGATGTATGTAGGGTGTGGGATTCAGTGGATCATATTATGCTTCAGTCAGTTCCGGCGAGATCTGTTGCTTGGTCTCCTCCAGATTTGGGTATCCTTAAACTCAATTTTGATGGGAGTTGTGTGTGCGAGCTTGGGTTAGTTGGAGTTATTCGAAATAACTCTGGTGCCATCTTGGTTTCTTTTGCCGGCCTCTTTCGAACGGCTCAATGCTTGATGTGGAGTTGTATGCCTTATGGAGAGGTGATTTGGCTTTGGAAGAGTTAGGGGCGGTAGGGAGTATCTTAGAAGGGGACTCTAAGCTTATTGTTGGTTGGGCCTTGGAGTCTCTTTGTCCTTGGTCTTATTTGGATAAAATGGACAAAATGGACAAAATTCGTCATTCTATTCAAACTTATGGTTATTCGGTCCAATGTTGTCAAATTCGACTTGGATCGTGAATCGATCTAGGAGTGTGACTCATTAATTGTAAATTGTAAATCGTAGAATCATAAGAGTTTTAACATTTTTAACTTTTTTTTACTATAATTATTATTTATTGATTTAGTTATTGATTTAATGATTTAAAATAACTGATTTAGTTTAATAATGTTAAAGGCCGAAGTGGAGTTCTACTATCAGTTCTATTTATTTAATAAAATATATAAATATTGTTGAATTAAAATTTATTTCTAGAGTCAATATAGTAAAAAATTCTAATTTAATTTTATAAGATATTATATTCAATAATTAACATTTTATTAAAACTAAATTGAGACGCTGAACTTATTTCTCATAATGCATTATTAATATAGATAGTGCACTATTATTGTTATTATTTAAACTCCATTTCTTATCAAATCCCTGAAATTAATTTTTTATTTCTTTTCATGGAAGTATGTTCGGATAAGGTTTAAGTAAAGTGAAACAGTAAATTTCCCATTAAAAAGAAATAAGCATCCAAAAAAAAAAAAAGATAAAAAAATATCAATACAAGATTTAAACATACATAATTAAATATTAAGTGCATAAATTGTTTTCTATTAGAAGAAAAACTATATATATATATATATAAAATATGGTATTATATTTTACAGATTACAAAATGCTGATATATATAGTTATATAGTATTTATAATTTCAGTAGTAGACTATTAGTAATTTAGTATTATAAAAAGATCTATATAATATAATAAAATAATATTTACAGTATTATAGTATATAAGATGCGATTGATTATTGAGGTTAAAAAAATAATACTATATATATATATATATATATGCGAATATAACTCATTTTTTTTCAACTGTGGGAATGTTAAAAAATTATATAATATGCGAATGCGTAAAAAAAAAAAATCTAGCATCGGAACTTTACTTTCACAATTTTGTCACATGTCATTTTTGCTTTCACATCAAGGATTAAAATATACGAATGAAAGAAAGGAAAGGGGTTTCAACTTTCGTTGAAAAAGAAAGGGAAGGGGTTTCAGCTTTCGTTGAAAACGAAAAAAGAGAGGAAAGGTTTACGAAAACTAGAGGAGAGGTTCTTGAGGGACGACGACGATGCAGAGGGGCGACGAAGAAGAAGAAAGAGGAAGAGGAAGAGGAAGAGGAAGAGGAAGAGGAAGAGGAAGCGAAAGGATGAGTTTTGTAGTAGGTGAAGTGTGTCTTCTCTGTGTCTTTCCTTTTTTTTTTTTTACTGATTTCTCCTCTCTTTTTTCTATTTTTCTTCTTCATTGCACGATGGTGCGATTGACGATTTTGGAATCGCATGATCTTCGATTTTCGCAAAACTCGGCCAATTAATGGGTTTTTTCGATTGAACCAGCGAGTTGATTCGCTAGACCATCCGAGCTGAGTCGACTCGTCCGAGTTGACTTGCAACTCGGACGATTTTAACAACACTGATTTGGTCTATTGGGTTCCCCGATCTGCAAATTCAGAAGCCGATGCGTTGGCTCGTCAGGATGTGGCTTTGTCGTCAGAAATTGTAAATAATATTATGTAATTTTCGGGGGTAGTCTCTTTTTTATGTTTGGTGGCTGGCTTTTTTTGCCTTCTTTGGTTGTCTGTTTATTTTATTAATGAAGTTATCTTTCAAAATAAAAATAAAATAGTAGCTTTGTTGCTTGAAGTGGAGTAGGAGGGGGATTTGATTGGAGAGTGCCAAGTAATGATTCTACAAAGTATTATGTTTAGACATCAAAAGAGGGAGGGGATTTGATTGTGACAGTGGCTGAGTAACAAGTGTAAAATGCAAGGTGCATTTAGATATTGGGAAAGGTAGTCGGACCAATGATTCTTACTGCTGCTTATGAGTAATTTATCTCAGGGCCCATCTGGGATACATGAAATAATGAATGAAGTAGATGCATTTCAGCACAATCTTGACTGTTACTGTTTAATAATGAACTAGAAATGTCAGCTCTCACTATTGTTGGCTGGATGCACCTTTTCCTGTTCCAATTGAATTAAAGGTCCGTCCGCAAACAATGATATTTTCATGTGGAATTTGAAAATTATTTGCATTTTCCCTTTGAGATCTGAGCAAACAAACTAATAGTTCTTCACATAGAATTGGAGAGATTTACACTAAATCTCTGATATGATCTAACCCAAAGGGGTTGGAGTGATATGGCCAGGAACCTGCCTCAGGAAGCGGATGTCCTGAGTTCGATTCCCACTCCACCCCAAAGGGGCCACTCCTTGTAGAGTTATCCGGTGTTTGTGGGTAGGGAGGCTTGCCCATACCTTAATGATTAGTCGGGTGCTCGCCTAGACACCTTGGTCATAAAAACAATCTCTGATATGATTTAATATTATTGAGTGGAAGGTGGAATGGGCAGGTAGATCATGCAAAAGACTTGCTAAATGGGCCTATTATGCCTGGGTATTGAACTTATTGGGATGCATATATTCCATGTTCAGGTCTTGCTCGGCCCTGGTCCACCTAATGGACAGGCCTTATCATGCAGATACACCCTACAAATTTAATGATCGACTAGTAAAATTCTTACCAGTGATCTTGTTTTACAGGTAATGGTAATGACACCTCAAATTTTATTGGATGCTTTGAGGAATGCTTTTTTAACATTGGCCATGGTACGGTTGTTGATTTTTGATGAGTGTCATCGAGCTTCTGGGAAACATCCTTACACTAGAATAATGAAGGTACATAAGCCAACTTGCTACCTAGACTATCATTCAGCTTCCTTTATGCACCCAATAAACATTTTTGAAGCCTTTAGTCAGCTTTTCCCGTTTTGCTGCAGGAATTTTATCAAAATTCTGATCACAAGCCGATCATTTTTGGAATGACTGCTACCCCTGTTGTCAAGAAAGGCAAGTTTGTTTAAAAAAAATGATAGTTTCTAGCTTTACTGTACTTCAGTTGCATTTGCAAATTCCTTATTGATTGAAAATTGTGATAAGGCATTTGTGTGATGACTTTTGGTGTGTCCTTGTTTGCCCATTCACTTTTTACATTCCTTGATGGGTTTGCATTATTCATGTGCATGCGTTATTTATTTGCAAGTCAAATTATACACAAGGTGCCCCATACACTGGCTCAGGAATCAGAGGTCCCAGGTTTGACTCCCATGCTAACTCGATTCCTGTGGCTTGCAAGGGTATGCGTGCATCCGGAGTTTTACCCAACACCCTTTTACTCGGGGAGAGGTGGGGGTATTGGGGTTCTCCGTCATAAAAAAAATACACAAGGTTGGATATGTTGCTGAGAAGGTTTATAGAATTATATGGACCCTATTTTGTACCATAATGATCGAGGCAACTAGAAGCTTCAGATATGGGTCATGTGTTTGCTAATCAGCATGCGTCTTTCACAAACCTTTTAATCTGATTTTACTGAAGAACTATTTACTATTTTAATCTTTTGTTCCAACTTTATTATTACATAACTTCTTTCAAAAATTGTCACCATCATAGTCATTTTCCCATCTTTAGAGTTGGTCTTCTGAATTCGAAATTTCTAGTTTAGTGTATCTAATAATCACATTCTGTCCCCTGTGGAATGAAAAAGAATATTGACTTTTGTTTGGGTAGAGTGGAAAGGTATAACTCAGAAAGCTCATCCCAGTTAGGTTGGGAGATGACTTTCATGATGATTGCAAGAAAGTAATGTAATGACGAAGTCGGGACCAA
This sequence comes from Chimonanthus praecox, assembly GCA_022113865.1. Taxonomy (NCBI): domain Eukaryota; kingdom Viridiplantae; phylum Streptophyta; class Magnoliopsida; order Laurales; family Calycanthaceae; genus Chimonanthus; species Chimonanthus praecox. The sequence continues at coordinate 17,588,674 of CM039090.1, forward strand.
GGACTAAAAATAGCAAATAGTTCTTCAGCAAGAATCAGATGAACATGTTTGTGAAGAAAACATGGTCGATTAGCAAACCACGGAATCTAGATCTGCAACTTCTAGTTGCCTTGATCAACAGACTAGATTCTTTCAGTATTTTGTGTTTTTGATGGTATTTCTTTGACTGTAATGCTTCATCATCATCATCATGATTATTATTTTGCTTAGACTGCTTGCCCTTTGTGTCCATATGTGGACTATCAAATCCTGCAGTATTTATTCTTTAATCTCAAGTCTTGCCTTAATGCCTTCATTATTTACCTCATTAGGTGTCTCATCAGCCATGGATTGTGAAGATCAGTTTTCTGAATTGGAAGTCATCCTCGATTCCAGGGTTAGTGACAGAACTTTCAATTTGTTATTGTTACTTCGCAATAATTTTTTATTGTTAAACCTCAAGGTTGTGAGTTCAAGTCCTATGATAGGCAGTTGGGTTATAGAATAAATAAACATGCCAAATCTAAATACAAGTACCAACCCCAAGTGAATGAGATAAATGACTTCAATGATGATGATGATGCTTCTGAAGTTGGCTTCCATTTGATGTCTCATATATTTTTATGAATAAATCTTTAAATTGTTCAAGTGCTTTGGCCTCTCATTGTGGAGTGTATTATCTTCTACTTACAGATTTGTACAGTAGAAGTGGATGATAGAAGTGAATTAGAACTATGTGTTCCCTCGGCACAAGAGATTAAGAGATTCTATGATGCGAAGTTGTTTCTGCATGAAGATTTGAAAGTGAAATTGAAGTCAATACGGGATAAGGTTTCTCTCTCTCTTGCCCCCCACCCCCACCCCCACCCCCACCGCCACCCCCACCCCCACCCTAGTGTTGTTATTATTTAAAAGTGGATAGGGTTTCTTATTATCTTATTTGCTTGTTATAATTCTACTAAATGCAAAAGTCGCTGATTTGGTTCTTCTTGAACAGTTTGATGGTTCAATGGATCAGTTGCAGAAGTCAAATCAATTTACAGACACAGATGAAATTATCAAGAGATGTAAAAGGCGTCTGTTAAATCTACATGATAAGATTTTGTATTGCATCAATGAACTTGGCCTTATCTGTGCTCTTGAGGTGATTTGTTATTTACTTGTATAGATATCTGTTGTTCTCTTTGGTTCTACTAGACCCGTTGCTGATGCTACATAGTCTTGTAACAACAAGATGATGAGCTTGTCTGTGTGTATGGGTGTTTTCTTATTCTGAACGGATGGTTCTGTTTGTGTGTGGGGGTGTTTTCTTGTTCTGAACGGATGGTTCTGTTTGTGTGTGGGGGTGTTTTCTTGTTCTGAACGGATGGTTCTGTTTGTGTGTGTGTGTGTTTTCTTTTCTTCTTGCCCCTGCCCTCCCCTCTTTTTTTGGTTGAAGGGGGAGGGTGGGGCAGTGTCTGAAACAAGTGTTGTTATTACTTAAAAAGAATTTCATGTTGGTTTTCTCAGTCCAGCTCTTCTTGTCTTCGGGCTTGACCAATCATTATTTGGTTTTGAATTTAGATTCTCAATCTCCTTGTGTCTCAGTGGGTCAAGTTGAACGACTGATTCAAGTATTAAAGCATTGAACCCTTTTTACTACTTTATGGTTACCATGCCAACTTTTTAATTAGAAGCTGAAAAATAGTCACGTGGGTGATGGTATCAGTCAAAAGGAATTTCTTCAAGCAGTTGTTTGACATCTAATGATTTAAGCTTGCACTGGAATGTCAGTTGCTTTGTGAATGTTGGCTGTTAATTTCTGTCACTTTCTTCTGTCAAATCCTCTTTTTATGTGTATTCTCTCACTGAATCATTGACAGCAGTGTATTCTCTTCTGTGGGGTCTATGACAGTCATCTTCCTGACACCGGACATTTTCTAACTGCTTTTGTGGAATTGTAAGTGCTGTTATGGTCTTGCCATTTGGTCCCACTTCTCGTGCATCCATAGCTGCCATGTATCTGTTTCTCCTTTCTAAGTTTTCTAACCTATGTTGCATGGACACTTCAATTTAGACAATGTGTCCGTGTTGGCCGCCTGTTTGTCCATGTTGGACACTTCATTTTATATGTAAAATCCACGTCCATGCAATGTCGATAGTGTGTTCCTGTCGTATCCATGTTGTGTCCGGACATTATAGTTTCTAACCAATGATCGACCCTTTTCATTAGTAGTCCATCTGCTCAGATATGAATTTCGAAGCATTTCTAACCATTGATGGATATATGCTAGAAAGGGTTTATATATAGTCGGGATCACCTGCGCAGCAGTGCACTGTGGGATCCAGTGGCCTACCTGGGTACAATCTGATGGATGGGGTTAAAAGATCATGACCAGCCCATCACGCCTGTAAAATTTCATCTTGATCAGACACCGAAAGCCATGTTTTTTAAGGGTCTTAAGCATCCAGCTTTATCCAGTATTATCAATGGAAACACATTGAATTTGATGTGATCGGATGGATGGGCTTGATAACCTGGAATTGGATCAAATTGGGTATGGGTGCAAATGCATGGAGTAGGATAGGGTATGAGGGGATATTGGGCACCCAGGTAGGCCAGTGGGCCCCGCAATGCACACTAAAAAATTCTAACACTTTGACGAATATCCTGAAAGTAGAGGGAGTAACATGAAGAATCACATTTCGTGGTGACTGCTTGCGCATGATGATCCAAGCTATGCTCCAGTGGTGCTCCTATCATGTGGTGGGTTCCATGGCCTCACTAGTTAGGGAGTGTCAAATATCAGCTCTACAAATTTTCAGTTTTCTGATCTTAAATGTATGGTTCAAAACAAAATAAATGAATGGATCACTGTCATTTAACCTTGCTAACAATTGAAAGGGTTTTTTTTTTTCCCCCTTCTGTTTTTTCTCCTGGCTAGATGTTTTACTTGGTTATGATTTATATTGTCCTCTGTAATGTTACCTTGTTTGTAGGCCACTCAAGTTTATATGGAAACTATTCATGGCACATCGGATGGATGCAATTATTCTAACCCAGATTTTATGCACTGCAAATGTTTCCTTGGGGAAGTCTTGCATACTATAGAAGAAACCATGCCGCATGGTATGATTTTTCTCCCTTTTAAGAGTATGGCACATGTTATGATGTCTTTTTGGATAATATGCCACATGGTCTAAGTCAATAGTATTTTCATACATTAACCCCAAGGAGTTGGCCTAGTGGTTGAGACACAAGACTTCAGGATTGAAGTCTCGAGTTCAATCCCTGGTAAGTCCAATGAAGGGCCACTCTCTGTGGGATATGTACAGAGTAAGGTCCCACTGCTTGAACCCGGCATGTGCGTGTAGGGAGGTGTCATGCCCCACCTTCCAACACCTGAACGGGCGTGATCTGACTGCACAATTTTAGATCACCTGGTGCCCTAAACGGGTCTTACGTCATAAATCCGTGGCTATTTTTTTTTTCCAAGCAAATATATATACAATCACAAGCCATCGAATTCCTCACGTCCACAACCTGCTAAATAACCTGACATTTCTATTCATCATTCTATATAGCTTAGAGAAAATATTCCATCACATAAAGATTTCTAAACTCATTAACTTATTCACAATCCCAAATCAATCAAATCATAGCATTCTCAAATTTATTCAATACTTGAATTTATTATCCAAGTTCCAACAAACCAAATAAACAAATTCCTCAAAGAGTCTCAAATCTAATAAAAAATCCAATTTATAATCTAAATACTAAATTCTTCAATACGCTTTATGTTCCAAGTATTCTCCTACGACTCCTCGCCTTCTAAGTTCAGTTTTGGTTTTCATCTAAACCCAAGTCCAAGGGATTGCCTGCAATGTAAGGGATGAGCTCCATGCCTAGTGAAGAAAACAACAACACGTACATAGAATCTGATATCCTTACTTTCTCACACCACATTTCAAGCAAACTTATATAACAATTTATTTCATGCTCATGCCTTATGCAAGAATGCAATGCTTAATGCAAAATGCCATATTCCAACCCATTATTCACATCTACTGAGATTTGGTGGTCTTCCCGACGAATCGAGGATACACAACATCGCCTTAGTGGCCTTCCCACCTAAAGTGAGGATAACACAACCCACCACCAAATAGCAGTCTTCATGACTTGTCACGGATAACACATCTCTTCCACCGTATTGGTCTTCCCACTTAAAGTGAGGCTAACAACACTACCACCGTCGTGGTATTCGTGACAATCATTGATTACACTCTCATACCCAATGCTATGAATATGAGAATGCCATGCTCAATACTAATAAACATGCTTATAGAATTATGAATCCCATTCTAAGCAGATTGTGATATAGCCAACATCTCATTCACCATAACATGTATATAACTTGATTATAACCTAGCAATAATCCAAGCATCATAATATTAGAATAATATAAACTAACATTCAATCATGCTCAAGCAAGATTAATAATTCAATGATACCATACACATAATCATCAATCTAAGAATATAAATCATTGGATCGTTCAATAACACTAATGGTTAGATTCCAAGATCGGGCGGACTAAGTCTCCTCACGGCCAATAAAATGTTTAGCCAAAATCTCCCTTACACTACTGTGAGTGAACACCGGATTTCCACCATTATTAACATACACCCAGTCTATTTTAGATCCAACAATTATATTCTAAACATACAACACATTGCAAAATTTTCATTGCTTAAACACATAATATAAAGAATCATGTCCAAAAAGTATGTAGTGAATTATTTCCCTCACCTCGAATTGCGTGAAATGTATGGTGCTAGCAAGGAATTCAAAGCTTTATAAACAAGTCTTTACTCCAAAGTTGCTGCAAATTAATTTAAATGTTCTAAGCAATTAAAACTGATGTTTGTTAAATCTCTTTAAGCTTCTTTTGTTTAAATAGTGGAGGGTCCTATCCTACTGCTCCATCTAAGGTAATCTAGGGTCAAAGGCTTAGAGTGAAGGTCTTGAGTCTATACCATGTCTAATCTCACTTAATGCTAATAAGACAATAAAACCTTATTCACGAAATGGATGATTTCTTTTTAAATTACTAATAACTTTAATCAAATCCTATAAATAAATAGACACTTGGAGTCATAACTTTTAAAAATATATTAAATACTTTAACTAAATAAAACCATAACAATTACAAGGGTAGTAACACGATTGAAGTGAAAACCATATATGTTTTGAAACAAAAGTCAGTGCTTAGGCCTAAAAATCATATTTTTAACCCTTATAAAAATATAAAATGACAACGATAACGCTGAGAAAGACAGAGAGATAATATGTTCAAGTTGTAGTTTATTTTCTCCTCTTTAAAACAAATTCAGATATAGTTACATGTAAGCTGAAGTGTAGATAAAGGTTAAAAGAAAACATTGTCATAAAAAGGCATAACTATATACACAAGGTGGGTTTAAAACCAAAGAAAGGGATGTTAGGAAAAGATTGATCAAGCAGAAATTCACTGTTTGAAAAGAAAGAATTACTATTGTAGATTTATCATACATGTATATGTGTACACATATTGTCGATTTAGGGGCAGATTCTACATAGGTTAGAATCAGTCCCGACTTAGGATGATTTGAGGACTGATGTGCGGTGGATGAGGGTTCAGCCAGATTCGATTGAATGAAGGGTGTGCTGGCTGAAAACATCCAGGAATGGATTGCTTTGAGGCTTTAGATCCAACCGAAAAATCAATAGGCTAAGAAGAAAGAGGAGAGACTAAGATAAAATAGAAAGATATCTTGAAATCTGAGTGAAGACTGTATACAACCACTAGCAATGTCCCAACGATGCTCGTCTGGTTTCTGCAGATGAAACTAAGCACTGGCGAAGGGAATAAAGGGGCTCGGAGGGGAAAAACGATGGATTTGATGGTGCGGAGCTGCCGTTCGAGAAAGATCGTTGGAGATACCGAGATAGAGAAGGGTTTGGACTAGAATCGCCCAAATTTATTCAGGACAAGGTCGGCTGGTTTCTTCTGAGGAGGATTCGGATTTTAGGAGTTAAAAATGGAAGGTATGAGTGTTTGTTTCCGTTTTGGAAAAGGAAGGAAGGAAGGAAGGAAGGAAGCAAGAGGAGATCGAATTTGGGGAAACTTTCCCTCAGGCGCGGCGGTGAAAAAGTGGAACGAAAGAGTTCCTTCGAGATTTAGGGATTTTGGGAGACACAGGTTTGAGAGGGGGTATCGCACGCTGACTCAAAGAAAGGAGAGTTTGAAGGGAATAAGCGACGGTAAGAGGTGTGGGTGCCAAAGGGCCCACACGATTTTGGGTAATTTCTACAACATGTATATATATGTTTAAAAAAAAATTATAAGTCTGACTAAATAGCTTTCAAGACGAATTAATTTTCGATAAAATTAATTCCTAAGGTAAGTTCAATCAAAGAAGGTGGGTCCCATGGATCCACTCAAATTATTAATTTTGGATTTTTAATTGAACAATTCTAATTGAAATTTCTAACTTTTAGGGAATTAAAATTTATTTTGGTAATTAAGTTTCTTCATTCACTCAATTTTAACTATAAGGGGATATACCTGTAAATTTCTAATCGAGATTTCAACTTTGGGGGATTTTAAAATCTAAGTTGACAACTAAATTTTCCATTTACTTGAGTTTAATTCGAACGGGATAAATTTATAAATTCTAATTGAGGAAAAAGTGTGTGCAGTCGGGGTCTATTATTCAATCCCTAAATTTAAAATGTATTTTTCCCAAATAATTTTTATCAAACAAATAGCAAATCAGTTTAAACCATAATAATTTTCTAAGCTAATTCTACCCACTACTACTGACCTGCTACTCCGGGTTGGGTCACTATAGGAGGCGTGCACATGCCTCGAAGGACTAGTCGAGCGAGAAACTTGGACAGCTTCGGTCATAAAAAAAACATAGTATTTTCATGCATTAAATCTTTTAAGAAAGAAAAAAATTTCAAGTATCAGCTGTCGACCTATTTCTTGTGTTTAGACAAGAGTTTGTAGCATAATTGGTGAGTGCTAATTGTTATAAATGCATTCTTTGAAAGGTTGTCGTAACTGCAAATGTTACAGTTTCTTTTTTTTTACAAATTCCCATCTCAAAAATAAAAATAATTTTTTTTTTCTTAGGATATTGAGCAAATTACTTTGTAAGATTTTATTGCATTAATTTTGATATCATTATTGAGTAAATATGAACATGTGCAGCTATTTTGTGCTGAGGTGTGAAGAGAGGATCCATAAATAGTACACATTTACTTATTTGTCTCAATCCTCTGTATGAACTCTTTAATTCTTGATGGGGAGTTCCGTTCTTGCAGTTTAATTTTTTTTAGTAGTGCGCTTACCATCTTTTTCTATCTCAGATTTGCAAAATATTCCTCTTCTTGTATTTGAAGCAAATTTCGAGCTTGATGGGCTCCCAAAGTGTTGATTTTATTGACATGCATAATTGAGTTAATTGTAGAATTGAGTTTCTGAATTCTCATTGACGAAACCTCCCCACTTAATAAATTGTTGAGGCTATTGCAGACCCTAATTTGGCTATGGATGAGAGCTCCTATTCAAGGCATTAATCTTTTTTGTATTCATATCGTTTAAAGTAGGGTTCCTTGAGTTAAAGTAGGATTTTCACTTTCTTCATTCTCGTTGATAAAAGCTCGCCACTTAGTAATTGTTGATTTCTCGGGCATTAAATTTGGCTATGGATGATGCTCTTATTTAAAACATTAGTCCTTTTTTTTTGTTTTTTGTGTTTATATCTTCTAAAGTATTCCTTTTGGGGTGTGTGAACCTTCAGTTATGCTTTTTATCTATTTATGGGATGGTTTTGTACTGTTATATAAACTGGGGACTTTCTTTATGGTTTAAACTTATGGTGAACCTGTAGAGTACCTGTGCCATCTTATATGTTGATATTTCATCTTCATTACACTCCCTAGATGTTTTAATTTTCTGCTTCAGAAAATATCTCAATTTACCCTTTTTTTCTTGTACATTTTTCTCAGTTGACAAAATGTTTCTGAAGGAAAATTTTGCCATATCGGAAGCAGTAAAAGTCGGCTATATATCTCCCAAGTTATATGAACTGCTGCAAATTTTTCAGTCATTTGGGTAAAAGATTAATCTTCAGCAGTTATTTCATTCACAATCAATACAAGTTTTCCATAATTACTTGTTCCTTTGGGTGCAGAGATCCTAGGCAAGTACTGTGCTTGATTTTTGTGGAAAGGAAAATAACAGCTAAAGTAATTGAAAGATTCATAAAAAAAGTGAAGTTTTTGTCTCCTTTAACGGTTTCATATTTGACTGGGGGAAATAAGTCACTAGATTCATTATCGCTGAAAGTGCAGAAGAGTACTATGAATTTATTCCGATGTGGGAAGGTACTCTAGAACTCAGTTCTAAAATTCAATTCGAAGTTTCAAGCTTACTGTATGTTTTCTTTCCTGTTTTTCATTGGGAATCCTCTATGTAGGTGAACCTATTGTTAACCACTGATGTGGCTGAGGAGGGAATTGATGTGCACAACTGCTCCTGCGTCATACGTTTTGACTTGCCAAAAACAGTTTGTAGTTATATTCAATCACGTGGGCGGGCTCGACAAAATGATTCTCAATATGTCCTAATGCTAGAAAGGTTCGAGTGTTGATTTATGTTACGTTTAGCAGAACCAATGTGTTCATTAACATATTGTTAATTTTTCTTCTTTTTAAAGTTGTAGCCTCTTTAGTATCCGATTTTAACATTTTTTGAACAGTAAATTTGGTATTAAACTCAACATGAGAGCGCAAAAAAAAAGAAAAAAAAGAAAAAAAAATATAAGAGGGTTATACTGAGAACAAGCAAGACATTAAATATACACAATCACAATAAAACCAATAATCTCTCTCCACTGATCAGTGATCGATTTCTAGGTTTCGCCGTAAACCTAATTGGTTACTTCCAATTATGTAAATCAATAGTTCAAACCACACTCAAAGGTAGGCATTTCCCATTGATATAGGAACTTCTGTACCAGAAACAATGGTATCTCCAATTATAGCCCCTCTGGGATGTAAAAGATATCTTTTCTCACCATCTTCATAGTGTATGAGACAAATGTATGCATTTTGATTAGGGTCGTATTCTATGGTTACGATTCTGAGGTTTGCCATTGATTGTGCTCCAGACATTCTTGAATAAGACATCCAGCCCCTTGGTCAACTATCTAATACACTATAGGCGGTCATCATCTTCCAAGGAGGTTTTTTTCTACCTTTAGCCCATGCTATAGCATTAGTCAAATTTCCTTGAATGATTAAACCTGCCCCCCTCCCCCCTCTCCAAAGCTTCTCTACACTTCTAGAGCTCATTACCCATAATTTTGCTTCAGTGGATCCTCAACACCCAACAGGACCAAGAAGAAAGTCTTTATCTCCAATATGGTCATGCAATACCCTTCCTATCTCAGTAATCTTTGCTTCACCCTTAGCAGAACTCATCAGTGGAATCTCCCATTTTTGAGTTGACTTAAGGTTCATCAGTTTTCTAGCCATGTACTACTCTCACACTCTCAAAAAATCATTGAAGGAGAATCCTTTAAAACCCTTATCATTAGCCATTAGATAAGTCTTGTCTTTGTACTCCCCAAAACTTCCACAAATCTTTCCAGTTATTTGAAGATCCCCGAGTTCCTCTCCCTCCACAGAGTATGGCTGCCAAAATAGTAACCCAAGTGGTCCTTTTGTTCCCCCTAAAAGGTCTTCTGTCATAGCCAGAAGGCACCTCACCAATTATGGTGTAGGACACACGAAGGCACTACGTGGATCCACTTCTATTTATTTTTATTTACTTATTTATTTAATTTTTTTAATTAGCAAGTTGTTATTTACGTTTTGGATTAATTAGGAAGTTTCCTAGTTTGTGGGATTCTAATTCCGTATAGGTTTAAGTCTAGATTTCCTTCTTTCGTTTTTTTTTTTTTTTTATATAAAGCTATGTAATGGGTTGAGAAAAACAATTCACGATGAATATTGAATAAAGAATATTGAAGGCATAGCCTTTCCCTATCTCTTCCTATCTTTCTTCTTCCTGCCAAGTTGCAGGTTGGTTCTGCATCAATTGGTATCAGAGCAAGGTTCTCTGCATCTGTTATACAGAGACGACCCTGTTCGGAGACAGGTCCCTGTATTATTAGGGACGATCATGGTCTCGATTCGTTGTTTTTTTTTTTTTTTTTAATAAAAAAGGAGGGTTTTGAAAACAAACCTCCGTTACTGCCATTGAACTTCCTAACGCTGCTCGAGCCCCATTCGCCCCAGCACCGAGCCAGAATCCGTCGCCGATCTACCAGTGCTGCCTGCCTCGGGTACAACCCTTCTCCCTCTCCCACTCAATTCCTTTTTATTCCCATTCGCCCTGCGTCACCTAGTCATTTCCAACCCCCGAACTGATCCAATCCTTGTGTCTTTGACTCTGTGGCACCCCAATCTGATTACCCGCATCGCGTCGAACCGATAGCATCCAACAACAATGGTGATCAATATGTCATCGAATCTGAGTTCACAGAATTTAAATCCGAGTTCAAAGCAGTTATATTTGAAGTTCTATTTGAATTGAGATCTGACTTTCAAGATTTGTTGCAAAAGTTATCATTGGATTGTATGCCAACTTCCTTGAGACGCGTGCCAATTCCTCCAGGGTCACCATCGGCGTTCATGCCTTTTACTTTGGAAATCGTGACCCCACAGCCAGTGCCTGTGTTGGAGAAAGAGACAGTTGTGTTTCCGGCACCAAAGTTGATGCAACCGACGAATGTCGATCCACCTACACCTCCACCACAAATACCAACACCTGTACGACCGCCAATTACCCAACCCTCTCCCATACCCACAATTGAACCTCATATGGATATCAAGAATTCATCTCTGGTCATTCGTACATTATCATGCCCGCCCCCTGTCCTATCTTTGGTGCCTCGTCCTACAGATCCTCAGGACAGTGTGATTACTCCAGTGCCTAATATAGACCCCTCGCGATCAACTTGGTCGTCCATGCTTGCTCCCGTTTGCGGTCCTTCTTTTTTCCGTCCTACAAAAGACAAGCTCTCATCGTTCGTATGTTGCAAGTTGTGCAATTACAAGCTTCGTGATTCGCATCCACGGGCTTGTTCATCATCTTTGTTTGGTGCTTTGTGCTTTTACTGCTTTCAACTTGAGGGCGAGTTTTTTTCAAGACCGAGGGACTCATGTAGGACACATGAAGGCACTAATCCTATGTGGATCCACTTGTTTTTATTTTTATTTACTTATTTATTTATTTATTTTTAATTAGCAAGTTGTTATTTTCATTTTGGATTAATTAGGAAGTTTCTTAGTTTGTGTGGGATTCTAATCCCGTGTAGATTTAAGTATAGATTTCCTTCTTTCGTTTTTTTATATAAAGCTATGTAATAGGTTGAGGAAAACAACTCACGATGAATATTGAAGGCATAGCCTTTCCCTATCTTTTCCTATATTGTTTCTTCGTGCCAAGTTGCAGGTTGGTTCCACATCAAATTAAGAACCCAATAGCAGTGCATTAGAGCTAGGAAGCGCGTGTAGAGCTGATACTCAAATGGACACCCACAAAATAGGTGATCCACTAGTTCCTCCTCTCTTCCACTTAGCATACATGTTAAGTCAGCATCCTCTGGGTTGTTTGTCTCCTCAAATTTCACCTAGTTAACACTTTTCCCTGTTTTACACACCTGCAAAAAGCCTAAAACCTAGGAGGAGCCATACCTTTCCACAACATAAAACGTGGGTGATTTATGTTTTTGGAGCCGTAGGCTGCCCTAATGCACAACTTCACACCAAAACCACTGAAATCTCTCCCACCCAGTTTTTTTCCCCTATTATATGTCAACCTCATCTACCATATGTACGTACAAGACATTGTAGTCCCTCATCTCGAATCACCCTCAATGTCCTTTTGAAGACCATTGACCAACCATGATTCCATCTATGATTCATAGCACTCCACTCTTGCCTTATTCACCACTACTTCAAACAACCTTAGAAAGATTTCTTTCAATCTACACTCCCCCATCCAAAATAAAAATCTTTCTCTCTCCCAACACAACATCTCAAGCGATGTAAGCCTTACCATCAGTTCCTAGCATTGTCCTAACTTGACTATTACTTTCAACACCCCATAACCATCCCTTTTGATGCTGAGTGTATTATTTTTTGTATTTCCAGTTATTTTCCTTATTTCTGGTTTAGTTTTCTTTCTTTTTATTTGAGGGCACTTTGGTTTTTATTGTAATTAGGGTTTCTTTCTTTTATTTGAGGGCATTTTGGTCCCTTTTTTTTTTGTAAACCTTATAAATACTCTTGTAAGCCTCTCATTAGGGCTATTGAATGAATGAATAAAATTTTGCATTGCTCCATGCATTGGAACCCCTTGGTGAGAAGCCAAGAAATGGTGAGAGGCCTTCCACTATCTCCAGGTATTTTTCTATCTGTTCAATCTTTCTCCTGTCTCTCTTTCCCCTTTCTTCTTCTTCTCCCAAACCCTAGCTGCCACAATCTCTCCCTTCCTGATGCAGGACAAGACAAAAGGGTAACCCTAAGTGCTTAAATGCAATTATGATGTAACAAGAAATCAATATGAAGCTAAAATATGAGGCTGAAATTAAAATCTAAATTAATAATAGCAATCAAGAGTATTAAAATCTACCACAAACAAACATAAAATTCTAGGAATTCAATATAAGCAGTTATAACACAATCCAGATCAAGTTACTACTTAGATTATATGACCTTCAAAATAAAGGGATGTATGAAATCTCACACACAGTCTTGTTATCGAAAATAGGGTTGAATATGGCTGAAATGGTAGAAAGAGGGCTGTAACAGTAAAGAAAAGAGTAGGACAGCAGTAAAGCGGTTTATTTTGGAGAGGGGTGAAGGTATTAGGAAGGGATTGGAGCTGTACGAAAACAGCAGGTGGCTGTATGGGATGTCGGTAGAGAGAGGAAGGGTCTAAAGAGGCTTATGGCAGGTGTGAAAGCTTTGGGAAGAAGGGACGAAATCTGCAGAGGGGTTTTGGGTTACTGGCGAAGGCCAAAAGGGGTCAAAAAGGCTATGGGACTGCAGTTTGGAGGACTGTTTGGGTTGTAGTTGGAGATGGGAAGGGTGAAAGGGGCTAACGACACTTAAAGAGGGTGGTCTAGGGACCGACGAAAGGTTTTGGAAGGGCTCTAAGGACAGGCGAAGGCAGTGGAGGGCTTAGGGAGTGTCAGTGGATGTGGGAAAGGGATATGGGATGGTCTCAGTTGCAGGTAAAGGGGATTTGGAGGGGGACAAAAGTTGTAAGGTGGGTTTTGGCTTGGGAACAGGTAGTGGCAACAAGGGAAGGGCTTTGGTTGTTCACGGCAGGTAGGGAAAGAATAAAAGAAAAAAAAGATAGAAGAGAAGAAGAACAAGATCGTACCTGGAGAAGGAGAAGATGAAGGCTTCTCACCCCTGGTTTCTCACCAACAAACACCGCACAAGCTTTGCTCGAAAATTTCAAATCTTATTCAATCGTGTAATGCCCAATACAAGGCTATATATAAGAGTTGCCTTGCTTAAAATAAAAAAACAACAATTACAAGACTACCCTTAAAAAAAATACAACAATTACAAAACTACCATTAAAATAAAAAACACAAAGACACGGAAATAGGAAATAGAAAACACGGAACAACTTGTGCATGTGTGGGATGCGCCGCATCACTTCCCCTCTTGTAGCCGCCACCTCCCCAACCCTAAACCATAACCCTAGCCGCCACCTCCTCAACCCTAAACCCTAACTCTAACCACTACCATTCTTCTCCCCTTGTTGTTGCCCACACCGAACCCTATCTGCACCCCTAACCCTAGCCCTTCCCTTCCTCCATATTGTAGCTGCCACCTCCATAGTCCCTATCTTTGCTGTCCTAGCCCTCCCATGGCCCCATCTTGCAGCCGCCACCTCCCATTAGCCATCCAACTTGCTGTTGCCACCTTCCTAATCCCTCTCCTTATTGCCGCCACCCCTTTCTTGGCCCATTTTGCCCCCGCTACCCTCATTTTCCTCCATCTAGCTGCTGCCCCCCACATTTCCTCCAATACTTTGATGCAAACAGCTAAATCTAGCCCTTCTCTGATGATAGGTCTTCACTTCTATGGGATCTGACACCCTTCTTGTTTTGAGAGATCCCCACACTGTGAGTGGTGACTTGGCCTGGATCATTCTATAATCATTTACATAAGATTCCAAGAATTTATTGATTGTCTGTGATAAATTTATATTATTGGATTGCAAGTATTAATTGAACTTAATTTTAGCCATAGTAGATTAGGTCATATCAATTTATTTTACTTTAGTTGCATTAATCATCTACAGTGTGTCCTGCATCACCTTTCTTCTTGATATTCCAATCCCCTTACCTTTCACACCATGCCTCGTCTCTATAACCCTCCTCCATAGAGAATCTATTTCCTTACTGGTCTATGAAGGGGGCAACAAGAGAGGTAAATTGATGGAGGCCCTCGGGCCCATGACTCACATTCGGTGGATTTCTAGTAGACTTTGATCACATTAAGAATTGGAGTTGCTTCTATAACCCGATTTTATCAAGACACCTGTCATTGGACTCCGTCTAATAAATGCAACAATATTGTTAGTCGCAGCCCAATTTTGCAGAATGAGCCAAGCTAGCCTGTTGAAGCCCAGTCCAAGCTTAAACAGGCCAAGGTCCAAGCCTCCATACCCAAATTCGTCCATGCCCAATTCCTTCCTCAATTGCCACATGTCAACACCAGAGTGAGTTCTCCAAAGGGCAAGTGGAGAAAGGAAGGTTTTGACACAGCCTCAGTATTTTGGCTATAACTTTTCTTTCCGATGTGCGATTGACTTGATTCTTTTTGGGTTGGAAATAAGACTTCAAGGGCTACAACTTTGTATTTCATGAAATTTTCGTGATTTGGACGTTTACTAGTAAAAAATCGAGATGCAAGTGGATCCAAGTTTCAAATCCGAGAATAGAAAGGAAGTGGACGAATTTTGCAAGTGGATTCCCTCTACATGGCCACTTGTTCTCCTAGTTGCTTTCTTAGTCTCTTTGTTATTTTTCTCTCTTTATCTTAGCATTTGATATATTTAGATTACATGTGTAGGGTTGAGATCGACTGGTCAAAATTAGACTATATTCTATCTTAACTAGGTTGTTTATTTTAGGAGTTTCTTAGATAGGCAAGGCTAATTTGGTCTTTTTGCATATTTTTCTCTATAAATACCTTGCAGTAGTTGAACTTTATAGACAATTGAATAAGATTATTTTGAGAAAAGACTCTTGGAGTTGTCGTGTGGATTCACGTTGGGCTTTAGCCCTTGGCGAAACCCAGGTCCTTGGGCTGAGATCAATTCTATCTTGCAAGTAAGTACCAGTTCTTTTGATTCAATTAGTCCTTTGGTTTTCTCATAGATTAGATTGTGCTATATTCGAATTTATCATTGTTCTCTTTTAAGTATGCTTTCCCTATTCTTAATTACATTCAATTAGAAGAGGCCCAATCTAGAGAATTCCGTAGACTAATTCGAATTTCTGGAAAACTTATGCAATCGGTTTGGACATTGTTTGAGCAATTCCTTACTAAGACAGAATCCTTTTACGAACTGTAATTAGTTGCATGGGTCTTTTAAAGACCATACTCTGAAACTGCAAACCTATTGGTGGATTTTAACGAACTCGACCCTATGCTTGCATGATAAACCTGGCTCGACAAGAATAGGAGGGATGATCCATGATGATAGGGGTAGGATGTTATTAGCAATTTCAGAGCCTTTATGGATTATGGAGTTTAATGAGGCAAAACTAAAACCAATCAGGAGAACACTTCAGATTTGCTCTAGGTTTGGGAGTGGTAACCTTATTGTCGAAGGCGATTCAACTAATGCCATCTCCTAGGTTAGGAATAGGAAGATCCCCCCGTGGAAGCTGGTTCACATTTTTAGGGACATTAGGACTTTGTGTTGGACATGTGATATCACCTTTACACACATACCTCGATCGGTGAACAATATTGCTGATTTTCTAGCAAAGATGTGAGTACAAAAGCGAAGACCTGCAATGGAGTTGTTCTGACCACGATATTCTTTGGGTGTATGTGGAGATGGGGACTGTTGAAAGTTAAGAGGAAAAATAATCTCTGTTGTATTAATTCACTAAATAAAAGCCATATATATAGAGTACAAGGGATAATCTTTCTCAATATTTAGGGATCCTAATTTCCTAATTAACAGATTACAAAATCAATCATAATCTAATCCTATCAACCATAAATGGAAATACAACAATAAATCCTAATATATCTCTAGTATATTATACTCAACACCCCCCCGCCCCTTCCCTCCCCGTGGAAGCTGGTTCACATTTTTAAGGACATTAGGACTTTGTGTTGGACATGTGATATCACCTTTATACACATACCTCGATCGGTGAACAATATTGCTGATTTTCTAGCAAAGATGTGAGTACAAAAGCGAAGACCTGCAATGGAGTTGTTCTGACCACGATATTCTTTGGGTGTATGTTGAGATGGGGACTGTTGAAAGTTAAGAGGAAAAATAATCTCTGTTGTATTAATTCACTAAATAAAAGCCATATATATAGAGTACAAGGGATAATCTTTCTCAATATTTAGGGATCCTAATTTCCTAATTAACAGATTACAAAATCAATCATAATCTAATCCTATCAACCATAAATGGAAATACAACAATAAATCCTAATATATCTCTAGTATATCTCAACCCACCCCCCCCCCCCCCCCCCCCACCCCCCAACACGTGGAAGCTGGTTCACATTTTTAGGGACATTAGGACTTTGTGTTGGACATGTGATATCGCCTTTACACACATACCTCGATCGGTGAACAATATTGCTGATTTTCTAGCAAAGATGTAAGTACAAAAGCGAAGACCTGCAATGGAGTTATTCTGACCACGATATTCTTTGGGTGTATGTGGAGATGGGGACTGTTGAAAGTTAAGAGGAAAAATAATCTCTGTTGTATTAATTCACTAAATAAAAGCCATATATATAGAGTACAAGGGATAATCTTTCTCAATATTTAGGGATCCTAATTTCCTAATTAACAGATTACAAAATCAATCATAATCTAATCCTATCAACCATAAATGGAAATACAACAATAAATCCTAATATATCTCTAGTATATCTCAACCCCCCCCCCCCCCCCCCCCCCCCCCCCCCCCACCCCAAAGCTCAAGTGGGTCCTACTTGAGGTTGACCATATTCAACTTGACGATCCAATGGTGATGCCATCTAATGGAGCGAAAGTAGATCAACAAGAATCTCCAAAAGAATCAGCTGACATCCTGCAACAGCATGTTCCGAAATAGGTACTAGAGAAGGAACGGTGGAAACTCAGTTCTTGAAACAATAAGGCTGCAACACTACCGTACAAAAGTATAGTTGATGTGGAGCATTTTGGAGCATATGATTCTATCATTTTTATTGTTCTTACTTATTTGATTTGATGTATTTTTTATTTATTTATCTGAGGGTATTTTGTTTTATTTTACATTTAGGGCTATTTTCGTCATTTTGTTGGTGTGTTTATTATAAATACATTGTAAGCCTCTTTAGGGCAATCAGTTGATGAATGAAATTATTGAAGTTTTCTTCCACTTGTGCGACGAAATACTTGGGAGTGATTCCTTTGGCGTGAGGCCCTTCTTTTGGTGTGAAGCCTAGCGTGAGGCTACCTACCATCCTTCCATCTTCTTCAGGTACTTCTTCTTCTTCTTTCTCTCTCTATTTTCTCTTCTTCTTCTCCATCTTCTTTGTTTTCCTTTTGATTTCACAAACCCAACAGCCCTTTCCAGTTGCCTCCACCCCTAAGGCCCCTTTGGGTCCCGCCACGCCTTCCCTAAGCCCCTATTGCTGCCATGAACCATTAACCCTCCCTCTGTAAGTCATTTTAAGCCCTCCTACACTGTTGTTCCTCATCCCTTTTGCCAAACAGCCATCGTCCTTGCTGCAACAGCCTCTAAAACCCATTGTCTTGCCTTCATCCCTTCCCTAGACACCCTCCTTCACTGCCGTCACTCCTAAACACATCCCCTTGGCGGCCGCAACCTACAACTAAGCCCTTTCCTTTGTTTCGTGACATCTTTTTTCCCAATTGTCTTCCATCCCTTGCACAACATTGGCCGGACCCACCTTTTGTCATTTATCCCACTCCATTTACTCATTTACCCCTTTCTTTTATATTTTATTTATCATGTGCCACCCATCTAGCCTATCATTAGCCGTTTAAATCCATTTAAGACATCCTATTCCTAGTATTTGCATGTTTATTTGTGGTAAATTTAATATTCATTAATTGCATATGTTAATTGGGATTTAATTTCAGCCTATTTTAGTTTTAGGGTGTATTATTTTCATCCCTTTTAATCTTTAGGAACCACATTTAGGCATTTAGGGTCATCCTATTAGTTGTCCTGCATCAATAGTTTTCTAAAAAATGGGAGGAAAAATGAGGGATCCCGCCTTCTGAATATGGTTCGGTGGCCGGATCTGATGCCGGAAAGTGCTACCTGTAAAGGAAAGAAATGCTGGTAGGCATAAATATCCGCTACAGAAGTCCGCCGCATAGATAAATTGGTCCGAAAAAGATGTCGACGTCCGACGAGGAACAACAACGTGGGCAGGAACATTAAAACGGAGAAAAACTTAAATCTCCATTCAACAAGACCAAAGAATAGGTCTCAGAGGGTTCCACTGTCATTCAAACTCAAAATCGCCATACAAATGACTGTAGAGTTGTGGAAATTATAGGTTCAAATATGAAGAATGACTACAGATCTAAGGGAACAAATAAAAATGACCCTATGAACCACCCACCCACAAAATGCAGGGGGAAAGAACTGTGAAATGAGAGGTCAAAAAGGTTGGAGAATTAGATCTGAGAGGCTAATGGGAGATTGTTTGGCAAACAAAAAAAGAAGGGAGTGAGGATTTTATTTATTCAGACAAGGATCTGGGAGAAAAAAGAAAAAAACTGCAACAGTGAGTCCCACGAAGCACATTATGGAGCAAAATCCACGCAGATGCAAGATAGAGGGAGGGTCGATGACAAGAGTGAAGAAACAACTAAATCAGAGGCTTACAAACGCAGATATAGGTCCAAAACAGACCCAAGTCTGAATGTTCTGCATCAGATCTGAGAAAAAGACAACCAAAAGTGAACCCCACCAAGCACAAACTGAGGAGAAAGCTTTGTAGATGCAATACAAGGTAGGGGCGACTATGGTAGTACAAACCCCAAGTGCAGAAGGTATGTTGCAACTCAGATCTAAGGAAAAACCAAGCAGATGCAAGATAGAGGGAGGGTCGATGACAAGAGTGATGCAACATCTAAATCAGAGGCTTGCAGACGCAGATATAGGTCCAAAACAGACCCCAAGCCTGAAGGTTCTGCACCAGATTTGAGAAGAAGACAACAAAAAATGGACCCCACCAAGCACAAACCGAGAAAGCTTTGTAGATGCAATACAAAGGTAGGGGCGACTGTGGTAGTACAAACCCCAAGTGCAGAAGGTCTGTTGCAACTCAGATCTAAGGAAAAATTCCCAAATAAAAGGGTTTTTTGGCGTCACTGCTGTTGGTCTATAAAACCATTTAAGGGGCCCACCTTTGACCGAAACCCTAAGTCAACCTTAGGCGAACAAACTCTTAAAAACATTTTTTTATCGTTGACACCGTTTTTATCATGAAATTACCATTAATAATGTGTTTTACGGGAAATAATCTAGTTACGCATGAAAACAAAAAGACTCCTCATCGTATATACGGAAGAAAATTCAGAATACAAAAAGCCACTCCACTTGCACCTTACGCCTTTCACTCTCACATTAGTTGACACTTGACAGTTGATTAATTGCAACCTTTTAAATACTTACATAAATTCTATGGTTACTTCATTCTATTGCTGTAGGCCGTTCTACGTTTATTTATAAAATTATTATAATTTTATATTGGTAATTAATTTGATAAAATATTTAATATGTTTTGTCTATATTAATATTAAATAAATAAAGAATATAAAATTAACTAAAATAGAAAAAAGATTTGAATTTTTTATGTGATAAGTGAAATGAAAATATATTTAAAGAATAACTTAAAAAAATTAGATTGTATAAATTTGAAATTTTTTGTCCTATTTTTTGTCAATATTTAAAAACAAAAATTTATATAAGAATATATAAAAAAAAGAAAGACTTATTTATATTACCTCATTTGATAAAAACATTTGATTTTTTTTTTTTTGATACTTATTGACCTTAATGGCACTATTTACTTTTGATGGTTTGTTAATTGAAACTTCAATTTAGACCTATTTGATAAATGATTGCATCTTTTAATGCTATTTTTATTTTGGATGACTTTGGTATGGTATTTAGCAATAAACTCATGTAGAATTGTATGATATTTTTTTCTCGAGAAATGTTAGATGAGAATTATTTATTTATTATTTTTATTTTTTATATATTTATATTTTCCGCGAGATTTTCCCGTTAAATTCTCAGTAAAAATCCGAAAATTTGAAAATATCCCGTTATTATCAGTTGCCGGTAATATCCCGAGAACGATATTTATGACATTGGCTGTGGAGTACTGTACATATTGGCTGCGTTGGATGGGGGGTAACCCCCGTTACCCCTTGTTACCCTTGTTTGGTAACAAAGGGGTGAGAGTAAAAATCTGAAAATTTACCCCTCATCCCATTTTTTAATACTCCTTTGGAGGTTGGGGTATTCACAATACCCTACCCCTCAATACCCCTTGCCTTCCTCTTTTTATCAATTATATATTATAAAATTAAAATCTTTCAAAAAATAAATAAATATATATTATATACTTAAAAAAATAATATATTTCAAGTAATTAGCAATTTAATTTTGTTTGAAATTTAATTTAAAAATATGTCAACATTTTCAACATGATGCATTTGGATGAGGAGTAAATTTTACGGGGGTTACCCTTGAGTAGGGGTAAATTGACATATTAACAATTTTAGGAGAATTAATATTTTTTTATTAAATCTATCTAACATAAATAATAAAAATAAAATTTTATGAAACATAATTGTCAAAATATCCTATTTTTAAGGAGTAATTTTGTTGAAATTTCGATAAGGTCTCGAAGTTCCGAAAGAGTTTGAGGTTTATCTTGGAAGTTTATTTTAAAAATGTGTCAACATTTTCAATATGATGCATTTGGATGAGGGGTAAATTTTACAGGGGTTACCCTTGAGTAGGGGTAACTGTAAGCAGGGGTAATCTGACATCACAATTTTATAAGAATTAATAATTTTTATTAAATTCATATAATTTTAAAAATAAAAATAAAATTTTATGAAACATAATTATCAAAATGTCCTATTTTTAAGGAGTGATTCTGTCCAAATTTCGAAAGGGCCTTAAAACTCCGAAAGAGTTTGTTCATGGTAATCTCTTTTGGGGTAATTAGCAATTTATTTTGTTGAATGTTTATTTTAAAAATTTGTCAATATTTTCAACGTGATGCATTTTTTGATGAGGGGTAAATTTTGCTAGGGTTACCCTTGAGTAGGGGTAACTGTAAGCAATGGTAACTTGACATATTAACAATTTTATGAGAATTAATTTTTTTATTAAATTCATATAATATAAAAAATAAAAATTATAATTTTTATGAAGAGATATGTTGATATTTTTTATTCATTTATTGGGATTTAAAATAATAATATCAAAAAAATTCTTTATTTATTTTTTTAATGTTAGAATGCAAGTGCTCATTTTAAATTATAATTATGAAAAATAATTTATAAAAAATAGATAATATTATTATAAGTTATATTATTAGAATTTACTTCATGAATATTATTTAATAATTATGTTTTATAAAAAAATTTAAAAAATATTAATATATTAGGTTACCCTTGCATGTACTGACCAAACAAGATTTTTTACCCTTAGGGTAAGGTTTTACTTTACCACTGCAATTACCAAATAAGATAAGGGTAATCACAGTTCAAAGGTCACCCCTACTTAAGGGTGACCCCTACTCGGGGTAACCCCTCTAAAATTTACCCCTCATCCAAATGCAGCTATAGTGTTTTTTTCCTGTTTATCTTTGTATTCCATATGATAGCCATGTATACCTCTCCTATACTTGGCTCCAAGGTTATTCGACTCGACTTGGAGGGTCTAGCGATTCAAATCGTGTCTTGAATCGATATAGTTTAAAAATTGCACGATTTTTGAGTTGACTCGCAAATCGTGCGATTGAACTAAACGAATCGTTGTCTTGTACAATTTAGGGGAGGAAGGAAAGGAAGAAGAAGGAAACGAAGCGAGAAAGATGTGAATAGTTTAAAAAAGCATACCTCTTTTTTTCTTCATCTTTCTTCTACCTTTTTCTTCTTTTTCTTCCTTTTCTTCTTCGTTTTTTTTCCTTCTTTTTCTCCATTGCTCTAGTTTCCGCCGCTAAAACTCTGTTTTTTATTCTTTATTTCCATCGCAATTTTCTTTCTTAGGGTTTTACTTATTAGACAGTCCTCACACACGAGGAATGTACGTGTGAGGACTGTCTACACGTGAGAATTTAACTCTACTTTTTGCAGGGCCGGCCCCTTTAGTTTCGCACTAGGATTTTTTTACAATGTTGTTATACTTCTAAATTTTACAATCGTTTTTGTTTTAATTAAAAAGCATATATTTTATTTTTTTTTCATTTTTTATATCTTTTAAAATTAAGAAGCTCTAATTTTTTATTTTTCTTAAATTATTTGATAAATGGTAATAAAATTTATTTAAATGTCTTTGATTTATTTGTTGATTTTTTTGGGATACTATTTTTAGATTTTTAATTTCTAATATCTTTTTTTCTGTTGTTATCAAAAAGCTCTTTAAAATAACACTCATAGAAAATAATGCACTTGCTATACTCTAAACATTTAGTGATAAACATATTGATATTTTAATTAAAGTTTTAGGAGAGGAAATGTGTTGTAATATTTTAGTTATCTTGAAAAACAATGTTAAAAAGAACTAAAAGAGTCCATGGATAATGGGTCCTACTGTCCTATTGTTTGCAAGTGGGTGTATCACACATCTTGATGTGTCTGTGCAACATGGATTGTTTATTTATTCAGATGATGAATTTTGACTACTTAAAATGCTACTAAAATGAGATTTAAGAAATCATATTCGGTTCAGTTTGATGGGTATCAAATTAAAGCTTTGTTTATCAGCTTTGGCTGTGGTTGAGTGCATGGCTGTTGACATCAACAGCCTCCCTAGCTTGACCTGATCATTGCCAGCCGTTATCTGGTGCGTGCAACTTTACCCGTATGTATGGAACCCACAAATATTCCTCTTCTACTGTTCTCTTCTTGCAAATCATTTTTGTTGGAAGGTTTGCTCTAGACTTCAATTTAGTTTGTTGCACACTTGCACCCTATAAAGTAGTTTGCTGTATCATATACTCAGCTTCTTGTGTACTTGAAACATCCTTTTCCTGTCATATGTAGGTCTGGCATCCTGTTTACATTTTTTTTTTCTTTACCTTTTTTTTTTTTTTCCGGAAAAGTTGCTTATTGATCAAGGGAAAGGAACACTCTCAAAACCCTCCAAAACAGCAAAAATAGAACAACATCAAGCCTACATTGACTAAAATAATTAGAACCTTGAGCCCTCCCACTAGTGCTCGTTTCCTCGTTCACAATCTCTCAAGTTGATCTGCAAGTCCTGCTGGAACCCCTGTTTTGGCCATAAGCTGTCAGCCTATTAAGTAGCCAACATATAAAGTTTATGCTACATTTTTACCACTGGGGAGTTGGGTATTGGATCTGACTTGATTGTTGGGCTTAAAATCTAGTCCAATGATTCAATGGATTCAGAAAAAGGTTTCTCTGCATTTTCAGTTTGGTAGCTTCAGTAATTGGGTAACTGGGTTTTCAGTGAAAACCTTACCAACTTGGTATGGGTCCATTTAGATAGAATCATATCCAGATTCAAAACCTGCTTGATCAGCTTGAGATTGACCCTTTGACTGCCCTTTGTTAACGAATCTAAGTACATAGATATGTTAAGAATAACTGTGGATAGACATTGGTGATAATTAACCCTTTCTCTGTGAGGCAATGGAATATGGACTGGTTATGCTGTTCTCTAGAGCAGTCTTTACAACTGTGATATGAACATGTCTTGGATTGTCTAACTATTATTGCTTATTTATGCAAGGACTGAGAATGCCTCTTAGTTGTATTGGAGTTGACCATTGCAGTATGAGTTCTGAATATAAATATATCTGCAGGGGGAACATTGAGCAAAGAGATCAGTTGTTTGATATTATCAGGAGTGAACATTCTATGACAGATACTGCCTTGAATCGAGATACTGGGGCTGGTATTTCTGAATTCTATCAGTATGAGGATAATGATGCCTATTTTGTTGAGTCAACTGGAGCAAAAGTTACTCTTGATTCTAGTATTTGTCTTATCTATAGGTATTGTGCAAACCTCCCTGGTGACAGGTATGCATTTTGGTTTTCCCTGCCATAATCTTCAAGTATCTTACTTCTTCTTTTGCTTTCTTTTATAATTTGATTTTGAAACTTTTTGGTGGAAAAATATTTCGGAGAGTCATTTTTCTGGTTCATTCATTCCTTTGAATGTTTTTTCTTAGGTACTACACCCCAAAGCCAGAGTTTCAGTTGGCTTTACATAGAGATTCTTACGAGTGTACATTAACATTGCCTCCTAATGCGGCATTTCAAAGAATTGTTGGTCCAATTTGCAAAAAATCTCAGTTAGCTAAGCAGCATGTATGTCTTGGTGCATGTAAGAGACTGCATCAAATGGGAGCACTTGATGATCATCTTCTCCCTTCAATTGAACGGCCTTCAGAAAAAGATCTTGTTGAAAAGCCTAAATCATCTTCTTCAGGTGCAGGTAGGAGACAATCATACTCTCTTTATGGCTGATGGATGTTAGAAAGGATTGGATTATGATGGTGGGTTTGGACCTATATTACTGTCGGGGCTCATTCGAATGTTTCTCGAGTCCCATGGGTTGTATTCAGGTGATGCTAGTGGCCTTGTTAGAAAGTACAGTAACGTGATATTTGTATTTTTTAATTTATGTAACTGTTTTTTGTGAACTTTTTGACGGATGCTACTGATAAAAGTTATGTATGTGGGGGGTTTAGGGGTTTAAGGAGACCAACTTACCATGGTTGGTGGGTAGTGCTGTCAACATGCTGCGTTTAGGCTGGACCCCCCTTGGTCATGGTCAGGATTCACTAAGTAAATGGATTGGGCCAGGTTGGCCCTATAAGGGAGTGGACCTAAAAAATAATTGCCTAGTTTTTTTAAAAAGATAAACAGGTCAGGTTGGGCTGACCCGTTTTTGTCCCAATAATGTTAACTGAGTGGGATGGAGTCATTGATTATATTTATTTTTGAGAGCTTTCTAATCAAATTTAGTGTGAAGTGCCCATACACACGTATGAATATAAAATGCACGCAATTCATGGGTAGGTAAGTCTTATGATGGAGCTAATGGTTTCTTGGTCTGATCTTGTCAGGATTGCCGAGCCTAAAATATGACCTAGTTGAGGTCCATTGACCCATTTGACTCGTCCAATTACCAAATCATCAGATCGGACTTGGGCAGGACCCTGATCTGCTGATAGCCCTGTTGGTGGGGGAGAAATAATTTAATAATGTAATGTTGTTTTAGCTTTTCTTTTGTTAAGAGAGCCCCATAAGTTGGTGAAGGGACCTTGGAAGTCATTTTTTCCCTTTTGCTGGTTGTTGGGATGGTTGTTGCCATTGTATCATTGAAGTTTTAGGTTCCGATGAGGATATATTCTTTTATCTTTAAAAATGTCATGTCCATGTCTATATCTCAAGGAATTTCATTAAATGATTCTGTTGTCTTCCCCCTTTTTTGTGCATTGGTATATTTCTAATGCAGATGTTCAATTTAATAGCCATTGATAGATGATGAATTGATGGTTATGTATACCTATTTATGATCTTAATTTCTGCCTCTCTTGTATCATTGTATTGAAGGATATGCTGACCTTTTTTGGTGTCTGAAGGTACAACAAAAAGGAAAGAACTTCATGGGACAACCATCATTCATGCTTTGTCAGGAACATGGGCACACAAATCTGATGGTGTCACGTTGATGGCATATAAAATGAATTTCATTTGCAATCTTGCGGGCATGCATTACTCTGGATTTGTCCTCTTAGTTGATGCAGCATTGGATGATGATGTGGCTGGTGCAGAAGTAGATCTTTACTTGGTTGGCAAGATGGTCAAATCTTCTGTTTCTCCATGTGGACAAATCCATTTGGATTCAGACCAGGTATTCTTTCTGCAAATTTAGTGAGTTTAGGATGTTGTTTTGTAGTTCTCTTTCATTTGTGTTTGAAAAATATATTCTTGATGACTTCTCTATTTCTCTTACCAGGTGCAAAATGCAAAACTGTTCCAAGAATTCTTCTTAAATGCATTATTTGGGAAATTGTTTACTGGATCTAGATCATCTGGAGTACAGAGAAAGTTTTTGCTTCAGACAGATAACCAATCATTGTGGAGCAATTTGAAGATGTACCTGCTTTTACCCCTTGATTCATCAACTGTTTCAAGTCATGAAACTTTAAACATCGATTGGAGGGGAATCAAGTCATGTGCTTCTGTTGTGGATTTTATGAAAAACTATTCTCAACTTGGTACTGATTCTTGTTCCCATGGCCAAATGAGAAGCCCATCATTTAGCGGTGAAAATTCATTCAAGACTGAATTCAATGGGTCGAAAATTATCCACTTCGCTAATAATTCTATTCATATTCAGAATATCAAGGACATGGTTGTTATGGCCATTCATACAGGGAGACTATATTCTGTTTTGGATGTCGTAATGGACTCATCAGCTGACAGTCCATTTGATGTAGATTCAGATAAGGAAACATCTGCTTATACATCCTTCAAAGACTATTTCAATAAGAAGTAGGTTATTTACTGCTTCATGTGTCGTTTCATGTTTTTTAGATGTATCCATTTCATCATCAATGGTTTCATTTTGTTATGCTGATATTACTCCAGGTACGGGATCATGCTGAAGCACCCTGGACAGCCATTGTTGTTGTTAAAGCAAAGTCACAATGCACACAACCTTCTTTCTTCAAATTCTAAATCTGAAGGTTTGCTGATATGCTTGTGTATAAACTATAATGCTAATTGTGAAACATCTTAGCATTGTCCTTGCTTCTTCAGTTTAGGGTTTTTAGGACATGATATATCCTTTAATGCAATACTTCATTTTAGTTACTTGATTTGCCAGTAGATAGACTACTTTTGTATGTTTGCTCATGCTTAAATAGTCCATGTTTGTTATTATTATTATTATTGTTGTTGTTGTTCAATATAAGCATTTGACATAAAAAGGAGACAATACTAAAAAGAAGGTGCATAAGTTATATTTACTTGATCAGCAGATATGCCTAGGAATACATTGTTCTAAGCATATCCTAGATAGATAAATGCCCGACAAAGAAGGCATGCCCTGTAGAAAAGGAGAAAGGAAAAGAACAGAGAAAGAATGTAGAACGAGAGAAAATTATCTCTGTCAATGTATTGATGATTATTTTCCTCTTAGAGGATACAATGTTTAAATAGAAAATATAGAGACAATCTAGAGAACCAAAAATGAAATACAATAAGTGTATCCTAATTACAATCTATTGTGTTGACCTTCAATATACATTGAATCTAGACATTAACTGGGGCCCACATCACTAGACGTGTGACGTGTGAGTCCCACAACATGCCCCACCTCAACCCACCCAGCCGTTCCCTCTCTCTATCTTCTTTACATCCTTAAAAACTCCCCATACCCCAAGAGAATTCCCTGTAAATCAAGTATTCATTTGTATAATGCCTCCCACTGTAATTATCACTTGAATGTTTGAGGCTTCCTTAGTAAAATATCAGCCTCTATACTTGTTAATCTCTAGATGTTTGATATTCTAATTCCCTTGATGGTGTTGCCTCTAGGAGATTATGAAGTTGGAGATATTAAATTAAAGAAATTGGGAGAAAATATACTCACCAAAATATTAATGTTTGGTTTTCATCGGAAGGAAGAGAATGGTTTTTGCTAGAACAAAGAGGGTTTATAGAGATTAGTGGAGGGTCCCAATAGACTACTCAGCCTCAAGAGATGGGAGATCTCTTATCTAGGTTCTTCCCCCCTCAACTATTTCAACAATAGTAGAATATGTATTTGGACAAGAGTTTTCATGGATAGTTATGTAAATATAGAGTGAAGTTGATGCAGGACAACTGATAGGGTAAAACCCTAAATGCCTAATTTGGTTCCCTAAAAATTAAAAGGGATGAAAATAATGCACTCTAAAGCTAAAATGGACTGAAATTAATTATCAATTAATATATGCAATTAATTAATATAAGATTTATCACAAATAATCATGCAAAAACATTCCCAAAATCTGATGTAAATAAATACATGAAAAATTAAGTAAAAGGGATGGAAGGGTTATCTAATTTTAAATGGAATGGCATATGGGTTTTAAATAATAAGATAAGGGGCTTCGTGGGTCACGGCCACAACAAAAAGGGGAAAGTGGAGTCACGGAAATAACTCCATAGGAAACGAAGGCATGTGAAACTTGCGGCAAACAACAAATGGTTCGTGGGGGTTGCAGAAGGCACAAGGATGGGATATGGGATACAACGAAGCAGGGAGGGGCTTGGAAGGAAGCGGCGACAACAAGGGGTAGGATATGAGAATAACGATGATGGGTTAAGGCTAACGGAGGGTTTCCGTGTGGCTGTAACAAAGTGAGAAGGCCTGGCGATGGTGTTGCAGTGGTTTAGAGGAAGAGGCGAAGTCTAGAGGATGGTAATAGGTGGTGGCGGAAGACAGGGAATCCCAAAGAAGGGCTGTGGCAGCAGATTTGGAAGTAGTAGGGACTGTATGGAAACAGCAGGTGGCTGTATGGGATGGGACGAAAACATTATGAAGAGAGAAAAGAAGAAGAAGATGGAATATGGTACCTGTAGAAGATGTGGCCTCACGCCTCTCCGATATCTCACCAGAGTTTTCAAGGATTTGCTCCAAGGTATTTTCGTCGCACAATGCTTGCAAAAACTTCAAATCTTATTTCATTCTATCGTATCTTCTAAAAAACGGGATTACATTGAGTATTTATAATAATCTCAAAGCAAGTAAATATCAACACCTAAAATTGGAAACCTCTAATTAGAGTCCTAACAATAAGAAACTACTAAAATTAAAAAAAGAAGAAGAAACTGCCGATTCTTTTGCCGTGTGTATGTATGCATGCGCTGCATCAGAAGCCATTCACCATTATATCCTCAAAGTGGTCTTATGTTATCATTGAGTGCTACTAATGACTGGATGTGCCCCTTCTGTGAAGCCCATTTATTATGGATTTAAGTCACGGGTAAGATTCAATATGTCTAGTATCATTTGATGATTTTAGCAGGCCAAACATCACATTGATTTGGTCACTCTACCTCTTGTTCTTGTGGTCCCTAGTTAACGACCAATATTGATTTTTTAATTCAACACTGGTATTTATTGGATGGGTGTGGCTAATTGGGCTATGAAAGCTCAAAGGATGGGTGTGTGGAGGACTTGGATTGATCATAGATGAGACCCATCATTACAAGAGGGTTGTTGACACAATTAGTATGTGGTCATTGTTGCAACCTCAAGGTTGTGGGTTCAAATCCTATGAGCGTTAGATAAGGAGCTGACCCATAGGGAGGAAAAAATGTCAAATAAAATTGCTAATGCCAAACCCAAATTCTAAGGGTGTTAAAAGGGGCATTGTATAGAAAGATTTTTTTTTTTTGGGGGGGGGGGGGGGGAGAGGATAATTGAATTCATTGATGGTAGAGCAAAGATTGTTATTATTTCCAGAACCGGTAGGAATCAAATTCTAATAACAAAATTGTTGGGAATTATGGTCTAGGCACAGTTAGGGTAATCTATTGCTAGAAGGAGACTAGGCAAATGCTATCAAATGGGGGATCAGTAAGAAGAAACTCTGTGGAGATCAGCTGTTGTGGTCAAGGAGATTTGGAGACTACGCGTTGGGAGGAAGGTGTGCTTTACTTATGTTAGACACATGACTAATGGAGTCAGATTTCTTGGCCAAAGTGGGAGTAGAGAGAGTGGAAGCAAATGTGGATTTTTTGTGGTTGTTTGTATTTGATTGTTTAGTGGTTGTATTATGCTGATTGAGAGTTATGTTGGTTTGTTGATTTTTAGTAGTTTGGCTGGTCCTACTCCTCTTATACTAGCCTCTCCTACTGTATCTTTCTTCTTTTTAATAAAATTTTATTTTGTTATTGTTTGAAAAGAAACAAAATATTGCATTTGGAATGGAAACAATCATAAGAAAGGATGGGAGTTGAATGGCAAGATAGGAGTTGCCGCACTAGAATTCCTTCGAACATGACTCTAGAATTGTCACCAATATGGAATGAATGTGGTACTTGAGTTTATCTACACCCGCATAGATTGTTGTCCACATTCCTGAAAGATTGTGAGGTTTAAATTCAGCTCTTAGCCTAGATTATCGATTCTGTACTTATAAATGAGAAGGTACTTCTGAGGTGGAGCTTTTCAGCTTTCTCAAGCTCCATGGCCATTTAGCAAGGAACGCCTCATTCTCTTCTGAAATTGGTCTAATTCATCTCATGTACCAATGCCATACCTTTATATTAATTAGGAAATAATCATGATGCACTAAAGATTAGGGGTCTGAATACTAGAAAATGGAGTAGATACTTGCACTTCAAATTAAAGAGGGAATATTCAAGTCTTTCCTTGCACACAACACGAAGAAGGGAGTTCAAGCCATTATAACAAAGAATTAGAACTTTGTCTGAACCACTCTTCTTTTCTACTCCTATATGTTAAATAGGAATTGCTGAAGTGACAAATGCCAATATAAGGTCTATTTTGTACCTTAAGTTTGAATGGATTCATGAAGTTGGAAAGTAGGGCACATCATGTCTGAGAATATGTGCCCAAGGTTGGTGGTACCTAATATTGCAGGAAATATTTTATTTATGAAAACAAGATCACGTTGGGATTGTCTAGACCAGCACAAGGAGCCTACTTCTCAAAGAGAACATTGTGAAACATGGGTTTGTAAAAATACAAGCTCATCCAAAAGGAATAGAAGGTCATATTAAGCCAAAACAGGGTGTTACCTTTGTTTTCTAAAACCCAGGTCATAAGGTGTATCCATACATGTATGATCTACATTATTGCAAGATGTAGTTGCCCAAGCAATTCAAAAGTTCCATAAGTCAACCTGCTCTATTTTGTGTTTATATAAATGTTGACATTGAGGTTCCACACACGACTAAAACCAACTAAATAATAAACATAGATGATCCATGTGGCACCATAGTTTAAAAACTCGAAAGACTTGTCCGAGTCAAATCGCGCCAACTTGACTTGACTATATTTTGAGTTGAGCGAGTGTATGACTTTTCTTTTTCTGAATTTTTTCCAAAAACTTGGCTGAGTTTCTCGACTCGATAAGATTTCAAGTTGAGTCTGAGTTTTGAGTTTTTTAATAGTGATTTGAGCCGTAAAAACAAGTAAAACTATTACTACTTCCACATCACTTGAAATAACCAAAAAACAAAAAAAAATAGTAAAATAATGATCCTCATTTATGTTTAACCCTTTTGGTGCATGGGTGTCTACTAGGTATAGCAATATGATAATGGTGCAACAATAAATTGCCCCATGGATCACTCTCCTTATATACAATAGTTCGATGCTATGTTTGGATGAGGAGAACATGGTAGGTTTTCATGGAGAATGGTAAGTTCTCTTTTATGGTTGTCAAAGTAGTGGGAGAATGAAGCCTTTAGCCACTAGACGATTTTATATCAAGCAATGGATCCATCTGAATTGTGTTTAATAGCAAAGACCCACTTACACCCTACCATCCGTTGTGGCAGAGATACCATCTCCCAAGTGTGATTTTTTTTCAAACGCTACCAACTCTTCTTCCATAGCAACCTTCCAAGAAGGATCTCGAAGAGCACAATCAATCCTCTTAGGAATGGAAAGGTATCTAGTTTGGAGAGGAAGCTGCGATATGAAGGAGAATGACGCAGGACAAAACAAAAGGGTGACCCTAAATGCCTAAATGCGATTATGTTGTAATAAGAAACGAATATGAGGCTGAAATTAAAATTAAAATTAATAATAACAATTAGAATAATAAAATCTACCACAAATAATCAATAAAATTTAGAGGATTCAATGTAAGTAATAAAATCACAATGCAAACCATGTCATAACTCAAAGTAGAAGGCTCTCAAAACCAAAAGGATTATCAAATCACACAAACACATAAAACCAACATCAAATAAAGATTAAATCTGATTTTAACAGCAGTGTGAGAGGTTAATGAGGTTAAGAAAAGGCCCAGTTTTGTGGGACAACAGTAAGAACAAGAGAAAGACAGGTAGGAGGGACTATATGAGTCTTTTGATGGCAGATCTGGGCTTCCAAAGGGGTTATGGTAGTTGTAGAGGCTGTAGAAAGAGGGAATAAAGGCTGCAATACAATATTTGGGGCTGGGTGACACAGTATAAGGGGAAAGGAAGGACTGGCGAAAGTGAAAGGGTGGTTTTAGGGGCTGGATGACAACAAGGGAGAGAGTTTTGTGGCACAACAGCAGTAGAAAGGTTTTAGGGAGAGGTATGGAGATGGTAGAGTGGGTTTGGGGTTCCAGAGGCTTAAAAGAAAACAAAAGAGAGAGAAGAGAAAAAGAAGAGAAGAGAGGAAGAGAGAAGACAAGATCGTACCAGGGAAGGAAGGAGGGCTTCTTGCCAAAAAGCTTCTCGTCGAGAACAGGGATTTCCGAAATCTCCAGACAGTTTTATTTCAATTCATCGTGTCTCATTACAAGGAGAAGGTTAGTTTATATAAGCTTACTCAAAGACTAATGACAATAGTGCCCTTGCATAAAAAAGAAACTAACTAAAATAAAACAAGAATTACAATACTACCCTTACTTAAACTAGACACAAAAATAGAAAAAACTGGAAATAGCAAGTAAGAAAAATAGCAGCACAGCAGGATGCACCGCATCAGAGAAACAACATGATATGAAACAAAATGATTTAGTGGATGTTCAATACATGCACGTTTAGCTTTCCTCAAAGCGATGGGAAGATCAAAATCTGTAAATGATGGATCTGGACCGTCCAAAGATGATTAGGTGATAGTAGGTGAAGTAGGAGACCTGTCTTTCTTCTTGTGATAAACGATGAGAGGCTTAGAGGTAGTGTGATATCCTAACCCATGAGCCAGAGGCCAGGCCCTAGAGGGGCTGATCCAAGTGAAACTGGGCCCTGTCGGTCGGACCAGCAGTGTGGGCCGGTCGGATCCGACAGCCCAGCAGTGGTTGGGCGTGTGGGAGCTTTGCAGAGTCCCACATTGGAAGTGAGGAACTTCTTGATGGGGTTTATATGTGGTATCCCCTTCACTCAGGTGTGACGCGTTTTGGGCCAAGCCCAAGGCAAAACCGTGAGGGCTCTTTTTGGGCCCAGAGCGGACAATTTCATACTGAGTTGGTCCCTAAGCCCTGTTCACGGGTCAGGCCATTGCAAATGGTATTCTACACTCGGACTGTGTGGGCTTACTGCCTTCCACTAGGTTCTTTGGGTCAAGTTGAGGGCGGCTTTGGGCTTTTAGGGGGGGTGGATTGTGATAGCCTGACCCATGAGCCGGAGGCCAAGCCCTAGAGGGGCTGATCCAAGTGAAACTGGCTCTGTCGGTCGGACCAGCAGTGTGGGCCGGTTGGATCCGATAGCCCATCAGTGGTTGGGCGTGTGGGAGCTTTACAGAGTCCCACACATCGGAAGTGAGGAACTTCCTGATGGGGTTTATAAGTGGTATCCCCGTTCACTTAGGTGTGACGAGTTTTGGGCCTACCATGTGGGCCAGGCCCAAAGCAAAACCGCGAGGGCTCTTTTTGGGCCCAGAGCGGACAATTTCACACTGAGTTGGACCCTAAGCCCTGTTTACGGGTCGGGCCGTTACAAGTAGATTTATTAGTAGAAGTGTCAACTCTATCTGTAAGAATAGGAAGGACATTTGTAAGAATATGAAGAACATGAGTAGAAGAAGACAACTTGTGATTGGATGGTTGAAAATATAGAGTATTTTCAAAGAATGTAACATCCATATAAATAAATCTTTTGCCAGATGTCGGTTTAAAACATTTATACCCCTTTTGAGTGGAAGAGTAGCCCAAGAAAACACATTTCACAATTTTTTTTGAAAGCTTATTAGCAGAAAAATCATGAACAAAACATGTACATCCAAAAACACGCAATGGATATTTGAATAAAATTTATTGACGGCATAGCCTTTTCCTATCTTCTTCCTTACTTCTTCTCTTGTCTAGCTACAGTCATATCTTCTTCTTCTTCCTGCCTTGTTGCGGGTTGGTTCCGCATCAATATCTTTTTTTTGAAGCATCAACGATTAAATTTCATTAAAATAAGGAAGGAGTACATAAGCAGGATTGAGTATAGGAGATATATACTCAAAGTGAAGAATAAGAACAAGATATGAAGAAAGTCAAAACAAAAAAATGACAAAAATAAACAAAAGATCAATGATACAACAAAATCCACCCCAAATGAATATCACTGAAGGTCCAATCCCTCTAGCTCCCAAGGTTGGCCGTAGGGAAAAAAACCAACGCCGGTGTTAGAAGTTGAACACCAGCTTTCGCCAAAAAGTCTACAACACAATTTGCTGAATGAGGCGCATAAGTCAAAGAGATGTTACCCCTACTGCACAAACTCGAGATGTCCTTAGCAATATCAACCAGCCTCCATGGGGGGAATTTCCTATTACTAGCCCAGCAATGGCATTAGTTGAATCACCTTCGATAATGAGAGTACCACCCCTAAACCTAGACCAAACCTGGAGTGCTTTTCTAATTGCTCGCAGTTCGGCCTCATTTGACTCCATTGACCCTACTGATTCCGAAAAAGCAGCTAGCAATAGTGCTTTGTTATTTAATACTTTAGTGGGCATGCAATTTATTAAATAACAAGCAGTAAGAACAGATTCAGGCCAATATGACTGAGGGACATTCATTGCAAAGAACAAGGATCGGGCTACCTCAGAAGATGACAGTATGGGGGCAAAAAGTTTGAGATTCAATCCCATGTTCGTGAAGATAATGTAAAAATGAGCGAGACATATATTCTCCCCCATTATTACTTCGCAAGATTTTAGGGTGACAATCAAATTGAGTAGTAACCCAATTATAAAAAACACGAAAGTGATCAATGACTTCAGATCTGGCCCAAAAACTAGCACAATCCAAAGCAGCAACCCAAAAAACACCCAGATCTGAGGGCCCACACAGATTAGATCAAGATCCAATGGTATAGATGGATGGGTCACCAAAAAACGGAAGGGCTATGGTGGTGTCCCGCCAGCACAGGCTTATCTGGTCAACGGATCGAAGGCCAGGAACGCAGAGCTGCAGAGAAAGAAGGGAACGCAGATCTGCAGGAAAACTGAGAAAGGTCCAGATCTGCAAAAGAAGAAGGAAAGGAGGGAGAATTCACTACAGTTGTCCTCATAGAAGAGGCTAGAGATCGAGGAAGAACAGGGACTCTGGCGAGGAAGAGTAAAACAAAAGAAGAAAGTCTCCTAAAGTGTCCAGAAATTTGTTCTGGTTGATACCATGTAGAATAATAATATGGAAATAAGAAGGAGAAGAGATGAAATGGAGAATGATTGTTCTCTTTGATTGTATCGTCTTGTCAAATGTAAGAGGTTACATGAGTTAAATAGAAAACAAGGAGCCAATCAAGGTGGCTAAAAATAAAAGGAAAATAAAAGAATATTGGATTACATCAATTACAATCAATTCTACGGTTAGTAATATTGACAAAGGTGACTTTCCAAAATAAGATGATTCTGGTTAACACTTATGCATCTGTGGGTCCCATATGGTCAACTATGGGTCCCATAACACAACTAGTAGTCCAAATGTCAAATCCAATTGATTCAAGTGTAAATGTACTTGATCTCCAAATCTAATATGATGCAGGCAAAATTGAGTCCCGATTTGTCAAAATTGAGGAATTGACCATTCAAAC
Source organism: Chimonanthus praecox (assembly GCA_022113865.1). Taxonomy (NCBI): domain Eukaryota; kingdom Viridiplantae; phylum Streptophyta; class Magnoliopsida; order Laurales; family Calycanthaceae; genus Chimonanthus; species Chimonanthus praecox. The sequence goes on from CM039090.1 coordinate 17,624,980, forward strand.
CATGATCGAACCGATGGTGGGAAGAGAGGCCCCACTCAGAATGACATCAGCAATCTCATCACCATCTCGTGGATCCCACATGGTAAATGTTTGACCATTCACACTGATGAAACCAAAATGGAGAGCATGGAGAATTTCGAGCAGAGATTTCAGCCCGAGAGGAAATCCCGGCTGAAATCGAAAGGGTAAAGAAATCCAAAAAATGAGAAAGAGGCCAGCAAAAATACCCATTCAGACCAGCGATTAAAGAAGAAGTTGCTGTCGTGTTTTACAGTAAAGAGATGGGGAAGAAGAAAGAGATAAAAGGAATGAAAATCTAAAAATGCAGCAAGCATTTATAAAAAAAGAAAAGAAAGTATTGAGCTTGATTTGGATGAAGCCAACAAATGAAATAAGATGGAGATGCAGTGGGTATTTTAGAAAAAGTTATTTTTATTTCTTTAGTTTTATTTTTAGTTTTATTTCATAATAAGGCCTTTACATAGATGTGGCCAGGTATTGTAAAGAGAGACCTTGAATATTTTGAGAATTTATCCAAAAGCTTTGAGCTTTCTCCCATGTGTGGTGAGTTTTATTCCTGTTGATTTTAGTTTATTATTGTGTTGCATTAAGTTCCACATGTAAGCTTAGTCTTCAGAAGGTTCTTTGATATTTAATTTGAATTAGAGCCGGATTAGAGTTCATGCAATTCAAACTCCCAATTCCTCGTTTGAGTTAATTTCGAGAACACCTAGTTTCTTCGATGAGTTTGATTCCACCAAATTATCCCGCTGAAATTAGCCCCTTTCATTTTTCTTGAGTGATCGAGAGATTTGAGAGTGGATTTTTGGGTTTCTTCATTGAAATCCTTGATTCGGCCTAAAAAGCCTGAGTCGAAAAATCGTATTGTAGCTTGGCACGCATCATAATAGTTATATTTTAATTTATTTTAATATTTTTATTAAAAATCTTGCTAGAATTTTCTTTTAATGTTTAAAAATACGTTCTTATCTTAAAATTTTAGTATGAAATACTATGAATATTTGGCTATTGCTGAGCCATATTTAGCAGGATTCCATACCCATCATCTGTTGTGTTGTTTGCCACATTTTCACTCCAGGGATCTAAAGTTGGTAGGCATCACACTTCATACTCAATAGCTTTGGTGACTGTCATCCATTTAAATTCTGAAACTAGTACACACATCATTGATATTTAAATGCGGCCTCCAGCATTTGCCGGTTGTCATGAATGTCAGTTTGCAACTAATGATTTTACTTTGATGAAGCTATAGGATGACTCATTTCGATTTTCTCATTTCGATTTTCTTTTGTTTGTGAATTCGCAGCATCTGATGCCAAGGCTGGAAGAATGAATGAAATTAGCCACAAAAAACCAATACAAAAACCACGATTTCATGTCCACATGCCACCAGAACTTTTAGTCAGCATTGATGTACCAATAAATGTTCTGAAATCGTTTTACTTGCTACCTTCATTGATGTATCGATTGGAATCACTAATTTTGGCAAGCCAGCTTAGAGGCGAAATTGCTTTCAAGCATAGCAGTTCTCGTATTTCAAGTATTCTGGTTTGTCATTTTCTTTTCTAAAAGTACTTGGTTTTTATGGTTGGTTGTTTTCTATTAATTGTTGTTCATATCTTTTTCTTATGGGTATTTTTTTTAGATTCTGGAAGCAATTACAACACTAAGATGTAGTGAAGACTTCTCTTTGGAGCGTTTGGAACTGTTGGGAGACTCAGTGTTGAAATATGCTGTGAGCTGCCATCTCTTCTTGAAATATCCTAACAAGCATGAAGGGCAATTAACTGCTCGAAGATCGTGGGCTGTTTGTAACTCAACCCTTCATAAATTGGGAACTGGCCGCAAGTTGCAGGTAGAGGAAAACTGTCACATCACCTGTCTAAAAAATGTTATTGTGTTTATGACAGCATGCCTACAAGATAAACCATGCATTTTTTAATCACAAATCCTCGGTTCTCTAGAGAAAGAAGTAATTGTCACGTACGCACAGAATACTTGCATGCAGTCTTATTGGCATATTTAACAAATTTAGTAGAAATTTGTGGAGATCAGTGGATTTACTATAGACTTGATATTGAACAAGCTAACAGATAGCTTCAATCACATCATGTTTATGTTAAATTCATTTAATTTCTTCTAATTTTCAAGTTCTTGTTTTCAGTATTTTCTTTTCTAGCAATAAATAAATCAAGTTTTTAAATTTCACTTGTATTGCCAATATCTTTTTGTCTATCGCTTTGATACCTTTCATTGTCTCCATCAACCACTCATCTTTCTCATGGAATAATGTAACCTTCATGTCCCATCACATGTTAAAATCATTTGGACCTCCTAATCTCCTTGAGTTTTGGAGTATCTAGGAAGTTCCAATCTTGTTTCTTAAATTTATACACTAGTTGTCTCATCTGTCTCAGCATGTTGTTGATTGGATTAAAATTGCAAGGGATCTCTCCATCAAGTCTTAGAAGGGGGTAATTAAATCATGTTTTGACTAATTATGCCAATTTTCATGAAGAAAACTTGACCCACTTCTTAATCCCAGCAGGGGTTAGGGTAAGAACTTGAACCTGCCTATCTATCACGTATTAAATATTCTTCTTGTAGATTGATTTGGCCACTAGAACCATTGTCCTTCAGTCTTCCATACCTTGACAGCAATCCAAATTATCACAATATAAACCCAAGATAGCTGTGTCGTTGACTATCCCCAATTAACTGCCAAATGGCAATAGATGACAGAATATTTACTTGGAAAATTCATGTGGTGGATAGGCCACAACATTGCAACCCCTCTTGATATGGTCACCACATAAGTTGTCGTATCATATGTAATCTTCAATGGAGAAAACACCAAATTCAATAAACAATCTATTTTCTTGTATGGATAAAAACTTACAATCTTGTGGTTGTTTATTATATTATTATTTCTTTTGGACAGAAAAACTAATCTAAACAATCAACAGACCACTAAAACATGCCAAGATGTTATAATATTGTTCACCAAAACAATTAAATCAACTAAAATTACCTAAATACTCCATAAGTTCTCACTCAACCAAAAAGCAAACAATTGAAAATAAAGGAATTTATTGGACTTTTTATGCACTGCAAATGTTGCATTGTGTCAGTACCATAGCATTGGGTTTAAATCTGGTGAAATATCCATGTTCAATCTAGTGGAGAACTAGTCATGATAGGAATTGGGGCAAGTTACCTGTTTAACATGACCCGTAGTTATCCTTGGATGGTTTGAAGTTGAATTGAAATTCTTTCGTGTTAACTTAGAAAAATGTGGCAAAATGGCTTAGCAATGGCATCACATTTTGAGTTGCAACAATGGAGGTATGGCTGAAACACTGAAAACAACAAGAAACACAAGAGATGTGGCTGGCCACCACTGGTGGGCAGGGGTGCAGGAACCCACCTGACATGGAGTGTTACTCCCCGCCCCGCTAACACATCCTCGGGACGTGCGTGATTTTTTTTCTTATCTCATTCATGATTCATGTCACTACTAACGATTCCCACGCACTCACCTAGATTTACACATAGACATCCACTACACAGTCTAGCACATCGAAAACATGGAGGTTTCATAATACATGTTTGCAATCTGGAGTGAAAAGCCTTATTACAATTCTCTATAGAGTTGCTCTACTAAATATTAAAAATTCCCGTCCAATGGGAAACAAAGGGGGTCCTGTGACCCGAAGTCAAGAGCGGGGTGTCGTCCACTACGTCCTCAGGCAGGGTTTCTGAAATTGTTAGGAACTAAGCTAATCAACCCAGTGAAGAGAATCAACAATATTTATATTGCATGTTATCAATCAAGCATGCTTAATAACCTAACTCATGTTATTAATGAACACATGCATATCATAGTTACTCAATAGTAACCAAAGATGCAACTCAACTCACACAAATCGAGATGCTAGTCAACCCATGTTCTGACACGTGTTCCTATGCCACCTCGATTTCTCCGCAACGCAGGTCATCACATGTTTAATATACGGGGCTAGAGCCTATTGCGATGTGCAATGCAGGTCATCCCGTAATTACAACACATGGCCCAGCACCTATTGTGGGTAGTCTACACTGCAAACATTGGAATAATCATCGCGAGTCTACGGCCCAGTGCTTCACTCAGACCCAATCTACACTCTTAGTCAATGCGGAATCAACGTCGCGAACTGCCAGCTTGTGCTTCACATAGTTCATAACTCACTCACACGAGATGCAACTACACTTAGTCAACTTCAATAAGGCATAATTATAACATAAAAGCATATTCACATGGTTACTATCATCAACACATGCTCACATAGTTAATATCACATTTGCATGGTAATATCATCAACGCATACTCACATAGTCTAACAACATATTCACCTAGTCAATCATTGTCACATAGTTTATCTCATATTCACATATCATTTCATTAATATCAGATTCACAAGTAAATTTCATCTTTATTAGGCTTAACCAGTCACCTAATTTAACATAATCCCATGTTCACGAAATTCAACGCAATATAACTCAATTCATCAAGCTTAGCATAACCACAGGTTCACAAGGTTCCATACACTCACAATAAGACATGTTCACAAGGTTCCATACACTCACAATAAGACATGTTCATAGAGTTCTAACCAATTTCACATATTCACATAGTTCTATACAATATCATACGTTCACAAAGATTGTCCAATGATTGGAGATAGGTATCTAATACCATCTACCAACATATATTACACTTTAATCACGTCATGCCCATGACTTGGTTCGATAATCGGTTAGACGACTATGCCTCAACTCCCGTGTACCTTCCATACTTATAGTTGGTATTCAGAACCGATTTATTATCATCCCTTATGAGTAAGTGATACCCGGTATCGCATTTTGGTCCCACTCATGTCTTTTCATATAGTCAAAATACATGTCGGAACCCACCATTGCATACGGATTAAAGGCATTTTTTTAGTAGTAACAGATAGTAAAATGTTATTAATGATAAAAAGATACAAAGCATGGTATCAATGGCTCTAAGAGATGTAAACCCTAAGATAGCCAAGAAGAAAAGAACAAAGTGCAAAAGTACAAATAATGCCCTCCAACAGAAGCAAAATTCCATCTCCCAAAGATATTTATAGATAAAACATGTTGGTAATGATAGAATCCACCTCATTTTTGGCGAAGAAGTCAGTGGCCCCATTCGTTTCTCCTGGCCGCCATGAAAGAGATCTCCCTTCCTGAACATAACGCTCTAATTTCTTTTACTATTGTGATCAATTTCCAAGGGGGTCTTTTTAACCATGTCGGCCACTTCATTGCATTTGTAGAGTCCCCTTCAATGATCAATTTGCCCCTCCCTATTGAAGACCAAATAGTCAGCTCTTTCCTAATACTGATGAATTCTGCTTCATTAGAATCTCTGTCCTACCGTTCCAATCACGCAACACACCCCCTATATCGGTCGGGCTGGTTTTCCTCTAGTCACCCCATCAACATTAAATTTAAAGGTATCTACTTGAGGGGGATGCGATAGAGTTTGGACTTTGTGTTTCTTTGGCATCAATAGCAGCCTACATATCTGCTTGGAACAAGCGCGAAGACATGAATATCTGAAACCCAGTTTCGTTCTTGCTGCAAGCAGTTTCTCTGCAATCAGCCAGCTGTAACTAAACCAGATCTCAAGCTAGATCTGAACCACTGCCCTTCGCCAGGTACGACAGGTTTCAAAAGTTGTTTAAACCAGGAACCGTTATGATGGTTTTTGTTCCTATGGATGACCGAAGGTGGGCATCCTTTACTTGAAGAAGAAGCTTCCATGTTTGGAACTACGACATAACAGTGGAGTGTAAACACTTGTAACCTACTTGCCAGTCCAGTTGACATCTGGCATAACATGGTTTTACAAGCAGACACCTGTAGCACTAATATGTGGGTATTATGAAAAGCTAGTTTTTTTGAGACTCATTTCAAAACCAAATTCTAAAGTGGCAGAACCGAACACAATTTATGAACAAATTGGTCTTCTTAATCGGGTATTTCAGTTCCATGTTCTGACAACATCATCAATTCTGTGGACTTTATCTTGGTTCACAGTTTTAAATCTATAAGTCTACATCAGAGAATCCGTCTCTGATACCACTCTGATGTAGACTTATACATTTACAACTGTGAACCAAGGTAAAGTCCACAGAACTAATGATGTTATTAGAACATTGAACTGAAATACCCGATTAAGAAGACCAATTTGTTCACAAATTGTGTTCGGTTCTGCCACTGTAGAGTTTGGTTTTGGAATGATTCTAAAAAAAAAAATTGGCTTTTCATAATACCCACATATCGGTGTTATAGGTGTCTGCTTGTAAAACCATGTTATGCCAGATGTCAACTGGACCGGCAAGTAGGTTACAAGTGTTTACACTCCACTGTTATGTCTTATTTCCAAACATGACACTTCTTCTTCAAGGAAAGGATGCCAGCTTCGGTCATCCATAGGAACAAAAAACATCATAACAGTTCCTAGTTTAAACAACTATTGAAACCTGTCGTACCTAGCGGAAGGGCAGTGGTTCAGATCTAGCTTGAGATCTGGTTTAGTTACAGCTGGCTGATTGCAGAGAAACTGCTTACAGCAAGAACGAAACTAGGTTTCAGATATTCATGTCTTCGCGCTTGTTCCAAGCAGAGATGCAGGCTGCTATTGACGCCAAACCGAGACTACAATCACAGCAAAATCGTTGTTTGTTGCAGCAGAAACCTCCAAGCAAAACGAATCTGTCTTTCAGCACTCTTGGCTGGAACACAAGACCAGCAACGACTCCTGGATGCTTCCGCATGGATCTGAAGACTGTAAATCAAAACACGATGGGTAGAAGGAAAATACACGAGACTTCTTAATGTAAACAGCCTGCAACTAGGCAGGGATAAGAAGAAACAAAGAAGATAAGAAAAAGGCTATGCCTTTGAATGATTTTATTAATAATCTATTGTGTGTTTTCTCTCTTACATCCATCTATATTTATAAGAAAATAATCCAACCGAAAATAGAAAAGGACTCAACTAGGAAAGCCACCGACCTGGCTTCCTTATTAAACTAGGACTCCTAAACCAAATAGGAAACTAACTAAAGTTGGACTGCTACTCAATAGGAAAGCCACTGACCTGGCTTCCTTGTTAAAATAGGACTCCTAAACCAAATAGGAAACTAACTAAAGTTGGAATGTTAAGATCCCAAACGAAAATAACAAATCCTACTTGCTAATTAAGAAATAAATAAATAAATAAAAATAAATAGAAGTGAAATCTGTGTGCTGCATCTTCCGTGTCCTACATCACTTCTACGCTTACTTCCAATCGCATATGCTTAGGAAAGACACGAATTTTAGTATTGGAAATCTGTCCTCCATTCAGATACAATTAACCCCCTTTTATAGTAGTGAATAAAAGTAACGTCCTACCTGCTTAAAGTCACAAAAACGAAACTGATGTAGATTAATACATGCGTTATTTAAAATAAAACCTACTTGACAATGGCTTATAACTCAAACTGTCCTTCGGTTTCGACTGCCACATGCAATTGTAGCTCAGCAGATTATAGGAAAACTGATAGAGCTCATTTCTTTTGGTTTTCTGATGGAATTTTTCATAAAAATATAATGAAATGGCGATGATCGCATCTTCATCAGCATTGATGTCCTCATCATCAAAGCTGAAAGGTAGAGCTTTGTCATGGTGGCAACGAATCAAGGCTGAACGACGCAATGCGGATAAGCCAAAAGTCCAAAATTGGCACAAAATGAAAAAATTGTTAAACCAAACTTTTCTCCCAACCAATTATGCCAAGACTCTCTTTTCAAGATTGCAAAATCTCAGACAAGGTATTCGTACCGTAGCCGTATACACAGAAGAGTTCAACCTTTTGGTATCACGGAACGATCTCCATGAGTCCGAGGACCAGTTAGTTCAATGATACACTGAAGGACTTCGATCCTTCATCAGAGATGTTGTTATGGCATTTGATTTGTTTGTTTTGTCTGATGCATTAAAAAAAGCATTACATTTTGAAAAAAATTGAACTAGGAGGTATTTTAGTACCCATAAAGGTACATCATCAAAGGTTGTGACTCATCCTTCTTCTTCCAAGCCTAGCACCTCCAGTGGTAATTGCACCGTAAAATGTTTCAAATGCAACGGTATTGGACTTTTCGCTTCAGAATGTCCCAATGGAGCTGTCAATTTGGCTCAAGAAGAAGACCCAATTGTAGAGACAAAATCCGAGACATCAGATTCAATCCCAAATGAGGAGATTAATTATGGTGAGTCTGGAGATAACCTTATGATCCAGCATTCTTTGTTCACACCCAAAGAAGAGATCACAGACGACTGGCTTCACACCAACCTTTTCCATACGCGCTGCACTATCGGTGGTAAGGTATGTCATTTGATAATTGACAGTGGTAGTTGCAGTAATGTGGTTTCAAATGAAGTTGTTGAAAAGTTGAAACTATAAACACAAAAGCATCCAAAACCCTTCCAAATCTCTTGGTTAAAGAAAGGAGGTGAATTTGTTGTAGACAAAAAATGTTTGGTTTCTTTCCAAATTGGGAGTAAACACTATAACGATGTATGGTGCGATGTACTGCCTATGGATGCATGCCACTTACTGTTAGGCAGACCCTGGCAGTATGGTAGAGATTTCCGTCATTATGGACGTAAAAATCTCTACAAGTTTTACAAAGATGGTACTAAACACATCGTGGGTCCTTTGAGAGACTTAGAAAAGGTCCAGCCCAAAAAGACCAATGTTACCTTGATTACTTGTTCAGAGATAACACAGTCCGTCAAACAAGAGAACGGAGAATTATTTGTACTTGTTGCTAAAGAAGTGGCATCCATTGAACAACCCATCCCTCCACTTCTACAACCTGTTTTGCAAGAGTTTGCAGAAGTGTTCCTTGAAGAGCTACCAGCGGGTTTACCACCCATGAGAGATATACAACATTGCATTGATCTCATCCCGGATCGACTTTGCCAAACATAGCCGCCTACAGAATGAGTCCAACAGAAAGTATCGAGTTAAACAGACAGGTACAAGAATTGATTGACAGGGGATTCATCCAAGAAAGCATGAGCCCTTGTTCTGTACTAGCACTCTTGACTCCTAAAAAAGATGGCAGTTGGCAGATGTGTGTTGACAGTAGGGCTATCAACAAGATCACCATCCGTTATTGTTTTCCGATCTCAAGACTTGATGATATGTTGGATATGTTAGCAGGGGCAACAATATTCTCCAAGGTTGATTTGAAAAGTGGATACCATCAAATTCGAATCAGACCAGGTGATGAATGAAACGCTACATTCAAAACTCGAGAGGGTTTATTTGAATGGCTCATTATGCTGTTTGGACTTTCAAATGCTCCGAGTACTTTTATGCGAGTAATGAACCAGGTATTCAAACCTTTCATTGGTAAGTTTGTCGTGGTCTATTTTGACGACATCCTTATCTACAGTCAGAATGAGAAACAACACATTGATCACCTCCGCCAAATTTTTGAAACCTTGAAAAGGGAACAATTGTACTCAAATCCAAAGAAATGTACTTTTATGACTAATGAAGTTATTTTCTTAGGATATGTTGTAAGCGCAGGTGGCATCAAGGTAGATGAAGAAAAGGTGGGAGCAGTGTGCAATTGGCCAACACCAAAGAATATACATGAGGCGCGTGGCTTCCATGGACTGACTTCTTTCTACAAACGATTCGTCAGGAACTTCCACATTATCATGGCCCCTTTTACTGATTGTTTGAAAAAAGGGAGAGTTCCAGTGGACACCAGCCTCAGAGGAGAGCTTCAAGATGATCAAGCAGAAGCTGACTGAAGCTCCCGTCTTAGCCATTCCAGACTTCAACAAGCAGTTCGTGATAGATTGTGATGCCTCTCACACTGGTGTGGGAGCAGTGCTCAGTCAAGAACTAAGGCCGGTAGCATTCTACAGTGGAAAGCTGGGCGGGGCTCAAAAGAAATACTCCACATACGACGTTGAGTTTTATGCTATTGTCCAAGCTCTCAGACATTGGCGTCATTATCAGTCCTTTGTGCTTGATTCTGATCATCAAGTACTAAGGTGTATAAACAGGCAGCACAAACCCAACGCCCGACACGCCAAATGGGTTTCTTTTCTACAAGAATTTACTTTTGTAGTATAACACAAGTCTGGAGTTCAAAATAAGATAGCAAATGCTCTTAGCAGGAAATTGGCCTTGTTGACTCGGATGCAAATACAGGTGCTTGGGTTTGACAACTTTAAAGACTTGTATCAACATGATCACCACTTTGGACCGATTTGGCAACAACTCAGCCCGAATCGACCCATGGACGAGTATGGTATGCATGATGTATACATATTCAAAGTTCCAGACTATGTATTCCATAGTGTTCACTACGAGAGCGATTAGTGAAAGAACTGCATAGTGGTGGACTTGCAGGACACTTTGGTCACGATAAGACCATGACCTTATTGGAAGAGAAGTTTTATTGGCCGAGTATGAAGCGAGAAGTGAGCAGTTTTGTCAGCAGTTGTTATGTTTGTCAAGCAGCAAAATGACATTCACAGGATACTAGGCTATATACTCCTCTCCCAGTTCCAGCAGCACTATGGGAGGATGTTTCTATGGATTTTGTCCTAGGATTGCCAAGAACACAACAAGGTATGGATTTCCAAAATGGCACACTTTATTCCATGCAAGAAAGCATCGGATGCTTCACATGTGGCGGCGTTATATCTCAAGGAAGTCATTCAATTGCATGGTATTCCCAAATCTACTGTCTCCGACATAGATACAAAATTTATGAGTCACTTTTGGCTCTTTTTGGCAATAATTGGGTACAGAGTTGAAAGTCAGCAGTGCCTATCATCCACAAACCGCTGGTCAGACTGAGGTGGTTAACCGCTCTTTGGGTAATCTCATAAGAAGTTTGATTGGGCGGAAACCGAGGCAATGTGATTTGATTTTACCACATGCCGAGGTCGCCTACAATCGTTCGACAAGTCGAACAACAAGCCACAGTCTGTTTCAGGTTGTGTATGGCTCCAATCCCAACAATGTGTTAGATTTGGTGCCAAAATCTCAAGCAGCGCATATTTGATTGTAGAAATCAAGCAATTGCATGAGCAGGTTCGTCGCAAAATTGAACAAAGCAATATGAAGTTCAAGGAAGCTACAGATAAGCACTGGCAACGAGCTATTTTTGATCCAGGTGATATGGTATGGGTACACCTCCGGAAGGAGAGATTTCCAACAGGAACCTATGGCAAATTGAAGATGCGCAATATAGGCCCGTTTGAAATTCTAAAGTGAATCAATGATAATGCTTATCAAGTGAAGTTGCTTGAAGTCCTCAGTATTTATAATGTCTTCAATGTTTCTGACTTGAGCATCTACCGTGGAGAAGAAGACTTGGAACCAGACGACGATGTAAACTCGAGGACGAGTTCTTTCTGGGATGGGGAAGAAGATGTTCCACCACACCTGGAGCATCCTCGCCATGTGGCAGAAGTGTTGGTGGTTGTCTTTGAGGTTTCTGAATGAGAAAGATGTTTGCCACGTGGTGGAATCAATGGTGGTTGAGACTTCTCCCTCTCCGGCGAAAATAGAGAATTTTCCGACAAGGATTCAGGCGCTTGGTTGGCTTCCTAAAAATCCCTATATTCATTTGTCTCTCGAATCGAGATCTTGAACAACTCTCCATTGAGATACAATGATACTGTGGATGGTAGTTGCTTGAGGACTCCAACTCCAGCAGAAAGTTTAGTGAAGAGCAGTCCATTCAATTCAGGTTCGTTTCGGCCACCTTCTCCAGTGTTCCAAGCCTGTTACCAAAGGCATGGATCAGATTCATGGTCCATCCTTGAAGAGGGAAACCAAGACATTAAATCCGTGCCAATCTAGTGTGTCTGAAGTGTGATTGACTCCCAACTCCCTTGGATTCGTATACTACCAATCTTGAAATTTGATTTTAACAGCTCCTCGACCTCTTATTCTTCCTTCAGGGCCACTAAACAACACCCTTCTCCCAGCAATGATATTCGGGCTTCAGAGAAGCCTCTCCGTTCTAGAAGTAGTTGTAGTTCTAAGTGGGAGACCTTGCCATATGGATACAACCACTGTGTAGACAACCATTCATCAATGGATTCCTGCTCCCCTGGGTCCATCATCAAGTCAATGGTACAACCGTGAGCTTGCATCTTCCTTTCCTCCTTCCGTGAGCCAAAGCCATCATTTCTGGATGGCCTTTTCACGACATCTATCCATTTTCGACCATGGTATTTAGCTGATTCCATGTGCTTCTTTGGTTCCAGGCCCCTGTCATCTTGATCTTTCGGAGGGAGAGGTTTCTTGCCAGCTCCTGGCCTTGTGCTTGTCTTTGTAGGTTTGAGACCTTTCCTCTGGAAGCTGGCAAGATTGACTTGAAGATTCCTACCCTGCAAGAAAGTGCCGTTGAGCTCCTTAATTGCACGTTCAACCTGGTCATCATTGACCATCCTAACAAAGCCAAACACTCTCCCTGAGGCATCCTTCTTCGTGGGTACGAAAGTGTCTCTGACCGCTCTCCATTCACGAAAATAGCACCACAACCAATTCCGAGTTGTCTAGTCCGGCAAGTTGGCCACGAATATGGTGATCGGTGTCCTTCCTCAACTCTTCTTCGCCAACACCTCTTGCCATCTTCCTTCGCCTACCCCTTCTTGCTTCCCTCCTTGCTTCTGTGCTGATTCCTCCCTGAAACAAGTTAGTATTGTCTCTCTCACCCTCTTGGTAGGTAACGTTGTTGGATTCTCTAAAAGTTCCTCTCAGATTTCTCTCGGGGATCTCTCGTGGATTCTTTCATGAGTTCTCTCATGGATTGTACCTACTCTAGAAGTAGAAGTTGTTTTTCAATTGTAATGCAAATACGTAATGCATAATAAAGTAAAGGTAATTTAAATAATCTCCAAATTCAAAAGTATTGTTGAATCTACTCACCTAAAGTTTGGTGTTTGTACGGGATACCCTATAGTCCAAATGAGAGTCCGAGAATCGAGCTGATACAGTAAGGAAAATGCAATTCAAAATCAATCGGACGAGGTATCAGATTTTATCAGATCGTCCGATTATCGGAGGGTAAATTGGACAATTGTCGGATTGTTCGACGATCGGTGCCAGCCGATGTAAATGACCAATCCAACCTGCAGAACGGAGAAGGAGAAAATGGAGTCAGAACCTTTTTTTTTTTTTTACAACCGAAACGTGGCTTAAAAACTTTAACTCTCTTCAAAAGATAAGTCCCGTTTTGTAAATACAAATCTCATTTTAAGAAAATTCCACCTTATTTAGAAAACTAAATACCTTTTATAAATCTCAAAACTTTTTTTTAAATATACTCAAACTATATATATATATATTTTTATTTTCTGATATCTGTTTTAGACGAATTTAAATAGATCTTAAAAATAATTGAATGAAATCTAAATACTAAAGGTAAAATATCCTTCCACAAAAGTCACAGCTTAATAATTACTTTAAAATAAATATCAACATAAATACTATCTTATGTTATTTTATTTTTAAATAACATAAATTAAATAATAAGGTATCTTCTCTCAAAAGTTAAAAACTCATTCTAAATAACTCCGAAATAACTAAAACTAAATGAAATGAACAAAACATTTTACTTATGTTCGCTTTTTATTTCCAAAACAAAATTTCAACTTCTGAAGTTTAATATAACTTATTTAAAACAATTATCATCCTAAATGATTTAACTACTCATTTCTAAATTTTATAAAATAAATAAATAATTTAATTAATCAAACAATCAATTAACTGAAATAATAAGATACATGGGTGAAAACAGGTGGGACCCCAGCCCGTATAAGATTATTGAATCTTTTGTAATTAGTAGGCATTGTTATCTCTATTTTGAAAATCTTTTCACCTTTTTTTTTTTTGACCGAAGGTATCCAGCTGTCTCGCCCCGACTAGTCTTTCAGGGCATGTGCATGCCTCCCTATACACACATGCCAGGTTCAAGCGGTGGGATCTTACTCTGTATATATTCTACGGAGAGTGGCCCTTCATTGGAGTTACCAAGGATTGAACCCAAGACCTCAATCCTGAAGTCTTGTGTCTCAACTGCTAGGCCAACCTCTTGGGGTTATCCTCACCTTTTTACAAAAGCAAAAGCAAATATCTATAAATAAAATATAAAAATGAAAGGTAAAAGACTTTTACTTGTAAAAAATCATGTATACCCTTCTGATATCAATTTTTAGAAACCATATCATCACTATATAATATTCATTAGACTTGAAAACCAAGGCTTTTTGAGTTTATAAGGTGCAAACAGCACCTGGGCGCTGGCTGCAACAATGCATGGCAGCAAGTGGTGCTGCTATGCAGAGAAGAAAAGTGCCAGGAGGGTTAGAGAGAGACAAAAGAGGGCAGAGCTTTCTCTCTCTTGTAAACAAATTTTCTCCTCTTTTTTAAAAAAAAACCAACACCATCAAGTGAATAAGTGGGATTTAATAAAAATAATTACCCAAAAGCCATGGCCTCAGCTGGAGGAAGAACTGCATGGCATGCAGCACTGTGTGCACAGTATTGTATATACAGTGCTGTAATGAGTGGAGTGGGGAGAAAGAAGGGAGAGAGAAAAACAGTGGAACTCACCTGAGAGAGATGGAGAGGAGCTGAGAAAGGTGGAAGCAAAGAAAGAGAAGTTCGGGTGAAGGGTCGGCAGGGACAGCAACTGATGGGTTCCTCTCGAGCGCAGCTAGGTTCTCTGTTGTGCAGAGAAAGAAGGTTGTGAGGGAGAAAAGAGAGGTAATGAGAAATAATGAGAAAACTGAACAGGAGATGAGGGACTGCTGCAAGGCACTGAGAGAGAGCTGCTGTGTCCGAGAGAGTTAGAACATACAGGAACGGTAAAGGGACTGCTGTCCCTATTCTTATAACAGGTCTGAGGCTCGGCCAGGGACGCTTTCCCATCAACAGCCAAGAAGGAGAGAGAGGATAAGGTAGATGGAGAGAGAACGAAGAATAAGGGAGGAGATACGTCCACTGCTTCGAGCAGGAGGGAAGAAAAGCAGAATAAAATCTCTAACGGGGATAAGGAGAAAGGTTTAGGCGATGGTTTGATTCCGAGGTTAACTGGGCATAGCCCAAAAAATTGACTTGGAGGGGACTCCTACGAAATCTACCCATACCGGTAGGTTCACAGCGTTAAAAACTTGACAATCCGTGAAGTTTGGTTGAAAATGGAGGCTTCAAGCCACCTGACTTGATCAAAACAAGTTGAAGATTTGTTTATGCATAGTAATGGGTTTTAGGGCCTAGGGGCCAATTTGAAACATGACATTTATAATCATGCTAGGCAATGTCTTTTGGTGATTTGAAAGTTTCAGTAGGTCCTATATTTTGCAACTAGTCTGCTAAAATAAATTTTATTAAAATTGGGATTCCGGAGATTTTTAAAGTGATCCTCAAAGTTGAATGAAACATGACATTTAATAATCATGCCTAGGCAATGTCTTTAGGTGATTTGAAAGTTTCAGTAGGTCCTATACTTCGCAACTAGTCTGCTAAAATCAATTTGATTAAAATTGGGATTCCGGAGATTTTTAAAGTGATCCTCAAAGTTGGATTTTACGGCGTCACACTTGGCACGATTTTTAAGGAAACCAAGGCGACTTGAAGCGGGTTTTAAATTTACCTATCTTTGATCAATTGATTTTAGAGCTTAAATCGACTATTTAAATGAAATTCAAAGTTTTAAGACACTATTCATCAAAATAATGTTAAAAAAAATCTGAAATCACAGAAATTACAGTTTTTCCCTTTGGCATTAAATCTACTATATCTTGAGTTCTCGAGCTCCAATTTTATCAAACTTAAGCTCGTTGGGACGCTCAAAAGGAGATCTACGCATCTAACCGGTCTTTAAATCAGAACGGAGTTCGTAAAACTCCTTGAAATGCGTGATCTTGGGTCAGGTCATTACATGGAGGCCTCAGCTGTTTGTTTACTTCAGTTTGCTGCCCTGGTCAGGTAGCCTCCTTAGGAGGCCAGCTTCTGTGGGAGACCAACCATGCCCAATTCAGCTATATACAGAGACACTTACAGGGGATCTTTGGTCCTAATTTCGCGAGGACACCATTAGATTCATTCCTTTGGTGTTCTTCATCTCTGCTTTGTGCAAGGGTCACTTCTTTCACTGTTACACTCCTTGGAGGTTGTGACTGATTCCTGAGGGATGTAATACTCATGCACACACTTGGAGTTATTGATTCCTTTTCTAAGAGGAACAGCTAGTCCTCTAGGAGAGGCCAGATTTCACATTGTAGAATGAATGTAAATAATCAATACAAATTTCACCTCATTCTTTTTCTTTTACAAAACATCAACAGATCATATCCGTGATCTCAGCTTAATTCACTACACATGGTTGATGGCTCTCAATACATTGCCAACCCACTTTGTGCACTTCTAATGAATTAGTTACCATTTCAAAATAAATAAATAACACGCATGCACTAAATGGTCTGCAATTCACTTCTTGCCTTGTGAAAGTAATGGAGAAATATCTTAAACTACCTATTCAAAATGCTGAATCAATTGGTTCAGAACTCATGGGAGTATATTGCAAGCTTGCAAGCTTAGTCAGATTCATGGAATTAATGGACATACAGAAGAGTTTTAAAACTTGGTTGGAAAGTGGTAAAGAAGGAGATGATAGAATGTTAGGGTAACAGTGGATATGGATTTTGATAGGATAGAATGGAAGAAAAGGACTCAGAAAGCCACCCTTAGATAGATAGGATAAGTGGCTTTGATGATGATGTTGATGTATGTCACTTCTGAAAAGATCATAATCTGAATGCATCCATCCATGTAATTTAATAGCAACAGCCTTCATGTCCCAAATTTGATCTGCCTATGGGAAAGTTGGGAGCAAGCATAAAATAAGAACAGGCTCATCAGAAGTTCCAGTCTCTTTTTTGTTCTAGTTGATTTTTTGTTTTTTGTGCAATATACACAAATGGAGTCTCCATTTTATAGCATTATGTGTATTTGTCTGATACCTATTCTGCACCTGTTACATTTTTTTGCAGGGTTATATACGAGATAGTGCATTTGAACTCCGTCGTTGGGTGGCACCTGGGATGCTTTCTATACACCCCGCCCCTTGCAAATGTGGGGTGGATACTTTTGAAGTGCCTCTTCAAAGCGCATTTGAAACTGAAGATACTTCTATTGTGCTTGGAAAGGCTTGTGATAGTGGTCATAGGTGGATGTGCTCCAAAACTATTGCTGATTGTCTAGAGGCTCTTATAGGAGCTTACTTTGTTGGTGGTGGCTTAGATGCTGCTCTTCACCTGATGAGATGGTTTCATATAGATGCCGAATTAGATCTTGCATTGATTGCAGAAGCTGTGCAGAAGGCATCGCTCCTGTGTTATGCTCCGAAAGTTGATGAGATTGCAGCTATAGAATCAAAACTTAATTGCAAATTTTCTGTTAAGGGTATTTTATTGGAAGCCATAACACATGCATCTAAGCAAGAGCATGGAGCCAGTTACTGTTATCAGGTATCTATGCATTGATTCCTCCAGAACTATAAACAGGGCCATTATACTTCACGTCTGATACCTTTATTTTGTTTGTTTGCTAAATAAGACAGGGGTCTGCTTTTCTATTATTTGTCTATCTTGTCACCTGCATCATTGGACGGATCATGCCCTGCCATCTCTTCCATTCAATGATCAAGTTATCATATTTGTTGCTTGCATATAGACGACCATATCCTGTTTTACATATCTAATGTGGAAATCATCTATGAGGAAGTATTTTAAGATGGTTCCTGTCCACCGTAAGATAGTATTTTAATTCAGTTTTGGTGGCACAAAATTTTCACCTTACATGTACAATTTGTCGAGCCAAGAAACTGGTATCATGTAACACGGTAATTCTTCCAATGGATCATGTTGGTTCTGCTATAACACCAGATGATAATCCCATCAATATCAAGCTGTATTACCATGATTATATCCACTTGTTCTATTTTGTGATATGTTTCTTTTTTACTCAGCGGCTTGAATTCCTGGGAGATTCTGTTCTGGACTTGCTTATCACCAGACACCTTTTTCAAAGCCATACAGACATTGATCAAGGGGAGTTGACTGATTTGCGTTCTGCCAATGTGAATAATGAAAACTTTGCTCAAGTTGCTGTCAGGAATAATCTGTACCAGCATCTGCAACATGCTTCTGGATATCTTTTGGGACAAATAAAAGACTATGTTATGTGTCTTACTGAGCACAATGACAGCAAGAGATCACTGTTACAACTTGAAGGGGCTAAACGGCCCAAGGTTAGTATTCTGATCAAGAGTTTATACAGCCAACTTTTCACCTTTTATTTTATATTGTTTTATTTTTTGGTTTAAGCTGTAACAACACATTCATGAAGTTCGGCCATTATTTTTCATCTCTATTCAAGTGCTTGTGACTAGTGCTATTAGATAACTTTTAAAGTGCCTCTGTCATCTCCCTTTTCTTGGAGTGCAGGTTCTTGGAGATATAGTTGAAAGTATTGCAGGGGCAATACTGATTGACACACAACTTGACATTGAGAGAGTCTGGACAGTATTTAAGCCACTGCTTTCTCCTATCATAACACCAGATAAACTCGAATTACCCCCCTTCCGGGAATTACAAGAATTGTGTAGTCATCTTGGATATTTTGTGGGCATAAAATATACGAGTACAGGAGAAAGAGTGGTTGTGGAGCTTAGTGTGCAGCTGAAAGATGTCCTGTTGATACGAGAAGGATGTGATAGGAACCGAAAGACTGCAAAGGGTCAAGCAGCTTCTCATTTATTGAAAGACTTGAAGGTCAGTTGGTTCACTTTATTACCTTAGTTCAATAAAAGTTCTATATTCATTACGCTTTTCCCACTCACAGTAATTCTGCCATTAGAATTCCTATTTAAATATTTTCATGCAAACCTATTGGTCATTATTTCATATCAAGTAGAACTTTAGTGGAACATTGAAAATGCTACAACACTTAAATGTAAGTTCGCAATGATGATTCATCAGCTCAACATTAATTATCTTCTGTTTCAAACTGATTGTTCACTTCGAAATGACTAGTATCTTGTAGTGTTTGGAGGATGTAGATTTTCATTGTTTACTATGTTGGGTGTTGGTCATGATGCACGACCAAACCTAGTTGTTGAAGTATCACACTTCAAACCACGGTCTCTTTTCTTAACAATACGAAATATGTTTTTCTGTACCAGGAAAGAGGGTTTTCATATGGCCAGTGTATAGCCAAACGTAAGAAATGTTACCCAGACTTGGTTAATGAACCCTTGGACATGAACGTGGATGCAAGCTTCTCCATTGCTGTGGGATCTCCCTCAGTTAAAAGGCAAAAGATCACTGGAAGTGCGTTTGCTGTGGCATCATCTATAGATCCTTCCTCAACTGATGAACAAAACCATTTAGAAGACTATTCCAAGGCCTTTAGTGCCAATATGGCTCCACCTGGTACGCATAATCCTTAAGCAATAGTGTCTGCATTTTTTTCCTAGTATGATGAAATGGTTGTTGAAGATGTATATTGAGTGTCTTAGTCCATTTTATTCATTTTTTGCATTTCTAATTTTGCCATTGCTTGACTTTCGAAAGTATGTTTCTTCATCATCATAAGCCAAAATCCTGTCTATTTGGGGTCGGCTTTATGAGTTCTTCTTTTTCAATTGACCCTATCATAAACCATGCCATCAATTACTTTACAATCTAGATGCCCTTCTTTATCTCCTTCCCTCCATGTTTTCAAAGTCGGCATCTCCTCCTAGTGGCTATGATCGGCAACCTCTCAACTCTACGTACTGGTGGTGTGTCTGGTCTTCTACTAACATGACCAAACAACCTCAAACATGTTTCTCTCAACTTGTTATCTATCGAGGCTATTCTTAAACTACCCCTAATGCGTTCGTTTCTTACTCTATCCTTTAGGGATGTTCACTCATCAACTTAACATATGCATCTCCGCGGTCCTAACTTTGTCAATTTCTCTTTTCTTCGTTGCCTAACTTTTTACTCCACAGAGCATAGTATATCTACTAATTGTTTGATAAAATCGTCATTTTAGGCGAAAAGAGACTCTTTTATCGCACAACACCTCGGTAGCTTGTCGACATATTGCTCACCCCACTCCTATCCTATTAGTTATATCTAAGTCAAAACCTTGTTGGTATTGTACTATAGCCCAAGTATCTAAACTTATCACAATGTGCAACTAACTCATTTCTGATTTTTATCAGGTTGCTTTCACTATTGTCCAAGCCACTAAAGTTACATTTTATGTATTCAATTTTGGTTCTACTAATTTCTCAAACCATTTGAATCCAACATTCTCCTCCATGATTCTTATTTTGCAGTTAGTTGTTGTTTCGTCTCACTAATTAAAACTATATCACCTGCCAAATGCATACACTGGAATTATAATAGGAAAAGTAGATAAAAAAATAACACACAGTATTTGGAGAAGATTCCTCTCTCTGAATATTTTTCTTGTATTAAACGTAGGGATACATGAATATATAATACAAGGTGAGTCATTCATGGTGGCAAAAAGGGAAATACATCAATAAATAATCAATTAGAATCATTTCTACAATTGTCGATATATTCTGAGTCAACTTTCCTAAACTAGAATTGTTCTAAAGTGGGGCCCACACGGTCTACTAGGTCCCACAACATACACCATGGCAATTCATCTTCTATTCCGGATCTCAAGTTGTCCATGATTGGTGAAAATTAGTACGGGCTTAAAACCGATTCTTGTCATCTCACCACAAATAGTTCTGACGTTAGTAGTTGCACCATTATATATTTGTTGGATGATGTCGTGCCCGTGGCCCGCCTTGCTGGCCCACAAGATGCAAGATATTTTTTTTTTTTTTGTACTATAATCTCTATCAACATTAGTCCTCCTGTAGGAAGGTTTCCACGCTCACACAAGGGAAACCTATCTTGTTTCTAGATTACATCAACCATCGGAAGTCGTACCGAGATTTCGGTAGAGTTTTGTCCACAAATGGGATGTCAGGATAATGATCCTCTCAACCGGATCATCTGATATACAATCCCAACTCATCATCAACTCACACGTGGCCATCCAGGTCTACACGTGGACTCCAATCAAACATTACATCATTTAAAACAATGATTCAAATACACGAAGGATTATTATAATCCTCCATAAAGTTTCTCTAATAAATAATGTTAGTTCTTGCCCAACAAAGAACGCGGGGGGTCCCATATCCCTATGTCAGCAGCAAGGATTCGTCTAACCCCTCCTCAGACAGAGTTCCTAAAATCACTGTTGTCAAAATCGTATGAGTCGCAAGTCAACTCGTACGATTCGACTCTTGAATCGGTATAGTCCAAAAATCGCACGATTTTTTTAGTTGACTTGCAAATCGTGCAATTCAACCCAACAAATTGTTGTCTCGTGCGATTCAATAAGAAGGAAAAGGAAGAGGGGAAATAGGGAAAGAAGTGCGTGATTTTGGAAAGCAGTGTTTTTGCATACCTCTTTTTCTTCATCTTTCTTCTCCTTCTGCTCTTTTTTTTTTTCCTTCCTTTTCTCCTTCGTTTTTTTTTTCCCTTCCTTTTCTCCATCATCTCTGTTGGTTTTCGCCGTTTCCTTTCGTTTTTCGCTGCTTTTTCCGTTGCATATTGCAGTTAGTTTTAAGGTTTTACCTTAGACAGTCTTCGCACCCGAAAACTGTTCACACAGTAGGATTTTAACTCTTACCTTTCCACGAGTGAGTCCTCACACTTGAGGACTATTTCCCTCTTTTGTTTCGCAGTTTGTAACTTTTTTTCAAGGTTCGCATGAGGATTTTTTTACACTATTTTTCATTTTTTAATTTTATAAACGGTTTTTGTTTTAATTAATAAACATCTCTTTTATTTTTCTCAAATTTTTATCTATTTAAAAAAAAACTCTAATTTTTTTATTTTTAAATTATTTGATGAATGCTAATAAAATTTATTTAAATATTTTTTATTTATTTGTTCATTCTTTTGTGTATATTGTTTTTTATATTTTTAATGTCTAGTATCTTTTTTTCTGTTTTTATTAAAAACGCTCTCTTTTATTTTTTTTTTTCTTTTCAAATCTTTGTATCTATTTTTTAAAATAAAAAGCTCTAAAAATATTTTTTTTAAAGGAAATTATTTGATTTATTTGTTGATTTCTGAAATTTATCAATACTTAATATATATATATATTTCATATTAATATATTTTTGTGTCGTCTTTGTAGATGGTGAATCAAATACTTATATATTTGGGATTTAGGATAATAAAATTTTATGAATTATTATCTTTCAATTTTTTTTTTTTATGAATTATGATCATTTGAAATGTAAAAACTTGACTTCTAATGCATTTTTATTTAATTTTGCATTGGTGCCATTTTGTCATATATATTTGCATATTTGCTTATATATTATGAGGAATTGAAAAATCATCTTATTATTCTATATCATGTTATATGTAATTATAGTATAAATAATAATTTTAAAAAAAATTATGAATCTTACGATTCTACGATTCACTATTCAAACTCCTAGAGAATCAACTCATGCATCTCATGGTTAGCACACAACAAATAACATAGGGTTATAAAACAATACCCAAACACCTAGTTAATAACAACATGCAACTCACTGCACGCTAACCGAGATGCTCGTCTACCTGAGTCCGTGACACGGGGTCCTACAGCATTCCGATTCTCTCTGCAACGTTGGTCATTGTGTGTTTAACAGCGGGTTACCTAACAATTTTGTTTGAAAATGGATGCTTAAAGCCACTCGATTTAAACCAATTTCAAACTTTTAAAACTATTTTGAATAGCAACAGGTCAAACGGGTTTTAGGGTCTTCAGTGAAAACGAAACATGATGTTTAAAAGTCTGACTTGGAGAAAACTATAGTTTCTATAATTTGAAAACAGTTCGCTAAAATAAGTTTTATTGAAAACGGAAACCCAAAGATAATTAAAATAGGGGCCTTAAGATGTGTCACGCTAAACACGATTTTTAGAGCAAACCAAGGCGACTCTAAACGAGTTTCTAATTTTCCTATGTTAAATGAATTGGGGAAAGAGTGGGTGCAAGTTTCAAAATCTCACTACTCAAATTATCATTTAAAAAAAACCCTATTCAAATCCATGATTTAACTGAAAATCAAAGTTTGAGAGCACTATTTACGCGTTTTTCAGAAAATATTAATTTCTAAATTACGGTCAGATCTTCTGATACCCAGTATCAGATCTTCCGAAGTGATCGGATTGTTTGATAGTGACCATCGGATCATACGATCACATAGAACTTCTACTTTGAAAGCCCATAACTCGAGCTCCCTAGCTTGGATATGGCCAAACTTAAGCTCGTTGAAAAAGCCCACAAGGAGATCCACACAATTAATTAACTCTTAATCCAAGATTCAGAGTTCATAGACTCCTCGAAATGCATGATCCCGAGTCAGATCATTATAGATGATCTCAATGTATTTGGTATGGATGCATTTGTTTCTCAAGTTTTTCCAAATTAGTTTCCTTGGTACTCTATTGCGGGCCTTTTTTAGGTCAATAAAAGTTATATAAAACTTTTTCTTCTCTCTAAATTTCTCTATAAGTTGTCTTAGTATTAAAATAACTTCTATTATAGACCTATTCAGGATAGGCCCAAATTGATTTTTAGATATATTTGAATCTTGTCTTGGACAACCCTTCATCACCTTTTCCCAAAATTTCATCGTATTACTCATCAGTTTGGTCGCTCGATAATTAGCACAGTTTTGAATGTCTCATTTGTTTTATAAAAAGGGACCATCTTGCTTTTACACCACTTATCTAGTGTTCTTTTTGAGGTTAAAATTTTGTTGAATAGCTGAGTCAACTAACACATTCCACTCTCATCTAAAACAGACCAAACTTTAATTGGATTACCATTTGGTCCTTACGCTCTATTTTTCTTCATCTTTTTCAAGGCTCAGTTAACTTCTACCTCTATTATTTTGTTTAGCATCCCCTCATTTGCCTCTCCTTCTACCTCCACTTCCAAATTTTGGTCTTCAACAAGTTTGTAAAATAGGCTTCCCACGTTTCTCTTATTTCTTTGTCTTTCACTAAAATCCTTTGGTTATCATCCTTAATGCATCTTACATGGTCAAGATCTTACTCCTCTGATCCCGCACCTTGGCGAGTTTATAAATTCTTTTTTCACGGTCTTTCGTTCCCAAATTAGCACACAAATGATCATAGGCTATAAAATATTTGGCTTTAGACTCTTTATGCATTATCTTATAGTTCTCCCAATCTACCATCTTCCTTGTTTTTTGCCATATCTTTGTTGGGTTATGGGGCCCAGCAATCCAGGACTGGTGTGGGGGGGACCTCCGCTAGTGTTACCCTTAGGCCCGTAGGGACTAACCGCCATAGTGGACTGGCTGCCACAACCTCACAAAAAGGGCCACTTGTGCCACAATAGGGAGTGGGTGAAAAAGTCTCACATTGCCTAGGAGGTGCAAAGCTTGGGTGCTTATAAGAAGAGTCGTCTCGCTCATCTAGTGTGACACGTTTTAAAACCGTGAGCCCTATGTGCCCAATAGGCCCTGTGGGGGTGAGAGGACCCATTGACTTGGGTCAGCAAAGCGGACAATATCACACGTGTAAGGCGTGAGGGGCCCCCACAATCCTAGCAATCTTAAATTGATTTTCTTCTCATAAAGCTCTTTCCACCTCAACATTCCGCCACCACGTGTCCTTAGCAAGCCTATTCTAGTTCCCTTCGTTTTGCCCAAAACTTCCTTAGCTATTTCTTTAATGAGCCTAGACATCCCACCCCACCGCACATCTCATTAGGATTCAAATCATCATCCCACTCTGGGATACTGAACACTTTTCTTTAACATTTCAAGCCATTCTTGTCGAGTTCCTCTTTCTTCTAATTCCTTTCCAAGTTACCCTTTCTCTTGATAAGGAAATGAAAAGAGGAAGATGAGTTTTTGTGAGGAGGACGAATTGAGGATTAGTGTGAAAGAGATGGTGAGTTTGTGTGATGAGGAAGGATTTTAATATTCTCAAAATTTGTTCTCATCCTAGGCATCCGTTTTTCATGCATGCATTGGAAAGATTCAATGCATGCATGCATTCATGTAGACGTCATTTGGAATATGGATTTGAGCATCCTAGTCTTCTTTTATCTCCTTATTCTTGTCACTTTTTCTCTAAAACTATCAATTATTTCAAAAAACATGATATCATTTAACACGATTTGCTGCGTGCAGTCACACTTTGTGTCAATAAGGAGAAAGGAGGCCCAAGAAACTCTTTGTTTGGGCTTTGTAAAAAGTTGCAGTGGCCAATGCCTAAATTTGAGCAAACGGAACAAAAGTCAAGGTTAGTATATAATCTTGATTGGAGAAACTCATTGATCCGATCATTAAACAGCGCAATCATTTATTCCTTGTCAGAAATTATTTTCTAACTTGTTTTGTTTTGGCAGAACCCCAATTTTTATGGACAACGGGAAAAAACACTTCAGCAGCTTTGTCTCCAAGATTACCTTGCACATACCCAATGCCATTGCTATTGAGCTTAAGGGTGAGGCTCGGGCTGATAAGAAGAGTTCTCAAGATTCTGCAGCACTTGTCATGCTTTATGAGCTCCAAAAACATGGAAGATGCATAATAGAGAGCTAAACGACTTGACTGTTCATCATTCGTCGTTTGTACATGGTCTCTTTATTTTTGTTAAATCCAAATATAATAGAGGCAGCTAGGTGTGATGGGTTTTTTTTTTCTAATTTTTTGGGTGGTGATTCGCTTTTAAGCACCTCCATTGGAAGAGCAATGCAAAGGTGGTCGGGTTTTACAATAATGTAAATATTTGTTATATTTATTATGGATCATCTTTGTTCACTTGGCTTTGACTGATTTCCTCCATCCTCAACTTTATTGTCATCATAGCCATTTTTTCTGTCTATTCTGGATGAGTGCTTATTTTTTTTTTTTCTGTAGATCTAAAGATCTGTTTTATGTTCTATGTTTTTCAGTATCCTGAATCTAAAGATAATTGTGCAATCACTTATTTGAGAAACCATCTTGCAACAGCTTGCATATTTGGAATTTATATGTGTCATCCATTATCAATTAGAAATTCCTTAATCATACGAGTGATCGTGGTAATGATGATGAATTGAATTTGAGATTGTTGACACCTAAAATATCAGCTAGGTCTATAATTTTCCCTTTGATTGGACAACACTGAGGACGAAGATCATGATTTTGCAGCTATACCTTTTTTTTCTTTCTTTGGAATGAGATGAAAAGAAAAAAAAGAAAAAAGGTAATGCTGGATTGTGGAGTGCAGGGGTAAAAAATCGGCCGATACATATCGGGTTTTAGTACTTGATTTGTATCGGCTGTACGGTTTATTATCGGATATCTCGGCCATTATATCGGCCGATATGCTTTAAAATCGGTGGAAAGAATTTAAAAAAAGAAAAAAACTGAAAAAAAATACTGTTTTGAGTGAAAATATATTAAAAAAAATGATGTTAATATCTGTGAAATTATTAAAATAAAAAAAGAACTGAAACAAAAAGTGTTATGATGTTTTCAATATCATTATTTTTTATTTTTTAAAAACGAAAATTCAAAAAAAATGATTTGTCTGTAGCGTTTGATTGGTTGTAATGAAATGAAATGATGTAAATAAAAAATATTAATCGGCTGTAATGAGATGAAACGGTGCAATTAAGAGAAAATTGAGGATATTTCCATATAATTAGGAGATATTTTAGAAGTGATTTTCAACTTCTGAGATATATGCAATATTAAGCCGTATGGAGAAGTGAATTACGAAATATGCAATCTCTCAATTATGTTTTAATATGGGGACAATTTTAGCTTTGTTTTTGACTTATAGTTGGTTGGAAACACACGATCTTTATTGAGATAAAATCATGCTGGCACTAAAATTTGGTTATGAATTAGGCGTATGGTAAATTGGTGCCGTAATCTCCAATTCTACATTAACCTTCCTTTATTGCAAAAATGGTCCCTTTGGTAAATTGTACCTAATTGGTTGCATATCTACATAAATATCTAATTCGATGTGCTCGTAGCAAATAAATTGGTCAATGGTAGTATTTATAATAAAGTCTTCTATGATAATATGTATTTATGGTAATACGTATTTATATAAATTCTTGTAAAAGTTTACACAATTGATAAAAATAAATACATATAGAAATAATTGAGAAATTATTGAGCTTGTAATACCCTGTCCCAGATTAGGCATGTTTTAACTTAAAAATTTTGTTTAATCGGTTAATCTCGAAAATTTCAGTTAGGGCTTTAAGAAAGCCCAAATGTGGCCCAATCTGAGCTCGAAAACTCAGTGATCCAGCTCATCCAACTAGAGGGGCATTTTGGTAATTTGCCGCTTATTACTATTATTTTTATAATTTATGTTATTATGTGATTATTATTGGATGATATGATTGTCCTCAATCAAGGAATTGTATTTCTGATTTTAAAATAATTTTATTTTCAGAAAATAGTATTTTAAATCCGTCCGTCAAAACCCCGAAAGGAAGAAATAATTAATTTAAATGATTTTGGAAATGAGATAAAATTCAAAACTAGTATTTTATGTTAGACCATTTAAGAATGGTCTAGTTATTCTTTCGCACCCCAAAATGATGTTTCTAAATTGTTTTATTTAACATTTGTTTAATTAAGTAAATAGTGTTAAATTGTGATTTTTATTTAAATAAATGGTTTTTAGTGAGAGTTAAATTCCAAAATTTTTATGGTAGTTAAAATTTTTAAAACCCAACTTATTTGTAAGGTTGGATTAAGATTTTGAGCTTTCAAAATCAGGTTTTAAGTTAAAAATCCAGTTTTTGACAAAATGGAGACCTTTTTGCAAATTTGGAAGTAGGGGAGGGCTGATCTGCAACCCCCAAACTTGTTACTGTTTGGAGTGTCACCAGGCACCGCATGCAGTCTCATACAGTGGCCGGTTCGCCCCTTTTCCCGGCCGGTTTTTCTATAAAAGGAACCCTCCTTTGCAGTTCCAAACTCCCAGTTAATTATCTATCCTCCTCTTCTCCCTCTCTGCTCTCAGCTGCTGTTTGAAAACCCAGCCGACCCTCTATTTCTCTGTTTTCAGTCACCGTAGCCTTAGAGGAAGATTTTTCAAAACCGCATTTCTCAGCCCAGGAACTCCATTGAAGGTATCCAATGCATTCCCCTTTCGATTTAGTCAATTTTGAATCCAGAAAATCCGGTTTTGGCCCTATTTTCAGTGAGAAAAACCAGTTTGAAGTTTTAAGAAAAACCTGATTTTCTTTGTATCAGTGAGCTTTCGGTGCTAAGATCGGATGGCTTACTGAGTTTCAAAGCTCCAAACCTCTCCCTATGGAAAGAGGACTCCAAGAGGAATCCATCGGACCGGTCAGATATGAAAACCGAATCCGGAAAACCCCCGTTTCCGGATTCGTTTTTCATACATTCTCGGTCGTTCACTGTCTGTTGCAGACAGTGAAGGGAGGAAGAAGAAAAAAAAAATATTTTTTTATTTGATATTGTTAATGCTTGTGATTTGTGATGTTAGTTCTCATTGAAAAAAAAATAATAATAAATGAATGAATAAATAAATATTATTATTTTATAATTTTTTTTTTTTTGGATTATGTGATGTGATGTCAGTACCCCTTTTTGTTAATTAAAATTGTACTAACCCTCTTCTCTTATTACTTATAGTGTAAATATTATTGTATTCACTTCCAGGCCGACCTTATTGGTTGGGCACTGAGTGATCTCACTTCCAGGCCGACGCTATATAGTCGGGCACTGAGTGACCTCGAACCTAACTCAAAATGTCAGATCTGGTCCTATCCAGAAGACAACCGAGAAGTGACCCGAGGATCTAACCTAACTCAATAAGTCAATCTGGTCAATGCTCAGAAGACAATATGAGTTTTGGACTGAGCCCCTGTTTATTTATTATTATATTGTGGATTATGATAATTTAAAAAGGATAGAAACCCAGTAGGAGACTCAATTCCATATACCTTTGATATTTTTAGGAAAACGTGAGATTTCAAAATACTACTTGTGTGTATGTATTTGATCTGTATACTGATTGTGCACTTGTCTGTTTCTTTGAACAGAGACTGCGTAACCACACAATCACGGTGAGGGAACTTAACTCTGCAGGATATGTAAACAGGTTTTATTATGAAATGAGTCTTGTGCAATGGATGGTTTCAGATTTGATGAACCCACTCATGTGCCTAGACATGATGCGCTATAGT
This sequence comes from Chimonanthus praecox, assembly GCA_022113865.1. Taxonomy (NCBI): domain Eukaryota; kingdom Viridiplantae; phylum Streptophyta; class Magnoliopsida; order Laurales; family Calycanthaceae; genus Chimonanthus; species Chimonanthus praecox. The sequence goes on from CM039090.1 coordinate 17,654,462, forward strand.
AAGAGTGCTGATGATGATTGTGAATATTATGATGTTGATCATATGAATATGTAAGACTACTTCCACGTACCTGGACTATTGAACTAATATCGGCATATGAGAGATGGTTTACGTCTACTGGACTACGGGTGTCGACAGTTGCTGACTTCAGGGTGTCAGTATCGGCTATGGTACAGTCGGAGATGTATTTGCAAGGATGTATTTTGACTGTGTCGGGACTTAATACTGGTCTCAACGTAGTCGGCACGTGTTACGTTGGATGATAGCAGTGATGGAAAGATGATGATGAGACTTTATTGAATATTATGCTTATTTGTTACCAAAGCATGTGATATTATTAAATTGTTGCTAACCTGTTAATTTACTTAAACTGCATTGTTATATTTTATTCACTGGGCTAGTTAGCTCACCCCACCCACCTTTCAGGCGATGAACCCGAGGAGGAGGACCCTCTTTTTCAAGCTTAGGGTGAATAAGCTGAAGCGCTGTTTCGGGATTCCCCCTGAGGGGAATACCCTTATCTTTTCTTGTTGGTTCTTGGAATCATTTACTTTTGTCAAGTACCGGGTGTGTTACTTGATTTGTTTAAATGTGATGTATTAGACTATTATGCCTCTCTAGTGACTTTGAGATGATATTTTGAATGAAATCAATGGTTGGATTTTATATGATCATGTTGTGTTGATGATGTTGTTTATGTTTATTTTGTCGGGTAGACTTATGGTATGTGTTTGAGTTCACATGTTGGGATCATGTGTGACCTCTGGGCCTAACTGTTGATCCGGCCCAATTAGAATGCTTGTGAGTTGGTTTAGTTTATCTTTCAAAAAATAAAAAAATAAGTCGCGTTCCGGGCCCACCTTCGGGTCAAGGCATGACAGGGCCAATCATTTGTAATTAGGAAATAAATTTGAGACATTAGTTGTGTAAAGGAAACATTAATGTATACTTGTATACTCCCTCTATCCCAAATTAGTTGTTCTATATGAATTTTGGAATTGTCCCAAAATAGTTGTCTCATTTGTATTTGAGTAGTACAAAATGTGTTGAAAATGGATGAGATCACATAAGTGCTAGCCTTATATAGAGAGTTCCTTAAAAAATACAAATATTTTAAATGAGACAACTAAAATAGGATGGAGGGAGTATTAATTAATTAATTAATGAATTAATATATCATTGTGAGTAGTTATGCTCATTTAATGGAACACAATAAATTCACCTAATCTTTTTTGAAACACAGTAAAAAATAAAATAAGTATTCTCATTATAATTTTTTTATAATTATTTAAAAATATTTGAAATTCTCGAGTTATTAACTTAAAAACAATATTTGATCATGTAAATGACCGATATTTAATAAAAAAAATTACATATCCATGATCCCCATAATTTTCTTGATTTTATATAATTTTTTTGGAATTTTTTGAAACAAGTAAAAAATAAAATGGTAGGGAAGTGAAAAATATAGGCCAAATATCGGCTGATATATCGGTACAGGCGATATTTACATATCGGCTGATATTCTGGTGGAGTGAAGGATAAAATAATTTAATAGTACTGGAACTCAACTCAAAATGAATGGCATAGCTTCATGCTTTTGATATTGATTGTATAGTTTATTTTTTACTTTATTAACATAGATTTTTTTAATGACTAAGGTTTTTGGTCCTCAGTGTATGCAAGCCTCTCCTTTTTACTGTACACACTCAATAATTTTATAGGGAGTGACCTTTTGAAGTGGAGTCGGAATTAAATTTAAAGCTCTCACTTTCTGAGGCGGGTTCTTAGTTATCGCTCCAACCTCTTTGAGTTGATTGCTGTAATTATTCTATTGTTTAGATTTTGACTGATAAAATTTAACTTGTACAACATTCACTTTTATATCTCATTTGATGAGGCTATGATGATCTACGGAAGATGGAACTTCATCTAACATCTATTTATGTTGCCTTTTAAGACATATTACACATTATAGCATATTTGTATTAGTTCAAGTGATTTCCACATAAGTGATTGTTCATTCATTTTTAAGGGCCTCTCATGTATTGGCCTTATAATAACCTAGAGGTCGAGATATCGGCCGATACATATCATACGGGTTTTAAACACTGTATAATATCGGTCGATACAATACGTATCAGTCGTACAACCTTCATATCGGCCGATATAGTCGATATATCACCGAGTTATATCGGTCAGATATCGACCGATATAATTAATATCGGTATTTAAAAAAAAAAAACAAACAAAAAAATGATGATGGGCTCGGGTCAAAATATCAGCCGATATTTACATTTTCAATTTTTTTTTTAAACAGTTTTTTTTTTCTGTTTTTTTATATTTTTTAATTCAGAAAAAACAAAATAATAAAATAATACTGATATTTTAAAATAAAAATAAAAAGAGGGGAGATAATCATATCGGCCGCGCCATTTTTTGAACTCATGCAATAACCTAATCAGGATCGATATTAAAATTTCAAAGATGAAAGTACAATAATTGAAAATTTAGAGACCTTTTTACAATTGGCCTAAACATAGGTCCTATGTACAAATTAGTCTAGTTTTAAGTTTTAAATAATTAACAATCTGAGGTTTTGCTTATTACAAAGACGAATATATCGGAATTTTTTTAAAATTAAAAATAGATTTAATTCAACAAATAATAATAAATGTTATGAATGAGAGTATGTAAATGTAAATTAAAAGATCGATTATTTAATTCACAAGTAATCAATGGATAATTCCTCACCCCAATTCTACAAATTTGACCTAGTTATTAATTAAATTTGAAATCTTATATCTAAACTGATATAAAATTATAATCGAAGTGAAAAGAAAATCAATCTATACCATACCCAAATTCCTAATCATTTCATCGTTTGAACAATAAAATATAAATTAGAGGTTAAAAACTTAGGAAAAAAAACCAAGTTTATATGAGTTGAATTGAACTCAATAAAATTTTGAGTCAATTAAATCAATAAATTTTATCTATTTTTTAATAAAATTAATAACTTTTTCAAATTATTAAATGAAAGGACACAAGAAGCCCATTTATCCTCACTTCTAAATGTATATAACAATAAACAAGTAGTCGTTAAGAGAGAGAGCGAAAAGATTCAAGAGAAAGCGGAAAAGATGTGGATTTCTGCCTTATCTTCTTCAAGCGTCTTGCCCACACTACCATGCTACAAAACCACCACAAGAACACCACCGCCATCTAAGTACAGTCGAGGTGGAAGTAGTCTGGGTGTGGTGGAATGTTCTTCAAGGCCACAGAAGAAGGCAACAGCTCACCACATGAAAACTAGGCCGAAAAAGAGCCAGCCTTGGGATATAAGGCGCAAGCCCACTGTGTATGCTCCTCTGCCTTCTCTCCCTCCTGATTGGACTCTCTCTGAAGCTGCTGCCCCTTCCCTTGCTGCCGAAGAAGAAGACAAGGGAGGAGATTAGATGATAGTTTATCTTCGTTGGGGTTTGAGCTGTTTGGTTCACCTTTCTCTTTTTGTGATTTGGGTTTGTTGATTTCATGGTTTTTGATGGATTCTATTGGGTAGATGAGTACTCGTTTTTATGACATTTGATGTGTTTTTCTATCCATTTGGTGTTATTGGATATTTGGGTGTCTTTTGCTGCTTGGATTCCCTTCCTTTTCTATTATTGTTTTAGGCCTTTTTGGTAGAGAATTCAGCTGGATTCATAATTTTCCAAATTCTGGAAATTCAGGGATTCTGTAGGATTCCTGGAAAATAAATCCTCCTTTTTTCTACCAAGGGAAAAGAAATCCCCCCTTTTGAGACTGTTTGGGTTTGCCTCGATTGATAGTGTGAATTACCCATGACATGCCTATTCAACCTATTAATTCCATTTTCATCAAATATGTTTTTTTTTTTGTTGGAGAGAAATTTTGTGAACTTCTCAAATTCCAAATTCAATCAGAATGAATGAATTCCATGACATCTTACAGGCATTTTAAGGATGGGAAAATCTTTTGATTGCTCTGTATTGTTTTTTGTGATACTGGATTAAGGAATGATCGTACGGAGAACTGAGAAGAGGCCCTTTTCATTGAATTGTAACAGATTTGATTCAACGGTCTTTTTTCATGGAAATATGGAATTATGCATTTGGGTCCCAAAATGCTGCTCTCTTTTGTTACACAGTTTCACACATTAGAGTTCTGCAGACATCTGTTGTTGGTACTACTACTACAACTATTAGGAAGTTAGGGTTCTTTTTTAAATTAAATTAAAAATGTTATATAATGTTTAATTATTTTTCATTAAAATTTAAGACAGACATCTTTATTATGTCTTAAAAAAAAAAAAGACCAGGAGATATCCCCTTTATTTTATTTTCTTTTTAAAATGGTGTCCAAGTTAATCTCTTCATTATGCTCCTCATCATCTTAAATCAAATAAGATGTGCACGTCATGAAAGAAATTAGAAATAAATTCATAAATGCTTATAGAATCTTGTGTAGATGGTTTAAGGGTGTTTTGACTGTGCAAGAAGACTTGATATAAAAAAAAAAGAGGGACTTGCTAGTCCAAAATACATTAAGGCAAGGCTATTTAGACTTTATAATGAAGTTGTTTGAATTTTAGGTTACAGAGTGTAAGTATCTTATGAAGATGATAAATAAGTGTTTTATTTTTTTGGTAGATGTATAAAAAATAGTGTTCTTACATTTTCCTTTAAAGGTTGATAAGGATGATGAAGATGATGATGCAATTTTCAGCCCGATTTTAGGTCAAAGTATTGTTATTGGACTGCTAAGGGTCTACAGAAACCATCTATGGGTCTGGGAAATTGTTCGTTGTTGTTAAAATCCTATTTAAAATCATTCTTGAGCTATGATAATTGTTGGTAGACCTGCAAAAATCATTTCTGGGCATGTTATAAACTGTTCAAGGGCCTGAAAGATTTCATAAAGCTGTTTCTGGGCCTGCTAGAATAAATTTGGCCTAAAAAAAGGCTTCTAAGTATGCAAACTATTGCTGAGCTTGTACAACATTTCTAGGCCTGAAAACTGTACTAGCCAAGTAAGCAATACATGGACTGCTAATGGGCCAGCAAACACCACATGAATCGTTTTTTTTTTTTTTTAAACATTAACTTCTTATATTTTATAAAATAATAGAGAATTACACAAAGAAGGATCTGAGTATAAGAGAAATATACTCATAATCAAGAGAAAGAAAGAAAAAAATAAAGAGAAAAAAAGAAAATACAAGATACACCCTACAACACTCCACACCAAAATCAAAAGATGTACACATCCCTAGCCTCCTCGTCTCGCCAAAGAGAAAAATATCAAAGCCGGCGATTATAGATGCACTCCCGCTTTAGCCAAAGAATCAGCAATATAGTTTGCTGATCGCAGTATATGAATGAAAGTAATGCCACTCATTCTGCACAATCTCCAGATGTCCCTTGCTATGCAAACCAACCTCCATGGGAGGAATTTCCTATTACTAGCTCAAGAGATAGCATTGGTTGAGTCACTTTCGATGATGAGATTACCCCTCCTAAAGCTAGACCAAACCTGAATTGCTCTTCTAATTGCTCTTAGGTCAGCCTTATTTGATTCCATTGACCCAACTGATTCAGAGGAAGATGTCAACATTCTACCCCTATCATCGTGAAGCACTTCACCAATTCCTGCCTGCCCAGGTTTGCCCTTAGCTGCACCGTCCACATTGAATTTACAGTATCCAGATGGAGGCGCAACCCAATTGGCTAATCGCTTGTTGTTTCTTCCAACCCCATTCATACAACCATCCCAAGACAGATAAAAATCAGCTAGAGTTAATCCTCGGAACTCCTTACATACGAACAACCAACAGATCAAGTGCCACTTTGCCCTCTCAAACACCTCTCTCGGACTCCCTCTCTTGCCCTCAAATATCCTCCCATTGCACTTTTTCCAGATTGTCCAAAATACCGCAAACGGAAGCATATTCCAAGCTACTCTTCATCTACCCCTAAAGGGACCCTCCAACCACACCAACAAAGGCTCCTCCATTCCACTGCCTAAAACCCATGAACAACCAAACAAACCCAAAAACAAATACCACACAATCCCAGTGAAGTGGCACGTAAATAACAAATGGTCCACTGATTCCTCATCAATCCCACATAATGTACAGACAGACGTAGCCTCTTCTGGTAGAATACCTCTTCTTCTAAGGTTGAGCCTCACAAGGATTTTCTTTTTTAAGGCCGACCACACAAAGAATTGGATTCTAGGGGGTATCTTGTTGTTCCATGCCAAATTACAACTACGAGGGGGTAAAGGATTTACTGCATAAGAAGATCTTAAGATAGATTTCACTGAGAAAGAACCTGGCAATTCCACTGGCCATATCCACTTATCCTCATCCTCGATCCATAATCTAGTATCATTTAGGATTCCTGGTAGAGCTTGGTGCGTGTCTTCCTCAAAGTCCCTCAGTGACTTGCGAAATGAAATTAACCATTGAGGTGAATCCTTGGCCTCTCTATAATAGTCACTGATTAGAACTTCGCGATTAAGAGCCACCCTGTATAGTCTGGGAAATACTACCATGAATGGACGTTCCCCCAACCAAATATCTTTTCAGAACAACACCCTCAATCCATTGCCAACCTGCATCCTAATCCCTTCTGGAACATTCCCCCCAATCCTCCCCACACACCCCTCCCCCCCCCCCCCTCTCTCTCTCTCTCTCTCTCTCTCTCTCTCTCTCTCTCTTCCCCCCTTTCCAATTTTCATTAGGGCTTTCACCACCGACAAGCCATCCCTAGCAGCTCTACTACCTAATCTCCATTCCCCAGGCTTTTCCACTCCATACCTTGCTATTAAAACCTTCCTCCAAAGAACCTCCTTTTTCGAAGCAAATCTCCACAACCATTTGCTTAGTAGGGCATGATTCCTATCCCTGATACTGAAAATCCCCACTCCTCCATTTTCCTTTATGTCTCTAGCTTCTTCCCATTTCACTAAGTGGATTGTCCTTGTGTTCTCCAATCCTTCACACAAAAAATCTCTTTGAATTTTTTCTAACCTTTTTGCTACCCTTTTATGAATCTCAAACAGGGAGAGATAGTATGTGGGAAGGTTCACCAGGCATGATTTAATTAGGGTCAATCTACCCCCAATTGAGAGGTAAGATTTGCTCCAAACATTCAGCTTTTTTGAAATCTTTCTTTCTATAACCGGTTCCCAAAACACTTTTGATCTCGGATTCCCACCCATTGGTAATCCAAGATATGTGAAATGAATCTTGCCAATACCACATCCAATCTAACTTGCTAACCTTTCAAGTTCCACCACCTCAACCCCCAAGCCTATGACGTTACTTTTCCCTAGGTTTATTCTCAACCCGAAACAAGTTCAAAACACCTAAGAACCGCCTTTACTCCGAAAAGTTCCTCGCTAGATGCTTCATAAAACAACAATGTATCATCCGCAAATTGTAGGTGACTGATTGGCTCGCTACCTGATGAGATTTCCAATCCTTTAATAAGATTTGCATGTTTGGCTCGAATCATAAGTCCATTAAGCGCTTCAGCTACCATTGTGAAGAGCAATGGGGATAAAGGATCTCCCTGTCGTAGACCCCTGGTGGCCCTGATTGGTTCTGTGGGCGAGCCATTCACCAAAATTGAATAGGAGGACTCTTGAACACAAGTTCTCAACCATCTCCTTCATCTTTATTCGAAACCCATACTCCAAAATAGATAATCCATAAATTCCCATCTAACATGATCATAAGCCTTCTCCATATCCAGCTTTAAGAGTACACCCCTTTGGCCACCCTTGCGCCTTGTGTGGATAATCTCATTAGTTATCAAGACTCCATCCAGAATTTGTCTTCCTCCAATAAACGCCCCTTGCGTCTCTCCAATTAAATCCCCCATAACCGCACTAAGTCTTGTAGCTAAAACTTTAGCCAACAATTTGTACACACAACCAACTAGGCTTATCGATCTATAGTGAGATATATCTGAGGCCCCTTCTTTTTTGGGAATTAAGGCAACCAAGCAATGTTTAAGGCTTTTGTTAAGAATCCCTCGCCTATGGAATTCCTTGAAGAATTTTAACCTTATCTCCATCAACACTGTGAAGCGCCTCCACCACCTTTCTCTCCTCAAACTCTCTTTCTAAGCATGATGCCTTTTCTAATGCAAGAGAACTAAAGGTAACTCCTTCCAGAAGAGGGTACCTATTGTCCATCCGCTCTCCCGATCTAGCTCTCCTCCCCTGCTATGGAGCAATTGGATCGGTCTAAGGTTAGAAGCAATAATCCCCTCTCTATCTGAATCAACCACAGGTCCCCCACTAGAGCTAGGCCAAACACCCCTAGAGGTATGGAATGCATGAAGAGAGACTGAATGTGAAGGTGCAAGGGCTTGGGTGGCACCTGGACCAAGACGTAGTTCCTCCGAAGAATAATGCTGATTGATCCGCATCTCATTAGTTGCTGAAAGAGATGGAAACGACGAAGATAGCCACATGGAATGGACTGAATCCCAATGCATGCCTCCCTTGCTACGAAACACTGGTAATGGTTCCTCAGTGGAAATCTGTTGAGGTGAAGAAACTGCACGAGCAACTGGATGATAGCTCCAAGGTCCCTGCTGATGAATAGAGAGATGCTGCGAAAGGATCTCATCCTGTGACAAACCCACCACTGATTTGGACAAAGAAGGTAAGACCATTCCCCGGCTCAGAGGAGCCAGGGATAAGCTGTGTATAACTGGAAGGAAAAAAAGAAATACTAGAAGGAGGGTAGAGAGCATCTGCAGGAGGAAAGACCCTGGAATGTAGACTCGAGGGATGAGGCAAAGCATGGGGGTGTGAATCAGACTCATCACTGGCACCGAAGCAGGAGATTCCGAGTACGTCCCTGGATATATTCTCTTCACCATCAGGAGCAAAAATGGAAGCAAGTGACCTCTGACTGCTGTTCTAATCTCATTTTTCCTATCCAATCTTCTCCCATTTAATGTAACAATTCTCAAAGTATGTACCATAGTTCTTGCTTTAGCCATACGGTGGAAAATTTTTGTGTTTCTATCCTCTTCTTTTGGCCAAGTGACCCTCGATTTTTTCCTCCATTCCACTTCCTCTCTCCTTAGTAGGCCCCATAACTTTGACTTACACATTTGTTTCTCAAGATATTCCCCCTCTGACAGATCTCTTTCTTCCTCTAAGTTGTCCCAATCCCCAAGTAGTTCCAAAGTATGGTCTTTCTCCTCACATAAGTTACCCATCTCCTGCTTGCTCCATTCTTTTATCTTGGGCTTTAACAATTTCAACTTTCTTTGTGGACAAACCCCAACCCACCCCTCAACTTCGAATGAATTCTACCATTCGTTAATTTTTCCAAGGAACTCTTTATTACCAAAACAAGCATTGTTGAAACGGAATGACTTCGGCCCCCAGTCCTCCTCCTCCGTATTAAGGAGAATTGGCTAATGATCTGAAACTGGTCTTCTAAGTTTAACTTGCACCACTCCTCTAAAGAGATCTCCCAATTCCCTGAAACTAAGAATCTGTCTAACCTGCTCATAGAAGGGCCTCTTGAGCCATTAGACCATGCAAATCTGCCTCCCAACAATGGATAGTCAATCAGCTGGCAAGAATTAATGCAATCCAAAAAATCTTCTAAGTAATTGGTTCTTTCCGTCCGACCTCTCCATTCTGAAAGAAAACGAACCGCATTAAAATCACCTCCAACACACCATGGACCTGACCCTCTGTTTTTCAATTACCGAAGTTCATCCCAGAATTGATTTCTTTTTGCCTCTGAATGTGGACCATAAACATTAGTAAACATTACTTCAATGTCTTCGTCAATCAGCTTCCCCTTCACAGAAATTGTTCTATTGCCCATAATCGATTCCACTGCCTCAAATGTTTCAGTCTTCCAAAGTATAATGAGGAGTCCTGAGTTTCCCGTGGCTGGCTTAGCTCTCCAAGATGCAGATCTAACCCCCCATAGCTCTCTAATATCCTTTTCTGTAAGCTTTTCCTTTTTCGACTCTTGGATTAAAATGATGTCAGCCCGGTTTCTTCTTAATACCCCTCTCTTGGCCCTTCTTTTTAATCTGAAGCCAAGACCCCTCACATTCCAGGAAATTACTTTCATTGATTACCCTGTCTTTTTCCCCACCTCAAACCTTTCTTCTTACAGGTGTAAACTTTTAGAAGGTTTGATGTGCCTAATGTCTCCTTCAGTCTTGACACGTTGTCTGAGTGCCTTGAATCTAATGACCTCCGATCCCTTTCATCAATCATTTGCAAAGCCTCCTCCGCTGAATTAAGGTCAAGGAATTTGATTCCCATCTCACTTCCAGCATATAAAATCTTCCTAGCATCCTCTTTACTACAACCAAATTTGGCAGCTAAGACTGCAACTCCTGCCCTATAAATTTTGTTCCCTCCAGAATTCCTGTCTACATCTGTCGTCAACCTCAATGGGCCTGTTGAGGCTATCCTCCTACTACATTTTACTACCTCATCCTCAGACAGCACCTTAATTTTCTCCTCCGCACATGAATCAAATAAAAAAGATTGCTCTCTATCTTTTACATCCTCTAAGGAGTCAACGCCGAGTCGAACGTCCGGCATGGAATGTGATCTGTAGAAATTTGAATGCCTGTTTCTTGTTGACCACCATCCCACCTGCTCTATGCCATCAGAAGTGTAAATTTCCTCATCCTGACCTCTGTATGAATAACCTTCAATCCCACACAAACCATTGTCTGTATTCTTTTTTTCATTTTTTTTTCCTTTCCTTTTTGTATTCAGCAGTCTTTTTTTCTTTTTTTTGAATCGTTAATGGGCCAATAAACACTATATCGACTGTTAATGGACCAGCATATACTACATGGTTTGTTTATGGTCAAGAGGTTAACTAATACGCAATATTTAAATTGTTAATGGGCCGACGCATTATACATATAATGTTTTGCACCAAAATCATGGAATATTTATGAGCCGATGAGCTAGTGTAGTAGAGCTTGCTAGAGTGCACTGCAGCCAGCCTAATCGTTGAGGGAAGCCGAGGAATCTTGGAGACTGAGCTAGCAACTTTGTGCATCTATAGACTGGATCTTGGAGGGGATGGTGGATGGAAGAAATTCTGTCTTCAAGACAGCATTCACCAGTAATGTGTTTGGTCTCAAAATCCTGATACTTTCTTTTCATCTTCTTTTCTTTTCTTTTCAATGTAAGTCAACAATCTGGGGTCTGATATGTTATCTATGACTGTTGCTAATACTGTGTGAATGTTTCAATTGTTAAGATGTCGGGCTGGGCTGGGCTGCATGGGGCTTGGCTGGGCTGGGCTGGGCTGGATGGGGCTTGGCTTGCTGGGAGATGGTCCTCAAAGGGCATTGGCATGGCAGATGGGTGGTAATCTGGTATTGTATGCATGTTGGAGCCTTTTGATTTTTCAATAAAATGTTCCAAGTAATGATCATGCAAAACTTCACTTTAAAGGGTGAATGTGATCTTTCTTTAGACTGCACTTTTAAGATAAAAAGCAGTAGGTTGGGCATTCTGTATCTAATTTTGTTAGTTTATTGCGGCTAAAGAAGGTCGTATCTTCCTTTATCAAATGCTAAAGGAAAAGAGAGACCCAAATCCCAGTGATTATAGAACTAAAAAGAAAGATTACATTATTCTTTTATTAATGAGGATTTAAATCCAAAATGATACTGATTGCACCAAGTTAGAGCTGCACTTTGGACTGAGATTTAGTTGTTGGGTCAGATCCTACCTGAGTTTCAGGCCTGTTGAAGAGTTGGGCTCGTCCTATGCCTATTTATCCAATAGATGTAACCAGCCGGCCCAGCCTGATTTTTTTTTAAGCGCAGATAAACCATGTTAGACAATGAAAAATAGACACACATTGTAACCTTCATCAGCAAAAGAAAACCTACAATAAGAGTTGTCTGTTTCTTCAGGCCCATCTTATTTATTATGCAGTCAACATTATTTCCAGAGTCATTTATCATCATCATCGTAGCTACTAATCCCATCTAAGTTAGCTTCTTAAGTTCTTTTCTTCCATTTTATCCTATAAAGAACATATCCTACGGCACCCTAAAGGCTCTTGTAAATTTCTTTTTAAGACAAGCTCTTTGAGTTCTATTTTTCATTCAATCCTATCACAAATCATGTTCTCCCTCACCCAAGTCTCGATGTCCTTTCTCGCCACATTAGTCTGCTTGTCTTTTGAGAGTTCCCCAAAGTGTCTCTATCAACGGAAACGATTGACTTTCTATAATTGCATTTTCATTATTGTCAGCTTCCCTAATCACGAGATTGTATATTGCTAATTGATTAATTCCTTCCTCATTAAGAGGCATGTATTTTCTATATATTCGTTTTTCAATGAAAAAGGCTTTAAGCCATTTTTCATAATTCTACATGGTATCGGAGGCTTGGTCATCAAACAATATTCTTGGTCATCCTTAAGAACATGCACATTTCAAGCAAAACAATAGCACAAAAAATCAAATTTCATTCATATAACTGAAGCAGCAAAGATTCACATTCTCTTTGGATATACAAGTGATTCTTTTTTGCTAATTCTCATACCATTTTTCTTTCATATCAACACCATCAGGTGTTTCGACCCTCCAAATAATGTACAAGAACAATATGCAAATATTTACACTATTCTATTTTCATAAATCCTTTTGCTCATTCTCCTTCCACACATCTCTACCAGTCTAGGTACATTTCATCAATGGCCCCGAATCTTTTGAATTGTGGCAGTCAGTAACTTATCACCAGCAATCGACCGTAGTTGTCTTACCAGCAAGTCTTTGGCAACCTTTCCAGCCTGAAGAATCAAAGGGCAGGTGTAAGAAGAAAGAAAATCTCCTGTTGTAATAATCTTTATCTTGTGTGTTTGGATGTTAACAAATGGATAAACAAATATGCCCAATCAACATATGGTAGCAGAAGGAATGGCTCATTCTGTAACATGTTGGAGCCTAAACTGTGTTTTTTCTGCATTTCCCACCCAAATCATTACAATTGCTGATCGTGAGCATTTATTAAGAGAAGTTGGAAAGCTAATGTAATTTCTAATTTCCACGCCACTCTACATGAACAGCATACAAAATTTTCACATCAGTTTGTAATTGTAGATGAACCAATAGACAGCTCAATCATACTTACCTTATACTGGTCATAAAAGTGCCACAGGGCTTGGAGCCTAGGAGAAGGGAGGAATTTTCCCATCTCAGTTAACAATTTTGCGAATGACATGCTCGATGCAGCCCATGTCCTTGAGAGACTGGCTCTTGCCGGACCTAATGAGAAACCAGATGCTCGATGAGATACAAACAGACAGATTGAAATAATAATAATAACCAATAGGAATTATTCCAGGAAAGTACCTTGCGCGCAATCTGGGGACGTAAAGCTAACGACATATTCAGGGAGAATATTTAGATTCATATGAGTACTCCATACAATATGCCTTCTCGGATTCGAAAGATCATCAACCCCACAGTCATACTTTTCACTGCTGGGATGAAACTGAAGACTTCCAGCATCAATTTTCTCTATATTTCCCATTATTACACGACATAATATGACATGCTTCTCACCATTATGATCAGCAACAGATAGAGCAGCACTGCAACACAAGTAAATCCAACTATAGCTTTCAGAGACTACAGAATTCAGACAGGCAGTACAAAATTTTGGCAGTAAAAGATGGAGAATCCATATTCCAAGCAACTATGCATTTGGATAATTAGAGAAATTAGAAGGCATATGATAAATGCCAAAAAATACATTTATATATTAATTTTATTAGGCATTATTGTATTTCTTTTATATTTAAATAGATGCATTTACACATAAAATTATGAATTTTATTTAAAACACTTATGACGTGTATTTTTGTTTTAGGAAATTAAATCAGCCGATTAAATAAAGCTGAGTCCATTTCAAGTCAATTTTGTGTGTCAAAGCCCGAGTCAAACCCGAGTTATTCCAAGTCATGCTAAGTCAAAAAAAAAAATCTGAAGTCAAAGTTAAAATACACAAGTAGCGGTTGGGGGTTTGGCTGGGAATTGTACAAGAGTGTTGGAAGCCTAGTGGAAGATGAAGTAGCCGTTGGAACCAAGAGAAGGACAGAGAGAGTCGTTGCTCTTTTTCAATAAATTGGGCATTGCAGTGGAAAAAGTGCATCTCTCCCTTGTGGAGAGCATCAACGCTGGCGCACCCTTTTCTTCTCCTCTCTTCTTTCTTGTTTTTTACTTTTCTATTTCTTTTCCCTTCATTTTGCATATCTGAGGAGCAGAAGCTTGGGGCTGGGCAGATTTGAGGGACCGGTTTAAGAGGCTTGGATTTAGGCCGGCGACGCACGGACAGATCCGGTGGTGACAGCACCGGCAAAACCAAAGGGAAAACGCAGGAAGCAGAGCAGCAGTTTGGTGAGGCAGCAAGTGACACGCCAACAGAACCAACCTGAGAAAGAAAACTAGTCTTGATCGGCTAGTGCAGTGTAGAGAATGGCAAGCAGCAAGGGGCTCTGAGTGGGACGGTTCCTCTTGGGCAGTGGCGAGTGACAGCGCCCGAAGCAGTTGCAACCTGCAGCAGTGTGGACGTTGGAAACAGCAAGGCAGCAAGCATTGTTCATTCAAACGGATGCAGCTAGATGAGCAAGCTGCCCCTCTTTTCCTCTCTGTTCCTTTGTTTCCAGGCTGGGTTTGAGCAACTCCAAAGCAGCAGAGAAGCCAAGGCAGCAACCAGCCAAGGACCGTGCCAGGATGCACCATCTTTTCCTTTCTTTTATTTCTCAACCAGGGAGTTCTAGTTGTTTTGGATTTTATTTTTATGGTTTAGGGTTTACTGCTTAAACATTGTTTAATTTTCATTTGGAATTTAATCGACTACTTTGATTGCACTTCAAAAAAAAAAAGAGAGAATAAAACAAAGGTATATCAAGTGGCCAAGTGGGAGTAAGTCACCAATGAGGATTATGACGAGGACTCGGTTAGTGGGTCAACCAAGTGAAAATTAATTAAACAAACAGGATGTTTCCAAGTTTGAAGCTTGTAATTTACTGTTTTGCAGCTTTAGATTTTAGCTCTCATCTAGATACATATGATCTGTATGGCAAATTTTCTGTTTTTTAACCTGAGTCAACAAAAACGCATATTACTTGACCTGGCCAACCCAACCTCTATAGGAATGGGTAAAGCCAAGTTATGAGTTGAACTAGACTTGGCTCAAACTTGCCCAAAATGAGTTTGGTCTGAACCGGTTGCTGTGACTGGGCCCGGTAGACTCAGCTGAGTCCCTGGTTGACCCAGTGAATCAGCGAATTATGTTCTGATATTGCTGATGTCTATCTGCATCAATTGCCAGTATTTATAAGGCATGAACAAGTCGGGAAAAAAGTAATCAACACTTACAACAACAACAACAACAACAACAACAACAACAACAACAACAACAACGCAGGGTTATGATGGATAACCTTCAGTTGTACCAAAATTTAGAACTTACTATGAACTCAAAACACAGACAAAAATGTGCTTTAACCTTGGAAATTCATATTAAGGCTTCCATACCTCGTGTGTGTCATATGCAGTGGAGAAAGGTAGACACCAACGCCATAAACATCAGAAGTACAGGAGCATCTGCTGGGCTGCCCAAATCCGTATGATACGATGCTGTTCACACCTTCTGCTGAGGTTCCATACCATGCAAGCTTGAGATTGGCACTACCGCGTATGGCCTTTGTCATCTTTATCTGATTCTGAAATGTTTTTGCTCGGGCATTTCCAAAGGGGCCTGAATACAAGCACCTGCAAATTGAGGTAATGTTGACATCTGGATTGAATCTCCTAATTCCAGAGAGGAAGGTATTCTTGATAGCGGTATAACTACTATCATCTTCTTTCAATATTTCCACATTAGGCCATTTGGGTCTATTCAAACGGATGGTTGGACTCTCCGATTCAATACAAGGCTTATCTAAACAGGGCTCTTTTGGCATATCAAGACCATTGACGGGAGTTTCATCGGTTTGTTCAATGGAAGAATCAGATGATTTATTAGACTCTTTTGGAAAACCATTCTCAATTCTAATTTCTATTTCTAGCTTAGGAATATGAGGCACCTCGTGAATGGTCCTTTTTCCTTTACCCACAACTTCTTTGGGGAAAAAACATTGCCCTGTAACATCAATCCAAGCTATAGACCTCTCGCAACCACTCACTAAGTCTACCTGTAGCATCCGAAGAAAATCAAACAGATAATCAGACCCCTCTACAGAACCCTCAACTGCAAGCAGACCGGCTCCGAAACCAGCTTTCAAAAATTTAAACACCTCTTGGTCAAAATCATTCCACATATCGTTACAGAAGAACATGAACCTAGACGGGGTGCTACTTCTCCTAAAATTCGATGAATTCTGAATCAGAGCCTCCCGGGAGCAAAACCCAGAAGAGGAATCACATTCTTCCACCATTGAAGTTTTGTGGTTCGTAGCTAATGTTCTGATCCTGTTTGCTATCTTTCTAGCCCTTTTTCTCTTCATTGAAGACCAACCCATTTCATTTCTTCTTTTGGAATTTGTCGGGGGGAATGAGATTAGCTTGATTAGTTTCAGTCATTGGATTAAAACGTTAAGAACTTGTGGGTTATTTTACTTTCTTACAGAGGAAGTAAGCGCTACGAGGAGAGAACAAGAGTACTTAAAAGATAAGATCTAAAAGAGATAAGGGTGAAGAAGGAAGAGAACCTGTAGAAGAAGAAAAGAGTAATTTGAAAAACTAGTCGTTGGGCTTGGAAGAGATTTTAAGACTCCTTGCAATATTTATAGGTGGAGGAGTGCCGACATATTATTCCAAAATGCCCATGTTTTTACTGAAAACTACAAATACGCCACTACTTTTGAATTATCTTCAGTGGCCCTGTTTATTACAAAATTACGAACATATTTTCTGCAAATCTCCCTTTTCACACACCAAATAAAATTAGGGTGAGTGGTCCTTATATATTGAGAGTAAGACTTAAACTCAAAACCTTCTACTAGTTATTGAGATTTTTAGCCGTTAAAATCAGCCCTCATTGATTCTCTCTTTACATTATTTAACGTTTTGCCTTTATTATTTTAGCTGAATTTAACGTCAGCCTTAGCTAATCAGAACCCATTTTATGATGATCTAAAAATTATATGTTATCATTTTCTAGTACATTTTGGATCATGAAAATAAATTGACTGGAAAAAATCTATATTTGTATGAAAGTCATACCAAATTTAGATTTAATAAATCATTTTAAATATGGCTTTAAAAAATTTAATCGATTATGTGACAAACTTATACCCAATAATATTTTAAAAATGACTTTAAATTTGTATGAAACAGTTCTAGGCATTTCTTATAATTTATAAATGCATAATATCTCGATGCAATCCAATTGAGGTGATAGTCAAAGGGTATTCTCGCCATTTCAACATTCAAAGTACACGTTGACCATGTAAAAGGCAGAAACGTAATTTTAACTCAACCCGATGACCAACTTTAGATTTCGTGACTAATTTGTATTGCGTGCTATAATTTTCAACTGATGCTTAGACAAAAAGTCTCTCCCATGCAGATTTTTTTTAAAATTATTTTCATCAATTTCTACACATGTACTACACATGTACATAAATGCTTTTGAAAGATTTTAATTTATATATGTCGGGTATAAAATTTTATTTAAATTAAATAAGTGAAAATATATCCTTAACACACTTAAAACTTTAATAAAATTTAATGGTGTAAATTTATCAAATAAGATAGACTTTAAAAGTTCTATTTGTATCAAATTGCATCTATACAATTTGTAGAGATTAGATGGATTTGAGAGAGGAAATAAATTTATTAGATTTATGAATGAGCTCCACTAGTCAAAATTTATATAAAAATCTTAAGAAAATGGTCTTAAGTAGGGGTCGAAAAATCGGCCGATACATATAGTATCGGCCCATATGGATCGGTTTTTTAAGACCGAACAATATCGGCCGATACGATATGTATCGGCCATACAAAACGATTATCGGCCGATATGGCCGATATTCGGTCCACAATATCGGTCACCACATCGCCCGATATGCATAAATATCGATATTTAAAATTTATTTTATTTAAAAAAAAAATTCGATACAGTTTTCCACGGTTTTTTTGCGGTTTTTCACGGTTCTTCATGGTTTTTTGTTGTTTTTTTATGATTTTGAATACCGGAGGAGAGAGAAATGTAAATATCAGAGGAGAGAGAAACTTATCGGCTGATATTGCGGCTAATATGCATATCGGCCGAAATATCGGTCGGGGCCGTTTTTCTTATCCCTGGTCTTAAGAGAAAATAAAAAAAATAAATTTTTTTTTTTGCCATACACAGCCACACAAAAGTAGAATGAAGAGTCTATTCTAGAAGTTTTCCAACTTTGCTTTGTCACAAAGCAAACTTGGTTGCTTAAAAAAAGAGGTGCATTTATTTGGTGCTCCACCTTCTTTCTTCTTTCCACACTGCAAAACTTTTCTTCTTTGGTACTTGGAACTTTTTTGGATGCTTTGGATCACACAAAATGAATTATATTAGATATGTATTCGGATGGAACTTATGCTTTCTCTAGAAAAAGGGCCTCTCAGATCTCGAAGATACATGTGGCCGTGATTTGTTTAGGGCCTCTCAGATCTCAAAGATACATGTGGCCGTGATTTGTTTAGAGGTAGCTATTTAGACACCCACTTTTCTTTTAAAAGACACCTTATTTCAAAAAATTATGTGAAATTACCATTTTACTCATCGATTTTGTGTAGAGGAATCATCTTTTTAAAAGAATTAAAGAGTAAAATGATAATTTTCATACAAAATTTTGAAATGGGGTCTCTCCTAAAAAAAAAGTGGGGTGTCTAAATGGTCATCTTTTGTTTAGACGGTGAAAAGTGACATACCATGAAAAACCTGTCATGATTCATGACTTGTTTTTTTATTTTTTCAACTTAAGTAAGACTAATTTTGATAGAAAAAATTTGGTTTTAAGGAGGATGATTTGTAAATATAATAAAATAAAAGTTTTTTTTTTAAAAAAAAAAGGTTCAAAATTGATATATTGGAAATTTCACCTAGAATTTGAATTTTCCAGTGAGAATGATTTTAATAAAAAAAAATAATAATAAAACTTGAAATGAGCTATCATCATCATTAAAGCCCAAAGCTCTATCTATCTCTATTTGAACTTGTCAAGAATTATCATATTTATTACTCTACCATTTATCATGTCTTTCTTTATTTGTTTCCTTCATGTCTTCAATGGTTTACCTTGTCTCCTTGTGTCTAGTATTTCTAATCTCTCAACTCTATGCCTTGAAGCTAACTATGATCTTCTACTTATATCCAAACTATCTTAAATGGATTTCCCTCATTTTGTCCTCAATTGATGATTTTTTTAAATTGCTCATAATTGAGTCATTTTCAACTATATTTTTTACAATTAAACCATTCTATCTAATATAGCATTTGCATATCTATTACCTTATAGCATTTGCATATCTATTACCTTAAGTTTGTATAACATTATAGGTCTAATAGTCTTTTTATAGAATCACTGCTTTAAGTGATTTTAGACTCTTGCATTACAAAAGATTAGTAATTTATCTACATTTTGCCTAATTCGCTCCTATCTTATCAATGATATCTAAGTCGTATCCATCATGAAATTCTACCAAAGAGCCCCTTGAAACGAGCTGAAGTGGTCAAAATTTTATCCATAAATTAGGGCCATCTGAAATGCGTCTTGTTGCTTATGAGCCCTGGCCTAAATGTATGGGTTCAAACTTCAAACTCCTTCAGTGATGGCAATGGTTCATGATGTTGGGAAAGAATGACCCATTTAAGGAGGGTCCAACAGGATTCTATTATAATTAGGATAGCTGGGCCTGTAGAAGTGGCCCATGAACCATTTATGAGTAACTGGGGCCGAGCTTTCAAGCTGGGCCTGCTCAAAATTTTAAAGTAAGAATTTCTCAAGGTAGCTTAGCCCAGGCCTTTCTATGGATTGCCCTGATATTCTAAATTAGAAATTATTTCTAATTATGAATATGGTCTGCATCAACGTCCTAAAGAGAGAGTTGTCTTTGCAACTAAGATAGCTGTTTGAATCTTTTGAAAAGAGTCCAGCTGGATGGGTTATATTTTGAATTTTGAGATACCACTTTTTAATGATTAGGTAAAGTAGGTTCCACTGGTGATTGGGTTTTTTAAACATTGATAGGTTCCTATCTTTTCACTTTAAATGATTCGAGATTTAAAGGAGTAAGAATGATGGCTAAGAATTCATCTCAAGAAATAGAAGCTTTGAGTTCGATTTCTACTCTACCTCAAAAGGTCACTCCTTATAGAATTACCCACTATATATGGATAGGAAGACTTAAACATACCATAGAAATTAGTCAGATGCTTTAAGAGACTTGAACATCTTGATCATAAAAAAAAAAAAAATTAGAAACGTTGTCAATATTTTTGTTGCTCTAATTTCATCCTAACATTTGCAAATGGGTTGCAATTGAGTCTATATTGCCTGTGAAATGGGTATCGCAAATATGTTACCAACACAACTATCAGTAATGTAAAAAAAAAAAATATCAGAAATACAAGTCCAAAATCCAATAAATATCCATATTGACATACATGTGACATATCAGTCGATTTTTTGCCAAACTCTGTGGAAGTCGTATTATCACATTATTGTCTAATTGGAATTAGTTTTGTAATGTAAAAATGAAATTACAATAATCAAAATTATGAAGGGTTTTCTTTTAAAATGAGCCATAATATGATCCTATAGTTCAAAAATAAGCTCCAACTAGACGATCCTGGCCATTATCATTTGATTGATATTTTTACAAACAGCAGGTGGCTAAGATGCCAACTAGATGTTGACCCAAAATTATGTCCAATGTCTTTGTGTTGCACATCTATATCTGATTGGGTCCCCATCATAGGTGATCTAGTTAATAATAGATTTTAATCCCAGCTAAAACTTTAGAATTTAGATATAGTATCCCAATGCATCTGCTAGGGTTAATATCGTCCAATAATATATACATCATGCTCAACTCAGTGTGTGTGGATTGTAAGATTTACACATATTCGAAAGAATAGTCTCACCTCCAATGTGAAATAAGAATACCCATATTACAAAAAAAAATGATAATAATTCATCGACTTCACCATCCGCATATGCAATGTTTGGTCAAGTATAATGTATAATGTATAGAATACATGAAATTGCCAAAAATCCTCAAGATACCATTGGCCAATACCCATAATTATTTAGTCATTGGTTCACATATAACAATTATTTTCGTTATTTGTTATTGCATGTTGTGCAAATATAGGTATCATAATCTATATGGGTGTAGCTCAACTGGTTACTTCTCGCCTCAGGAGGTGGGAGGTTGCAGATTCGACTCCCATGGCCTAACACGCAAATAATAACACGCAAGATCACAAATTTACACAGTTAATATCATGAGGACTTAAAATCATCGTATATTATAAAAATTAAATAGGAAATTAACATCTAATACATATAAAATTATGGATCTAGGTAGCCATCTCATTTTTAATGATGGTTCTGCATGTTGTTCTTAACTATGTTTTATCTATTTACTTAATAAAATGATTAGGTCAACTTGTTGAGATGATGTATAAAAGATTGAAACTTGTCTCTTCGAACCTACATAAACCCTTCTCATAGCCACCCCAGTACTTTCTAGATCTTCATAAACAAACCAAATGGGTCACCTCATGACTTAAAATGATTGCTTGACATATCACTTTGTGTTAATGTGCATAAAATATAAATTAGGCTTACCATTGCACCAACTTACATGTTCAAACCATTGGGTTAACTTGAATCATAACCATCCATAATACATTTTGAAATAACAAGCTTATTTTATAATTGGTTTATAGCAATTATTGAAATGACCAATTGACCTACTTTAAATCGAACCCAAAAGTTGGCTTGAGTCAAATATTTTAAGCCCTCCTATTCAGAGATTCAAACAATTACAGCTAATTAATCCAATTTGATTTTGATTATAAAGCTTTGAAGAAACAGCAAAAACATAGATGGTTTCATATTACATGATTCTAAGCTATCATAATCATTATCGGCATAAGATGGAATTACAAAGATTAGCATCTCCAGTTTCAAGTCTAAAGTTCAGCAATCAATTTCTACAAAAAAAATCGCATTTTGCTCTCTATATTCATTCATTCGTCTTATCTCTCTTATTAGAAAACTATGACATGATAATATTCTTTAAGTAGAATTTCCTCTTAAAAACTAGTTATTGAAAGGAAAGTATCTCAAGTGTTATATAAAGTCATTGGTTTCTTAAATTAGGCGATGTGTGACTCTCTTGCCACTTCACGCCTGCCCTCACTTGCAGTTGTTCACCCTCTCTTATGTGCAGCGGTTGTACGTGAAATATGCTCTGATACCATATTAAAAAACCATGACATAATAACATTCTTAAAGTAAAACTCACTCTCGAGAGAGGAGGATACCTCAAATGTTATATAGAGTCATTGATTTCTCAAATTAAACGATGTGGAACTCTCTTACCACTTTACATCTTTTCTACTGTCAGACCTCACTGTGATTTAGGTCTTCACTGTAGCATTTGTTGACAACAGGGGTTTAAAAATCATTTTCAGCCGATATATCGGCCGATATTTTTCTCTCTCCAGCCGATATTTCAGTCGATATTATGAATATCGGCCGATAACGATATATATCGGCCGATATTCACTACTTCAAAACCGATACATATCGGCCGATACGATATGTATCGGCCGATATTTGCACCCCTAGTTGACAATACAAGAAACAGCAACACAACGGAATGTGCATACTAACCTTAAAAAATTATATCTTTTTGTATATACTTCCATTTAATGTGATTCAAAAACCAAATGAAAGATCCATGAGTCTATTTTCAAAAAACTACATTGAAACAGCGATAGTTAATACAAAAATTGAGCCTATAATAAGGCGTTTAACTGCTGTCCTGAACTACAGACTCCCCAAGAAGCATATGCTCAAATGATTTTATTTATTTATTTATCCATCACAATGACATGAAATTTTGCAAAAAAAGATTAGTAAACACACTAAGGTATCTGTCATGTCAAAAGTCAACAGGTAGAGGTTGAGCAATCAGTACGAACGGGCATTAAGAACAAGAAACATGAAGTGAGAAGAAATGCCCGAGTCGCAGATCACGCTTCTTCTTAAAATAGTAAATGAAGGTTGACTTGACAGTTAAGAATTCGGTGTCACGAAGTGGGGGTCTTATATTTGATTCACGTTCAATCTCAAAAGGTCATTCTCTGTTGAACTTATCCTGTGTATGAATTGAGAGGTTTATACATACCTCGAAAATTAGTCAAGTGAGACGCTTGGACATTTTACTTTAATAAAAAACTAAATGGCTCACACTAGGCCTGTAATCGGACCTTGATCCGGCCCGGCCCCACAGGATAATCAGACCGTTCGTGGCCCGGCCCGAAAATACAGGGTCCGTTTAATCTTGAGTCCGGCCCGGCCCGATCGGGCTATCAAAAGTCCGCAGCCCGATAAGGGCTTTGGCCTATCATAGGGCCCTAATGCTACTTGAGTGCTACCAAAGTCAAATTTAAACTTTTTAACCTTAATTTTAGGCCATTGAGTCCAATAAATTAGATTTTATTCTAAGTCTAATTAGAGTTTGAAAATTTAAAATTCAAATTTCATTTAAAAATAAATAAGATATACAACAATCCATTAAACTTAGAATTCTATTGGTGTCCCATGACCCTTACTTACAATCCAAAACTCAAAGCCATGACAGCCAAGTCCTACAAATCTTCTATGTTGACATTACAAGAATGCTGTAAAATCCATTGAAAACTAAACAATTACACATCAAAAGGACATTAAACTATAAAAATTTGCAGGAAAACCTCCATGGTTTAGAAAAGAATCCTGAAACATATCCAACCTCATCCTTCACCAAACAATCTGTCACTACATTACAAGAATGCTGTAAAATCCATTGAAAACTAAACAATTACACATCAAAAGGGTATTAAACTATAAAAATTTGCAGTAAAACCTCCATGGATAAAAAAAGAATCCTGAAACATATCCAACCTCATCCTACACCAAACAATCTGCCACTTCATTTCCAGTTCTACGCACCTCTCTCTCTCTATCTCTCTCGATAAATTAAAAATAGAAAATGAAATTCTCTAAATAGAAAATTCTCGTCGTCTCTCTCTTCTCAATCCGTCTCTCCCTCTTTCTCTCTCACCCATGAAATTAAAAAGAGAAAAAATAAATAAATTACCTGTGACGGATGCGTAGGGGAGATACCCAAGCGGCAGCAAAGGGCCGAAGGGTAACGGCGTTGGCCGCTGAAAATCCGAACAGAGAAGAGGGCTGAGGGAGAGATTGAGAGAACTGAGAGAGAAGGGAAGAGATTGAGTGAGAAAGAGAGTGAAATCCGAGCAAAGCGACGGCGAGAGAAGGGAAGAGAGGGAGAAAGCGATCGAGAACGACGGCGAGAGAAAGCGATCGAGAACCCAAGCGGCAGTGAAGGGGCGAAGGGCGACAGCGAGAGATGGAGACACGGAAGTGCTTGCTTTCGAAGGGGCGAAGGAGAAGGAAGATAAAAGAATACGGCTACGGTTGATTTACGAATGGTTCATTTACGGAAGGCTTAAAAATCGAAACGTGCGCGGACCGTCCGACGGGCTCGTGGACCGTCAGCGGACCTTCGCTGCCCGTCCAAAATTAAACGGACTGTCCGAGTCCGAGTCCGTGGACTTTAGGATCCAGCCTATATGCTTATTTTTTGGGCCGGGCCGGACTGTCCGCGGGCCGGATCCAGGTCGTTTACACCCCTAGCTCACACCAATCTGAATTGGTGTCCTCAACAGGTAACCAGTAAGTCTGCTTTCAGGATAAAACAGGTAAGACTAAGTTTGCATGTTGCACTGTGGTTTGCAACATCGAAATGCAACCCCAAATGCCTTCAAGTTTCACTCAGAAAATTATATAAAAAATAGTCATAAAAATGAAAATAAAATTATTTTTGAAAACTCAAAATCCATATTTAAAATCCACTCAAACTCACCTACTTATAAGCCTTAGGCATCTTTCATGACACCATTTCATGAGATTTTAGGGTCACATTTTGTTACAGCTATTTGTAGCATTCTATTAACAATGTCAATATTAACAGACTAAAGTAGAGATTGCCGATGTACTGATTCTAAAGTAAAAATTCTATTCAAACATCTTTTTTCATTTGTTTTAAACAAATAATTTTTTTTTTTTTGGATTAACGCGTAGGAAATTCAAACAAAGCCCTACTCAAATCTATACGGATGAGCCCACTACCTCTAAGGCACACCAAGGCCTAGGGCCTCGAACTCGTAACCTCTTATTTATTATATTTAACTTAAATCAGGTAGATATAGATTCATGGTGAGACTAATTTCTTTTAAATTCTAATATCATAAACTACTTATTTAATTTTACTGGGGGAGTTCCTCCTGAAAGACCTTTCTACCCTACGATTTTGTTCCTAAACTTGGGATGATGTTGGTAAAATCATCTCAATTTGGTCATTGTCATGATAGAAGCTAGACACCCAGACATCTGAATTTCTCGACCATAATTCGTCCAAGCTTCTCTTGGTTAAGTTCTGGTTTGGATTTTTTTTAAATGCAATTATTACAAAATATAAAAAGTTGTTTGGAAATTGTAGTATTTATAAATCTAAAAAGAATTAGAGTTACGACTAAGAACCTGCCTAAGCAATTGAGAGTTTTGAGTTTGATTCTCACTCCATCCCAAAAGGTCACTTCTCTTAAAGTTAATCGGTGTGTGTGGGTAGGGAATCTTGCACATGCTCTAAGGAATAGTCGGGTGCTCTAAGAGGCCTGAACACCTTAATCATAAAATAAAAAAAATGTAGTATTCATAGGCTGGGCCAGCCTGGTCTGATGTGCTCTAGGCCCATTACTACTATTCAATTCGCTCTTTGGATGTATTGCCACGGATGTGTTCTTTATTTTTATCCTGAATCTGGAAGAATGGGCCGTATTCTACTGGGCCTGGAAGAGTTTAACCCTCTGTTCGTTCAATCTGGTTTTGGTTTGAAGCACACATGGCCCATAACAAGCCAAGATTTCAGGCTTGGACTGGTAACCCATTTAGAAACCCTCATACCCTCTTATATCTTGAGTATTTAGAACTATAGAAATTTTTGAATTTACTTTAATTAAATCTAATATTAAGATATTTATTTAGATTGAGCTTTGATCCTATGTTTAGGGCTCATGTTGGATTCAGATTGAACGTTTCTATCTGGAGTCAGAATTAGGAACCTAGAGTCCTAGACTGCAGTCCTCTTATAAGGCCAAACTGACTGGATCGAATTATTTCCTAGATAAGTGGGAAAAAGAATAGAATGGGTTGGATCTACTTAGACTTGGTCAAGTCCAAATTTATTGAGTCTTCTTCATATTTTCATTTCATTCTCACTTGTTCTTGAAACCAAACATTGCCTGTTTGAAATCTGATTCCAGAATCAAATTGCAAAGTAAAACAATGTGAGGCTAGGCTTACGTGAATGAGTTGTTGGAAAGATAATTAGTCAAATACAATATTTATAAAAATACCATTTTATTTAGTTCGACAAAACCATGTTTGAAAGGTTCAAAGTTTGAAATTGTTTTAAAATATTTTTTGAATTCAAGTCTGAACGGTTAGTTTGGTGGTCAAAACCTATCATTATTTCTGACAATTAGGAAGTTTACACATGCCCTAAAGATTAGTCAGATGATACGCTTAGATACCTTGATCTTAAATTATTATTTTTAACTGGAGTTTTAATTTTATGATAAAACCATTTCAAAATAGGGTTGAAATAGATGTAATCAATTTTCATGGATGGATAACCTGTAACGGCCTAGCCCTTAATTTAATGGATTAATTATGTAATAAGTGGTTAGTACGTGTGAGAGGTGTTTAAGGGTCCCACCTGTAATGACTTGTCATGAGTTTTCCCAATTTGTGAAGAAATTTTCAGATCTTCGAATTGTTTTCGGGACTTTGATAGCATTGGAGAGAGTGTGGGCTTTATGGTGAACCCTAGTTTGTCTATTTTTAGATCGAGAGCTCAAAAGGTATTTGGTAATTTTGAATTACTATATATTTTGTTAAATTACATATTTTTTCTCCCAAAGTTTGACATCCGATTTGTTTTCGAGTTCTCGATGCAATTTTGAAAACTTAATGTCGATTTTGAAAATTTGTATTCTACGCATTTCGAGGTTTTATCAAATAATAATAGTAGTAATAATAATAATAATAAATTAAAATAAGCAAGATATTATGTGTTTTTATATTGTTTCTTTTAAAAAAAAACTCAAAACCTTAAACCCTCCCAAACCCTAACGGCATTTAAATGCCCTTTTCCGAAACACTGTAGCGTTTCTAACTACAGTGTTGCCGTTCCCCTTTCCCCCCTGATCTCTCTCTCCCTCACTCCTCTCTGCGCGATCTCTCTTCTCTAACCCTCCTTCTCCTCTCTCTCCCTCGGTGCGAGCAGCCCCCATCCCCTGCCCTTCTGTCGCCGCCATGCGTTCCCCTGGCCTCCTCTTTTGCCGTCGATTCTCCCCCTTTTCCGCCGTCCCTACAAATTCCAAGTACCCTTCTTCCTTTATTTTTCTTCTCCTTCTTAATCTCCTTTTCCCTCTCTTTTTCTCCCTCTGGTTTCCCCTGGTTTTCCTCGATTTCCTTGGTTTTCTTTGATTTTCCCTTATTTTCCTTGTTTTGGCCCTTTTCAACTTAGTAGGGTGACCAAGTTAGCTCGGGCGAGCCTCTGAGTCAACTCGGTTGGGCGTCTGGGTTAATCCAACTCAGTAGCTTTCTGGCCCAGTCTCGACTTAACAGGGGTCCAAAGTGCGGTCGGAGCAAGATTTCGGCCCGGGCCCACAAACGATGTTTGTTTTTTTTTTTTTTTTTTAAAAAAGATATCAGACGATATTTGGCCGATATCTCTGCCATATCGGCCGATTTTTTTTCTCTTGCCGATACATATACCCCCTGCAGCCTAGTAGACTGGCTCAGTTATGGCGCAGTTGTCTGGCCCAGTTCTGGCCCAACTGATTGGCTCGGGTCTAGCCCAGTCCTTCGGCCCGGACCAGCTTGACCCAGTTCTGGGCCCAGCCAAATTTTTGGTCCGACCCAATTTTGGGCCCAACCCAATTTTTGGCCCGTTTGCTATCCAGGCTTGGTTAGACTTGTTTTACCCTGATTGTTATCATCTCTTCCTTGTTTCAACCGATTGAGCTCTCCATCGGACCCATTTACTCACTTGGATTTCGAAGACACACACATGTGAGGGGATTTATCACTGTTTTATCAATACACTTACATATTATTTAACCTTTGATACTGGACATGGAGGGACCACAATGAAACCTTCTATTTATTAAGTCATTTGGTAATGGGACCATTGAAATGATCATGTGGCAGAGGATCCATTCAGATGCACCCATGTCAACTATATGCAATTATTGAGAGATACTAATTGGACAAATAAACATTGAACATGATGTTTGAAAAATATTGATGATATATTTTGTGTTTGGTTATAATTTGTGAACGGAATCATGATGAGTGTGGAGATGCATGTTTAGATACTTGTTATGTGCAATTTTTTAAAACTTGGCCGGTGGAACGACCCGTCTTAGAGAAATAATAGGTTAAATAAGGTTCAACCGGGTAGACCCCGTAGTCAAACCCGATCAAACCTGTATCATTAATATAATATTATAAATAATATTAAATTATTAACTAAGGTTTAATTAATAAGTTAAAATAAAATTTTATGTAAAAAATTATTTTGTCAATATATATTTTAGTGGTTGAGCAATGTTTTAAAAACTGACTCGTGTACCGAACCATTTCGTGGAAAAGTTGGGTTAAATAAACTCAGTCAAACCTGTATCGGTCAATATAATATGATAAATAATATTAAACTATTAACTATTAAATAAGATAATAAAATATAAATAACTATAAAAATAAAATATAAAATACAATACACATAATAAAAGAGAAGATTATATTTTCATAAAAAATATTCTTGTTCCCACATAAACAATTATAAAAACCAAAAAATAATAATCCAACATTTATGTTCCAATATCATCCTAAACAAAAATATTTCATAATCTATGCTCTCATGAATCTAATATTTAAATCCAAATTTAATTTTTATTTTAATTCAACCTTTTTTCAAAAATTGTAATGTGGCCACGATATTTCATTTAACACTTGGTAGTTTGGAAACGAAAAGTTTAGTGGTTGCTCAATGGACTATATTAGATGGTGAACTTTGAATATCTAAATGATTAGATAGATTATTGTGGAAGTATTAAATTATCCAAGAAGAAATTTAATTTAATTTAATTATTTTTATTTTTTTACATAAAATAAAAATGAAATTGTGATGTCTTGGAATAGCACACCTTCCATCTTTTCGAAAGACAAAAAACAAAAGAAAAGTCGAAAATTTATCATATTATTAATATAAAAAATATAATATTTTGTCAATATCATTTTAATCATTCAAAAAATCTTTTAGTATAAACATTATTGTTGATTAAATAAAAAAAGATAAAATCATATTATTAATATAAAAAATATAATATTTTGTCAATATATATATATATATAATTATTAAAAAAATCATTTATTATAAATATTATTGATTTTTATTATGTTTTTATTTTTATGTTTTATTATTTTTCTTTTTAAAAATTTTAACATCTAATTTTTTTAAAGAAAATTATGTTTAAAATCTTAACTTATTAAAAATCTAAATAATTTTTATTAAACATTTACTATTCATGGCCAACTCTTTTTTTTTTTTTTAATAAAGTAAGTATAATCAAAAGGAGGGGTAAAATCCCAAATAGAGAACAAAGAAATCCAGCTGATACCCAGGACTAGGCCAAGCTAAAAGGAAACACATTGGAAGAGAATTACCCACAACCCAGGATTTCAAGTTGTTGTGCAAATTTTAAATTTATAATTACTCGCAATTGCACGAATCAAATTGGAGTATAGAGATATGTAAATGCGAGGTCGAACCCACAAGGACTTAATTTAGAATGAACGGGAAAACAAATTAAAAAGCCTAATATTTTAACCTTAACCTAGTTAATAATTTTTCAGGAGAATGATTGAATTGAAATTGCAAAATTAATTAAAACAACTAAAAATGGAGATTAAATCAAGTGAGAGAAATTACTAAGGTATCGGATTCCACCACCATTAAATCCATAATGTTCCAATTATTTATTTATTAATTCCAATTTTAAAGATTTAAACATTTAAGTTCATTAATATGGTGTTCAAAATTTAGATTTTCCTTCGCTTTTAAAGATGTAATTTCTAAGCATTCAATGTATCATATCTTAATTTAAAAGACAATGGATCAAAAGGGATTAATCTAAGCATCCAATGTATTTAAATTAAAATAAAAGAAAACAATGAATCAAAGGGTTTTACTTTTAAATTAATTTAAACGCCAAGCATTAATTAATTAGATATTAATATTAATAACCAAAAATACATGGCATTGATGGTAAAAATAATTAACATCTATTAATTTGATGAAGCCAAAATCATAAATAATCAAACACACATAATTTGGAATTAAATAAATCAAAGAAGATTTATTTTATTAATGGGGTTTCATCCTCAACTTTAGTACAAAAAATTAGCCGAACATTATGAAAGAATTAAAATAAAAGAATTGGAAAAATATAACCCGGCCATCGTCGGAGATCCCAAGCCTTCTCCACTGTCACCCGATTCTACTGTTCACGCCCCTTCAATATCTCTGTTCGGTTCGTTCTTATGTGAAAGGGGCTCTCAATTTAAAGAGGCTTGGAGATGTAATATTAAGCAATTGCAAGGGGACCCACTTCCAATTCCAGCCGATTCTCATGTAAGCACGACAATGTCTATTTTTTGTTTCTTTCCTTTCTTTTTTTCCTGTTCTTCAGTCCACCGTCCCACTTTCTTCTTTTCTTTTCTTTAATTCTTTTTGTTCTTTATTTTTGTAAACCATTCAGCCATAGATAGATGTAGGTCCCACCTTCCTTTTTCTTCTCTTTCTTGTTCATTCTGGCTAAAACACGCTCCTGTATGCTTCCCCTATTTCTTCTCTTTTAATGGGTTGCCGCCTCTCTTCCTCTTTTTTTTTTTATTACTCTTTTGTTCAGCAGCATATATTTTCAATTGATTAATGCTATCTATATTTTCTCTTTAAAATAGTACCAAGGATCGGCGAATGGTTTCTCTGCTCTATATCAGCCGACAAGACCACCGTGTGGGAAACCTTCCTTTCATTGTTTCAGAAGTTGCTTGGGTTCAATGCAAGCCATCCTATCATCCATCAACCCGAGCATAGGAGTTGAGAAAATAATTCAACCTAAAAATACATAAAACATATTAATTAGATAAAATTAGATATAAACACTAATATTTTTAAATATATAATATATTACAATAATAATACAAAATAAACAAAATTAAAGAATTAACTAATCCAATATTTAAAGGTGAAATTATCATATTTCTGTGCTCATCACAAGTCCCACGTCGGTAAGTTTAAAAAACATTCCCACATGAATAAGCTATAAAACAGGATGAGAAAGTACAGGAACAATCACCCTTTTCATGCTTTCGGTTGGGATTTATGGGTTGGTCCTTTGAGGCTGGCCGAATTGGGCACACCAAATTAAAATGGCAAGTCCCATCCCATTCCGTTTGTTTAATTTATTTATTTTTATATTTTAAAAGTGGGTTTTTCAATCCAACAGGTCACAAGTTTATTCTATAAACTGGGTTGACCAGAAGGTGGTAGAGGGTTTTTACGGGTTTTTAATCCAGACAAGTTTAAAAGCGATTGACCCTTCATGCAGCTGGTTACGGTTCAACCACGGGCCGAATCGAGTTTGATAACATTGGTTATGTGTCTTTTCTTTCGCATGATTTAGTACGTTGTTAATTTTGATTAATTATATTAAAGCATGCTTATACTATTACACATGACCTTGACGTCATGTGCATGCATGGGAGGTGACCCGCAACCGACAGTTGTGTCATTGGGTGTATCTCGAGGGTTACACCAGGTATTAGGCCTTTCCCCCAGGTGGGTTGGTTGAGATAGAGGGTTTGTATATGTGCATGTGTTTATGTTGAGATGATGATTGATTGTTGGGAGGATTTCTCCGTTTTTCTCCATGTGGTTGGAACCCCCATAGTGGATGCGGGCTACCCCGTTGCGTTCCGTGTGGTTGAGGTGTCTGCCCTAGAGTTTAGCTTCCCCGTGTGTGGTCCGAGTGGTCGAGGTCCCTGTTTTAGCTTGAACTTCCCCGACACGGCTTGTGTGGTTGAGGAGGTTGTGCATATTGTAGTCTCCTGATGGCATTGGTAGGGAGATCAGAGTTTGTTAGAGGACTCATGGTGAATTACCGAGGTGATACCCTGGGTCGATCAGTGGGATCATGAGTTGGTGATGTGGTTGGGTGTTCATTCATGCCCGTAGACATCCTTGTTATAATTATGCTCATGCATTATGTACATAATATTTATTGCTGACATGTGATATGCATTTATTGTCACGACCCGAACTTGGAACATGTGACTAAAGAGAAAGATAAACATTTTAACAAACCAAATCAACCAATACAAACATCATCAACCATTAAATATTTTTTAAACATCAAATCGAGTTTCTCCACTTAGTTACATGACCATAGATTCGTGGAATACATTTTACAATCCATATAAATAGGAAATTTAAATCATGATTGACAAAATACGAAAAAAGGACTTCATATGTCAAGCTCCCTACCATTGCCCTTGGCGTTCGGGAGACCCCGCCTTCATCTCATATCCTGCATCTATGAGGGGTTAGCACATACATAATAAAACCAAAATACAATATAGAGTGTGCAATGGAAAGCAAAATCATGTCCATGCATAACATACAACACACACAATAGTTATTACATTTTATACAGACACTTCCTGAATCCCTTCATTTTTTCAACTGATTCCACCACAAGTGGAGGTGGGGACATCAACATATCACTCATGCAGTCTGAGTGAGGTGATATGCGTCAGTGAAGGGTTAGCACATCCATAGTAACACCAACTTGCAATATTAAATATGCAATTAAAAGCAACATTCAAAGTAATACATAACCTTTAACCCACACACACAACCTCTATAACATTACATAGACATTTCTTAACCCATCTCCATTGCTTCCACTAATCCCACAAGTGGAGGAAGGGACCTCATCATGTCTCTCATGCAACCTGAGTTTAGGCACCCCAATCCGGGTCATGGCCCTTGTCTAGTCCTATAAGTAAACCCCAGGCATGGACCCTAAGGTTCCAGTCCACCCCTATTTCAGATACCCCCTGGGCATGGACCTCAAGATTCCAATCCACCCCTTCTAGGTATCCACCACTACTGCAACCTTCGTGGTGTAATCTCACCCCTACAATTGACTCACTGCACCTAGACCATCCACAACTCCACTCCACAGTGACCTCATTCCCCTTCTTATCTGGGGTATTTATAATTACCAGTCACCTTCCAATGACTCAACGCACATACATCACTTCCATCTTCTCATTCAACTCACATAAAAACTATCAACAAATGTGATCTACATTCACAACTGATACAATAGATATAGTGTCAACTTAATTCCATGGGCATGAATAAATAAAGTAACCAAATTCCATGATTTTCATAATGTAGAGTGGATTCCCTCACATGCCAATACATTTCTCTAAGTATATTAAGCACACTAAATTGCATGCATTTAAAACTCCAATTTTGTTTTAAGCATCTCAAATACACATTCATACATTATGTGGAGACAATGCATTTTGATGTGTTTTAAATTTATAAATCTCGAAGTGCACGAACTATTTATAGTATAGCGTTATGAGTGCGAGGTCGATCCCACAGAGAACAAATATGATATATATTGTGTGTGTGTAAACTCAAATATATGACTTTGAAATTTTATGTTTTTAGGAAATTTAGATCTCAAATTAATCTAGTATCAAGAAATCAATCCTATTCTCATGACTGTAATTCCAAGTTAACAAATCTTATTTTTAATAAATAGATCCAAACATTAGAACATTAATTAAATAAAGTTAAGATAATGGATTAATTTAGAATTTATAGACAATCTCACACAATACTAAGATGACAAAATTAAAGATCCAATAAAATTAATTCTCAATCTAGCACACATATGTTTGAGAGGTGGTTTAAATACAAGAGAATTAAAATACATGACACAAGAATTAAATTGAAAACAAGTTAAACAATTAAAATACAACACACAAGCAAAAGAAAGTGAAAAACAAAATAAAACAAACATTGAAAATAAATTTGATGAAAAAAGTAAATGACAGAATATAAAAGTGCATAATTGACGTGGTGGTTATTGGAATAAATCCTTAATCACGCAAAATATGTAAATAATAACAAAATCTAAGGCTGAAATTCACGTAAAAATCCATTATTCAATTCATGCTCATCCTCAAAATCAAGACTTATAAACTTCAATTTTAAGAAATCGGGCCTTAGTAACTTAGATTTAACACTTACAACCTAAGTTCTAACTATTTAATGTCCAATTTAATAAAACAAAATTCATAAACTTAAAATCAATTCAAAACAATCATTAATGAAATCTGAAAATTGGATGTTTCAGGATCCTAAAGGAACATTTTACTTTTATTTAATGAAAGAATTAATACAGGCATTCATAAATTGAGTACAAGAAATACAAAATGGAGAAGAAATTTATAACTCTCACTTGTAAAATTCGATGGGGACT
Source organism: Chimonanthus praecox (assembly GCA_022113865.1). Classification (NCBI taxonomy): domain Eukaryota; kingdom Viridiplantae; phylum Streptophyta; class Magnoliopsida; order Laurales; family Calycanthaceae; genus Chimonanthus; species Chimonanthus praecox. The sequence continues at coordinate 17,689,511 of CM039090.1, forward strand.
CCTGTCTTCTTGTCTCTTCTTCTTTTCTCTCCAGCCTAGGTCCATTAGTGCATCCGATCAAATTCGAGTATGGCATTGGGTTATTGGGGTATTTATAGGACTTAGGGACTGGATGGATGGTGGAGATTAAATATGATTTCAAGTTGGTAAATGGATGGCATGGATTTGATCTAACTTATGGTGAATGGAAGGGATTAAAGATGGAAAATCTAGGGCTACTATAGGGTGTACACGAATTTTAGGTTCTTGGGCATTAAGTTGGCTTGCTGGGTAAGCAAAGGAGTAGAGAAAATAGGAATTTGGAGAGGAAATAGGACATGGTCGAATATGACAAGTGGACTTAGGGTTTTGGGTTATGCAATGCATGATAATGTATGGTTGGGATTAAAAACTAAGATAAATGGATGGATGAGATGATGAGACGTGATGTGGATGGTTGACCTAGTGAAATTCGAATGGGATGAGATGGAGTAGGAGAAAATCGTGTATGGCTATGTTTGGATTGGATTGGGAGACAAGATAGGATCTAGGTGAGGTGGACATGAGGTGGATGGATTGGAGAGAAATTCTAGGAGTTTCATGTGCATGGAGGATTTTATATTGAGATTTTCGTGTGATGCAATGGGACATATGCGCATGGGGTCCTAAAATATAGGGTGTGTGCACTAGATCTAGGGTTCAATGAATGAATGGAATGAAAGCCTATGATTGAATGTCCTAAGATCTAATGGCTTTAATAGATAATGGATGATCTAAATGAATGGATGAATAGGTGATGCATGAATGATCATAATCCTAGGGTTGATCTACATGATGGATGAAATGGATGGCCTAGATATATTCATGATGCATGTATGGTTTGGATTTGATAGGTGGATCTAGGTTTCCTATGTCTAATGATATGAAATGAAAGGTGTGGATGAGATGTATGAAATGAATGATCTGGATTACATGATTTGGCTAATGGATGGTGTGGATGAGTGAATGAAAATGACTGATTAAGATTGTATGGAGAGGAATTGGGTTTTGGATATGGGCTTTGTGGATTTGGGCTTAGGGTTTACAAAACTCGAATGAGTCATGTAGCATTGGATCTTGGATTGGGCTTGGATTTCTTGGACTGGAGTATGGACTTGGGCTTCTTGGACTTGAATTCACATTGGCATGTCCCACATTGGAGAATGCGCATGGAGTATTTGACCTGGCCCATGGATCTTGATTTCAAACTCTTGGCCTTTTAATTGCAAACTCTGTTTTCTTGGAATTAAATAATTAATCAACCACCTAAAAATCTAAATATTGAATTAATCTAGACTCTTATAAATGGATCCAGATTAATCAATTTACATTTAAAAATCATAAAAGTGGTATGAATTAATTATAAAATTCCAAATCTTTCATTTTAAGCTCACTTCCGGCAATTATCCACTATTTTATGACTTTTTCCTATATTTCCCAAATCTTATCTACAAAACTAGAACAACACATTAAATACATCTTATATTTACAAAATGAAGACTAACTATTCCAATATTGAAGGGCAAAAATGTAATTTTTCTAGACTCAACAATGCACCTCAACAATAACAAACAGATCACTATCTATTCACATATTCAACACTCTAAATAAGAATGAAGCCTACAATGCTTTAGGTGGAGTTTCCCTCACCTAGGGCCCTATGACACCTCTGGGTCTCCTACAGGTTGGAAGATGTCCAAGCGGGGACGAAGAGATGTTGTTCAACAAAGTAACACAAGAAAGGACACTCATAAGTCCCAAAGCTTTAGTAAAATGGTCTTAATCTTACGCTAGAGGTAAAAACCCCAATTTCTTAGGGCTCTAAACACCCAAATTCTCAAGTATAAATCCCTAACTTTTCAATTAGAATGGAAGTCCCCATTTCCCCCAATTTTTCATGACCCCTAATCACCTATTTGGAGTGAATCTCATGTTTTCCCTAATCTTCTCCAAATTTCCCCATCCCCATCACATGCCAACAATTCCATGCCAAGACCCAAACTTCATCTTAGGGTGTTAAACCCTCTTTGGCTCAGTTAAGATTCTCCTTTTATTATCATTCCTCTCCATAATCCGTTTGAAGCAACATACCCAAGGAAAAACTAAGTTAGAATGGAGAGTTACCTTAGAGGAGAGGAAATTCGGGACAACACTTTGAATCTGGCGTTTGGGGATGGAAACATCCTCAATCTTTATGCATGCATAGGAGGAAGATGGAGGAGGAAGGAAGAAGAAGTTTGAGAGAAAAAGGATCCCTCTCTTGTGCTCTGACTCCCTTTCTCTCTTCCTCTTTCTCCGTATCTTGCATTTCTCTTTGTCTTCTCTCCTTCTGTCACTCCTCCCTTTCTCTCCTTTTTTTTTTCTTTTCTTTTCTTTCATTCTCAAGGGGAAAAATGAGAAAAAAGGGGAGAGTGTGGGTCTTGTGGGGCCCACACGGGTTTTGGGCTGCTTCTTCGTCTTTTTTTTTTTTTGTCCTACAACTTTTTATTTATTTATTTTATATACCCTTCTTTAAGAAATTTTGTCCTCGAAATTCAAGACAACTTGTAATTTAGGACACGGTCTCAACGTCTGTAGATCCACAAGACTTGTCCGCCACTGACACATCCCAATTGTTGAGACCATCGCTGAACATCTAAAGTCGACTGAGACCGACGACACACTCAAACATTCCTCCTTTCGGGTCACTTAGTATGACCTGCACAATAACCCTCATCACAGAACACGGGGATCTCTAGATTATCCCCTTACAAACCCGAAATCATTACTTATAGTTTCCCTTCTCACCTCAAAATTGGAGCCTCAAGTCAACATTCTCTCTTACACTAAATTCACTATTCTCAATGCGTGGATACATGATCGACACCAATATGGGTCTCATCTGAGGATTATTCTACTATCACAAAACATCACTATCCTTGGTTTCCACGCTTCTCGTCTAAGCATTGTTCATTCATGTCCACAACCGACACCCATGTCTCACATGCCTTTCACGTCAGCATTATCCTTGGTGACAACTCGGGTACTCTTCGGATATTTCCCCTTTCATGAAGACGACAAACATCTACCCAACCACATAATTACACATCCTCACCACTATATCATTTTAGGTACTCAATATCATGCGTTCTCATATGATTTATCTTCACATATTCGCCTCCAACACATCAACAAGTATGCCATTAGAATTCGACGAGACAAAATCTCATGCAATTCAAGTACATTGTATTCAATTTAAAATAAACATACTTAAGTGTGGAAATTTCCTCACATTTTCACTTAATTCTCCACACCATTCAGTTACATTTTCATAACAAAACTTCATTCACATGTACGTGTCATTATCACAACTTGACACTCAAGTGTAAAATTCATAGCATAATATGCAATATGGACACAAGCCTACATAAATGTGGAGAAACCCTTACAGATTGTAATTATATGCACTACGAACTTACCATACTTACTCTCGACTCAATCAAATACCCCAAATTATAATCTCATCCATAGACCCCATTACTCATCGTGCACATGGATAATCAACATCATATTGCTCATCATAACAGTGCATCCACAACCATATACATAAGCGAAGTGTTGTCAGCCCTGCAACACACCTGTCGTTGTCATCCTGAAGACCAACGCTGCATAGTTAGCCCTGTGACACATGCCAAAGTGCCCATCACACAACATCCAACATCACACATATCATCCAAACTTCAACATTTTAGACAAGACTACATATTCATCACATCATGTAGATACACACAATATAGTGAGCATATCCTACACATGAATAACCTACTATATTTACGCATACAACATGTGTATATACCAACACAACATCGTATATCAGCATCCACCCCACACATCATCCATATGAATAATCGACATAAACATTATCATTTACATCCAACATTATGCATACATGCATATCATGTTATCATATAACACATTCATCATCATGTGTTCATCATGCATGTCATATTATGACATAACATATTCTCAATGCATGAGAACAATGCTCATCATGCTCATGCCATGATACTCTACACTATTATGCGACACTCTCAACTGACCAAAGCACGCCCTCACCAGGTCCACGTAGCCTATCTATAGGTCCGGCCTACATATGTCACCACATACACATCCACTTCCACACTCTCATACTCACACACATACATGAATATGAGAATGCCATGCCTCGTACAATGATATCATAAACATGCTATCATTAATATCACAATATACTAGTCATGTCCCATATCATACTACACATATACATGTATCAAATAACGCAACACACAAATGATAATATCCAAATACCATCATTCAACATGTTATCACCCAAATCAGCATACAATAAGCTAAATCATCATTCAACACATATCATCTCAACCTCAATCGACACTAACATACTAAATGTGTAATATCACGTATACATAGTTCAACACTATTACACATACTCGTGAAGAGTTTTATATCGGGAGGGCGGGTAAGGTCTATGTTTTCTAGACACTTCAATTCAACTCGCATTATGGCTCACGTGTTTGGATCTCGTCACTACTCCCTATCTCGGGGCCATCACCCGTTCCAGCTGGTGACCCTCATGTTAGCCTTGCCCTGGTATCAGAGGACACAATGTCCTACTCACTCTCTCAATTCACATAGTCGTCCATACTCAGTAGGACAGTTCAACCCCTCGGACTGTGTCTGGATGGGACGTTCAACTGAGACTCAAGTTTAGGTCTATCCTCGAGTCATATGAGGGGAAGTCGGACCATGAATTGAGTTACCCAGTGTTTCAAACATTATTGCTCTCAGGCCGAGCCACTCGCCACTGGCAATCCATCGCGGGTGGTGAGGCATCGTGGCCAACAGTGATAACAAACATATCACTATATATTCACATATTCAACACTCTAAATAAGAATTAAGCCTACAATGTTTCAAATGGAGTTTCCCTCACCTAGGGCCCTACGACACCTCCAGGTCTCCTTAGGGTTGGCAAATGTCCAAGCTGGGAGGATGAGATGCTTTCCAACAAAGTAACACAATAAATGACACTCATAAGTCCCAAAACTTTAGTAAAATGGCCTTAATCTTATGCTAGAGATAAAAGCCCCAATTTCACGCCCAAGTTCTCAAGTATAAATCCCTAATTTTTCAATTAGAATGGAAGTCCCCATTTCCCCCAATTTTTCATGACCCCTGATCACCTATTTGGAGGGAATCTTGTAATACCCTGACCAAGATTAGGCATGTTTTAGCTTAATAATCTCGCTTATACCGATTAATCTCGAAGATTTCGGTTAGTGCTTTGAGAAAAGCCCAAGTGTGGTCCAATCTGAGCTCGAAAGCTCAGTGATCCAGCTCGTCCAGCTGGAGGGGCAATTTGGTAATTTACCGCTTATAATTATTATTTTATAATTTATGTTGTTATGTGATTTCTGTTGATATTCTCCTTAATCAAGGATTTGTATTTCTGATTTTAAAATAATTTTATTTTCAGAAAATGGTATTTAAAACCGCCCATCAAAACCCCGAAAGGGAGAAATAATTATTTTAAATGATTTTGGAGATGAGATAAACTTCGAAACAAGTATTTTACGTTAGACCATTTTAAGTATGGTCTAGTTATTCTTTCAAAGCCCAAAATGAGGTTTCTAAGTTGTTTTATTTAACATTTGTTTAATAAGTAAATAGTGTTAAATTGTGGTTTTATTTTAAATCAATGGCTTTTAGTGAGAATTAAATCCCAAAATTTTTATGGTGATTAAAGTTTTCAAAGCCCAACTTATCTGTGAGGTTGGATTAAAACTTTGAGCTTTCAAAATCAGGTTTTTAGCTAAAAAACCGGTTTTTAACAAAAGAGGGATTTATTTGCAAAAATGGAAGTTCACAGGGATTGATTTGCAGCCAACGCCCGAACAATGGTTACACTGTAGCGGACGTCGGCAGCTGCTGCATGCATTCTCATGCAGTGGCCTGATGGCCACCTTTCCCGGCCAATTTTCTATAAATTGGCCTCAGTCCTGCAGATCAAATTCCCACTTCATCTCTTCTTTTCTCTCAGTCTCTCAAGCTCCCTGATTCTCAGACCAAAACCTAGCCGAGACTCCCTGCCTTGCCTCTCTGTTTTCCAAACTTTGGTTAACCGTAGCTTAAGAGGAAGTTCTTTCAAAAATCAGATTTTCAGCCCAGGAACTCCAGTGAAGGTAATCATTGTGTTCCTCTTTCAATTTCAATCGGTTTAGAATCAAGAAAAACTAATTTTGACAGAGTTTTGAGTAAGAAAAACCATCTCAAAGTTTAAGGAAAACCCCAATTTTTTTGTACCAGTAAGGTTTCAATGCTAAAATCGGATGGCCTACCGAGCTTCAAAGCTCCAAACCATTCCCTATGGAAAGAGGACTCCCAGAGGAGTCCATCGGACCGGCTAGAAGTGGAAACCGAATCCGGGAAACCCACTGTTTCTGGATTCGTATTTCACACAGTGTATGCCGTCACTGTCTGCTGGTGCAAACAGTGAGGAAGACGACTCTCTGACGGTCCGAGAGTCGATCTTCGGATGGTCCAAGGGTCACACCCTTCGATGGTCCGAGAGGACCCCTCGGACGTTCCGAGCTTCACCCGAAGCCCAGAAGCGCTCAAGGCTAGCCTAACTCAGCCGGATGTTCCGAGCAGAGCTCGGAAGGACCGAACCCCACTCGGACGATCCGAGCCCTACTTCCGATGTTCCAAGGTACACAGACCCACCGAGACCGATTTTCTTTGTTTTATCAGTTCGGAAGGACTTCGGATGATCCGAGACCTGATCTTCAGACGATCCGAAGTCAGACCTCAGTCCAAGGTTAGTGACTAGTTCAAGCAGTGGTTCGGATGATCTGAAGCCACAGTACCTGGTTCCGAGGCTTGTTCCGAGGGACTCAGTTTTTTGAAGTGTCTGATCTTATTTGATTGTGTTTGATTGCATGTGAAGTTAGTACCCCTTTGTTAATCTAAAAATATACTAACCCTCTTCTCTTATTACTATAGTGTATATACTATTGTATTCACTTCCAGGCCGACTCTATTGTTCGGGCACTGAGTGATCTCACTTCCAGGCCGACGCTATATTGTCGGGCACTAAGTGATCTCGAGGCCTTACTCAAAATGTCAGATCTGGTCCTATCCAGAAGGCAACCGAGAAGTGACCCCAGTATCTAAACCTAACTCAATAAGTCAATCTGGTCAATGCCCAGAAGACAATATGAGTTTTTGACTGAGCACCTTTTTATTTACTATCTTGTGGATTATTGTAATTTAAAAAGGATAGAAACCAAGAAAGAGTCTCAATTCCATGTACCTTCGATATTTTTGGAGAACAAATATGATTTCGAAATACTACTTGTGTGTATGCGTTTGATGCTATGTATATTGACGTGATAATGACTGTGCACTTGTTTGCTTGTTTGAACAAAGACCGCGTTACCACACATACGGTGAGGTAACTTAACTTTGCAGTTAAAATGTAAACAGGTTTTGTTATTTGAGATGGATCTTGAGCAATGAGTGGTTTCAGAATTGATGAACCAACTCATGTGCCTAGACTTGATGTACTATTGTAAGAAGTGCTTATGGTAATGGTAAATGCTATGATATTGATCATATGAATTGTGAAATACTGCTTCCACGTACCTTTTACTATTGAACCATCGCCGAGCTGAGGTGTCGGTTACGTCTACTGGACCATGGGTGTCAACAGTTGCTGACTTAAGGGTGTCAGTATCGGTTATGGGAAAGCCGGAGATATACTTGTAAGGATGTATTTTGACCGTGTCGGGACTTAATACTATTGGTGTCAGTATAGTATCTGGAAAAGGTTACGGTGGATGACAGCAGTAATGGAAGAGATGATGAGATGATGGAAATAATGATGAGATTTTACTTGATATTGTGAATTTATTATTAAGCATGAGATATTACATTACAATTGTTGATTATATGCTAACATGTTATTTACTTAAAACTGCATTATTATATTTCCTTCACTGGGCTAGTTAGTTCACCCCACTCACCTTTCAGGAGATGAACCCGAGGAGGAGAACCCTCTATTTGAAGCTTAGGGTGGATAAGCTGCGGCGTTGCTTTGGGATTCCCACTGAGGGGAATGCCCTTGTCTTTGGTTCTTGGTTCTTGGAACCATTAGTTTTGTAAAGTACCGGGTGTGGTACTTGATTTGTATTAATGTGATGTACTAGGACTACTACGTTTCTGTAGTACTCTACTCTGATGTTGTTGAAATGATAATTCAGGGTTGGAATTAAGTGTTCATCGCTGTATGATTGTGTTTATGTTGGGTAGACTTATGGTATATGTTTGAGTCCACATGTTGGGATCATGTGTGACTTTTGGGCCTAACTGTTGATCCGGCTCAGTTAGAATGCTTGAGTGTTGTCTTAGCTTTAAAAAAAAAAAAAATCAGTCGCGTTCCTAGCCCACCCTTCAGGTCGAGGCGTGACAAATCTCATGTTTTCCCTAATCTTCCCCAAATTCCCCATCCCCATCACATGCCAACAATTCCATGCCAAGAACCAAACTTCATCTTAGGGTGTTAACCCTCTTTGTCTCAGTTAAGAGTCTCCTTTTTATTATCATTCCTCTCCATAATCCGTTTCAAGCAACATACTTAAGGAAAAACTAAGTTAGAAAGGAGAGTTACCTCAGAGAAGAGGAAATTCAGGAAAGTACTTTAAATCCGGCGTTTGGAGATGGAAAATCCTCAATTTTTATGCATGCAGAGGAGGAAAGAAGAAGAAATTTGAAAGGAAACGTTCCCTCTCTTGCGTTCTGACTCTCTCTCTTTCGCTTTCTCTCTTCCTTTTTCTCCGTCTCTCACCTTTCGTTTTGTCTCTCTCCTTCTGTCGCTCCTCCCTTTCTCTCCTTTTTTTGCTTTTCTTTCTTTCATTCTCAAGGGGAAAAATGAAAAAGAGAGGTAAAGTGTGCGTCCTGTGGGGCCCACACGGGTTTTTGGCTGCTGCTTCTTCTTTTATTTTTTTGGTCTTGCAATTTTTTATTTATTTATTATATATATTTTTGGGTTGTTACATTTATCCTCTCGCGGGGCATGGTAGCTCACTCAATATATTTTTGGCTTGTGCACATGTATGATGCAGTGGTTGGGAAGAAATTTTGCTTACCTATCCTCATGGGCAAGACAATTATCAAGTATGTGCACTCAGCGATAATTAGTCATCCTCCCTTTTGCTATCTTATGTATAAGTTAATATCGCATTTTTGAGTGAAACCCTTCAAAGGAGATATACCCACATTTGTCAAGCAAATCAATGCCACGGTTGTCAGGAAGTCTTTTGGGAAAGACTTATATGAATGACTCCTTGGCAAAGCATCCACTCTGATCAACCCTCCTCCTCCGCAGTTCATGTACAAGTAGAAGAAGCTGCAAATGAAGCTGATGAACCAGAGCTTGACCATGGCAGTCAAAGGTTCAACGAGGAGAGACTTCAAGCCCTTAAAGCTAGGCACAATGAGTAATTTAAGATTTCCATTGCTTGCTTCCTCAAGTTTAAGTTATATCAAATGGATTTTAAGAGTGCCTTCTTGAATGGACTCTTAAATGAAGAAGTGTATGTGGAACAACCAAAGGGCTTTGTTGATCCTAAGTTTCTGGAACTCCAAGAGCACGGTATGAAAGGTTGACTCAATTCTTGTTAGACCATGACTTTCAAAGAGGAAGTCTGGACAAAACCTTGTTTGTCCGAAAGTCTAAGAGATCCATCCGTATTGCTCAAATCTATGTAGATGACATTGTTTTCTGATCTACTTGTGAGAAAGATGCTATGGAGTTCTCAAAGCTCAAGAAATCAGAATTTGAGATGAGTATGGTTGGTGAATTGAACTATTTCCTTGGACTCCAAATTAAGCAACACAAGGATGTTTTTTATATCTCAAATTAGAAAGATTTGAATACTATGAATGTATGTTGTACTTTCTATAAGATTAATTATGAGTGTATATTCATTATATTTCTATTTGTGTAACAGATACCCGCGATACTCTACGTTTTACGGTGAGGAGATTTAATAATATAAGATCGGTAAACTAGGTTTTGTAAACCTAGATCTAGTGCAATGAGTGGTTTCATGGATATTACATGATATGGAAAAGACCGAATAGACCAGAATACGAGACTTGACACGGCTTCCATGTGAGGGAAGAAAATTGGTTCTAACTGTTAGAACGGAAGCATAATAAGGTGTCAAGGAGTCGAGATCACTAGTCTATAAACAAAGAATTAACTCACTTATATGCCTAGACTTGATATATTAGTAAGATATGTTCATATTTTTACTAATGATGTTTATCATGCATGGTATTGTGATTGATGATGATATTCTCCGATGTGAGAACTTGAGCATCATATTATGATGAGAGATTGAAGTATGAAGTTGATACTGTTGATTAAATGCTCCAATATGAAAACTTGAGCATCTATGATGTTGATACTGCCTCCACGTACACTCAACTGCTGGACTATGGTAGACCAGAGAAGGTCATATATTATGCTTTGCCGGTCTAGGTGTGTCAGTTATGCTTCTACTGGCCCACGTGTGTCAGTTACCGACCCAGGTGTGTCGGTTATGCTTCTACTGGCGCAAGTGTGTCAGTTATCGGCCCAGGTGTGTCTGTTATGCTCTTGCAAGATGCTGCATTTTGACCGTGCCGGGACTTAATGCATTTATAGTCAGTGTAGTGCTTTGGTGTTACGGTGGCATGGCAGTATCACGGATGACTTGAAATATTGGTATAGTAGACCAATTATGATTTCAAGCATGATAAATGATATGCGAAACCATTGGGCAATGGTATGGCAGTGATATGTCAGTGGCATGACAACAATATGACAGTGTTATGGCAGTGGTATGACAGTAGTATGGCAGTGAGATGGCAGTGATGCTGACTTAATAAATTGGTATAGTTGACCAATTATGAATTCATGTAAGATAAATGGTACATGAGACCATTTGTGTTAATTTGGTAAAATGGTATTGAAACCATTTATGGTAAGTTGGTAAGTATGGTAAATTGGTAAGTATGGTAAGGTAAGTCATTCATGAGTAGATAACTGTGATTTTAAATGGTAAGAGTAGATCATTATTGTTATTATGATTAGATTGTATTGTTTATCCTGTACATGTTGATGAATGTGTTATTTTAAGATCTCTTCACTGGGCTTGGAGCTCACATCCCTTACATTGCAGGGTTAGCACCTGAACAGGAGGAACCTCCACCGCTGACTTAAGATGAGGGAGCCTTTGCAGTCAATCGTATTTCCCGACGATGGAAAATATGTTTATTATGTCTATTTTCATGCAAATGATGTCTTGTTGATTTTAGTACCGTATTTGGTACTATAAATCTAAGCATGTGTAAATCACTATGTTTTCGTTCGTAACTCTGATTGAATGAATGGAGATATTTGTTTGTGAAATATGTAATTGTATATGGGAATATGTGGTATATGTTTCAGTCCACGTGGGACATTTTCTATGATGGACTTTTGGCAAATTTGAATTTCCAGCCCAGCTATAATGTTAGTTGATGGGAGATTTTAAAAAAAAAATTAGTAGCGTTCCGAGCCCACCATCGGGTCGGGGTGTTACATTATCAGTAAGAGGAGTTTGTTGTTTGTTAATTAAACAGGAGGTAGTTGCCCTGTTTAAAAAAAAAATGCCCGATATCCGCCCTTTTGGAATTTTGTGAGATGTTTCAAAGATAACGCGCTCGTAGCGAGATGGGGCATTACACCACTTGAGAAAATGTGTCACGCCCCTCCCATTGTGGGTTCAAAAAATGTGATTACTTTTTTTTTATATAATCTTCAATCACTTCACAATTGATGGGATGGATCCTCAAGTTAAACAAATAAGCCCTTAACAAAAAGTCACATGTGCTCTTCACACCTGTATTCACATGTTTACCATAATCCCCATAACTAATAATATTCATACAAAACATAACATTTATTTATCAGAGTAACACATGAAAGTGTGATAGTTTGTGCATGCTTAGCCCTAAAATGCCACAGGCGGCATTAAGATTAAGAGTACATCATTGGCATTAAAGTAAATATAATAAACATATTTTCCATCAGCGGGAAATATGATCGACTGCATAGGCTCCCTCATTCTAAGACAGCAGTAAAGGTTCCTCCTCCTCAGGTGCTAAACCTGCAATGTAAGGGACATGAGCTCCTAGCCCAGTGAAGAGTGCTCACAAAATATCTTAACATAATAACACATGTTAGATAATAAAACAATGCAGTTAAATTCTCAAAATCATAATGGTCTACTATTATCAAATAACCATATTTACCAATTCTTGTCATTTCACTTTCACACGTATTCAACTGAATCAATAAACAGACTTCACAGGCACCACAAAGACTCAATTACATTAAGTCCCGACACAATCAAAATGCAACATCTTGTAAGAGCTATCCGACACCAACGGTCAATAGTGTAACACCCCGATTTCTCAATAAGATGGATAATTACGAAAATGCCCTTGGATTGATAAATTTAATAATTATGATGTTAAATGAGAAAATGGTGGGGCCCATTTCTCAAACTAAGATCCTATGAACATATTATAAGGGTCAAATTATAATGGATGGGTAATGTACATCAAATTGGGTCAAAGAATTCTCAATGATTGGAATAATTACGAAAATGCCCCTGGATTGGTGAATTCAATAAATATGATTGTAAATAAGGAAATGGTGGGGCCCATTGCTCAAATTAAGATCATATGAGCACATTATGAATGTCAAGTTTGATTGGATGGGTAATGAATATCAATTAGGTCAAAAATGGCTAAATGGGTCAAAGGGCCCAAATGGGACCCATTGGGCCAAAATGGATGATTTGACCGTTTTATGAACTTAAATTAAATGGGGTTAGGCTGATTTGATTGGAAATCAAGTGGAGGAAAAATGGGTAGGCCCGATCCATATGTAAAAATCAATTACAAATGACCAATATATCATAATTGGGTCATGGAGTCAAAAATGGGTCAAGTAGCTAAAAGTGGACCCAACGGGTCGAATTGACTATGGTTGACCGTGTGGACCCTCAAGGGAGTTAAAATATGAGTTAAATCAGTTTGAGTGGGACTGAAGTGAGTTGGAATTAAATCAAGTGGTGAGTCAACTCATGTGCATTAAATGAAATGCATTAAGTATGTGAGTTGGGTGAGTTGAGATGGAAATCTAAATGACCTTGAGTCAAGTGAGTCAAAAGGGAAATTGAAGGGGCTGTAAATCAGTGAGTTGAATGGGAATTGAAAGAGGTGGCTTGGTCTCAAACCAACCAAAACAAGTCCCACACGTTGGGGACTTGTTTTGGTGATTTCCATAATGTATTTTAAATGAGAATACATGGGATTGAGATGAGATGAATGGTAAACTGAATGGCTGCATGGGTAGGTGCCAAGGGGTGCCTTGTTTAGCACCCAAGACCCATCGTTTTATGGGAGAATTGATGAGGAAGTGGAGGGGTTTTGGGGGGCTGAAATACAAAAGCAAACAACACCTATTTTGGCCGATTTTTATCATTGCAAAAGCCTTAGAATCCCATCTCTTTCCCTCTCTCAAGAACACCATCATTTGGCCGAATTGGACTTGGTGTTTTCACCATTGGTTCAAGCAAATAATCAGCAAAGGAAGGGAGGCTAAGAAAGCAAGGAAGTAAGGATCAAAAGGCAAGACAAGAGCTTGGAATTTGGTAAGTGTTTCATGGACTTTTGGATTAATAAAGTGGGGTATGTATTGGGCCATGGTCATGGCCGAATACACCAATGTTTAACCTTCATTATGGAGAATTTAAAATGGTAAAAATAACCATTGGCTTCGGCCACCATGGAGGGCCGAACCCCATGTAAGAGATTGCTTGGTTTTCATGTTTTGAAACATGAAAACCATGGAGTTTGTGGACTGTTTTTGGGTATTGATTTAAGATTTAAATGCATATTTTAGAATGGGTTAAAAACATGGATCTAAATGACATAGGGACTGAAGGTATTATGGGTATAAAACAGCGGTTTAAACTGATAAGTTGGACCATTGGGTTCGGCCACTTTGCATGGCCGAACCCCATGGAAACAAGTGGTTGGTTTTGATGGTTTTTGGAAGTTAAAACTATATAAGTTGGGACTGATATTAGATGTTTGTATTAGATTTAAAATGCATGTTTTAAGAAGGTTAAAACATGGAGTTGGATGGTTGATTCAGACCTAAGATAAATGATTGAGTATTTCAAAACCAAAGGTCATAGTGTCCGGCCAATGAGCATGGTCGAACCCTATGAAATTGGGTTGGTTTTTAGATGATTTTTAAAGGGTTAAATTCGGTGATAATACGCTAGTTATTACATGATTATTTGAGGTTTAAAAATAGAAAAAAATAACCATTGGGCTCGGCCACCATGGAGGGCCGAACCCCATGTGAAAGATTGTTGGTTTGCATGTTGTGAAACATGGAAACTATGGACTTTTATGGACCGTTTTGGATGGATTTAATTAGAGGGTTCTAAGAGGTATAAAGGCAGTAATATGATACTGATATTGCATAATTTAAATAACACCTAATGCATGTTTGAAGGATCAATTCATGGACATAGGGTTCGGCCAACTTGAATGGCCGAACCCCATGAAAGAGATTGATGATTGTTATGATTTTAAAGAGTTAGAAACCATGCAATATCATGGGGTTTCTATGGGATTTTAAATAGAATTATGGTTGCTGTTTTTTATGGCTAAGATGCATGATAAATGATGAAAGATCATTCGGAGAATTGGATTCAAAGAACCATGAGGTTCGGCAATGTGAGTGGCCGAACCCCATGGGTTACTTTATGGTTCTTATTTGGTTTACATAGGGTTATGCTTACTGATTGGGTTGTATGATTTTGATTCAAGAATCATGTATGTATCTATGTACATAATATCAGTAAATAACCAAGCATGTTGATGGACTTTATGCTAATTCATAATGAATGGGTTAAATAGCCTAAGCTTATGAGTAGTAGTTGGTAATGGTTCTATGTTGATTTAAAAGGTTTAAAATACCCTAATGGAGAACCATGTGGTAATAGATAAAGGAACCATAGGGTTCGGCCAAATGTATGGCCGAACCCCATGGAGTAAGTTTGGTGGATTAAAGGTTGGACAGACCAATGGCAAATCTGTGAATACAAGTCAAATGAAGGGATTGATCAAAGGACTTACGAGAGGGATCAAATCTAAAGTGGGTAAGGTTCGGCCATGGGTTTGGCCGAACCCCACAAGATGTTCTTTTGGGTTTTATATGAGAATGGACATTTAAATGCTAGTATTGATTTACTGTTACATGATAAGGTAACGGAACGTGAACGACGAGCGAGTCGTGATCAGGTGACGCTAAAGAAAGATCAAGTACTGAAGTGAATCTTCAGTAGGTTTCCTACCTACTTGTAACCACGGTTTTTATCCAGTTTTCTTATGATACTCTTGTTTATTTTATGTGGTTTCAAATGATATATTATGCATTATCAAATGGCATACAGCATTGGCATCTCATGCATAAACATGGGATGATGAATGAGGTTCTACAGTGTTGCAATTTATGGGTTACGTCTTCCTTCGGCGGTGCAAGTCACGCCAGGAAGAGTAACATGATGATCATAGTCACAATGGTCTCCTTAGGTGATGAGAGTCCCGCCAGGAAGACTCATACGTGATATGAATCAATCAGTGATGAAGTGATGAAAGTGTGTTGTAATTTACCTTGTCGGTGCAAGGCACGTCAAGTGATGGCTATGAATGTACATGATGGGGGATGTTCATTACATGTGCATACATCATAGCATTGTTTTACCTGTTTTTGATGATCATGTAATATGATATATATATGTATGTTTTATATCCTAACATGTGGTAGCCCTGATTCGGGAACCTACTGGGCGCGCTGATCTAACGCCCTAATTCTATCATCAGAGGAGAATGCAAGTACAAGTAAAGGAAAAGAAAAGGTCATTGACCGGGAGGGGAGCTAAGCTAAGCCTAAGCGCTTGAATGCTGGAATGAATTTATAATTGCCGTTTATTTGATACTTTATTATGGACATGTAATAAAGTAGTTACTTGCTATGGTTTGCTAGGATATTGACAATGTATGGTTGATTTATGTAATTATTATTTGAGACTGGTACTGGCTATCTTTCCATATTACTCCGCAGTTAACTTATACTATTCCGTAAGTTGATGTTAGTTCTATGTGTGTTCATAATCATGGTCTATTCCATGTACACATGGGTGGCCAGTTAAGGTTCAGACTTGGGTAGTCTGAACTTAACTCGCGTCGTGACGCCGCCCTCTCTCTTCCGATGTTTATTATTTTAAAAAAAATTAGACTCTAAATTACACGGAAAGGGCGGGGCGTTACAAATAACAACCCAAAGGCTAAATGTGTGAAGGCAGTATTCACAATAACAATTTTTCTATATCAAGAAAATAATTTCATAACCACTTACCATATTTTCACATTCTTCCATGTGTGCCCTCTTACTTAGAGCTTACATTAAGTGTACTATAAACTTTCAAAATTACTGTCTCAAGACCCAAACATAAATGTCCTGCATAAACAGATATCACAATATACCGCATATATAATTCGAATTGACTACTGACATTTATGCGTCTTCGTCTAATTCCATTAACTCATGAACCTCTAGACACGTAAATGGCTCCATACTCCGTTTAGAGACTACTAGACCTTGACTCCTGATAGATTTTCATGCTTCCGTTCTAATACTTAGAACAATTATTGTCACGCCCCGACCCTCGGGCCTACTGACGTGAGATAATTTTTTTCCTAACAATGAGCCTTTGCGGTAATCATAATCAACATGCACTTAACATTTCATGTCATCAAAATTTGGACATGACATTTGGTAGCTTTGGATCCAGCTATACACAATCGATAAGAATCTCAGGTAAATGGAAGGGTCACCATGGACCCGTTTAAAACCCAAAACTTCGGCAGATTCTACCTCGATGCATAGTATATGGATACACCACTAACCAATATGTAGTTTATAACTTGACCTCCTATGAAAGTCCTAAGTATAAAATGTCACACATGATCTACCTAACATTCGCCGTAAATCAATCTCATCTACATCAGAATCGCACATAAGAAAACGAAGTAGACTTTATTATATTTTTACAGTGTTTCAACGAACACAATTAGGGGTCCATTACATAACATGTTCATTAAAAAACAGTACATACAACATTCAGTAAGATAAACATAGAATCCCAACATTTGGTAAATAGCTAGAGGGCTTCCACCTCTTATTGCAGCTGAAGATCTTCCTGCCTTCATCACCCAGGTTTCTTGTTTCGTAAGGGGTGTGAGCTTTACAAACCCAGTAAAGAGAAAACAACAAATAACATAGCAGATTATCAATTCATAAACATGTTAAACAAATAACAGTTCAATCACTCAGAAATCATATAGTTTTCTATGAAAACAACGTCTACATAGCAAACCTTCAATGCAAGCTCTTTCCAAAATTATACCCCCGCCAAACGGCGTCTATATCTCTCACCTAACCGTGATAGATACGTTTCCTACACCGCCGGCAAATTCACGCTCAGTGCTTCATACAGTCCGTATATACTCCACACACCAGTGCCCTCCACAAGCTATGTACTTCATACAACAGTGTGAGGCATTTTGATATGCACAATACACCAATCAGATATGCACATCAAAAGTATGGATTTAACATAGCTGTTAACCCAAATGAATATCTCTCACAAATATAATCATAATAAGCTCACTCAGCTAACATGGATTCTTAAACCCTCCCGTATGGAACCTTAACACATATATCAACAATCCGTATTTAGCTACATTATGCTGGAAAACTAAACACAGACTAAAAATCCCACCAACAGATTATAAGTTACAACACAAATAAGTGTTACCGTTTTTCTCCAGTGGGGTACGCCTACCCTAGTCTTATCACTTACCACTTAGAGTAATTATCCTGCAATACACAATCATACAATAATATGAGTATTCCTAGCGGAATGGCGGTTGGATACCTGATCTATCATTAGATTAACAACATAACAATACCAAGTAGTCTCTAAGAATAAGTGAGTTTCGTACTCCATTTTAGGATGGCTAGACCTCGACATCCTGAAACACTCTCATGTTCATGTTTCATATGTAGAAACCTATAATCACCTCCTTACGTGTGAACAGTGTTGGATCCCATTCTAGTCCGATCACATCATTTTCATCAGTAAAATGACCACGAACATTCACTTATTACCGTAGGGCTAATGGTATAAGAAATATTGTATTTGAATGCAAAATGAGATGCATTATAATAAACACATAGTGTGGTTCAATCTCCCCACCTTTTAATTGGCGAGTATTTTGAGTTGAAATTGTTAAAACAATTAAAACAGCATAAATATGACATATAATAACACTGCATAACCATAATATATACTCCTTAGTGTTTAGAACATCATGACAACACATTTATATAGTTTTTTGCAATTTTATAAAAATTACAGTTTTGCCACTGAGCTCAAGACGGACTAAAAATAAACTCACAAGTGGTCTAAAATAAGTATTTTTCATCCAAAACAACATAAAATTTATTTTTAAAACTTTTCCAAAAATTACGTTTTTGTCCCCAAAAATATCCAAAATTAACTAAATGCCCCTGGGTACTATTCACAAAATTTTACGAAAAATGCCACTAGTACTGTTCACGAAAATTACGGAAATGCCATTAGTTCATTGTTCAAGAAAACTACAAAAATGCCATCAGTTAAATATTAAGAAAATGCCATCAGTTCATTGTTCGAGAAAGTTATGAAAATGCTATCAGTTCAAAATGCTGGACGGTTTTCCAATTTTTTTTTATTTTCTTGTTTGATTTTTCTAGAAAAAACCTTAAGGAATTTTTCAGTAAAATTTTAAACAGAGTTTCCTCTGATAGAGGTCTACAATCTAAAAATATTAACCGGGATAAAATATTAACCAGATGCTTCAAAAAAAAATTCGAGAAAGTGAGTTCTTAAGGACTATTAAAAAAGAAATGTCAGCTTTCCAATTTCTGAGCATAGGTTTTCTCTGGTTCATCTCTCAAATTCTACACAGTATTTTTTATCAAACTTGGACAGAGTTTTTACTAAAATTTACCTACAAATTGACGGAATTAACTTTAAAGAATACTTACAAAAGATAGCTAAAAATTCACTACAACAGAGCTTCTTGATAAGCTTTTGAAAGACATGGGAAAGGCGTTGGAAAATGATGAGTTTATTTTGATACCTTAAGCCACTATTTATAGGCTTTCAAAACCAACCTCCAATGAATCTCATCCACTCATCTTTGGATGAGGAGGATGATGACTCACAAGCCAAACCTCAACTTTCTTCTCTTTTTCATCTTTCAAAGAAGGTAGAAAATTTCAACTTTTCTTTTTAAATATTTACTTTGAACTTATCCACTTCTAGATTAGATTTTTGTAAGCAAGTCAATTTAGAGAAAATTTGACAAAATTCGATACCGCTATCACGTTGAAAACGCGGGTTTTAACTAGGTTGGTAAACAAGATTTTCGTTTCGTTATGTAAAAATCCTCCATTTTTACAAAAATAACGTTTCACCAAAAATCGGTGGTCTAAGTTTCTCCAAACTTTGAGTCCCATTTTCTAATGAGTTAAATCCTCAAATCAATTTTCTAAAAGTACCAAAAGTTTACTTGAAACATAGATTGACTATGATCTAAGTTTACTAATTTTTGGAATACGGTGTATTTCTCAAACAGGGGTATTTAGATAAATCACATCTAAAAGTCTAAATATCGTATTTCGATTAAACGTCTGAAAATTCCATAAATACTACTGAGTAGAGTACTCAAATAGGTAGAGTGTGTAAAATTCTCGATTTCCAACTTGGACATTGGGTGGCCCTGTAGGCTCTGATAGTTTTAAAGACACTATTCATATTTTTCAAATAAAACAAAGGACATTATAAATGTCCAAAATGCCCTCCGAACTTTGTTGGACTAGATCACTGAGCAAACGAGCTCCGATTGAGTCATATAATACCTTTCCGGGAAGCTCTCTCCATACCCTATCATGTTAATCGGTCACAAAGCCAAGTTAACGGTCCTAAAATTTTGTCATTTTTCTAATTAAGGGTTGGGTTATTACAATTATCGATCCCTCACAGGGAAGCAGTGTTGTAACGACTCGTCCCGATATGAGTACATTAAACTGATATAAAGTCCTGAAATCGATCTGTTACTATTTCAAGGATATTTTTTTTTTTAAAATGGGAGACCCTGCTCCCGCAATTCAAAGTAACTACGGGCAACCCACAATTAAACAAATAATCAATAGTACCAAAAAACTATTAATCATAATTAGGAACAATGACCTTATTCCATTATTACATTCATCCAACTCAATGAAAAGTACGCATATCTCAAATACATTAGCAAGTCCTTAATTACAAAATGGAACCATGACCAAGTACAAAGCTGCAACTCTACTCCTAATGTCCGACTAATGGTCCCCCCGACCCTTCCTCTATGAAGTACCTGTGAGGCAAGGGGTGAGTTCTACATGCCCAGTGAGGGTAACACATGCGTCATATGTCATCAAGCATACATTGCATATAATCATATGGACACATCAATGTCTAGGATGTCTACATGCACGACCATACAAACGTGTGCCCTACCCCTAGCAGACGGGTCTACGTCAACCGGGCTTCCAGTACATCCTCTAACCAACCCAATGTAACTCTAAAGCAACTCCCTTATATTCCCACCCACTACAGTCCTATGACACTCACAGGACAACCCGTACACATACCACAACTAACCCTTAAGCTGAGCTCACTAGAGTCCCAAACAGACTATCACACGGGGGTAACTACTGCACTAGTCCTCGACAGACTGCCAACCAGACTCATCCGTAGTCTCCTCAACCGAGTACCAGACCCCCGGTAGTCACACCTGTAACCTTGGGCTCCGCTCGCCCGTCTCCACACAACGGGCATAAACACTCCCAACGGAATTTTATAGGTCTTCAACCGAGTGAGCCGGCCGAACTCACTCGTTAGGCGCCCATAAATTCCCGTTGAGTCAACACTCACAAGACAAGTCTCAACAATGAACCCAAAGTCATAACCGCGGGTAAACACACTATGACATCACACCATAGGTTGTCCCCACCATACAGGTGTCCTAGCCTGGAATACCATACCTTAGACTGTACCCACCCTGCAGGTGTCATAGATTGGAATATCATACCTCAGACTGTACCCACCCTGCAGGTGTCATATCCTGGACTACTATACCTCAGACTGTACCCACCATGTAGGTGACATAACCTGGACTACCATACCTCAGGGTTTACCCACCCTGCAGGTGTCATAGCCAGGACTACCATACCTTAGATTGTACCCACCCTACAAGTGTCATAGCCTGGAACATCATCTCACACCACGCCGCAGGTTGTCCCCACCCTACAGGTATCCTAACCTGGAATATCTCATCACATCGCACCGCAAGTTGTCCCCACCCTACATGTGTCCTAGCCTGAAACATCTCATCACACCATCTCTCGACTAATTAGCGGGCGAGTACGTCCTCAGCCTACTCAGTTATCCGAGAATCACAAACCAT
Organism: Chimonanthus praecox; assembly: GCA_022113865.1. Lineage (NCBI taxonomy): Eukaryota > Viridiplantae > Streptophyta > Magnoliopsida > Laurales > Calycanthaceae > Chimonanthus > Chimonanthus praecox. Next base: position 17,711,297 of record CM039090.1, read on the forward strand.
ACCAGGGGAGCTGTCCCTCACCGTACCATCCCTTGACCGATGAGCAGGCAAGCACCTCCTCAGCCTACTCGGTCATTCGAGGATCACCTCATCCATCATGCGCTGGGATACCGTGTCTGTAATGACCTCTAAGTCTACCTTGGGTGAATCAATACTCAACCTAGGGACTTCCCTTAGGTCATCATGGTTGCCTCACTGCTTGTCCCAACTGAAACTCCAGGGTACCTCGCCCTCCAAGCCAAACAACGCTCTCCCACATGCACATTAAAAGGCCACAAAGGGTAGACTGACCCACACTAGGAAGTACATCCACCCACGATCCACCACCGGGTAATCCATAGCTTAGCCACGCTTCCATTGTTCGGCTTTACACAACCTTCAACCCCAACTACCTGATAGGCTAGGGAGAGTCTCTAGATCCTGGTGTAACCTACTACTTATGCCCCACTCACATCCCACAATTACTTGCTACATGCATGCACAGTTGCTTATAAGCATGTTGCCAAAACGGTAATAATGGATCATAATTAAGTATGTGCATAGCTATTTTTAGTAGACCAACATATTGGCACTCGAACATGTTATCAGCCATTTATCATTAAACAATAAAATGTGGTTATACAAAATAATATCACATTCATTCATCAGGTGTATACATCTCTAACTATCACATACTAGCATGTACCATCCAAACACGTTATCAATCAAAACATGTTCCAAACAAGCATAATAGGCAATACCATCTACTATCTACCGAATGTGATCCTACAACATGTTGATTAACCATCAATTGCAACCATCGAAGGTTATCACACATTTCAACCAATCATATTATCAAGCCGTCAATCCATCATGAGATCAAATAAACAACTCATATATACTCCTATGAGCTAAGGGTAGGAATACACCCGAATGGGGTCCCTGCCACATAATGATATCAACAGCTCCTTTGCCGAGTGGCTCATAATACTAGGAAATCCCATTCGCCGCATTCCGTACCTGAACATTTGATAGAGAAGCAGTATGAGTAAGTGCATGCTGAAATCGGTGGTGACTCCCCTCACCTGTGTGCGTGTTGCTAAAATCCAAAGCGAGAAACGGATCCGCTGGGTTGAAGGAAATTCAATAATTCAAATTACCAAAATGTCCTTCGAGTCGCCAAACTCGAAATCGGGCAAATCGAGGCCCACCGCTACTAAGACCGTAGAATCTCGAAAAATAGGGTCGGGTTGTTACAGGTGTCAAGTCTCGCGTTCTGGTCCATTTAGTATTTTCCATTTGTATAATAACTATGGATCTCATTTATTATGTTAGAGTCTAGGTTGGTCAAACAATTCAAATAAGATATCGTTGAGTCTCCTCTCCGAAGTTTGGTGGTTTTCTAAAAAAGCTGACAATAAAACAATGTGTAAATAGATTGCTTTAAAATTAAAACATAGTACGAAAGGCACAAGAAAAACTATACTTTCAAAATAAATTATAAGACAAGCGTGCAGTAAGTAAGAAAATGCCTCCACTTCCGAATAAGTTAATGAGTTAGCTCCGGAGTGTGATAGCCATAATAAATAAAGGTCCCCCTACCTGCATGGACAGCTTAACGCAAATGGGGGCCTAAGGTGAAAATTTTAATTGGCGCCACTTCGTATTTAAAATATTATTATAAGTAATATTTAGTTAAAATTTTAATTATATATATAATTATCTAAAATCTATTTTTCTTATCAAATTCCAACACTTCACATACTATCAAATGCTAACTACTAGAGTAGGAATTCTCCAAAATCTAAGACTAGTATAAACGTGCTAATTCCAAAATTTAGAGAATTATAGAATTCTTCTAGAATTTTTACCAAATAAGCTATTAATGTATCCTCGTCACTTAAAAAAAAGACAAAAGATTCATAAAATGAGAAAATAAAGAAAACAAGTAGTAGAGAAATACCTTCCAGCTAATTGAACTTGATGCTTCTTTCAAGCATTCCAATAGATTCCGACCTTTTGGAGAAATACCCATAATTGGGGTGGTATAATGTAGACTGAATGAAATCCCTCACCTATTATTATGAAATGAAGTAATCAAAATAGGTACAATGAAATAATCAAAGATTTCTTTCAAGAAAAAAATAGATGATGACGAATAAAAAGACTCAAAAACTAAAAAGTAGAAGCAGTCCAAAAAAATTGAAAATTCGAAAAATGAAGAGATTTTCAAGTCCCCATAAATATTTGAACAAAAAATATAGTCCAACAACCAAAAAGAAACAATCAAGAATAAAAGTTTTAAAAATGAAAAAGAAAAAAGAGGAGAAGAATGACACTGAAGAAATTTATAAAAAAACTCAAAAAACTCACCAGGAATATCGCCAACAATGTCAGAGAAGATGTTGTCGATAGACCCATTTCAGATAAACTCTAACCACCCAACCCTTTCTGCTTTTATGCAACTTCGTACGAATCAATGCACAGACCCCTTTTGCTGTTATTTTTTTTCTTCTCTCTTTCTATCTGGGCAGTCATCGACCCAGCCTGTAAATACCCTGTTTCTGGTTGCAGTCCTCTCACATGGGCAAAGGGTAGCAGTAGATGAGGCCTTCCCACTGGATCTTGTTGTTGCAGCCTGCAGCTCTCCAAAGAGATCGAGAAGAGGGTCGATGATAGAAAGGGGTAGGTTTAATAGAATAAGAGAAGTTTTGGGGAAAAATGAGAGATTTGATGGCGATTTAGGTGGGGTTGGCGAAGATAGAGGGTGAGTACGAGAGATTTATTAAAAATGGTGGGATAATCGCTGTCGTTTGCGACGATTGAAGAAAGATGAGGGTGGTCGAAAGATTTGGGGAAAATGGCGAGGGACTGTGTTGAGATTTTTGGGGAAAGAGTGTGAGAAGAAATAAACCTAAGGAGCGAACACGGTTTTTGGGGCCTTTTGGGATCAGGGGCCTAAGGCAACCACCTAAGTTGCCTTACCCTTGAGCCGGGCCTGCCTGCCTGAACAGGTTAGATTCAGAGTGTATTAGCTAGAGTATGCCCCCCCCCCCGGTGGTCCAAATGAGTTAGTGTTTAGGGGGTGATAACGAGAGAATAACAATAATAATTAGAGCAATAAATAGAACAAAGGTGTCTTATACAGTCATTCACGGTTCAGGCACAGGTTTAGCCTCCAGTCAATTAAACCGAGTCGTGTACAATAACACTCGAAGGAAGGATAGAAAGTAAAAGACATAATTACAAACACAAGTAAACTTGTTAGGTGAAAATAACACATATAATAGGCTTTAAAATAAGTATTTTGGTCATTTTTAATATTTTAAAATAATTAGGTAAAATGAGCATTTTGTCCCTAAACTTTTTTAAAAATTCTATTTGTATCCTTTTGACTATAATCCAAACTTTCGAACTAAAATACCACTCAATTAAAATAAATTTTAGGAAAAATCTTGTAACCATAATTGAATTGGATTATACAAACAAATTGACTTAAGTACAACTTATTAAAATCAATTTCAAAATTTAAACTTTAATTAACTAATTTAGTTAAAACAATTAAAATAAATAAATTGAGTAAGATACCTACTTAAAATCACTTGTAGAAAGAGAGCTTGAAGAGAGAAAGCCTTCCTTTTGAGTGAGAGAAAATTCTTGAGAGAGAAAATTTAGAGAGAGAAAGTCTAGAGAGAGTAGAAAGAGGAAATGGGTGTAAAATAACCCATCACCCCACCCCTATTTATACCCATGGGGGTCGGTTTTACCCCATAGGGTTGCCGCCCACCCTATGGAAGATTTTTTTATTTTTTATTTATTTTCTATTATCTTATTATTATTATTATTATTTATTTCTATCTCCGTCCATGCAAAAGGAAACCTTTTAGATCTACAAGAGTAGACCTTCCCCCCTACTACTTAGCTTTATCTTTTTTCTTTTTTTTACTTTTATTATTACTTTATCGTTATTTTATTATAATAATTATTATTATTATATATTTTTTCTCCATGCATGAGGACAACAAATTGGTCTACAACACTAGCCTTCCACACCTACCATTTAGGTTTTTTTTTATATATATTTATTTTTATCTTTTATTATTATTTTTTTTTATTTCTTTCATTTTTTTTATTCATGCAAAAGGACACAAGTGAGAGTCTATACAGTAGACACTCCACTCCTATGCCCAGATTAATGTTCATGTAAAAGAAAATTTATTATTTTTCTTTTTATTTTATTTTTTTTGCCATTTTTTCTTTTATTCATTTTTTAAAATTCTAGTAAATTAAAATTTTATCTGGTATATCTAATCCGTCCACTGGGTTGGGTATTGAAGGCTGACTTGGTCATAAAAATTTGGAGAAAAATATATTTCAAAAACCCGTTGATTTAAGCAAAAACACCATGTAGGTAAATTTTTCATTAAAATAACAATCTTTATTCAAATGGTCTTAAAATTTTATTTTAAAAATCCAAAATATGGTATGATTAGTTTTAACATAAATTAAACACATGATATTTTCTTGTAATTTTCTGACTTCTATAATTATTTTGAAATTAATATTTTATAAATAGGGATCTCTCACGGCCACATTTAGTTACATTTTTTAAAATAAAAAAGACAAATTAAACTATCTGATTCAGAATTAAAAATCATTAAGAGTGTGTAAATTTGAAAGTCTAATTATTTAAAAAAAAAGATATTTTTCAAATAAATAATGATTAATATTATTAATAAATAATATTTATGAGAAATTACAATTTTGGCCTTCCAACTTTAACGAGTTGGATCTACGAGCTACCGAGCTCTGATTGAGTCGATCTTGGACTTTTTGAGAAGCCTAATCTGTAATATTCATGATTAACGAATCACAAAATACATTTAACAGTACAAAATCACACAATTAAGCTTAATTTTAGGTCAGGGTATTACAACACATGTCCTCTAGAGACCACCCTTGACCAATTCTAGTTGAAAATTAAGTTTAAATGGATTTTAGTGGGTGTGTCGGTTCGACCGAGCAAACTGTCAGATCGACCAATGGAATCGATGCGACCATGGTTGTCGTTGGATCGAAGAGGACTATCCAATGGAAATGACGGATTTGTCGGATCGACCGACACTTGCGTCTGTGCGTCCGACCGATAGCTGCATGTCGTCGGTGCGACCGAAGTTGGGTTAAGTTTGGAGGCTTGTCATGAGTCGTTAGTTTGACCGACGCGGAACTTAATTTGGGATATTTAAACCCTAACCCTCTCATTTTCAGGCAGTTTCTCCACCTTCCCTTCCAGCAACTGTGAAAAACCCTATTTCCAGCTGAAACTTGATCTCCTCCTCTCCCTCCATTTACCCATGCATGTGCTAGATTTAGTTTGCTCTCATCCTTAGCTTCTATTTGAGCGGACTTTCTCCTCCCAAAGGTAAGACTTTCGTTTCCTCTCACTCCCTTTCCTCTTAGTTGATGGGATTTCGTGGGGATGATGTTTGGGATGGCCATTAGGCTTTGTTTAGAGAGAACTTCATGGAGCAAAGCTTGGGGTTTTGAAAATGGGCTTTGCATGGGGAAGATTCAAATTGGAATTAGGTCTAGGGATCCATAGGAGAGGCAATGCTTGGGGTAATTGGTTTGTATTCGAATTTTGAGCTGAATAATGGGAGAAAATTGGGGATTTCTCATTGGTTGAATGGGTAGACCCGAAGTAGGGTCAAATCTTAGGTTTAAATTTGGGGGTTTTGGGTTTAAAGAGTAATTATGCCTAACCTTTAGACTAATTGAGATGTATTATGTTCTATTTGCATGATTAGAGCCTAACAACCCCGAATCTAGAGCCGGTTAACTTGAGAACCAACTTGGAACTTTGTAAACTCTCAAGGTGAGGAACGCTACACACCTTGTATAGATGTTTGTATGCTTATATGTTAATTTGGGATTCTTGGATTCTTTATATACACAATGCATGATGAATTTAAATTGCTATTCCAAGTTTGATGAGTAGAAATGTATAAATAATCATGATTTACCTATGTTATGATGAGTGGTATAAAATGAAAATTATATGATAATGGATGAGTATCAATGAATTATGAAGGATGGTTTTGGACTATGGAATATCGGAGTAGTGGGATCAATGTAGTCAAGCCTTCGTGGGATGGGCTTGTACTGGGTCTATTAGAGAGAAAGGTTCCCTGGTTAAGGGCTTCCATACTTAGACCTGTACATCTATATATACACTGTATAATGAGAAAGGTCATTGAGCCAAATCTTCTAAAGTTCTTCATGGTACAGAGCCACACATTGATTCCCTAAATCTTTGTTCTTTTTTTTTCTTTCTTTCCAATCCCCTCCCAACCCTCTCCCTTGAGCACACGGTGGTCCTCTCCCTTCAGCATCCTCTTCTGCAGCAGTCTGCGGCCCATCCTCTGCCTAAACAGAGTCGACCCTCTTCTTCATCGGCGTTTTTCATCGCCTAACAACCAGATCTTGCTTCTTTTCTGGTGTCCAGTGCCTTGTTCGACCACGACCCTAGTCCCTTTCTCTGGCTCCGGACTGGTTTTCTCTGTTCTCCTCAACTTGTTGTCACCGTCGGCTATCTCCTCCGATCTGTGTTTTCTACAACTCCTATGCACTGCTCCTCCTGTGCATTGCTCCACTGCGCGGTCCCACACAACATCCCCACACTACTACCCGACAAGCTAGGGGGAGTCTCTAGATCCTGATGTTGCCTAGTACACATGCCCCCACCGGCATCCCACATACGTTAGTTATATATATGCACAATTACCTCTATGCCTACACATGCTATTAACATGGTTCATCATATAACAATCAAATGTATACATCACTATTTATCACAGGCTGACATGTTAATATCCAAACATGTTATAATGTCTAGCAATTCAAACTAAATATCACATAATCATATATCATATTATCAACACGACATATCACACCATAATCAAGCATATATCACCACAAATCACATATTCGCATGTTGGCATCTTAACATATTATGAATAAAAATAATCCTTAATCATGTCACCACACAACTAATCAATCGTGACATCAGATAAGCAACTCTTATATGCCTCTGTGGGCATCGGATACAAATACACCCGGTTGGGGGCCTCCACATAATGGTATCAACAGTTCCCTTGCCGAGTGGCTCATAATACCGAGGTCCTCCATTCGCCGCATTTCGTACCCGCACATTTGATAGAGAAGTAAGATGCATAGATGCATGCTAAAAGCGGTAATAAGTTCCCTCACATGTGTGCATTTTGAAATCAAGTTCGAGAAACAGGATCCACTGGGTTGAAGGGGCTCGATCTGATAAAAAGAAATACAAAGATTAACGAACGAGTTAAAACGGGTTAAAACAAGGCTAGGCCACAAACAGGCCCAAAATGGGCCAAACATGGCCCAAAACTGAAAACCAGATCCAAAACTAGGTCGGGTTTGGGATTGGGCCTAAAACTAAAAACTTGATCTAAAATGGGCCGAATCTGAAAATTGGGCTTTAAGATGGGCTAGGCCCAAAGCTGGGTCGGGCCTGAAATCGGGCTAGGCCTGACTGGCCGAGTTGGGTTTGGGTCGCAAGGGTCCAGAACTGAACCCAACTGAGGCAACTCAGTGACCCGACTGAGTTGGCTCAGCACCCAGTCGAGAAACAAGGAAAAAAGGGAAAAGAATGGAAAGAGAAGAAAAAGAGGAAAACTAGAGAGATAGATGTGGAAAGCGAAGGGAAAGAGAGAAGGAAGTCAGAAAAGGGGAAAAGAGATGAGGGAAAACAAGTACCTTGAATCGATTGATGGCGGGAGAGCTAGAAAATCGGCGGTTGGGGGCTCGAACCTCTGATCTGGCGAACAGAGGGGAATCGGTTGCAACTCGAGCGGGCGGCGGTGACCGAGAAGGAAGAAGGAAAGGAAAAGAGAAGAAGGAGAGAGGGGAGGTTGAGAGAGGGGAAAGAAAGGAGTGGCGGCGGCGGCACCCAAGGGGGAGAGGGAGTTTAGGGTTAGAGTTAGAAGAAGAAAAAGAGAAGAGAGAAGAGGGATAGAGAGGGAGAGAGGAATCGTGGCACTGTAGCTGCGCTACAATGCCGCGCTGATGGGGAAAATAATGGGGGGTAGGGTCATTCTAAGGCATTAGGGTTTTAGGTTATTTTCCTCTCTTTTTTTAAATATTTTAAAATCTTAAGTTTTCGAAAATAAGTTAAAACCAGTTAAAATCAAACGTCAAACATCGACGGAGAAAAAATATGAAATTTTCAAACATTTTAAATGAAAAAATATTTAATAATCCAAAATTACTCAAACGACCTTCGAGTCTCCGAACTCGAAACCATGTAAACTGGGGTCCACCATGGGGGTACACACTCTCTCCACTACTACTGAGGCCCTACAATCTCTAAGAATCGGGTCGAGTTGTTACAATGTCGGTTGTAAGTGGGTCTTCAAGATCAAACGACGTTCCGATAGCAGAATTGAGCGTTACAAAGCCCGATTTGTTGCTAAGGGCTTTCATCAGCAGGCCGGTATCGATTATGATTAGACCTTCAGTCCTGTTGTCAAGCCCACTACGAAGTTCTCAATCTTGTTGTTACTTCTGATTGGCCCATTCACCAGCTGGACGTCAAGAATGCCTTTCTTCATGGCCATCTTACAGAAGAAGTTTATATGACTCAACCTCCTGACTTCGTTGATTCTAATCGTCCTCATCATGTCTGCAAATTACACAAAGCTATTTATGGTTTGAAACAAGCACCTAGAGCGTGGTGTCAACAGTTCAGCTCTTTCATTCTCTCTCATGGTTTTGTTCAAAGTAAAGCTGATAGCTCTATGTTCACATATCGACATGACAAAGGTGTTATGGTTCTTCTTCTTTATGTTGTTGACATCGTATTGACCGGCAATTCTTCGTCGCTTCTTCAGTCTTTCACTCACAGCCTGGGTACTGAATTTGAAATCAAGGATCTTGGCGCTCTACATTACTTCTTGGGCCTTGAGGTGACTAAGCATTCTAACGGGTTACATTTGTCTCAAACCAAATATACCCTTGATCTTCTTTGTCACAGTCAAATGCTTGACTGTAAGCCTTGCTCCACACCCATTGCTGCCAAGACTCAGTTATCTTCTACCACCGGTGATCTACTGATGGACACCTCTCCGTATCATTAGATTGTTGGTGATCTTCTCTATCTCACACTCACAGGGTCGATGTTGCTTATGCAGTGCATATTGTCTCTCAGTTCATGAGCCAGCCATCTCATTTTGATGCTCTCAATGGCATTCTCCGTTATCTCAAAGGCTCTCTGGGACGTGGGCTCTATCTCAAGCGTGCCACACAACCTTTCCGCCTGACTGCGTACTCTTATGCTAATTGGGATGGTTATCCTGATAGTAGACGCTCTACTATGGGTTACTATATCTTCTTGGGTCCCAATTTAATTTCTTGGTCTGCCAAGAAGCAACCCACAATCTCTCGGTCCAGTGCTGAAGCTGAATATAGGGCCCTTGCCTATACCTGTGTGGATACTATCGAGATTCAACATCTTTTCCAAGAGCTTGGTTTTCCTCTCTCTTCTTCGACTGTCATTTTTTCTTGCGATAATCTCAGTGCCACGTATATGGCCGCTAATCCTGTGTTTCATGCTCGGACGAAACACACTGAGCTTGATTATCATTTCCTCCGTGAACGTGTCACCACTGGCACTCATCAGATTCAGTTTGTCTGCTCTGAGGATCAACTCGCTGATATCTTCACCAAGGGGTTATTGTCGCCCCGCTTCTCCAAACTTAGTTCCAACCTCATTACTTTACCACCGTCGAGTTTGCGGGAGAGTATTAGAGAGAAGGGTTCCCTGATTAAGGGCTTCCATACTTAGACCTGTACATTTATATATATACTGTATAATGAGAAGAGCCATTGAACCAAATCTTCTAAACTTATTCTGGGTCAAGTTACAAAGAATGTATGATAGGTTCCCAAAATTATGGTCAAGTGGATATCCCAAAGCTACAATGTGGCCCACTTCCTGAGGTCCACCCAAGGTGATATTGAGATGAATGTATGATGGAAAATGCTATGTGTGCTATCCTTTTTGGAATAATATGGTAATTGAGTGGTCTTACCCCTTCGCATGAATTGAGATGTGAATCCCATGTATATTACTCACCCATGTTGGACCAATGATAGGTCAACTATAGAGTGAGTTGATGGATGGAAAAAAGGGGGAAATGGACGTGTTTGACACTATGATGGGGCTTGTGCCATAGGGTTAGAGAAGACTTGATATACCTCCCTCAATTGGATTCTTGGTGTAGTGGACCACCTCCTTAAAGGAGGTTCGAGTGACAATAAAGCCTCATGGGCTTCAAAGGAACCCCATGGGAACGGAGGCCTTGGACTACGCTAATTCAGTCCCGTAGATGTTGTGGAGGAGTACGTCCCTCACATGTATTGAGGTGGAGGTGATGTCACTTATGGATTTGATTGGCACACTTGGTGTGCATGGTGCACAGATCTAGACATTTATATACACCTAAGGGGTAGTGCTAGCAGGGTAAGTCGCTTCCAACCACTTTGGAGCTTGATTGTATCACTCCGGTGTGGTGAGGGGCACACAAGGCGAGGTGGACTAGAGCACACTAGGCGTGAGTCACCCCTTGGTAAGACGTATGCCCTAAGTCTTGTCAGGGGTCGTGACTTGTCCTTGGGAAATTGGTTGTCACGTTCCATAGAGATGTTTGTGCACAAGTTTAGATTCCCAAGTTTATGATGTAGTAGCATGACATATTTGCATAACATGATTTATGTTCTATTTCATACACTACCATGGGGGTGCGTGAGTATGTAGCATGCATTGATTTTCTTACTGGGCTAATTTATGCTCACATCCTTGCAATTTCAGGTAACATTACACTAACTGGGTCCGAGGGACCATGTGGGCAAGCCTGGACTGCACCTTATGATGAATTCCACGCACATGCCACTGTTATCTCTATGCTTTGATATTTTGTTGTCACATGGTTCTATATTCATGATGTTGTTCTATAGTTAAACCATGTATATTCACTCTTGAGACATTGGTTGTGTATTAAGACCATTTATGATGTTAATGTAATCTGGTGGGGAATGTACTACCCTTTAATTTGTTGAATGAGATGGATTGATTGTTGGACAGGTGTAATCTCGTGGAGGCCAAGATTGACTCATGTGTCCAACTTTTAACGGAGATTTTGCCGAAATTTTGGTAGGGATCCCACACCCCATTTAATGGTCTAAGGTCCTTCAGATGAGATCTTCCCACATGTGGCATATATTGGTTATGGTGATTTATGTCCAAAAAAAATTCTATCCCCATCACGTGCCCATTTGGGTCATGGCGTGACATAACCAACTAGTGAGGGTAAAAGTGCAAATGAGGCCCTGTGATTGTTTTGAGCCCAAGCCAAAATTCATTTGTTTATTCATAGAAAGCCTAAGCTTGAGCTCAATTCCATTTGCTAGTTTGGTTCCTTTACATGTTTTATGAGAAAAGGATATTGGTTAAGATAGAAATTCACATAGCGGAAAGATTAAAGTCAAAAGAGACTTTTTATCATCAATTTTCCTTCTTTTACATTTGTCAAATAAAGTCTGCAATTTGATCAAAGATCAAAATATCTTTTACCATTAAAATAAACAAATGTTCTTATAATTATTGATTCTCAAGCTTTAAAATCAAAGTCTTTAATTATCTAATTTAGTTAAAATATGAGATATGATTGATCTAAAAAAAAATACTTATTCCTTGCTTATTCTCAAATAGTCCTCACAACCAATATTATAAATATCGACGATATTTTTAAATTTATCACATTTTATAGGTAAAATATCATTATCGCGCTAATAATGCATATTTATAGAGTCAACAGTAAATTTCAAATAAAATTGCATTAAAAATGAGATAAATGGTAATATCACAATAATATTTCAATAAATTTCTTAATTTTTATTTTATTTTATTAATGCTTTCATTTATTATATTATTCTTTAAATATTATATTTTTCATGAAGTTTTTCCATTAATTTCCCGTTAGAACCTTGAGAATTTTAAAATAGTCCGACATTACCAATCATCGTTAATTTCTCGAAAATAGTATTTCTGTTAATATTCAGAAAGGCAAACATTAATTGATTATTAGTGAATTATAATAAAATTTTAAAATTTTCACCAAATATTAAGTCAATTTTTTAATTATGAAAAGCATAACATTTTTTTAAATAGATTGAAAATTAGATTGAAACATGTCTTTGGACATTGCCTCGAACTCCAAGCTTTAAGAGATAATTTTTTTTTAACTATTTAATTGTTGTAAAACGAGTTGAAAATGAGTCAAATAATTAACTCAATTGTTTTAAAATTCTTACTTTTGAAAAATTAAGTTAATGATTTATTGTGGACTTGTGCATATAAAAGAATTAAATTAATCAACATCACATAATTAGTAGTAAACTTGTATAGAAATATTTCAATCACTTATCATAATAACCTGCTCCAGATTAGGCGTGTTAATCCTGTTTAACCGATTAATCTCGAAGATTTTGGTTAAGGCTTCGAGGAAAGCCCAAGTTTGGCCCAATCTGAGCCCGAAAACTCAGTGATTCAGCTCGTCGAGTTGGAAGGGCATTTTGATAATTTACCACTTGTTGTGTATATTTTTATAAATATTGTTGATATGTGTATATTATTGATAAATAATGTTCTCCTAAATAAAGGATTTGTATTTCTGATTTTAAAATGAATTTATTTTCAGAAAATGGTATTTAAATCCCGCCCGTCAAAACCCCGAGAGGGACTATTAATTATTTTAAAGGGTTTTGAAAATGAAATAAAATTTGAAATTAGTATTTTATGGTAGACCATTTTAAGAATGGTCTAGTTATTTCATTTCACCTCAAAATGATGTTTCTAAATTGTTTATTTTAACAATTATTTATTTAAGCAAATAGTATAAATTTATGGTTTTTATTTAAATAAATGGTTTTTAATAAGAGTTAAAACCCAAATTTTTTATGGTAGCTAAGATTTTCAAAACCCAACATATCTGTAAGGTTGGATCAGGTTTTTTAGTTTTTAAATTATTACTTTTAGTTTTAAAATCGATTTTTATTAAAATTAGGACTTAACTGCAATTTAAAGAAAATGGGAGGGCTGATACACAAAACCTGCAAGTATACTGTAGCAGCTTCAGCGGCATGCCCGCATGCGCTGCTACTCCCCGATTTCCGGCGATGACGTCCCGTCCCATCCCCGGATTTCCGGCCAAAAACCTATATAAACTGGCTTAGTCTTCAGTTTTCACTCCCACCAATTTCTTCTCTCCCTCTTTGCTCTTGCTGTTTGAAAACCCTTTCTTTCTCTCTGTTTTGCAAACAGTAACTTTTAAGAAAATTTTTTCAAAAGATCGGATTTCAGCCCAGAAATTCAATCCAAGGTAACCACTGCATTCCCCTTTCAATTTCGATCAGTTTTGAATCAAAATTTTTTGAATTTAGCTCTGTTTTCAGTGAGAAAAATTATTTCAAAGTTTAGGGAAAAATCTAGGGTTCCTCGTATCAGTGAGCTTCCGGTGCTAAGATCGGATGGCTTACTGAGTTTCAAAGGTCCAAACCTCTTCCTATGGAAAGAGGACTCCCGGAGGAATCCATCGGACCGGTCATATGTAAAAATCGAGTCCAGAAAATCTCCCTTTTCCCATTTTCGAATTTTACTGTTCACTGTCTGCAACAGACAGTGAACCGGGGAAGAAAAAAAAAAAAAAAAAAAAAAAAAAAAATATATATATATATATATATATTTGATATTATGGTTGCTTATGATTTGTAATGTCAATTCCCATTGAAAAAAAAATGATGAATAGATATTTGAATAAATAAATATTATTATTTTATTCAAAACAAAAAAAAAAAAATATATATATATATATATATATTTATTTATTTATTTGATATTATTGTTGCTTATGATTTTTAATATTGGTTCCCATTAGAAAAAAAAATGAATAAATAATTGAATCAATAAATATTATTATTTTGTTCAAAAAAAAAAATTATTTTGTTAGATTATGTGATGTGATGATTAGTACCCCTTTTTGTTAATTAAAAGTGTACTAACCCCCTTTTTTCTTATTACTTATAGTGTAAATACTATTGTATCCGCTTCCAGGCCGACCCTATTGGTCGGGCACTGAGTGATTCACTTTCAGGCCGACGCTATATAGTCGGGCGCTAGGTGACCTCGATGCCTACTCAAAATGTCAGATCTGGTCCTATCCAGAAGACAACCGAGAAGTGACCCGAGGATCTAGACCTAACTCAATAAGTCAATGCCCAGAAGATAATATGAGTTTGGACTGAGCCCCTTTTTATTTATTATTATATTGTGGATTATGATAATTTAAAAAGGATAGAAACCTAGTAGGAGACTCAATTCCATATACCTCGGATATTTTGTGGGAAAACGTGTGATTTCCAAATACTACGTATGTGTACGTATCTGTTATGTATATTGATTATGCACTTGTGTGTTGTTTGAACAGAGACCGCGTAAACCACACATAACGGTGAGGGAACTTAACTCTGCAATTTTGTAAACAGGTTTTTATTGAGTAATGAGTGGTTTCAGGTTTGATGAACCTACCCATGTGCCTATACACGATGCACTATGGTAAGAGTGCTGATGTTGATTGTATTATTTCGATGTTGATCGTATGAGTATGAAAAGACTGCTTCCACATACCTGGGCTATTGAACCAATATCGGCCATATGAAATGGTTTATGTCTACTGGACCATGGGCGGACCATGCTGTCGTCAGTTGCTGACTTGAGGGTGTTAGTATCGGCTAAGTTAGAGCTGGAGATGTACTTGCAATGATGTATTTTGACCGTGTCGGGACTTAATACTGGTCTCAGCGTAGTCTGCAGGCGTTACGGTGGATAATGGCAGTGATTGATGATGTTGATGTATTTCTTAAGATTATGTTTATTGTTATTAAGCATGTGATATTATTGAACTGTTATTAACCTGTTTTATATTTACTTAATTTACATTGTTATATTTCCTTCACTGGGCTAGTTAGCTCACACCACTCACCTTTCAGGCGATGAACCCGAGGAGAAGGACCCTCTCTTTCAGGTTTAGGGCGATTAAGCTAAAGCAGTGTTTTGAGATTCCCCGGGAGGGGAATGCCCTGATCCTTTTCTGTTGGTTCTTGGAACCGTTGACTTTTATTAACTACGGATGCGGTACTTAATTTGTGTTAATTTGATGTAATAGGCTATGTTGCCTTTGTAGTGATTTGAGACAATGTTTTGCATGTTGAATTCAATGGTTGATTTGCTTATGCTATGTGTTGATGTTTTTAATGTCTATTTTATAGGGTAGGCATATGGTACATGTTTGAGTCCACATGATGGGATCATGTGTGACCTTTGGGCCCAACTGTTGATCCGGCCCAATTAGATTGCGTATGCCTGTTGTTTAGTTTATCTTTAAAAAAAAAAAAACAGTCGCATTCCGAGCCCACCCTTCGGGTCGGGGCGTGACACTTATTTTATTTCAAACATGTTCCTTGCATTATAAAATATCATGACAAATAGTAAATTACATTAGATAAAGGGTAAACATTTAGATATGAGATTTTTCTATTAACAGCATGGGTTTCTGTACCGTCCGGATGTGAGTTAAGAACATTTTTCCTTTGTTTGGACCATTATTCATACCTAAATTCCATTCATCTGGATGGTCTATGTTGCAGATGCTCCAGTAATGCATAGTGCATTTAATAAAATATTCTTTAAAACTTTAAAATTATTTTTTAAGAACTGTGTATTTTCAAAATTTCTCAAATTGAATATCCGGACTAATTACGATAACCTGATAAAAATACTTTAAAACGTGAAGGTCTTTTGACACTCTCAAATATTTAAAACACAGCGTTTTATAAATAAAGGTATCTCTCGACTGTGCTAAAAACACACTTCTAGAAGTCCAAACGACAGACTGTAAAAACCATTGAACTTCAAATTCAAAACTGAACAAATATTTAAGTTTTCAAATTTCACATATTTGTTCAGTATTGAATTTGGAGTTCAACGGTTTTTACATTGTTTGGACTTCCGGAAGTGTGTTTTCAGCACAGTCGAGGGATACCCTTATTTGTAAAACACTGTGTTTTAAGTATTTGGAAGTGTCAAAAGACCTTAAAGTCTTAAAGTATTTTTGTCAAGTTACGTAATTAGTCCGAATATTTAATTTGAGAAATTTTGGAAGAACACAGTGCTTAAAAAATAATTTTAAAGTTTTAAAAGAGATTTTATTATTCAAAATGTACTATGCATTACTGTAGCATATGTAACATAGATAGTTGGGACGAATGGAATTTAGGCATAAATTATGGTCTGAACGATCCGATAGTCGAAACGAAGGAAAAATGTTCTTAACTCATGTTTGGACAATGCAGAAGTAAAATGGCAAAATGATAGTTTCCAGTAAAAATTTGAAAATCCGTGTTAGTTGAAAGAAAAATCCCATGTCTAAATAAACATAACCATATTCTAATCAATAAAAACTAAAATATTATTTGTATATATGATTCATATAAAATTATTTTAACTTTATTTGATAAAAATGTATACCTATATTACAATAATGTCATTATTGAAACTTTTGACTCAAATCATCTAAATAATATGCACATTGAAAAAAATATCAAAAATAAAGACTTTTTATTAAACGCTATTTTAATTATTTCATACATTACAACTGATATATAATTTCGTGACCATGTCCTCTCTCGGGCCGCTTCTCCGTATAAATATCAAATCTACTCTGCAAAAGCCTCCCTCCAACTTCTGCTTGAATTCCTCGTCTCTCTCTTCATTTCTAGGGTTTTTCCGACTCTCAATCCCTATTCTCCACAGGTATGACGTTCTTCTCCCTCTCCAACAGAGGTTCCATTCTATAGCTTTCATCGAAGCTAGGGTTTCCCGGCCCTTTTCTTGGTTCTCTTCCTCCGTTTCTTTAAAAAAATTCGAGTTTTTTCCGTTATTTTTCTGCTTCATTTTTTCCAGTTTTCGTTGTTCGGTTTTGTGCTTCTCATTCACTTGCTGGAAGAGGTTTTTTCTTTCTTTTGATAACACTAGAGTGTAAGATTATGTGTTGGAATGATGACGAATTCGGGTTTTTTTTTTAAAAAAATCCTCTTTTCATGTTAACAATTTTCCAATTCTATATTGCTTTTGTGTTTTTGGGCTTTTGGGTGTGCCTCAAATTGCACTCGGTTTGAATGGGTTAGGCTCTGCTTGGATGCATTGTAAGAGATGAGTTTGAACACACTCTCTCTCTCTTCCTTTTCTCTTTTGGTTTAAAAATGAGTATTTTCCGGGATTGTAAAGTACTTTCCTCATTACCCCTTTTGATGGTGGGAGAGGAAACTACTTTCCTAGTGGAGAACCCTTTTCTTTTTTCAAAATAACCATTGTCTAGCCATTTTTAGTTAAAAAGTCAAATTTCAGGTAATAACTTTCCTTTTCATGCATTCAAATGTTAGAAATAAAGATGTAAATCACACAATCAATCACACCAAGAACACGAGATTTTACGAACACGAGATTTTACGTGGTTCAGCAATATTGCCTACGTCCATGGAGCGTGATATGAAGTTCCTGGATAGGTTATAAGGATTACAAACTAACCCTACCCATCACTTCCTCTCAGTCTCTCTTTCTCTCCCTCACAGCTCAAGAAATCCCTAGGCGAAAGAGACATTATATTCTTGTGCCTATCAAGCACAATTGGGCCCAACAAATAGTCCAAGCTCAAAAGGACTTTGAGCCATAAACCCAACAAACTCCAC
The DNA here is from genome assembly GCA_022113865.1 of Chimonanthus praecox. Taxonomy (NCBI): domain Eukaryota; kingdom Viridiplantae; phylum Streptophyta; class Magnoliopsida; order Laurales; family Calycanthaceae; genus Chimonanthus; species Chimonanthus praecox. The sequence goes on from CM039090.1 coordinate 17,729,177, forward strand.
CTTGGTGAAAAATGTCCGACGCTTTGGAGAATGTTGACTAAAAACACCTCCACCTGGTGAGAGCACACTCCCATCAAACCTGCACCTTAAAGGTGAACCTTCAATCTCTAGTAAGAGGAGAGATTGAGCAAGTCCAAGTGACGCCAGAACTTTTATGGAGTAACTGGCTCGGTCTGCATGTCTACTGCATCTGCATCAATCCTGGCACCCATCTCACCACTGCTGGTGATAAGAGCGAAGTGTGCTTGCTCTTCCTCCTATCTAAATTCTTAGCCTTTGAGGTGGCTTGATGGTTTTCTTTGTTCTTCCTCGTGCCAAATTGCTAGCTCTTGCTGAGCTTCTCTTTGTTGCTCACCTCCTGACTAACTGGTCTCATCTTGACCGTCAATTTTTGTCCAATCCTGCACTCTAGATTGAATGGAGCTCTGCAGTTGTACTGTTGCATTAGATCTCTCTGCATTTGCATTTCTGATCTCTCTGATTCTTGATCTGGAATCTACACTGCTCAAGTGCCTTAGACTACTCTTTGTCTGCAGTAGATCTACTTAGGCTTGCACCTACCTGAAACCCTTCTGCTCTAGTTTCTCTCGAGAAACCCTTGATTTCGATTGGATCTGCTGGGTCCTGCCGTGCTTTCTCTCACCTCCACCCACTTGGGACGGTGTTGTTCTGTTGTCCTCTTCACTAAGACTGTTCTCACAGCCTTGGGCTTTGGCTGCCCCCTTTGGACGGTGCTGAGATATGTCTCAATGTCCCCAAATTGCAGAGATCTACTTTCTGTGGTACTGCTGCAAATCAGGAAGCCTGCTGGCTCCTTCTTCTTGAAGCCGTTCCCTGCCCTCTACTCTGCCGAGATCTGTGACGGTTTAAGTGCCTTAGCTTACTCTCTGTATAGAGTAGATCTGCTTATGGTAGGATATCAGATATGTAGTGCTACCCTTGTGTCGACACAGTTCTGCAGATTGGGGAACAGACCCCTGCAACTCGAGCTTGCTGCTCTGGATCTGAGGGACGGAAACTGGGCTATCTTGCCCTTTCCTGCTTCTGGACGCTGCTCTTCGCTGCCTGCAACTGGCGCTTGTTCTGCGCCTGGCTTAAATGGCTTGTAGAAGAGATTCTCTGCACCGGCTGCCTTTCTCTTCTGCTGAGCCTGCCCCGATCTGTACTGCAGATCCGTTCTGCTAGAGAAACTGCTCCAACGCTGATGTGCGATTGAACTGGCAGGCGTGTCTGCTGCCTGCGATGAGAGGGATATCGGACTGGGACGCTACTGTCCCTTGCTCTTAGTTAGCTGTCTATCTTCTCAAGTTGCTGCCCGTTTCTCTCTCTGGAAACATGAGAGAGAGAATAGATCTTTGTTCTTTGAAAACGATCTAAACTGGGAAGAACTCTGTGTGGGTTCTCAGCACTGGCATGTAAAACAGATCTGGGAAAACCCCCTTTTGGAAGTTGGGTCTGCTGCCGCTCTCTGATTCTCCTGTCTGCCTGAAACCCCTCTTGCGATTGACAGCCGTCCTCTGCTTGGGTGCTGCTGGTGCTCGCTCTTGATCTCTGTTCCGAGATCTGCACCTCTGGGGCCTGCTGGCTGAAGACAGGTTGCGGCAGAGAGGGTCTGCCTGGTGCGACTTGTTTGGGTTCTTCGCACGGGGCGGGAGTGAAACAGTCTTGACGCTCGCCGCTGCTGGCTGCTACTGCTGGCCCTGCTCCACCGCTGCACCCAATCTGGCTGGGTTTCTCCCACTGGACTGTGTGCTGTTCGCACGGCTCTGGTTCTGCTCTTGCTGAGCGAGAGTTCAGTGCTCGCCTCTGTTCTGGTTGCCTGCATGCGAGATCTGCACGCCCAATCTGCTGAAAACCCCTTTATCTCAGATCTGATATTGGGTTTTTCTTGCGCTCTGCGCAGTGGAGATCTACCTGCTACCATGCGCCGCCTGCCCTTCTCCTCTTCTGAAAACCAGAACCTGTCCCTTGAATGATGGCTTGGATTTCTCCGTTAAAACCCCTTGCAGCCGTGAATCTGATTGTCGTCTCTCCAGATCTTGATTTGCACTTTCTCAAAACTGAGAAAGAATCCTCTATGCAAAACCGATCTGCTTGTGATTTTGCAGCCGGGATCCGACGATTCAACTCGGCTTTGACACCAATTGTTATGAAAAATAAAAGATGCAAATCACACACACAATCAAGATCACACAAGAGAACACAGAGATTTTAAGTGGTTCGTAATTTCAGGCAATAACTTTCCTTTTCATGCATTCAAATTGATCTTTAATAGCTGCTTGTTTGCTCTGGTGTATTTGAATTATTGGTAAGTGGTGACGATAAGGCAAGTAATTTTATTCTTCTATTTCATGATTTTCTCGCTTCTGCATGTCTCTGTTGCAAAATGCTGCAAAGCAAGGCATTTTTTGCGTTGTTTTTCTCCTTTTGATAATATGCGCTTGCATCCATTTCACGGGATATCACCAAAATATTAAACATCGCCTCTAAGGTGATGATTCTAAGCCATTCATGGTTCTTCACTCAACTCTTCATTTCATTGCATGAGATCATGAGGCCAGAAAACACTTTACTTTTTTCTTTTGAGAATTGAAAAATGAAAAACCTCTTGAATCTGGTGGGGCCAGTGAGACCCTAGCACACCACATGTCATTTTTTTATGGTATTGATGCTACTAGCTTGCTGGTGCATCTCATTCAAACTTATTATGCTTTGGAAGACTCGATGGACTCTTAATTGTACAAGTACACAGATATTGCTATTACTTGTCTCTACATCTTTGGTATTGATGTTATTGTCAAATGCCTGTGCATATACATTCTGACAGTTCGTTTTGTTTGGCAGGAAAGAATGGTTGTTTCTTAGAAAAAAGAACAGAAAACCGACAGAACGATTGTTCCTTTTACTTGCGACACCAAGACATAGCACTGATCCATCCTAATCTCTTGGGAGACATGTCTTTTCCATTAACACCTTCAAAGAGGCCATTCGATCGGAACCCTTTTGATGCAAATGGAAGGGGAAAGTGGCAGAAGTCTATGAGTTCTAGTTCACAGCATCCGTTGCTGAATGTTTCCCCTGGTACTACTGTGTTACGTGTGCTATGCCCCGCTTCTAAATCTGGAGGTGTCATTGGCAAAGGTGGTGGTGTTATAATGCAAATACGCCAGGAAACTGGTGTGAAGGTCAAAGTTGAGGATACTATCCATGGGTGTGATGAAAGAATTATTATTATAGTGGGGTCTGATAAAGATGTAGATGGTAACCATGAGCAGAACAAAGAGGCTGATGAGGAAGATAAGGAGGAGGCTGATGAGGAAGATAAGAAGGAGGCTGATGAATTTAACAATGCTACTGATGAAGGTGATGATGTCAAGGAAAATATTGAGAGTGCTAATGATAAGGAAATTACCCCAGTAGAGGATTCAAAAAGTGAAAAGCCAATTTCACCAGCACAAAAAGCACTGCTACTTGTTTTTGAAAGAATGGTTGAAGGAGGTGTTGAGGCTGATGAAGGAGATGAAGAAGGTAAGAAGTCCTTAGTTATTGGGAGATTACTTGTGTTTTCCAGCCAAGTTGGTTGCCTCTTGGGAAAGGGTGGTAGCGTGATCAAGCAAATGGCAGCGGAAAGTGGGGCACTGATCAGGATCCTTCCCAAGGACAAACTTCCTTTATGTGCATCGCAATCTGATGAACTAGTCCAGGTAGCAAAAAATCATGAATGTGGATATTTCTGTCTTTTTGATGAACTGGTCATTTTTTGTTTGTCATGAATGATTTTTTTCCCCTTTTTTTTCTTCCGTTATCGTTTATTTATTTAAAAGTGATTTGTTTTTTCTTTTCTTTTTGTTATAGTTGTCTGTTGATTCCAATTTATTGCTGTCTGTTTCCTGAATTCAAATATTATTTCTTTCTGTTTCCTGAATTCAAAGATATACTAGCTATCTTCTTCCCATTTATGAAAAAGAGGCAGATAAGATAGCAGATTGGTTCTTTCTGCCTAAGTAATGGCCCTTTCCAGTGTTTCGACGGACATGTTATTCGTGGCATGATCTCTGTCCATTATTTAGTGTCTATCTCTGTCCATTTTTTTTCTTGTCATGCGTCATACCTATTGACGAACTTGCATATTTTAGGTGCCTATTCCTTGTTTTTGTCTTATTCATGCTCTACTTTTAGTGAAATCTGATTTTTCTTCTCTCGCATCATCACAACCATTTTACCATCAAGTCTGTCAGCTTTTTTTTAATGCCCCCTTGAATATGAGTACATGCCTACTGGGCTGTGTTACCTCCTACTAATGGGGTGATGCTGATGGTTTCTTCTCTCTGATGTTTTTCTCATCTTTAGTCATCCATATAGTTAGTTATTCAGCATACAACAAAAGTGTGGTACAGAATATGTTTGGGTATTGTCGGTTTTGTGTTTAATGATACAATAGAAAATTAGCAAAAAAAATACTTGAATGTTAAAAGTACAGAAATGGGTAGTTGTTGATTCTCTTGCTAGAGATGTTATTGCTCTTAAGAGTGGCCATTGTGGCAGCTGATGCTCTTGCTAGAAATGGAATGATGGCAATGTCACTTTGTTATTAGCTACTCTTCCTTCTTTTTGAATCTTATTGTTAATTCTTCTCTAGAATTTTAGTTGTTATCCTCAATAGTAATTTGCATTTTAGGGACGAATTAAAAATGTTCATTCAGAAGATTGCACAAGTTTTTGATTTTTTTTGTTCGTCTTTTTTTAAATCACAGATAACTGGAGAGTTAGATGCGGTCAGGAAAGCTATTATATTGGTATCTCAACTGCTTATGGATAATCCACCTCGTGATCGTGATTCTTTTTCTACAAGCAAGCCAACAGGGCCTCGTGATTCTTTATCTACAAGCAAGCCAACAGGCTCTCGTGATTCTTTTTCTACAAGCAAGCCAACAGGGCCTCGTGATTCTTTTTCTACAAGCAAGTCAACAGGGCCATTATCTCACCGATTTGGTCCACTACTCCCTCAGCCAGATGTTTACCCACCTGCGAATCATCATTTCCCCATTCAAGGAGCACCTTATGCTGCTGGGCCTCATCGTGGTTCTGATTTTCATCTTCCCAAGTTTCATGAAAGTGTCATCCCTGGCCAAATGAACATTTCTGAAGAAGTTCTTACATTCCGATTATTGTGCACTGATGAGAAAGTTGGGGGTGTTATAGGAAAGGGAGGGAGCAAAATTAAAACACTTAAACTTGAAACTGGTTGTGATATCAAAATTCTTGAAGGTGTTCCTGATTCAGATGATCGCATTATAGTCATATCTGGTCCAGTGGTAATGTCCCCTGGATCTTATCTTTTTTACTGTTGATATTTGCTGCATTCGAGAAGCTGCTTTATCATTCTTTTTGCCTTCCTCTTAAAGGTCACATTAGCATTCTGTGACACCCTGAATATTTCTTTAGTCTGTGGGATGGGCCATGTTTTCTTTTCCTTAAACTTTTTAAATGAAACAAACTTGAATATAAGCCTATTTTGCTTTACAATCTGAAGTTCTTTGTTCAACCTGCAGACTATAATTAGTCAATAATATTGCAGTTTACCGAGTTTTGTTCCCTTTATATGATAGTTTATGGACTTTTCATTTCCTTTCTCAGTTTTATTTTATTTGTTTAGTTTCATTGCTATGCAAACTGAAGCTCGAGATGATTCTGCTCACACTAAAGTTAATCTTGCAGCATCCTGATGATAGAATTGCTGCTGCGCAAGATGCAGTCCTTCGTGTGCAGAGCAAAACTGTGGCTGCTGGACCTGATAGTAGAGAGAAAACTTTAGTATCTAGGCTCCTGGTCTCCTCAAGTCAGATTGGTTGTCTCCTTGGCAAGGGTGGTGCGATAATAGCTGAAATGAGAAAAATCTCTAGAGCTAACATTCGTATATTAGGGAAGGATCAGATTCCGGCATGTGCTTCAGAAAATGAAGAAGTGGTTCATGTGAGTATTTGTTGTACCAATGAATTGTGTTGTATGTTATATTACATTACACATGCACTAACATTGTCGACATTTCTTTTCAGATAACTGGGGATTTTGAGGCAGTCCAAGAAGCTCTTTTACAGATAACTACAAGGTTGCGGCATCATCTCTTTCGGGACAAGTTTCCTGCAATGAATCATCCACCACGAACTGCCTTTCCAGATCAGGTGCCATCATCTCTCTTTCCACCTTATGCAGGAAGGAGGGGTGCTTCACCTACCAGAATGTACTCCAACTTTGGTGCACCATTTCTCAAGTTCGATACAGTTGGGGGCCTGCCTTCGCATGATGAACGATCTTCTTTTTTGCATGGTATTCACAGGCCTGGCTTTCCCCCACATGGTTCTGAAAGAATACCATCTTCAGTCCCCTGGGGACCCAGGTATCTGTTCTTTTCTTGTCTTGGATAACATTAATAGTTTTGTTCATTAATAATTTTTCTATATCTATGGCTGTTGTTTGGAATTCTTGCTGTGCAATGCAGGTTGTGAATGATTCATTTTCCTTTTGATATGTTTATTTTTTATTTTTGAAAGGGATTTGTTTATTTATTTATCATTGGGAAATGTTGTAAATTTAGAATGTGTTAACTGAGTGACCTTGAATCCATGGGTACTGCTACTGCAGTCATCTTATTTATGGCTGCTCATTTCGTTGATCTCTATGCCGCTATCCTATCTATCTGTGGTTGTCTTTGTAGTTTGACATTTTTCAACCCTATTTTGAGCTTGTTTTCAGTCATTCCACCTCTTAACATGTCTTCTTAGTTCTTAGTATTGCATGGGTCATCACAAGATCTCCAACACCTTAAGTGATGATGGGATTTGGATAATATAAAAAAATCGACAATAGGATTTAGATTTGTGAAAGTGATATTGATTGGGGTGGAAAAGGGTTTGGAAATGACTATCCATTGGAATGGATTCGGTTTTGACGATTCAGTTTCATTGATTGGTTGCTTATGTCGCAAAATGGGTTTGACTCAATTTGGGTAGAAAATTGTAGTTAGAACTTAGAGCAACAAAATTTGTTGGGATTATTTCGCACGAAGTCAAACTTGCATTGGTGATACACTTTGAATGGATTCCTGGATGGGGAGATGAAGTGTAATGTTCTCACTTTTTCTTTTCTTTCTTTCTTGCCCTTTTATTCTTGGAAATAGGTATGGTAATTCGCAATCCTTCTTATCTTGATTGAAGTATGAAAGGCCCCCTCCCCTCATCTTGTATGGTATTCTAGTTATTTAGAAGTGTGAACAGTTAGTGTAGCTGAAGTATTTGATAGATAGGGTCAAAGTGTTAAATAGACACAAAAACAAGGAGAGAGAGTTAGTGCAGTTGAAGTATAGGGACGAAGTGAAAGCATTAGTGACGCAGGATAGGGTATAGGGTAACCTTAAATTCCTAATTTGGTTTCCTAAAAATTAAACGTGATGAAAATAATGCACCCTAAAACTAAAATAGGCTGAAATTAAATAATCAATTAGTACTTGCAATTAATTAATATAAATTTATCAAAAATAATCATGTAAAATATAAAGAATATAATGTGTTTAAATGAATTTAGATGGTTAACGATAGGCTAGATGGGTGGCATATGAGATATAAAATATAAAAGAAAGGGGTAAATGAGTAAATGGAGTGGGATAAATGACAAAAGGTGGGTCCAGCCAATGTTGTGCAAGGGACGGAACACAATTGGGAAAAAGAAGTCATGAAACAGAGAAAAGGGCTTAGTTTTGGGTTACGGCAGCGAAGGGGATGTATTTAGGAGCAACGGCAGTGAAGGAGGGTGTCTAGGAGAGGGACGAAGGCAAGACAATGGGTTTTAGTGGCTGCTGCAACAAGGACGATGGCTGTTTGGCGAAAGAGATGAGGAACAACAGTGTAGGAGGGCTTAAAATGGCTTACAGAGGGAGGGTTAATGGTTGATGGCAGCAATAGGGGCTTAGGGGAGGGGTGGCGAGACCCAAAGGGGCCTTGGGGGTAGAGGCAATTGGAAAGGGCTGTTTGGTTTGTGAAATCAAAAGGAAAACAAAGAGGATGGGGAAGAAGAAGAGAAAAGAGAGAGAGAGAGAGAAGGAAGAAGAAGTACCTGAAGAAGATGGAAGGATGGTAGCCTCACGCTAGGCTTCACGCCAAACGAAGGGCCTCACGCCAAAGGAATCGCTCCCAAGTATTTTCGTTGAACAAGTAGCGGAAGAAAACTTCAATTTCATTCATCAACTGATTGCCCTAATGAGGCTTACAATGTATTTATCTAAGAAGCACCGATATGGGTGCGCGTATCGGATACGACACGTATCCGATATGGGGATATAACAAATTTTGAAAAACTAGGATACGGGTGTGGCGGGATACGCCGAATTAAAAAAAAAAACATTTATATATATATATACAATAAAATAAATTCAGACATTTATAAAAAACCATAAATTTTACTATGAGATAAAAAGAGTGATGCAGGAAAAAAGGGATAGGGTAATCCTAAATGCGTAAATTTGGTTCCCTAAAAATTAAGAGGGATGAAAATAATGCACTCTAAATCTAGAATGGGATGAAATTAAGCGATCTATTAATACTTGCAATTAATTAATATAAATTTGCCATATATAACCATGCAAATAATAAGAATTTAATGTGTATAATGGGAATAATGAAAATTTTAACAATTAATCAATCCCGAAGAGTCTCGGGTCATGGGTTAATGGCATCACTAAATGGGATGGGTTGAATGGGCTTTGGGTAAATGAGTAAAGGTGACTTATGAAGCTGGATATTAAACCAGGGACTTAGGCACATGGGTAATAAGTCACGGACAGATGGGTGTGGGACACGAATGGAATTAAAGCAAGGGCGGAAGGCTTAGAAAGGGAACTAGGGAGGGAATCGAATACGCAGGGATGGCTATTGGGAGATGGCGAAAGCAGAAATGGTAGAAAAAAGGCTCAGGTGATGGCAGCTGCTGATCTAGGAGTTGGGTGAAGGCTAGGAAACCCAAAGAGGGTTAGCGGCAGCAGATGTGGGGTCTAAGGAAGGTGGCAGCGATAGTGTTTGGGGCTAGAAAGGGGCGGAAGCAAGAACAGGGGAGGGCAGAAGTTTAGGGTAGAGTTATAAAGGTATGGTTGCAGTAGGGATGTTGGAACAACAGGGTAGAGGGTTGGATTAGGTGGTGGTGATGGCTAGAGGAGAAGAAAATGAAAAATAGAGAAGAGAAAGAGAGAGAAGAGAAATTCTTACCGTATCTCGACCATCTCCTTCCTTCGTTCTTTCCTCTCCTTCTCCACTCTTCAATTGTTCTTTCCTCTCCTTAGGGTTAGCAGCCCCTTTTTAACAAAAAAAAATAAAAAAACGCGTGTCCGGGTTTGTCCACTCGTATCCGGGCGTGTCCGGGTTTGTCCACGCGTATCCGGGCGTGTCCGGGTTTCCACGCGTATCCGGGAGTGTCCTAGTGATGTATCGGGGCGTATCCATATTTGAAAAAATATTTTTTAATTGGGTGCGTATCCGACACGCATTCGGCCGTATCCGTGTCGGATAAGCATCCGACACGGATACTCGAAGGGTTTTGGAGTATCTTTTCTTCATAGGTATTTATAATAAATACACCAACAAAATGACGAAAATACCCCTAAATGTAAAATAAAACAAATGCATCAAACCAAATAAGTAATAAAAATAAAATTGATGAATCATATGCTCCAAAATGCTCCGCATCAATTAGGATGTAGGACTATATCAAGGTGGGACCATTTGGTGGGGTTTTGTGTCTGTGGAGGAAATGCATGCTGCGTGCTGTAAATGAAATTTTCTTCTTTCTAACCCTCATGGATGTGATCACAAATTGTGTATGATTGCTTTCTTCTACTTCTGGTGAATAGGGCATGACTGATGGTGGTGGTCCAAATGGCGTGTCTGACTATGCGGGAGCTCCTCAAAGAAGAATTGGTGGATTTGGAGGGTTTGTTTCTGTCATTGGTTGTTTTGTAATAGGGAGGTGCTATATACACATGGAATTGTATCCTTTTAATCGTGTTCAGCCACGATTTGTTGATATTTTAAGAGCTATAAAAAGATATACAATCAAAGGATTTGCTACTTCACTGGTTACTAATTAGGGTACAATTCCAGGGTGTGTTTAGCATTTTCCTTGACAGTGTTGTCCATCCATGGCTAACTATACCTTGGATAATTGGTTGTCCATGCAGTGGAAGCCAGCCAGCTGTTATCACAAATACAACTGTAGAAGTTGTTGTTCCACGACCTCTTGTTCCTTCTATTGTTGGAGAGGATGGATGCTGTTTGAAACAGATACGGCAGGTTTGTATATGGGGCTTATAATGGTGCTTATAATGATTATTCATTAACTGCAGCTTTGATGGTGGTGATACTTAACAGCCAGTTAACTCTTTTTTCAGATATCTGGTGCCAAAATTACCATAACTGATCCCAAACCTGGAACGTCTGAGACATTGATTATAATATCTGGAACACCTGAAGAGACTCATGCTGCGCAGAGTCTTCTTCAAGCATTTGTAATGAGTGAGACTACCTCTCCTTGATTTGCCACAATACAAAGGTTATTTCGATCACCTTTTCTTGTTGTTTACTTGTATTCTACCTTTATGCTCATATTATTCACTAGTAGAGGCAACAGGTGGAACACCATGCAGTTCTTTACTAACCCCAGATACAACTGGTTTATAACTGATTATTTTTAATTTTATTATTATTCTTTTATTATGATTTTCATTTAGGAAGGATCTGGTTTTAAACTTGGATGTATCTGGTTATTATGAATTCTTATCTTAATACATGTGGTAGATGTATGAGCCTGGGCCATTAATATGCTTTGAACTCTCTCACATGGGCACTATCACAAAATTATGTGGACTTCCACTGATCCTTGTCTACAATTGATGACGACTGCAATAAATGTGGCCTGTGGTTTGGGAAGCTTTTGTGCTCAAGCATTTCTAATTGCCAAATTCCACAAGTTCATCAAAGGGCCTTAGTCTTGTATATCTATGCCTATCTGCATGGAGATAGGGTCTGTAGTAACTGATGATCGATGGGATGGATTATTTTTGATACTTTTATATTTTATCTCTGCTGTTTGTAACTCAACATCACTGAACAGTCGAAGGTCCAAGAAGATTGCAGAAAACACCAATTAAATTTTGCAGTTTTTGAGTCTACCATGTTCAAATCCCAGTGGAACATTACTGGGCACATGCTTCAGACTGCAGATCACCGATTTCAATTGAAGACTGATTTTAGACTTCGAAGTAATCAAAGTGTCCATATGGTGCCTCATGAAATTAAAACAAACAGAGCTGTTGATATTTATTGTGCTGAGAACGTGAGGACTTTAATGCTATCAAACCGCTTTAACCAGGATTTTTTGTTCCTTTGAAGAATGCATCTCTTGAAACAAAATCCTTTTCTTTCTATCAAGGGCTATTATGAGCTTCTTAATAAAGATTAGTTGCTAAGTTCTTATTTTCCATTTTATTATTTAATTTGCTAATTTTTGAGTTTATTATGACCCCACACGGGGTAGCTCAGCTAGTAACATTCCGCCTCAGGAAGCGGGGTGGTGCGAGTTTGAGTCCCCGTGGCGTAACCCGGTGGCTATCCTGTGGAGGTATGGGACGTCACCCGAGGGAGGAAGAAGGGTGGGACGTCACTCGAGGGAGGCAGAATGGGGAAGGAGGAGGAGGGAGGGGGGTGGGGGAGGGTTGGGTTAGTAGGGCTGTGCTCGAGCTTCCACCCCTTCGTCATAAAAAGTTAATATTACATAATAACTTTTTCTTACAATGTAGAGAGTGATGGGTTTGTGTATATTTTTATTACTGTATTCTTCTTGATGAACTATCCTCTGTTACTATCTTCATTAACAATAAAGGAATGCCTTTGTCAGTGATAAAAAATAAAGGTTAATTGCACTGTAAGCAAAATAAATAGATGAGGAGCTGCCGCTTATGTTATCTTTCATGGTAACACCATTTGGTTAAGTATTTAACTAGTGCTTGGCTGGAAGTACCCCGTAGTAGTTCTTGTGAAATGATGTTTTATTGTCTTGAAGGGCATCACTATCTCATTTTCTGGTTTTGTTGCTTGTCTGTGCCGCTTCTATCGTTATTTAAATTTCAATAACTGGACATTTGAGGTTATGTAATGCTTTATGTAGCTTGGGTCAATGGTGTAGCTAAACCTTTTGGTTAAGAGCTTAAATGATTTAGTCATGTCAATCTTTTTACACTGTATGCAATTGCCAGATTGTCTAACTGTATATGGGATTTGCTGTCTCTTACCTTGTGAAATGGTCTTACGAAATGATAGTAAAATTAGAAAAGATGTCTTGTGGATGCAATTGAACTTACCTTTCAGAAAAACTGATTTAACTGAACACGTGCATGGGTTTGGGCTTTGTGATTTAGCTGTGGATGCTGAAAGGGTCCGTAGAAGTTCTTACATCTAAATAATGAAGACTATTTTTTTTAAGAACTTTCATCGATTCCGAGCAAAAGAATACACCCAAAAACCTGCTGAAGGAAAGAACAAAGAATTGTCAGAAATCCATGATGGAGCCCCCTAAGGGCCTAGACACCTAGCACAAATAAAACCATCTTCCATGCTGATACAAAAAAGAAAAGAAAAAGAATCACTTACAGAAAGGGATTCAAGAAGCCACTTCTAGAAGCCAGCTTCCTCAATAAGAACTGACAACAGTACAGCAACAACTTCATTATATCTATTGGGGAAACATCCGTAAAATCACTGATAATTGACATCATCATCATTATCACTAATTTAGTCATCAAGAACCCATACTGTGATTCATCATTTTTGTTTTCATTTGTTTGTTTGAAAGTATAGTTTTTTCCCCCATTAAAACAAGAAGGCCCACAAAATGTGATGTAATACTCAAATTTGTGGAACTGCTATGGTTCATTATATACTCAAGAAATGTATGCCCGGCTATAGCCTTCATATTCACATTATTTGGTGTTGTCACATTGTTCTCTAATCTCTCTGTCTCTCTCTCACTCTTGTTTGTGTGTGTGTCTGTGTGCACGCATCCATGTGTGTATGTGTGTGCATGCATGCTCATGGCCTGCCATATGTTCATTGGTCGATGCATGCTTTATGTGTGACAGATATGCCAAGTTTTCTGCGATTTTATTAGATGGCTGCAAGGGTGCATCTTCCCAGGTTTGTCTTTGAGGTATGATAACTGGACAAAAACCACAAGACAGGCCTTTGTTATTGGTGAAGTGTATTCTTCTTATGCCACTATTTATTATTTTTTTGGCATCTTGTGTTAATTTTCTTCGGATAGTTATTCTCTCTGCATAGTGGTTATTGATTGAATAATTTTTTGAGTCCAATTTTTAGATTATTACTTGCATTGAGATCCCATCCTGTGGTAGCTGTAGACATATTTCAAGCTCATTCTGATGATAATCTTGATAACAGTATCATGCCCCTGTACATATCCTTTTACTTCAAATCCAGATCTTTCTAGCCTTTTTATATTCTCATTCTTTCAAGTCACTTACTGATTTACCACCTATGCTGTTAGTTTTGTACTTGCTGTAATCACATGCTTCCACAACCTGTCAGAACTATCACCAATCACTATGTCCACCTGTCCATCAGTGACTGGTTCACAACCCAACATGCTTTAGTGGCTCTAACCCCCATCTGCAGTCCCAATTGTTACTTAAGCCTGCACAGACTTCCAACTCGTGGAGTGGAACATCCCCGGCCCCATACATTGCCATAAAGGATCTTCTTCGAGCTTTTTTAATTCTGTTGATGACTGAAGCCAGTCATTTAACAAATCAGACTAACTTAGATAAAGCTACCTTGGTTAAGGTTATTCTACCTCCAAACTTATCCCAACTTCCATGTTGGCAATTTCCTTTCTGTCCTCATTCTTGTAGGCTCTTAGAAGGTCTTTGCACACATTATTATGGGCTTAGGTTAGTTGTGCGTAGAGATCCCATTTTAAAACCCAAATTTCCACAAAGCGGACTAGCTTTTTAGATGTTAATTCTCAGCCTGGAGGCAAAAATCATTTTGACATTTTCCACTGCCAACCTTAAATCGGTAACCGATACCATGCTCTGCTCAATCACAAAAAAGTACAAAATAGCTTCTTTTGCTGTGTTGAACATCCTGTTATAATTGTCTCATTATATGATGTTGATATGCTGAATACAATATCAGTAATGATTCTTTAAGTGAACCTGTTATTACTTAAAAAAGGAAAAAAGAAAAAGAAAAGAAATGTATATATTTGGTTGTCCTCTCTTTGATTGTGATTTTGCATAAAAATGAATGCTATTTATGTTCTAATTTTGTGGTGGTTGTGTTTTGAACTTGATTGTTTTGCAATGTCTAAATATTCCAAGAGATGTTAATTTAAAGCATTCACCATTAGCTCTTTCTGTGTATGGCATGAAGAGTGTATCATGTACATATCAATGCTAGGAAGTCTTGTATCATGTACATATCAATGCTAGGAAGTCTCTAAGGTAGAGAGAACTTGGGAGGATTTGGATTGAAATGAGTGGCGGATGGTTGAGGAGAAAAAGAGAAGAGGTGGGTGGCTAAGTGATATTACTTCAATTGAAGAGTAGAAACAATGCTGAGGAGGAAGTGGCCGTTGGGATGAGAAGTTTGGGCAGGTAAATGAGAAGGATGGAGAATAAAACCAATGTTTTAAAATCTGGCCCATGGAGCGACCCGTCTTGGAGGAAGGGTGGGTTAAATAAGGTTCAACCGGGTTGACCCGTAGTCAAACCCGTGCTATTAATATAATATTAAATTATTAACTAAAGTTATATTTTATAAAAATATATTCTTTTTCTCACAAACACAATTGTAAATACCAAAAATTAATAATCCAAAATTCATATTCCCAAAAGAACTAACATCTTCATCTTCATTTTCTTCATTTAAAGAAACAAGGGTTTTTAAGGGTCACGGGTTTATTAAATAAACCGGGTTGACCCGCGGATCGTAGAGGGTTTTTAACCCAAAAGAGTTTTTAAATGACTTGACCCGTGTTTCGGCCGGGCCATGGTTAACCCACGGATCGGGTTTGACAACATTGAATAAAACAGTTATATGGTGGGCCTTTGAAGCTTTTGCAGAACACTAGGAGAATCAAAATTAGGAGTGCTTTAGTTTGCAGTATCAGAAAGGTGTTTCATCGTGTTGGTGACTATTTATTTATGTTTTTTTGGTTCATAGATGTATCAGTCCATATTCTGTTTGGATGGCTCTCTTAGGCTGTGTTTGGATTAGGGTGAGTTGATGTGTAGAAATTGAACTCACCTTGAAAATGCAAACACACCCTATTTTGATTGTCAATGTGTGTATTCCACAGCTAAGAAACTCACCTTGAAATTTTGTGACTTCCCCACCAAGGGGTGGG
Source organism: Chimonanthus praecox (assembly GCA_022113865.1). NCBI lineage: Eukaryota > Viridiplantae > Streptophyta > Magnoliopsida > Laurales > Calycanthaceae > Chimonanthus > Chimonanthus praecox. Next base: position 17,744,642 of record CM039090.1, read on the forward strand.
GAAATCAGTCGGCACTCTCAACTTCCATCACCCTCCTCTTCTCCGCTCCACTGAATGGCTTAACCATATTTGTGGTTAGGTTTTCTATTTATTCCTATCCTGTGTTATGATTTGAATATTATCTAGCCCTTGCAATTTAGTAATGCATGTGGGAGAAATTTTGTGCAGATATAGATTTATTAAATAAGATAGGAATAAATGATTGCATGCCATTTGTAATACACGAGCTTAATTGGTATTAAGTGTAGTCACCTACATGATCTGCATGTACATGGAAATTGGAAATGAGATGTGGATTCTACCATGTATTTCTTTCTTATACGGGTGTGCCAATGATTAACGAAATAGGTAGGTCTTATTACATGTATAATAAATTTCCACCCCTTCCATTGAGAATGTCAAGTTCTCTAAATTAAATGCCAAACAAGGTGTCTTAAATAGGAGGGAAAGTAAAGGTAGGGATTTTCTCCCAAAAAAAACGTAGATATTTTTCCACTTTCAAGGGAACCCCTCGTTTTTCATATTTCCTGGAGAGACCCCTATTTCAATTCCACCCTAATCCAAAAATTGTGACTGCTCCTATCCCCAGCCCCTTGGGTATTTGATGAAATTGTTGTTGTTGCCACTAAGAAGGAAAGAAGGATAGAGAGTAGAACAATTATCACACCCTAAAAAAGCAAAGATACAAGTAGGATTGGGAGTTTGGGCTTAGGAAGAGGCAGGGCATATGATGACAAGGGGAGGCTGAAGGAAGACATGGGAAGATGCCGGACAATGATTACTGAAGGACATGGAACATAGTTTGGTGGAAGGGTAGGAGGAAGAGCTGGTATGCAAGGAGAAGAAAACCACTAATGTCAGTGATGACAAGAGCTTTCATCACAGTTTGCAAGCTTTTGATGCAACCAAGATGGCTGCAGGTTGGAGTCACTTAGCTGTTTGAGGACAAAAGGGCCTGTGGAATGTTTTAAGTGTAGATTCTTCATGACTTTTTCCAATACTCTCTTGACATTGTTCCTCAAAATGATATCGCATATGTTCCCTTTTCTGATCTCTTTTCTGAATATCATCATAAAGACCATCATTATAGCCACTTATTTTGTCTATATGGGGTTGGCATTTTGAGTTCAGTCTCTATAAAATCTAATATACTAAATTCTTTTTGTTCCGAGTAAAATTCGCCCATATTATTGTATCAATGTTATTTTTACATGTTTCTGTTCCCAATACAATATATTTACTAAATTTATCAAATGTATGTTGAATCCATGAATCCTCTGATTCTGAATTTACCAGTAGTCAGCACCACTATGACTATCTATTCCATCCTACTTAGGAATTAGGATGGACGTAAGTTGGGCAGAAGTACTAAAACAATGTGATATTTAAAAAGCAGTAAAATTGTTGAGAGACCAGTTTTTGTGGTTCAAAGATCAGATCCACTCAATGATCAGCTGATACTTCTTTCATGAATTTCTCTTACCATTTGTCCCAATGCAGAGAAAAGAGCTGCCTCTTGCCAAAGCTTTCCTACTTGCCTCTGCCCTCTTTTAACTCTTCTATTTACCTTGGACAGGATCACCCATCACCTTACTCTTCTTTCCAATTCCTCCCTGGCAACCCACATATCTTGATAGTGGTCCACTCTCAATCGCACTGCCACGCCGTTTTCCTGCACCAATTGAAACGGCATTGAACCTTGCTCTGCATGCAAAGCCCAGGCCAATATGGGAACACCATTCTGTAAACTCTCAAGTACCGAGTTCCACCCACAACATGGTACAAACCCACCGATTGCAGTGTTTCATAGGATGGCCATTTGTGGGACCCATGATGGGTGGCTAGCAGAATCAGATTGAGATTGGCATCATTTGTTGAGAGGAGCAATTGTCATGGATGATACTGGTGGCTGCTCCAGCTCAAGTGCTATCTTCCTTAATCTGTTGGGAGTAGGCACCCATGCTTCTAGAGCACAAGAAGACTACAGATGAATTGGGTTGTTTCTTGAGCCATTCTAACAATAGGCTTCTATGAGGTAGGTCTGTTTCGATGTGGAGAGCAAGCATCGATCCTAGACGGATGGATTTCGGAGGAAGGTGGGTAGACGTAGGCCATTTCTTACCTGTCAAGACCATGTTCATGATCTCGATGAGCAAGATGTCTTTTGTATTGATGATGTGATAAGATGAAGACATGAACAGGGAGGAATCGTCCGGTTCAAGGCCTTACACTTTGTTGCAGAAGAGTCGGGGATTCCATATGATGCAAGTATATACTTTTTAGAGATTTCCAAGTTACGTTTGAACGAGAGAACGAGAGGTGGTAAGTATTATACTTCCACCATCGGATCAACTCATGAGATCGACATTTCTTTTTGCTCATATTATAAATTTTTAAAATAAAAACTTCAACTCTAGAAGGTGATGATTATAATACTGCCCAATAAAATATTGAGTACAAGCTATACTAGGACCACTGAGGCTTAATCCACTATTATGTATTAGACTTTTTGATGACTGAAGGTGTCTTAATGTCTCACTCGATTAATTCTTCAGGGCACGTGAAAATCTCCCAATTTGCACACACTGGGTAATATTATTATACATTAGATTCCTCTTTTGATCTTTCTTCATCCACTCTATCTGTTTTTTAGTGAATGCAACTTACGGCAGTTTATAAGACTCGATCACTTGAACCATAAATATCCTAAATGCTGAACCAACTTCATTGCTCATTCAAACCACTGGATGGAGGTGATAAAAGTGATGGCCTTTTGGGCCATGTATCCAATGGAGCTGTATGACAACCGTCACATAATATTCATTGTATTTTTCACCATATGCAACTTATTATTATTACATGTATATCATATTAGAGGTTATCCCTAGGGCATCTGAAGGGCCATGTTTCAGTTTAGATCCTCGAATCATCTATAAGATTAGCATGCATTAACCTAATTTAAACCTGACTCAGCTCTAGTTGACTTTGTTGTTTGGGTCAGAACTCAGAAGCAACGTCATATGGAATCCCTGACTCTTCCCTGACTCTTCTGAAGGTAATAGATTTCCGAGTTAAAATGTAGGCCCAATAAGGTGTAAGGCTTTGAACCTAACGATTCCTCTCTGTTCTTGTCTTCATCTTATCACATCATCAATACTAAATACATCTTACTATTAATAACTAAGTTAGGTTCGGTTTACGTCAATGCATGCTAATTTTATAGATGATTCAGGGATCTCAACTCACACATGACCCTGATCAGATGCCCTAGGGGTAACCTTTAATATGATGCACATGCTATAATAAGAAGTTGCATATGGTGAAAATACAATAGATATTATGTGATGGTTTTCACAAAGCTCAGTTGGATACATATCCTATAAGGCCATCACCTTTATCACCTCCATCCATTCTAGATGTGACTGCATGGACAGTTGAAATTAGATTAAGTGGCTTGAATGAACAATGAAGTTGGTTTGACATTTAAGATATTTATGGCTCGTGAAGTGATCGAGTCTTATAAATTATTATGTTCCATTTTCTAAAACTCAAATGGGGTGGTGATTGAGTGGATGAAGAAAGATCAAGAGAGTGATCTAATGTATAATAGTTTTATCCAATGTGCAGATTGACAGGTTTTCACATGCCTTGAAGGATTAGTCGGGTGAAACATTTAGACACCCTTAGTCATCAAAATCTAATGCATCATAGTGGATTAAGCCCATGAGATCCTGGTATAGCTTGTACTCAGTATTATATTGGGCAGTATTATGATCATCACCTTGTAGATTTGTGGTTTTTATTCTAAAATTTTATAATGCGAGCGAAAAGAAATGTTGTTCTCATGAGCTGATCCGATCCGATGCGTAAGTATAATACTTACAGTCTCTCGTTCAACCGTAACTTGAGAGATACCGTTAACTTGGGAATCTCTCTTAAAAGTATTATATTGGGCAGTATTATGATCATCACCTTGTAGATTTGTGGTTTTTATTCTAAAATTTTATAATGCGAGCGAAAGAAATGTTGATCTCATGAGCTGATCCGATCCGATGCGTAAGTATAATACTTACAGTCTCTCGTTCAACCGTAACTTGAGAGATACGGTTAACTTGGGAATCTCTCTTAAAAGTATATACTCAAAGGTCAATAATCTATTACAAGATATTATCTTTCCAAACACTTATCTTTTAAATTATTGAAAAGTTTTATATGAAAATATATTAGGAATATATTTTTGTTTACTTTGTAGTGTGACCTCATGGGTGACGCTCTAAGCCCCTCAAGTAGCTATCCATGTACTATAATGAGAATAGGGTAAATGTTACTTTTACACATGTATCGAGTCATTTGGATATTATCTTTTTATGATAATTTTTTATGCCATCGTCACTAGTTCATTGAGGGGGAAATGTTGTCTACTTTAGTAAAAATGTATGGTATTTAGATGACTAGTATATATTAATTTAATAAATATTTTTATTTAATCTTTTATGAGACAATTATTCTTTAAAATTAAGTAGGTAGTTGTAATTTTTTTTAATTTGATTTTAATATATTAAAACATCTAAAACTCTTCAAATTAGTGAAACAATTAAATTCTACCAACATATCATTTGTTTTTATTAAAACATCTAAAACTCTTCAAATTAGTGAAACAATTAAATTCTACCAACATATCATTTGTTTTTATATGGATTTTTTATCCTTTGATAAATCCAACACCTTGTATTTAAGATATTCTTGGTCCATTTGCTCTACCAATAGGGCTGCAGCTCGGGTTGGGTTTTAATAAATTCAATCGTAACTCATGTCACAGCACATTGAATCCGATTTGACGTGACCCAACCCGAGATTGTAATACCTTTAACCTGACACCGAACCCTACCCGACCTGAGGTTGTAATACCCTTCACCCTCTTCACAGCCAAGCTGACGCCCAACCTGCCTTTCCGCTTACCTCTTCCATTCAGCTCACTACCGAACCCATCTTCTTGAGACCACCCTTCAATCCCTCCTCCTCTACTTCCAACGTCTAACACACCCAGTTCTAACGCCATCTTCCCTTCTCTCTTCAGCCGACACCTCCACCAAATCCCACCCAACCCAGAAACCCATTCTGTTTACCGTTCCATGCCTTTCCTTTCTTCATCTTAACATAATAACGTGCATTTGACCAAACCTTGACTTTCATCCAAGCTTTCCAAACTCACTATCGTTTCCCATTACCTTTTTATTAGATTTTTGTCATTGTCCCATCCAAACCATACCCAAAGATGGATACCACCATGGTCGATTTGGTTTGAACAATGTTCAATTTCCAACCAAAGATGTCTATTTGAAATATATAGAGCCTTGTTGAAAATGATTTTGTTTAAGTGAAAGATTCTTGTAGAGAAGCATGTCTCTTCAGTTTATAAATCAATATAGGCTAGGGTTGAAAAACGGTAGTTGTGATTAGGCTTTGAGGGTAGAGGGTTTTTATATTAAGTTAGGAAATCTGGGTCTGGTAAGGTTGAAATTTAAAGACTTCAGACCAATTCGGCCTGAATTTCAGTCGGGTTTTTTCTCTTCTCAACCCAACCTGCATGATTTCTCGGGTCGGGTTTCTACCAGCCTAAAGCATGTAATAGCTTTTACTCTAAAAAGGGAAACTATGAAAATATTTCTTGATCAATTTTATTCCTTGTGAAGTTCATTTATAATTACTTCAAATCATTGACTAACTATAATTGGTGCATTGGACATTAGAAAAATTATTCTTCATCAATCCTCGAGAAACTAAGATCATGGGTTCTAACGATTGGAACTACCCAATGATGAATCAAAAAGAATCTGCAATTGGCTTGCAAGTTTAGGAAAAGGGCCCAACCAAGATGAGTTTATAATTCTAAATAATGAAATATAATCACCGTCATCAAAGTCTTTGTCTCAATTATTATTTATAACAAAATAAAAATTAAAGATTTAATGATCGATTGCCACACTTTTCTTGAGTTGCTCAGCGAGGAGTGCCATTGCAGAGAAAGATGAACCTCCTTGTTCCATAGCTCTCCTGCTTGCCTCTTGCATTTCTTTTGCTCTCTTTCTAACCTTCATACCTTTCTCAGAGTCCCCCATCAAGCACCTTACTCCCTTCTCCAATTCCCCCCACGTCACCAACCCATCATCCTTATTATCCAATCTGTCTACAGCCAATCCATAGTCATGGACCATTTGAAATGCATTGAGCCTTTGTTCTGCATACAAAGGCCAGGCCAACATGGGCACACCAAACCAAATGCTCTCAAGGCATGAATTCCATCCACAATGAGAGACAAACCCTCCGGTCGCAGCGTGCCCCAGGATGTCCACCTGTGGGACCCATGATGGCCACACCAATCCTCGCCCTCGGGTTCGATCCAAGAATCCATCTGGCAGCAGCTCATTGAGATCAGCATCAATGGGTGGGCCGAACCGTTCTGACGGACGGCAACGAAGGGCCCAAAGGAAATGATGCTCGCTCTGTTCGAGCCCATGGGCTATCTCCTTGATCTGTGGGATGGGGAAAGAGCCCATGCTTCCAAAGCACAGAAAGACTACAGATGAGTCGGGCTGCTGATCAAGCCATTGTATCAATGGCCCTGTTTGTGGTTCATGCGGTTTCTTGTCCATGGCGAGCAAGGGTCCCACTGTATAGACTGGTGGAGTTGGATGGTGGTCGGGCAAACATTGGCCGTCGGTTATCTGTCATAGATTATAATTATGAGAAAAATGCATGCATTTTAATTAGTATCCATGACACTAACATCGATTGGCCTTTTTCACTTGGGCTTTTGCAGGTCCTGACCTGATCTAGAAAAGCCTAAGTTAAACAGGCATGGATTGAAGTCCTGGGCTGCGTTTGGATGAAGGGTGATTTTTACAAGGGTCACTCTTCACTTGGAGTCATCTTTAAACTTGGGGTCACCTTTGAATACTCCAAACTTCAATGGGATATTAAAAAAAGGTGATGAGAGGGATGATTTTTGAATTTTTACCTTCATATGGAGTAATTTTTGGGTTACCAAACAAGGGTAAGAAGGGTTGACCAGGGGTCACCCCCCTTACTCCCATCCAAACACAGTCCTGGTTTCCAGCTCAAACTTGTAGCCCACAGGGACCATTTTGACAACCTTCCTTGATCGACAAAGGGTGGGATTAAGATGTTAACTGAATAACTTGTTTGTCGAGAACTTGGTAAGGCTCAATTCGAATTGAGTCAATAATTCATTGAGTCAATGAAAATAGTAAAACTCGAGTGAGTTATTCTAATTCTTTTATTTATTTTGAATTTACGAGTGAAAAATCGTGGGATATCAATGTAAAACGCCCACAGGTAGGTTAGTATTCTTAAGCTTTCAAAAAACTGATATTTTAATATTAATTAATGCTTAGAACTCAATCATTTTAATCTCTCAAAGCAGATCATTTAGACAAACTTAATAATCATAAATATTTTAAACTTATTTATCTTTTATAGCTCAAGAGCTTGTAAATATATAAATAGCTAAAATTGTGCAATCAATACAACTGAAGACTTCCTGTTTGCTCCATGTTCCAATTTTAATCTTGGGCCCTGATTGAATCACCACCACAATAATTAAAGGGAAAATTTTGATTATTTCATTTTTCAGGTATAATGAGATAATGTTCTCAACTATAATCATAGATACATCTGAGTTTTGTTAGAAAGATTAGATGAATCGAACCTCTGATTTTTCAGTTGGAAAATATCGATTCCAGCTTCAATATGTAGGAGATTTGACACTAATAAAGTTTGATTAAATCAATAATATATTTTAATTTTTTTTTAATAAATAGTAAAAATATAAGATCTGGTGTTATTATCTGAAGGCATGGTAAAATATGTTACCGCTTGGAGTACCGTCGTCTCAAGCTCAGCGAATGTATTGACAATCAAGCCATTAGTCTCTCTAAATCTCCGGCCATGGTAGACAAACCAATCATATGCTTCGTCCTTCTTGTTCATCACCGGCAACGGCATCTCTTCTGGGGGCAAAGGTAGCAATCCAGGGACTTCAATCTCTCCTTCAACATCTTTGAACTCACATGGAACCTTTACTTGGAGTGTTGGAAGATACATCAAGAGGCTTAGTGAGGCTGCATTAGGAGTGAAGAAGATATACACTGGGATGCCAAGCTCGGTGGCCACATCGATCATGGTCGTCGAAAAAAAGTCGATGATCAGTGCAGAGAGGCGGGTCGATGGTGAAGATGAGGATGACGATTGTGTTTTGATGGCCGCTTTGACATATGGCTTGTGCTCATCTATGAATAGAGAAATCGACGCTTCGACGCTCCACTTCTCGTCAAATTGGACATCAACTTGTGGGAGATCGATGAAGCGGATTTTTGGGTTAGCAGCGGCGATGGATTGGATGTAGGAGGTGATGGGTGATTCTAAGCTAGGGATTGGGAGATTCATGAGGAGGACAGTGATGGTGAAATGTTCATTCTCAAGGAGTTTGGCTAGTTCCACAGTAGATTTCAGGTGCCCTATTACAGGGAGCGGCAAGAATACTATTTCTAATTCCATCTTCTCTCTTCTTCTTTCCTCTCTTCTCTTGTTTCCTCTCTCTTTTGTGTGGACTGGAGATCTTACTATCCTAGGTTGGTCGGTGGGAAAAGTAAAGGAGAAGAAGGAAGTATTAATGGAGGACTACTGAAATAAAACTTGATTATAGAATGCAAGATTCTATTGGATATTCACTTAGATAAGGTGCAGACTTTTCTTTGTTTCTTTCTCAACCCACCTTTTACTGCCTCAGTTTGGTGGTTTTGAAATAATATTCATGGTTGAAATGATTTAATCAAATTTTGTTTAAATTGAAGAATTTAAAAAATGTGACTTGATCAATTTAATTAAAGTAATTAATAGTGAATTGAGTCTACTTTTCTCTTCTAATCTAAATCCTTAACACATTTTATTACTTTATTTATTATCAACGATCACCATAAAATACCATGTTCATGGCATAAGATGGGACAAGTAGAAAAACAAGTTAGTACAAATGATAAAGAAATGACATGAAAATCTACCCTACATACTTCAATAAGGACAAGAGTAGTCCAAATCAACTCAACAGGGAACGAAAATGATATTAATAGAAATTTGAAATGCTAGAGATTGTAATTTTAAGAATTTTTTTTGGATGCAATCTATGTTATTAAACATACTTCATCAACTTTGGCATTATGTCAAGTTATTAAAATCCAGCCTTTATGTCTTTTGAATTTAAATTTTATTTTTTAAAAAAATGAATGAGATGTTTTTTGTGATGGCCCACCCAAGATAGTGAACATTGTGTTGAGAAAATCACCAGTAGAAGGAGGAGGAGAACTCTACTGTGCATGAAAGAGAGACAATCGCCAGTGGCGGTGATTGGGTGGGAATGAAGTCACATATCGCTTGAGAACTATCCTGATCTTGGGAATATAACTAGCACTCTCCCTTCTCCTAACATGAGGACTTTTGGGGTCTGTGTAATCCCAATGTAAAATTGTGAGAGCCCGAAGCAGACAATATCATGTTGGGCGGGGCATTGTTGTTACAGATAGTATTAGAACCGAGGATGGTTGTCGTCTAAGGTAGGGGGATTGTGATGGCGCACCCCAGATGGTGTACTCGGTCCCCTAATCCAAGGCGACGGCAGTGGGCGGGGATGGAATCTTGGTGATCACCAGTGTAAGGAGGAAGAAAACTTTAATGAGCATGGAAGAGAGAAATTCACCAGTGAAGCGTTGATGAATCTTGTAAAACACATGAGTAGAATTCATTCTAAAAAACTAGCTAATAAGGAGAGGATGCCGAAGTGTTTATAAACCTCACATTCCAAAGGTCAACTTGCAATATCAGACTTTGCTAACACTCTCTCTCAGTGTCAGGGCTGGAGATACTTGACTCTTCCCTTCACATAGGGCTGGAGATACGAATCCGACCTATTCCTGTGGTACCTCCAATCTGGTACCATGTAAAATGCATGAGCAGAACTCACCTTTAAAAATCGGCTATTAAAGAGAGGATACCCAAGTGTTTATAAACCTTACATTCCGAAGGTCCACAAGCATTATGGGACCTTGCTAACATTGCATGTAACATAGGTCTTGATCCTCCATATAAGTGACAATCATGTGCCCTTTTTAGTGTGAGTGTATGGACGCATATTCGAAAGTAAAACCAAGAGAATGTGTGTGTGTGGAACTCAAATCCACCAATATCATACAGGGTGGTACATGATCATCACATGTTGCCGTCAAGCGAGAAAAATCTCCATTTTTTTCTCATTAATTTATTATCGTCAACCTTATCAGATATAATAAAAAAGGATGAAAAAAAAAGAATACAAAAGTATACGTCAGCATACACGTTTAGATCATTTAATAGCAGTAACTATTAATGAAGAAGCATTTAAACCCCCAAAAGACCCAAACAATCCTCTCCCTGTTATATGTACTATATAGCAAAGCAATGATCACACACTTTTGGTGAAATCCACTTTCCATTTAGAATTTTTAAACTTCGTCATTTAAATGAGTAATGAATCTGTATAGTGTATACTGCTGAAATTATTTCATTAATATATATTGATAATATAAATATGATAAAGATAATGTACATACTAAAGTATTGATTGGTTAACTTAAAATATCTACTGATTTTGTCAACTTTTTGAAAAACTGAAATTTTAATTTTAATTAATGTTTAGAACTCAATTTTTTTAGTCTCTCAAAATACAAACTCAATAATTATAAATATTTTAAACCTCTTTATCTTTTATAGCTCAAGAACTTGTGAATAAATAGCTAAAATTGTGCAATCAATACAACGTAGTTGATAAACTGAAGACTTCCTTTTTGCTTTATATGCCAATTTTCATCTTGGGCCCGGCCCTGTTTGAACTGAATCACCACCCCAATATTTAAGGGAAAATTTTGATTAGATGAATCGAACCTCTGATTTTATAGTCGGAAAATAACGATTTGACACTATAAAGTTAGATCTCCATGTTTTAAAGTCAGTATTAAATTTTAAAATTATTTTTTTTGAATAAATAGTAAATATATAAGATCTGGTGTTATTATCTGAAAGCAGAGTAAAATAGTTTTGTATGGGTTTAGATTAGAATATGTTACCGCTTGGAGTATCGTTGGCTCAAGTTCAGCAAACGTATTGACAATCAAGCCATTAGCCTCTCGAAATCTCCGGCCATGGTAGACAAACCAATCATATCCATCCACCTTCTTGTTCATCACCGGCAACGGCATGGCTTCTGCCTGTAACGGCAGGAATCCAGGGACAATCTCTCCTTCAACATTTTTGAACTCAAATGGAACCTTTACATGGAGTGTTGGGAGATACATCATGAGGCCTAGTGTGGCTGCATTAGAAGCGAAGAAGATATACACCGGGATGCCGAGCTCGGTGGCCACATCGATCATGGTCGTCGAAAAAAGGTCGATTATCAGTGAAGATGAGGATGACAATTGTGTTTTGATGGCCTCTTTGACATGTGGCTTGAGCTCAGCTATGAATAGAGAAAACGAAGCTACGCCGCTCCGCTTCTCGTCAAATTGGAAATCAACAAGTGGGAGATCGATGAATCGGATTTTTGGGTTATCGGCGGCGATGGATTGGATGTTGGAAGCGATCGGGGATTCACGGATAGGGATTGGGAGATGCATGACGAGGACGGTGACGGTAAAGTGTTCATTTTCAAGGAGGAGCTTGGCTAGTTCCACAGTAGATTTCAGGTGCCCTATTAGAGGGGATGGAAAGAATATTATTTCTGATTTCATCTTCTCGTCTCTTCTTTCCTCTCTCCTTAGGTTGGTGGGATACGTGAGAGGAGAAGAAAGAATAATTAATATAGGATTGGGTGAAGACTTTTCTTTGCTTCTTTCTCAAGCCGCCTCAATGGTGATTTTGAATGGTTTTATCAAAATTTATTTAAATTGAAGAAATGAAAAAAAAAACGTGAGTTGATTGATTTAATTAAGGTGATAAGTCACTCTATGCATTAGTGTTTTATTTATATATTTTGTCACTTTATTTATTATCAACGTTGACCTTAAAAACTTAGTGATGGTAATTCTCACCCTTAAATTTTACATATTCTTTTTATAATTATAATTTTTTAAATTTCAATAATAAAAACTAGAATGATTTATCAGGCCCCTGCAAACTAGACATTTAAGGTTTTTGTTGGCGTGAGCTGTTAGAATCCAAAAGAAATAGGAAGTATAGCTGTAAACAGATTTATAGAATCATTTCCTGCAAGGTAGGAAATGATCTATGCTATAATTGTAGCATATACCAAAATAGGGATGATAATCTTACCTATTTATTTGTACTCTCTCAATGTAATTTAAAAGAAAAGAAAAAGGAATACAACCTCTGTAAGATTTGACATGGTATCAGAGCATTAGGAATTCGATCCTTGACTTCGATCGTTTTTTTTTTTTCATCTTTTTAATTCTATTTTTTTCTCTCTTCCTGCGCGTCAGGAACACCGGAAAAAAAAAAGGAAGGAAAAAAAAACCCAAGCAGAGGTTTCCATCCCTCTGCTCGATTCACTGCCGACTTGTCCTTCCGGCGACTGTGCCTCGCCGCCCATTTCCGTTGCTCCCGATCTTCAGTCTTTGGCAAGGCCGACGGTTGTGGCTGAAATACCCAGACTTCTCTTTCCCTGTCTCTATTACACCCGAGCCGCCGCCGTTCTCTGTATTTTTTCCCATCAATGAAGAAGGAAAAGAAGCAGAGCAGAGACAAGACGTAGCGCCAAGCAGCGCCTCCGCCGGAGAGTTCAAACCCCAAGCAAGATTCCAGCGGCGCCCAGATTGCCGATTCCGATCCTGATCGAGCCACCAAAGCCCTCGTCCGGATCTGTGATTCCGCTCCGGCAGCCATACCTCTCTGACCATCCGCTAAGCGATAGAAACCCAGGTGTCGGAAAGTTTTTTTGACGCAGGACTCTGACCAGATCAGACACCGAAGGAGGCCCAGCAGGACAAGAAGAAGAAGCCACGTGGCCGTGCCCACAAGCGGATGCGGTACAACAGCCGTTTCGTCACCGCCGTTGTCGGCTTTGGAAAGAAGAGAGGGCTGAACTCATCTGAGAACTGTCCTCCAGTCATTTCATTTGGTTCTTCAGTTTATTAAAAAAAAAAAAAACGAAGCTTTTTTTGAAAAAAATAAAAAAAAATCAAGCTATGACCGGTATAGACAGTGGCCCTTCAACCTCCATCCTCACCACCCTTACCTATCAAATGACTGAAGCACTATCCAAAGTGCAGACCCCGACCCCAACATCCGACAACTCCACCACTGCAATTGGCATCAAGTTGGATGGTTCCAACTACGCCCTTTGGTCCCAGGTTGTCGAGATGTACATCTCAGGCAAAGACAAACTGGGATTTATCAACGGTGATTGTCCACCACCGCCGCCAGTCGACCCATCTTTTCGAAAGTGGCGTACTGATAATGCCATTGTCAAAGGATGGTTGATAAACTCTTTGGACCCGACCCTCATCGGCAATTTCATCCGCTTTCCCACTGCAAAATCGGTCTAGGATGCCATGGCTACGACTTATTTTGATGGCAGTGATACGTCCCAGGTCTACGAACTCCGGCGATGAGTGGCTCGACTGAGACAAGCTGGCGGCTCCCTTGAGAAATTCTACACCGATCTGCAAGGGTTCTGGCGAGAAATTGATTTCCGATGTCCGAATCCGATGGAATGCCCCATTGACATTCATCACTACAATACTTTGCTCCAGGAGGATCGCGTCTACACCTTCCTCTACGGGCTCGATGACTGGCTTGACAACATCCGCAGCGATGTCCTCCAGATGCTGCCCTTCCCTTCCATCGAGCAAGCCTATGCCCATGTTCGCCGGGAGGCTCTCCGGCAGGCCGTTATGAGCACCAGCGATCCTGACATGGCCTCTGGCGCTATTCTGACCATCAAGGGGCTGAAACTAAGCCCCGCCCCCTCTGGAACTGCCTCCAGCCAGCACACGGGACGACCCACTGTGACCCTTAGGTCACGAACTGGCAGACATACCCCTCTTGGAACAAAATGTTCCCATTGTGGAAATCAACGGCACACAAGTGACAATTGCTTTAAAAAAGTTGGCTACCCTGACTGGTGGTATGAACTGCAGGCAAAGAAAAAGCAGGCCTTGGTGGGTTCTGACGCAAGCACGGTCAAAATGGCTGTGGTGTCAGCCGAATCCCACCTTTCCCTGATTCCCCAGGCCACTTCTCTAGTTGTAGGACCCGCCTCGGAGATAGGTAACGTTGGTTCAGGTTTAGCTACCTCATCTTGTGATGGTGATCGTGGTGCCTGGCTCCTTGACTCCGGCGCCACAGACCACATGACTTTTGTCGCTACAGATTTTACTACGACATCTTCCCCGCGACGTACTAGTGTTGCAAATGCGAATGGTGTTGTCTCCCCGGTCACAGGGGCCGGATCTGTGTCTCTTTCACCTTCTCTAAAATTATCACATACATTACTTGTACCATCGCTCTCTCATAAATTACTGTCTGTTAGTCAAGTTACTACAGAATTAAATTGTGTTGTACTTATTTATCTTACCTTTTGTCTTCTTCAAGATATTCTCACCAAGGAGATAATTGGGCGTGGTACTAATAGGGGGGCCCTCTACTACATGGACGACGTCCGCGTGGGTCATGTTTTCCACCTCCAGAGTGATGGGAGGGAACGACAAATCTGGTTATGCCATCGACGTTTGGGGCATCCTAATTTTGGTTATCTGAAACATTTATTACCTGATCTTTTTTCTAATAAAGTGTTGTCTGATCTTAAATGTAATACATGCATTTTAGTTAAAAGTCACCGTATTTCATATTTGCCAAGTATGAATAAAAGCACTATTCCATTTGCTCTCATTCACTCTGATGTGTGGGGACCCTCTATCTTTACGGGTTCGGGGGTCCGTTGGTTCATGACTTTTATTGACGATTGTACTCGTATGACATGACTGTACTTGCTGAAACATAAAGATGATGTGTTCTCGGTATTTGAATCCTTCCATGCGATGATCCAAACTCAGTTTTCCGCCAAACTCCAAGTTATCCGTTCTGACAATGGTGGCGAATATGTCAATCAGCGTTTCCGCACCTACTTCAACCACCATGGACTCATTCATGAGACATCATGTCCTCAAACTCCTCAACAAAACGGTGTAGCTGAGCGGAAGAACCATCATATTCTGGAAACTGCACGAGCTCTTCTCCATGGATCTCATGTGCCGACCCGATACTGGCCTGATGCGGTATCCACCGCTGTCCATCTCCTTAACCGACTTCCCTCCATAGTCTTACATTTTAAGACTCCGTTCCAGGTCCTGGCATCCCATGTCTCCCTTCCCACCACCCTAATGCTCCCTCCCAGAGTATTTGGATGTGTGGCTTATGTGCACCTTCATCAGAATCAGCGCACCAAATTGGATCCTTGTGCTTTACGATGCCTCTTCTTGGGCTACGGTGTGCACCAGAAGGGTTATAAATGCTATAATCCCTCTACCCGCCGCCTCTATGTAACAATGGATGTCACCTTCCTGGAGTCCGACATTTTTTTCTCCGGCCCCAACTCTTCTCTTCAGGAGGAGACACGAGATGAAGAACAGAATTGGTTGTACTTTGACTAACCAAACAGTGGCGCAGTGGCAGATGCAGTACCACAATCAGAGCTCGTTGAGCCCACAAGACCTACAGTTGAGCCCTCACGGCTAGATGAGCCTACCGAGCAGGAAGCATTGTCAGAACATGACACGCCTTCAAGCCCCCCCTCATCCTCAGTACCTACAGACCCATCTCCTGAGAATATCCCTGAGGTAAGCACTCTTAACACACATTCAGATACCAGTAACTTGAATACTCCTGCTAGATACACATTACCTTTCAGGCAAAATCATGACAAGCTACCGAAAAGATACTCTCCTGATGCTGAAGAGCGAAGATCAAAGTATCCAATTGCCAACTACGTGTCTACCAAGAGATTAACCGAACCTCTCAGAGCATTTGTCCACGTACTTTCCTCAAGTCAAGCTCCAGCTGGGATTTAGGAAGCCTTGTCTGATTCGAAATGGACTCAGGCAATAAAGGAAGAAATGGAGGCACTTCTAAAGAATGACACATGGACCTTAGTTCCATTACCGGAAGCAGTAGGATGTAAATGGGTATTCTCCATCAAACACAAGACATATGGATTGATCGAAAGGTACAAAGTAAGATTGGTGGCAAAAGGCTATACACAAACATATGGGGTCGACTACCAAGAAACGTTTTCACCAGTTGCGAAACTGAGCACGGTTAGGATACTATTATCTCTTGCATCCAACCTTGACTGGCCACTACATCAATTTGATGTAAAGAATGCTTTTCTACACGGCGATCTTGAAGAAGAAGTGTACAGGGACTTGCCTCCAAGATACACGGCATCCACTGAGACCAAGGTTGTGTGCAAACTACAATGAGTACTATATGGACTGAAACAATCACCTCGAGCATAGTTCGGTCGGTTCAAAATGGCAATGAGGAAATACAGATTCAAGCAAAGCAACTCTGATCATACATTATTCATAAAACATAAATTGGGCAAGGTAACTGTGTTGATAGTTTATGTGGATGGCATGATTATCACAAGAGATGATGAAGAAGAAATATCAAGACTACAGAAGGAATTGGCCACCGAATTTGAGATGAAGAACTTGGGAGGACTCAAGTACTTTCTGGGAATTGAAGTTGCCAGGTCCAGACAAGGAATTTGTCTTTCCCAAATGAAGTATGTGTTGGACTTATTAACTGAGGCAGGAATGCTGGAGTGCAAGCCAGTGGATACCCCAATTGTTCAAAATCACAGACTTGGAGAATATTCAGATCAAGCACCAACGAACAAAGGGAGGTACCAAAGGTTAGTTGGCAAACTTATATACCTCTCGCACACTCGTCCAGATATTGCATACGCTGTAAGCGTGGTTAGCCAATTCATGCATAATCCGAGTGAAGATCACATGGATGCTGTAATCTAGATACTAAGATACTTGAAGTCGTCACCTGGAAATGGTCTTATGTTTTCAAAGAATAGCCATTTAAAAATTAATGGCTACACAGATGTAGACTGGGCTGGAAACATCTCAGACAGAAAATCTACTTCAGGTTACTTTATGTTTGTCGGTGGGAATCTTGTTACATGGAGAAGTAAGAAGCAAAAAGTGGTTGCACTTTCCAGTGCCGAAGCAGAATTCCGTGGAATGGCAAAAGGGCTTTGTGAACTACTCTGGATCAAGAGACTACTTATTGAACTTGGTTTCGCCCCGACTTCAGAAATGGATCTCTTTTGTGACAACAAGGCTGCTATCGCAATATCCCACGACCTTGTCCAACATGACCGCACAAAACATGTGGAAGTGGATCTACATTTTATCAAGGAGAACTTGGAAGGGAAAATAATTCGATTTCCATTCGTGAAGTCTGAAGACCAACTAGCAGATGAACTCACAAAGGCGGTATCAAGCAAAGAGTTTCACAACTCACTTAACAAGTTGTGCATCAAAGACTTGTATGCATCAACTTGAGAAGGAGTGTTGGCGTGAGCTGTTAGAATCCAAAAGAAATAGGAAGTATAGCTGTAGACAGATTTATAGAATCATTTCCTGCAAGGTAGGAAATGATCTATGCCATGATTGTAGCATATACCAAAATAGGGATGATAATCTTACCTATTTATTTGTACTCTCTCAATGTAATTTAAAAGAAAAGAAAAAGGAATATAACCTCTGTACGATTTGACAGTTTTTACATCTCTCTCCTATATATTACCACCCCAAAACAAAAGGTGAGTGCAAGCCCTGACCGCATAAAAAGTAATTCATGGCATAAGGTAGGCCAAGTAACAAAAGAAAATTTAGTAGAAAATTAGAAATAATAAAAAAAGATGTGGAAATCTATCCTACCCACCATAGAAGGGAAAAGGAAAGTAAATAGTCCAAATCAACTAAATAGAGAACGAAAATGATATTGGGTCTAGAGGCCGTTCTTTTTAGAAAATTAACTTTCGAAGAAATTTAGTTTTGAAGGCAATTTATGTTATTTTATACATTTTATGAACTTTGGCACTGTGTAAAGTCATTAAAACCTGGCATTATATCTTTTGTATTAAAAAAGTTATTTTTATAAAATATAAATGAAATATTGTCTCGTCAAGAAAGAAAAATCTCTATCTTTTTTCTCATTAAAATTTTCTTATTTTCTCTCGTAGGAAATGAAAAAAAGAGAAACATATCTCATGTTCCATAATCTTAACAAAGACCACTAGAAAGAATGTTTGAGGACAATAAGTACAGTAAGTGGATAAAATAGTATATAAATACATTGGATGGGACGCATATATGATTAGAGAATAATACGGTAAAATTTTATTTCCATTCAATGATTTCAGCATCAAATTAGTTATTTAAAAATTATTTATACTGTTAAATTTTTAGGATAAAAATTTATTTCCATTCAATGATTTCAGCATCATTAAATTATTATTTAAGGGAAAATTAGGTGGCCACATCGATCATTAATTAAGGGAAAATTTTGATTAGATGAATCGAACCTCTGATTTTATAGGATGAAAATATCGATTTGACGCTAATAAAGTTAGATCTCTATCTTTTAAAGTCAGTAATAAAATTTAAAATTATAAACTTTTTTAAATAAATAGTAATATATAAGATCTGGTGTCATTATCTGAAAGCAGAGTAAAATACTTTTGTATGGATTAGATTAGAATATGTTACCGCTTGGAATACCGTCGTCTCAAGTTCAGCAAATGTATTGACAATCAAGCCATTAATCTCTCGAAATCTCCGGCCATGGTAGACAAACGAGTCATATCCATCGGCCTTCTTGTTCATCACCGGCAACGGCATAGCTTCTGTCGGCAACGGCAGTAATCCAGGGACTTGAGTCTCTCCTTCAACATCTTTGAACTCACATGGAACTTTTACGTTGAGTGTTGGAAGATACATCAAGAGGCTTAATGAGGCTGCATTAGAAGTGAAGAAGATATACACCGGGATGCCGAGCTCGGTGGCCACATCGATCATAGTCGTCGAAAAAAGGTCGATGATCAATGAAGATGAGGATGACAATTGTGTTTTGATGGCCTCTTTGACATGTGGCTTGTGCTCATCTATGAATAGAGAAATCGACGCTTCGTCGCTCCACTTCTCGTCAAATTGGACATCAACTTGTGGGAGATCGATGAAGCGGATTTTTGGGTTAGCGGTGGCGATGGATTGGATGTATGAGGTGATGGAGGATTCTAAGCTAGGGATTGGGAGATTCATGAGGAGGACAGTGATAGTGAAGTGTTCATTCTCAAGGAGGAGTTTGGCTAGTTCCACAGTAGATTTCAGGTGCCCTATTGAAGGGAATGGCAAGAATACTATTTCTGATTCCATCTTCTCTCTTCTCTTGTTTCCTCTCTCCTTTGTGTGGACTGGAGATCTTACTATGCTAGGTTGGTGGGTGGGATATGTAAAGGAGAAGAAGGAAGAATTAATGTAGGACTACTGAAATAAAACTTTATTATAGAATGCAAGATTCTATTGGATATTCACTTAGATAAAGTGCAGACTTTTCTTGGTCTCTTTCTCAACCCACCATTTACTGCCTCAGTTTGGTGGGTTTGAAATAATATTCATGGTTGAAATGATTTTATCAAATTTTGTTTAAATTAAAGAATTTAAAAAATGTGACTTGAGTAATTAATAGTGAAATGAGAGAAAAAATGTCCTATGATACTTCGGTTATATTTGAATGAGTCTACTTTTCTCTTCTAATCTAAATCCTTAACACATTTTATCACTTTATTTATTATCAACGATCACCTTAAAATACCATGTTCCTGGCATAAGGTGGGATAAGTAGAAAAACAAATTAGTAGAAATGATAAAGAAATGACATGAAAATCTATCCTACATACTTCAACAAGGACAAGAGTAGTCCAAATCAACTCAATAAGGAACAAAAATGATATTGATGGAAATTTGAAATGCTAGAGGTTGTACTTTTAAGATTATTCTTTTTGGATTCAATCTATGTTATTATACACACTTTGTGAACTTTGGCATCGTCAAGTTATTAAAATCTGGTGTTTATGTCTTTTCTGTTAAATGTTTTTTTTTAGAAAAAATGAATGAGATGTTTTTTGTGATGGCCCACTCAAGATGGTGAACTCGGTTTCTTTAATCTGAGGCGGCGGCGGTGGTCGGGAATGGAAGCTCTTGGACACCATGTTGAGAAAATCGTCAGTGGAAGGAAGAGGAGAACTCCCGCGTCCATGAAAAAGAGAAGAGAACTCCTGCGTCCATGAAAAAGAGAAAATCGCCAGTTGGTGGTGGTTGGGTGG
Organism: Chimonanthus praecox; assembly: GCA_022113865.1. Taxonomy (NCBI): domain Eukaryota; kingdom Viridiplantae; phylum Streptophyta; class Magnoliopsida; order Laurales; family Calycanthaceae; genus Chimonanthus; species Chimonanthus praecox. The sequence continues at coordinate 17,765,112 of CM039090.1, forward strand.
GAATGAAGTCACATATCACTTGAGAGCTATCCTAGTCTTCGGAATATAACTAGCACTCTCCCTTGTCCTAGCATGAAGTCTTTTGGGATGTGTGTATGGACACACATCTTAATGCAAAATTGTGAGGGCGTGTGTGATCCCAAAGTAGACAATATCATGTTGGGCGGGATATGGTTGTTACAGATTGTATCAGAGTTGAAGATGGGTCTTGTCTAAGGTTGGTGGGTTGTGATGGCCCACTCCGGATGGTGTGCTTGGTTCCCTTAATCCAATGCGACGACAATGGCTAGGGATAGAATCTCGGTGACCGCCAGTGGAAGGAGGAGGAAAACTCCACTGAGCATGGAAGAGAGAAATTCATCAGTGAGACCCTGATGAATCCTGTAAAACACATGAGTAGAACCTGAGGTAAAAAATTTGCGGGGCGTTACATCACGGCCGATACGCTACACCATGTTAAAGGCTGTACATTGTTGCACTGATACACCATATGTCGCGGGCTTTACGTATCGGTTAAAAAACGGCCGTTACATTTACTTAAAGTCGAAAGGAGATATGTACCTTGTTTTCTTTCCTTTTTCACATGTGAATAGTAATTTTTTAAGGAACATCTATCTATGACAAGTGAAAGAACTCTGCTTTGAGGGACGTCTTCCACTATAGTGGCTATAACATTTTAAATGGACAAAAAGTGATGAGAAAATTGAGCTTTTTTTTTTTTAAATGAATGAAAATCCAGCTTTAGAGGACTATCTTGTTGACATGAGTTGTCAATTAGGAATTAGATACCATAATTATAGGGACAGTTACCTATTGTATAGGAAAAATGATTGTATAATTGATGTGTATTCCTATAATAGCTCCCTTGTATAAGTTATATAAGGGGACCTTTGTACAAGATTATGAATAAGAAAATATACAGAGAAATTATTTTAACATGATATCAGAGCCTACGTTCGATCTCCTTTCATAGGAATCAATTTTTTTTTTCTCTATTCTTTTTCTTGTCTACTGTGCTTCTAGACAGTATTTCCTGGTCCCTTCTCTACCGCCGACCGTTTATCAATGGGATCTCACATCGTGATCGCTGCCCAGATCTCTTCATCGGTCGAGGGAGGGCGGGAGAGACATTCCACTGCTGCTCAAGTAATGTTCGTCATCTGCATCGCCCTGGCCGTCGTTGCTGCTGGATCTGCCACACAGTGCACGACGTCCCTTTTTTTCGGATCTGGTTCCACATCCAAATCTGGCTGTGCCTGCTCTGTTGCGCCTCTGTGTATCGTTTCCTATTGCACACACGATCGTCTTTACTGGCATATCCAGATCTCTACGCCAGAGGGTTTTTCTCCATTTTGAAGATCTATTTGCAGATCTGTTGCCCTCTTCTGCCGATCCGCTTCCGATATCTCGGATCAGAACCCTCTTTGCCAATCTCTCCGAGCGCTTCGTTGGGTGTCTTCTTCGGCTTCCCCGGCTGTCCAAGTCTGGACATCTATCGGCTCCAGCTCCGACATCCTTGCAGTTTGACGTTGTTCGCCACTGCTCCTCTGTTTCCAACCGTTTTCTATTGTTGTGTTCTCGCCGGATCTGAGCATCCCTTTTACCGCCGCCATCCCATTCCGCGATAGCGTTGACAACCCCTCTTGCCGACCTTTTTTTTTTCCTGCGCTGCAAGCAAGACTCCACATGCAACCGTAAAGAGAGACGGCGGAGAAGACGACCGGGCAGATCTGAGATCCAGGCACAACAACGATGCCGTGAGCAGATCCCTCATTTGTACACATCTCTGTGCGCAGCTGGTTGTGCAGATCTCAGTTTTGTCGACGATTCGGCAGTTTGGGGACAACCGTGTTTGATCCGCCGCTGCCTCATTGTTAACACCTCTGCCTATCCCTTTGCATATCACAGGCCGTCTCCGATCTGTTCTGGCTGCCATTGCTGCAACTTCCTTGAGATCGTGCACTGCTGGCTGTTGGTAGCTGCTTCTTCTGATCTGCCATCTCCGTCCTTGCCGTTGAAGGAGAGACAAACGGTGAGAAGACCGATAGGATTTTTTTTCCCCTGTTGGCGACACTAGGGTTGGAATCAATAGAGGTTTCAGCCTCTTCAACCCTATATCATGACTGATCCCTCCTCCAGTAACCTAGAATCTCCGACAGGGAAAAAGAAGGTTGCTCCCACTGTCTAGCCTCCATTCCACCTACAAGATATGTACTCATTGATTACTCTAGAATGACTCGATGGTACTAACTACATTGAGTGGTCTTTGAATGCTCAGAATAAGATCAGGGGCAGGAAACGTTGGGGCTTTATCTCTGGTAGTAAGAAGGCACCAGAAGCTACAAATTCTGAGGAATATGAAACATGGGAGGATAAGAATTGTATGGTCAAATCTTGGCTCATTGACGCCATGACTAAGGACATCAGATCACTTTTTCTCTGCCTATCTACTGCCAAGGAGATCTGGGAAGCTGCCAAACAAACTTATTCTGTCAGCCAAGATGTATCAAAGGCCTATCAATTATATTGTGCAGTAATTTCTGTCCGCCAGAATGGAGGTTCTATTATTTCTTACTTTGGACAACTACAAAAGTTATGGCAGGAGCTTGATGCTATTGAGCCTTGCACTATGGAATGTACGTGGGATCTTGAGTGGTATACCACAATGGTCAACTCTCAATGACTGTACGTTTTCTTTGCTGGTCTCAATTCCCATTTGGATGGGGTTTGTAGTCGTGTTCTTGCGACTACACCGCTTCCAACTCTACAGGTTGCTTATGCTATCATTTGTGCCGAGGCAAATCGCCAAGATGCTATGCTTGGTACGTCATCTAATGAAGGAGCTGTTATGGCTATTCGAAAATCTGGTACTCGTCCGTACCCAAAGAAAGGTGTTCATAAGTGTACTCATTGTAATGGGGTTAATCATGTGATCGATACATGCTTTAAGCTCCATGGCTACCTTGATTGACATCCAAAGGGTAAGACGACATCTCCGAGGTCTTATTATCCCACGGCAGTGGATTCAGTTCCCAAGAGCCACGTCGTCACTGCCTCCGGCTTCGTTGCCAAGTCAGGTATCACTAATTCTGCTATTACTTTCTTTACTAGAAATAGTGCTTGGATAATTGACACAGGTGCTACAGACCATATAACTTATGATAAATCTAGGTTTAGTCATTTATCTTCTACTGTCCAAATCAACCATTACTAATGCCAATGGTGTGTCTTCCCCAGTTGTCGGGGTCAGTATGGTACCCCTGTCACCATCCTTATCTCTCACTAATGTTCTATTAGTCCCATCACTAAATTATAACCTTATTTCTGTTAAACAGTTAACTCAGTCTCATGACTGTGTTGCCACATTTTTTCCTACTTACTGTCTTTTTCAGAACATCCATACCAAGGAGAAGATTGGCAGTGGTAAACAACGTGGAGGCTTGTACTATCTGGACGATGGGTTACAACGATCAGCTGATGGAGCACTAGTTCACGTTATGGATGCCAACATATTTAAAAGGCAGGAGAAGATTTGGTTATGACATGCCCGATTGGGTCATCCCTCATTTGGTTACCTTAGGAGATTATTTCCATAATTATTTACTGGTTTTAATATCTTAGACTTCGTTTGCGAAACTTGTGTACTGGCGAAAAGCCATCATTCTATTTTTCATTCACATGATAATAAAACTGAAACACTTTTTGCCTTAGTTCTCGGATGTCTGGGGTTCTGCCCCACTTTCTACATACCATGGAATGAGGTGGTTCATTACATTTGTTGATGATTCTACCAGGATGACTTGGTTTTATTTGCTGCGACATAAGATCGATGTCTGTACTGTGTATCATCTTTTCCATCAAATGATGTTAACACAATTTGACATATCTATCAGATTTATTCGTTCTGATAATGGCGGTGAATATTTCAAGAATGAATTGACTGATTTTCTGCATTCAGTTGGTACTATCCATCAAACATCTTGCTCTCAGACTCCTTAACAAAACGGGGTTGCTGAACCAAAAAATCGCACCTTTTGGAGGTCACTCGTTCTTTCTTAATTGGGGGTCATGTGCCATCACATCTATGGGGCGACGCTTTCAGTTCCGTTGTCTACTTGATTAATCGTACACCATCTAGTGTTCTTGGATTCAGAAGACCTTTGGATGTACTTTCTGACCACTGTACGCTTCCCTTAGTTGTTCATTTGGCACCTCGTGTCTTCGGATGTATAGTGTATGTTCACTTATATTCAAATCAACGCACCAAGCTGGAACCACGTGCATTGATGTGTGTGTTTGTAGGATATGGCTCCACTCAGAAAGGATATCGATGTTATCATCCTCCTACTAAAAAGTTTTATGTCTCCATGGATGTCATATTCCATGAAAACATATTTTTTTATCCAAAAGTGATAACAGATTCTTCACTTCCGGGGGAGACTAGAGATGAAGTAAAGAATCAGGATGAATAAGGTTCTTTGAAATAATTGAAGCCGAGACACCCGAATCATCCTCCATTGAGTACTAAGTTGAAGGGCGTGGATGTCAAGTCCATGATAGTATAATGTCTCCTATGTCTACAAACCCACTGACCCAATCGTCTCCAGAGGACTCCTTAGAGGTATTACCTGATCCTATTCTTGTTGACTCTAATATTCATGATATTGTTAGTATAACTGAACCTGCATCTGAACCATCCCAATATCATCTTCCACCCCGATCTAATCGTGGTCAACCAACAACTAGATATGAGCTGACCCGAAAGCTAAAGTTAAATATCCAATAAGTAACCATGTGTCCTCCCATAAATTGTCTGAGTCATTTACATCTTATCTACTTCAATTATCCTCTGTCTCTATTCCTAATAAATTACAGGAAGCTGTAGCAGATTTTAGGTGGACTAAGGCTATGGCAGAGGAAATGACAACATTGGACAAAAATGCCACTTGGGAACTCGTGCACTTACCAAGGGAAAAGAAGACCGTAGGGTGCAGATGGGTGTTTACGGTCAAAGACAAAGCAGATGGGACGATTGAGAGATACAAAGTTCGGCTAGTTGCAAAAGGACATACACAGTCTTATGGTGTAGATTATCAAGAAACGTTTGCACTAGTTGTCAAACTTAATACTATGAGAGTACTTTTGTCGTTAGCAACTAATCAAGATTGATCACTTCTTCAGTTTGATGTCAAAAATGTTTTTTTGCATGAAGATCTTACTGAAGAAGTATATATGGATCCTCCTCTAGGCATACCAAAATACTCAGATACAACAATGGTGTGCAAACTGAAAAAGACCTTGTATGGGTTGAAGCAATCTCCAAGGGCTTGGTTTGGTAGGTTCATCAAGTTTATGAGGAATTTCGGCTACAAACAAAGTAACTCAGATCACACTTTGTTTTTAAAGCACAAAAGAGGTAAAATCACTGCCCTAATTATCTACGTTGATGATATGGTAGTGACCAGTGATGATCATGAGGAGATTTCTAGTTTACAACAATATTTAGCATCTGAATTTGAAATGAAACAACTTGGAATCTTAAATACTTTCTTGGGATTGAGGTGCTCGATCAAAGCTTGGTATTTTCTTATCTCAACGAAAAGATAACCTTGATTTATTATCTGAAACAGGAATGCTAGGATGGAAGTCAGTTAATACTCCCATTGGGTAGAATCATAGACTCTTTGAGTGTTGGAGTGCATCTCCTACCGATAAAGGGATATACTAGATGTTCGTTGGAAAACTAATTTATTTATCTCATACTAGGCAGATATTGTGTATGCAGTAAGTGTGGTGAGTCAGTTCATGCACGACCCACGTAAACCTCACATGGATGCTGTAGAACGCATATTGAGACATTTAAAGTTTGCTTCTGGTAAAGGTTTATTGTTCTCAAATCATGGACACCTAAAGGTTGAAGGCTATACCGATGCCGATTGGGCATGTTCAGCTGATGACAAAAGATCTACCTCAGGATACTTCACCTTTGTAGGTGGGAACCTTGTGACTTGGAGAAGTAAAAAGCAACAAGTAGTATTAAGATCAAGTACTGAAACTGAGTATAGTGGAATGACACTTGGGGTATGTGAGTTGCTCTGGTTAAGAAATTTACTGAATGACTTAAGCATCAAACCAAGAATGGCAATAAAACTATACTGTGACAACAAGTCAGCTATAGACATTGCTCATAACCTGTTCAACATGATCGGACTAAGCATGTGGAAATTGACAGACATTTTATCAAAGAGAAACTTGAAGCCGGAATCATTACTTTTCCATTCGTGAAGTCCGAAGACCAACTGACAGAAGTCCTCACTAAAGCTATAGCTAGCAAGGTGTTTCTCGACTCTCTTATCAAGTTAGGCATGAGCGATATCTACGGACCAACTTGAGGGGGGATGTTGATATGAGTTGTTAATTAGGAATTAGATACCATAATTATAGGAACAATTGCCTATTGTATAGGAAAATGATTGTATAATTGATGTGTATTCCTTTAATAGCTCCCTTGTATAAGTTAAATAAGGGGACCTTTGTACAAGATTATGAATAAAAAAATATACAGAGAAATTATTCTAATATATTTTTCACCTCAACTTCTGAGACTTCAGTATTCACATAATCACATGTGTACCAATAGTAAAATGAGGTGGTTTTTGAGAAGAACAGGCTTTTGACGACATCTTTTACCAATTCCTTTATAAATTGGTAAGGCAAACACATTCAACACACTCTATCGGCAGAGAGTTATCTCACTCTTCTAATTTTTTTTGAATTTTTCCTAGTAAAAGATATGTTATTTGGCTCATTCTCGATGATCTTTTTCTTGATAGATTTCCGACAAGTGGGCGTTTTTTCTCTAAATTCTATAAGGAAACCTACATATCTCTACTTATTTTTTTGAACTAAATTTAGACCTAAAATGTGATATTTCATGAAATCATATTTATCTATATCTATCTTTTTTTCCTATAGATTAAAAGCCACCTTCTTGATTTACCCTTTTGTTGATACACTACCGTCATGAGTTTTTTTCTTTTTCAAATAATATTTTTAAATAGATAGTTTAGAATAAAATTGAATTTGTTGGGCTCCACATGAATATGGCCACCATTGGTTGAATTGTCTTTAATATTTAGTTTGATGACCGTATTGTTTTTCAAATGACATATAGAATAATGTTTCAAATATCAGAATCAATTCTTGACTTGTTGGGAACTGAGTCCAAACCATACTTACTGTTTTAGAAGTTATCTAGGCCTAAAATGTGATACTTCATATATTTCAAATTTTTTCTTCACTTAATTTTAATTTTTTAGCTAAAGTTAAATTAATGATGTAGTTTATTTAAATTAGTAGGTAAGGTAATATTAATTTGTTTCATTTCATGCACTTGTGAAATTTGTATTGTCTGCATATTAATGGCACCAAAAGTGGAGGATCTTGTATGGAAATTCGGTGAGCGTCTCAATGATGACGACTGTTTAAACATTCGATGTAAACTCTGCGGAAAGGTAATAACAGGTGAAATTATCCACCTTAACAAACATATCACAGGAAAGAAAGACGGGCAAGATGCAACAACGCTTCCATGGAACATGCACGCCTATGTCAAGAGTTGCTTGACACAAATGTGCAAAAGAAGCAGCAAAAATCTAGAGCAGAAGAAGATGTAGTCGCCCATGTCATGGACGACATTTATAGGCAATCACGAGAGGAGGGTTTTGTGCTAGCCGGCAGTAGTGACTCAGAGGAGGGGGATCCAGGAGATACACAAGAGGAACGGGACATGCGTAGGGCACTGAGAGTGAGTCGTCGGGAATATGAGATTGGGGGTCAGGGTGGGGCTGGTGGTTCGAGAAGCAAGAAAACTTCAAAGAAGAATCCTGGGGAGTGGTTCAAGTGGAAATCCATGAAGAAAATCTTTAGTAGGAGGGGACGGCATGACCCAATAGATCCTAAATATGCATTTAATCCGGTTACTATTGAACCAAAAGATCCTACATGTATAGACCTTCATCATTTAGTCAAAGAAGGATAGACCAAGTTGACATAGATGAGTCTAAGGAAGTCATTGGTGCGGCGACAACGAAGTAATTCGTGGATGTGCATAGGCCCCACATAATATTGAGAACCCTTATTTTCGGGGACTTTGTTATGCGGCAAAAATTTGAGGGCCATCCATTGAGTTTTCTACTCCATATGAGTTATCTACTCATTACATTCCACGTGAGGTTATTCGCATCCGATAGTGGGTTGGTACCTTCAAAAGAGTTTGGAAGTAACAAGGGTTGACCGTTATGTGTGACGGTTGGAAATCTGATGATGAGAGATGTATAATTAACTTCTTCATTTTCAGTCATATGGGCACCGTTTTCCACAGGTTGTACGACACATCGAGCAAAAGCAATAATCACATGTTGATCCAAGGTCAAATGATTGATGTTTGTATGGATGTTGTCCTTGAGAACGTTGTTCAGGTAGTAACAGACAATGGATCAGCTTTCAAAAAGGCAGCAGAGGAATTTAATGGAAACATATCCATGGATTATGTGGACGCCGTGAGCGGCACATTATATGGACCTCATACTTAAGGATTTTCGTAAAGAAATGAGGATGAAGAATATACTTGATTGGTGCAGAAATGTCACTTCCTTCATCTACAACCACACCAAATTGTTAGAGATGATAATGAACCACACTTGCCGATGTGAACTGTTGTGACATAGTGTTTATAAATCTCACATTTTAAAGATTCACATGCAATGTTGGACTCTGCTAAAATCGCTTGTGACAGAGGGCTTGATCCCCAATATAAGTGACACTTTTCATTCTCTCAGCATGAGGCATTTCTGTGTGTATGGGAGCATATTCCAGAGTAAAATTGTGAGGACGTGTGTGAAGTCCAAATCGAACAATATCATACTAAGTGGGATGGAACATGATCATTACATTTTGTCTTTGAGGGGGAAAAATCTCTAATTTTTTTCTCATTAAAATTTCTTATCTTCGCTCTTATCGTCAATCTTATCAGATATGGTAAAAAAATATGAAAATAAAAAAGAACGAGTACAAAAATATACGTCAGCATGCACGTTTACATCATTTAGTACTAATTATTAATCAAGAAGCATTCAAACCCCCAAAATAATCCTCTCCCTATTATATTTACTATATAGCAAAGCAATGATCACACACTTTTGGTACAATCCACTTTCCATTTAGAGATTTTAATTTTTTTCACTTAAACGAGTAATGAATCTGTATACTGCTGAAATTATTTCATCAATATATATTGATTGATAATATAAATATGATAAAGATAATGTACATACTAAAGTATTGATTGGTTAACTTAAAATATCTACTGATTTTGTCAAATTTTAATAAAACTGATATTTTAATATCAATTAATGTTTAGAACTCAAATTTTTTTAGTCTCTCAAAATAGATCGTTCGGACAAACTCAATAATTATAAAGAATTTAAACCTATTTATCTTTTATAGCTCAAGAACTTGTGAATAAATAACTAAAATTGTGCAATCAATACAACTTGGTTGATAAACTGAGGACTTCTTTCTGCTTTATGTGCCAATTTTAATCTTACTAAACTAGGTTGGTTGGTGGGATATGTGAGAGAGAAGAAAGAAGATTTAATATTGGATTAGGTGAAGACTTGACTTTACTTCTTTCTCAAGCCACCATTTACTGCCTCAATGGTGGTTTTGAAATAATAATGATTTTATCAAATTTCATTTAAATTGAAGAAATAAAAAAAAAAATGTAATTTGATCGATTAGAGAAAAAATTGTCCTATAATACTTTGTTTATATTTGAATGAGTCTACTTTTCTCTTCTAAGCTAAATCCTCTACACATTTTATCACTATTTATTATCAACGATAACCTTAAAATCCCAGTATGGTAATTCTCACCCTTAAATTTTACATATTCTTTTTACAATTATAATTTTTAAATTTTAATAATAAAAATTAGAATGATTAATCAGACCCTTGCAAACTAGAAAGGTTTTTACATTTGTCCCCTACATATAACTACCCCGAAACAGAAGGAGACTGCAAGCCCTTGACCGCATAAAAAATACCATGTTCATGGCATAAGGTAGGACAAGTAACAAAGAAAATTTAGTAGAAAACTAGAAATAATAAAAAACTGAAAATGATATTGATGGAAATTTGAAACTCTAGAGTCACGTGTCGCCTGAGAACTATCCTGATCTTGGGAATATAACTAGCACTCTCCCTTCTCCTAACATAAGGCATTTTGGGGTGTGCGTAATCCCAATGCAAAACTATGAGAGTCCGAAGCAGACAATATCATGTTGGGCGGGACATGGTCGTTATAGATAGTATTAGAACCGATGATGGTTGTCGTCTAAGGTAGGGGGGTTGTGATGGCGCACCCCAAATGGTGTACTCGGTCCCCTTATCCAAGGCGACGGCAGTGGGCGGGGATGGAATCTAGGTGATCGCCAGTGTAAGAAAGAGGAAAACTCTAATGAGCATGGAAGAGAGAAATTCACGAGTGAAGCGTTGATGAATCCTTTAAAACACATGAGTGAAACTCATCCTAAAAAACTGGCTATTAAGGTGAGGGTGCCTAGGTATTTATAAACCTCACATTCTAAAGGTCAACTTGCAATGTTAGACTTTGCTAACACTCTCCCTCAGTGTCAGGGCTAGGGATACTCGACTCTTCCCTTCACGCATGGCTGGAGATACGAACCCAATCTACCCTTATGATACCTCCACTCTGGTACCATGTAAAACGCATGAGTAGAACTCACCTTTAAAAATCGGCTATTAAAGAGAGGATACCCAAGTGTTTATAAATCTCACATTCCAAAGATCCACATGCATTGTGGGACTTTGCTAACATCGCATGTGACAGAGGTCTTGATCCTCGATATAAGTGACACTCTTTATTCTCTTAGCATGAGGCCCTTTTTGTGTGGGTGTATGAGCGCGTATTCAAAAGTAAAACCGTGAGAATGTGTGTGTGGAACCCAAATTGACCAATATCATATAGGGTGGTACATGATCATCACATTTTGCCGTCAAGCGAGAAAAATCTCCATCTTTTTCTCATTAATTTATTATCGTCAACCTTATTAGATATAATAAAAAAGGATTGGAAAAAAAGAAGAGTACGCAAATATACATCAGCATGCACGTTTATATCATTTAATAGTCGTAATTATTAATCAAGAAGCATTTAAATCCCCAAAAGCCCCAAACAATCCTCTCCCTATTATATATACTATATAACAAAGCAATGATCACACACTTTTGGTGAAATCCTATAATACCCCGCCCTAGAGGGGTGTTTGTAGAATGGAGCGTGCCATAGTCCCATATTGCCAGTTGCGTTGGAAATTCCCTGATATATAAGTGAGAGTCTTTCTCTTTCTAGCATGAGGCTTTTTGGGAGCAACAGTGGATTGGCTTGCCAATTGAAAGCTATGCAAGCCGTGTGTGAGGTCCAGAGCGGACAATATCATGCTAGCGGGATGAGTTGTTACAAATGGTATCAGTGTATGATTCAACTCTTTGCCTGAGGTTGTGTACTTGGTTGTTGTGTATGCAGAGCCGGGGAAGACTCTGGCTTTAAGGGGGGTTAGATTATAATATCCCACCCAAGAGGGGGTCTATAGTGTGGAGGAGAAAAAGTCCCACATTGCTAGTTGCTTTGAAAATTCTTTAGTATATAAGTGGTAGCCTTCCTCCTTCTAGCATGAGGCTTTCTGGGAATAATAGTGAGTTCGCTCGCTGATTGAAAGCCGTGCGGGCCGTGTGTGATGTTCAGAGTGGAAATATCATGCTAGCGTACTTTGTCATTTAAATGAGTAATGAATCTATCGAAATTATTTCATTAATATATATTGATAATATAAATATGATAAAGATAATGTACATACTAAAGTATTGATTGGTTAACTTAAAATATCTACTGATTTTGTCAACTGTTTTAAAAACTGATATTTTAATATTAATTAATGTTTAGAACTCAATTTTTTGGTCTCTCAAAATACAAACTCAATAATTATAAATATTTTAAACCTCTTTATCTTTTATAGCTCAAGAACTTGTGAATAAATAGCTAAAATTGTGCAATCACTACAACTTGGTTGATAAACTGAAGACTTCCTTTTTGCTTTATGTGCCAATTTTAACCTGGGGCCTGTTTGAACTGAATCACCACCCCAATAATTGAGGGAAAATTTTGATTAGATGAATCGAACCTCTGATTTTATAGTCGGAAAATAACGATTTGACACTATAAAGTTAGATCTCCATATTTTAAAGTCAGTATTAAATTTTAAAATTATTTTTTTGAATAAATAGTAAATATATAAGATCTGTTGTTATTATCTGAAAGCAGAGAAAAATAGTTTTGTATGGGTTAGATTAGAATATGTTACCGCTTGGAGTATCGTTGGCTCAAGTTCAGCAAATGTATTGACAATCAAGCCATTAGCCTCTCGAAATCTCCGGCCATGGTAGACAAACCAGTCATATCCATCCACCTTCTTGTTCATAACCGGGAACGGCATCGCTTCTGCCGGCAACGGCAGGAATCCAGGGACTTCAATCTCTCCTTCAACATCTTTGAACTCACATGGAACCTTTACATGGAGTGATGGGAGATACATCATGAGGCCTAGTGTGGTTGCATTAGAAGTGAAGAAGATATACACCGGGATGCCGAGCTCGGTGGCCACATCAATCATGGTGGTCGAAAAAAGGTCGATCATCAGTGAAGATGAGGATGACAATTGTGTTTTGATGGCCTCTTTGACATGTGGCTTGTGCTCGTTTATGAATAGAGAAAACGCTGCTTCGGCGCTCCGCTTCTCGTCAAATTGGAAATCAACAAGTGGGAGATCGATGAATCGTATTTTTGGGTTATCGGCGGCGATGGATTGGATGTAGGAAGCGATCGGGGATTCAAGGGGAGGGATTGGGAAATGTATGACGAGGACGGTGATGGTGAAGTGTTCATTCTCAAGGAGGAGTTTAGCTAATTCCACAGTAGATTTCAGGTGCCCTATTGCAGGGGATGGCAAGAATACTATTTCTGATTTCATCTTCTCTCTTCTCTTCTTTCCTCTCTTTTATGTGAAATGAAGCTCTTACTATCCTAGGTTGGTTGGTGGGGTATGTGAGAGAGAAGAAAGAAGATTTAATATTGTATTAGGTGAAGACTTGACTTTACTTTTCTCAAGCCACCATTACTGCCTCAATGGTGGTTTTGAAATAATAATGATTTTATCAAATTTCATTTAAATTGAAGAAAAAAAAAATATAATTTGATCGATTTAATTAAGGTGATTAATAGTGAATTACTAAGACACTCTATGCATGAGTGTGCTGGGAATCATTTCATCTATTGTATTAGAGAAAAACTCTCCTAAAATACTTCGTTTATATTTGAATGAATCTACTTGTTTCTTCTAAGCTAAATCCTCTACACATTTTATCACTATTTATCATCAACGATAACCTTAAAAATCCAGTATGGTAATTCTCACCCTTAAATTTTACATATTCTTTTTAGAATTATAATTTTTAAATTTTAATAATAAAAACTAGAATGATTAATCAGACCCTCGCAAACTAGAAGGAGACTGCAAGCCCTTGACCGCATAAAAAGTACCATGTTCATGGCATGAGGTAGGATAAGTAACAAAGAAAATTTAGTAGAAAGTTAGAAATAATAAGAAGCTGAAAATGATATTGATGGAAATTTGAAACTCTAGAGTCTAGAGGTCTAGATGCTGCTCTTTTTAGAAAGTTGACTCTGGAACAAAATTTATGTTTGAATGCAATCTATATTATTTTTTATACTTAATAAACTTTGGCACCGTGTCAAGTCATTAAAATCTGGCATTATATCTTTTGTATTAAAAAATTTATTTTTATAAAAAATGAATGAGATGTTGTCTCGTTAAGAGAGAAAAATCTCCATCTTTTCTCATTAATTTTTTCTTATTTTCTCTCATAGAGAACGAAGACTTTGAAGAAATAGGAATATGACTAATGTTCCATGATTTTGACTATGAGCACTTATTTTATAGGAGAAGAGAGAATACTCTCATTTTTTTTATTTATTCTTCACTTCTCATTAATTGAAAATTGACAAACATAATCATATAACCCTAACAATGGGTGGTTGTGTGAGGTTTGGAAGGTTCGTAGAAGTCCATTCAATGGGTCTTGCCATGGATGGTTGGACTTTAAATTGGTTGGTCATCGTTTGCTAACATTTTTAATTTTTCTATGATCAATTTCTTTTAACAGAGAGGAAGAGTAAAGAGATAAAGTGAACGAGCACAAAAGAGAAGAACTAGAGATAATGCTCGAGGACAATAAGTATATGAAGTGGATATTGGATAAAATAGCATATGAATAAATTGGATGGGATGCATACATGACCAGTGAATAATACGGTAAAGTTTTATTTCTATTCAATAATTTCAACATCATAATTAGTTACTAAAAAATGATTTATACCGTTAAAATTTTGAGGATAAAAATTACAAGAGAAAGTTGTAAAATCTTGTAATTTTATCTTCATTCAAGCAAAATTGTTTTCTATACATCCCACCAATTTTATTTGTTAACTTTTTCATTATTAAGCGAAATTTCTTGTTGCACATCCCCACCATTTGTCATCTTTTTGTCGAATTATAGACTACTTTTAAAAAAGAAAAAGAAAAAAATAGGATGTGTTGGACCTATTGGCTAGTATATATCTAACCTGAGTAATAAGGTATATTGCCTAGTTGATGAGAGCCTAATATCATATATTAATACATTTTAGTGTTCGCAAATGACATAGTTTAAGAAACTCCTCAATCTAATTATCAAAACTTTGTAAGATGAGCTGCGAAAATAAACAATTTATAATAATTAAATTTCAAGATTTAAAATTAAAAGATTCGTCAGAAAAACATGCTTGTTTTATATCACTAACTCAGTAGGTAGATGTCAGTGACGGTTTGAGAATGTGAAGAGGAGCCAAGAATCTCATAGTAGTGGCTTGTACAAGGCAGTAGAATTGGTAAAGAATATGGTGCAAATATCCTTAAACCCCAAACATCTTGGAAATATAAAGAAAATAAACAGTATAACAATCTTTAAAGAATATGAAAAAATCATTCTGAACCACTTTTTCCACTCTTCAGAAATTTGGACCAATCAAGAAAAACTCGATCCAATCTGACCCGGCCGGATTTCAGCTCTAGATAAAGTAGCATATAAACACATTGGATGGGAGCATATATGACCAGAGAACAATACGAAAAAGTTTTATTTCCATTCAATAATTTCAGCATCATCAAATTGGTTACTAAAAATGATTTTTACTCTTAAAATTTTGAGGATAAAAATTATAAGAGGATGTTGTAAAATCTTGTAATTTTATCTTCATTCAAGCAAAGTCGTTTTCTATACATCTTACCAATTTTATTTGTGAACTTTTTATTATTAAGCAGAAACTTCTTCTTACACATCCCACCAATTGTCATCTTTTTGTCGAGTTTTAGACTGCATTTGAAAAAAAAAAAACAAAATAGTATGTATTGGAGCTATTGGCCAATATGTATCTAACCTGAGTAATAAGGTATATTGCCTAGTTGGTGAGAGCCTAATATTGATACATTTGAGTTTTCGTAAATGACATAGTTCAAGAAACTCATCAATCTAATCATCAGAAATTTGTAAGATGAGCTGCAAAAATAAACAACTTATAATAATTAAATTTCAAGATTTAGAATTAAAAGATTCATCAGAAGAAAAATGCTTGTTTTATATCACCAACCCCGAGGTATCTTAGTGAAGGTTTGAGAATGTGAGGAGGAGCCGAGAATCTTAAAGTAGTGGCTTGCACAAGGCAGTAGAGGCCAAATTTGATATGGAGACTGATTTGTTTTCTCTCATATGAATTGAGAGAACCGAAAATCTTCATATTAATAGAGAAAAATAGTACAATACAATTAAGGAATGAATGAATAAAAAATGTAAAAATATAATTACAGGGTAAAATCACAATGAAATCCCTCAATTAGAGAAGCTAATTAGAAGGTTCAACTCTAATACTCCCCTTCAAGGTGGAGTGCATATTTGAGTAATACCCAGCTTGCGAATTAATGCATAAAATTGGTCTTTGTCCAATGGTTTGGTAAATACATCAGCAAGTTGATGAGAAGAAGGAATATGCCGAGGGACAAGGAGCCCAGACTGAAGCTTCTCTCGAACGAAATGACAATCAAGTTCAATATGCTATGTCCGTTCATGAAAAATGATATTATTGGCAATGTGTAGGGCGGCTTAATTGTCACAAAATAAAGTGATGGGCGAAGAAGAATGAGAAATACCAAGATCATTTAGCAGGTACTTCAACCATTGAAGTTCACAAGTCAAGGTTGCCACGACGTTGTATCCTGCCTCAGCGGAGGAGTGGGAAACTGTATTTTGCTTCTTGGTCTTCCAAAAGATGATGTTGGAACCGAGGAAGGTGCAATAGCCAGTGGTGGACCATCTAGTAACTGGACAACCATCCCAGTCTGAATCATAATATCCTTGGAGATGAAGGCTGCTAGAGGAAGACAAAAGGATCCATTTATTGATAGAACCCTTCAAATATCAAATAACACAGTGTGTGGCGTCCAAATGGGCAGTCCGAGGAGAATGTATAAAATGACTGTGAATATATAGCACATAATTGAGATATGTCTTGGTAATAGTAAGGTAAATAAGACAACCCACGAGGCGATATGCGTTGGGGTCAAGAAGTAGAGTCTTAACTGTTATCCATGGGAAATTCGGAAACACGTCCCCCAGTGAGGCCTGTATCCTTTAGAATATTCAGGAAAATTCCTTTCCGAGAACAAGCAACTTCAATCCAAGGAAATACTTGAGCCACCCCAAATCTTTAATATAAAATTTGGCTTCAAGAAAGTGCTTAAGGCCCTAAATAGCCAATGCATCAGTACTAGTTAAAAGAATATCATCAATATAAACTAGAACAAATGTAGAAGAACCACCTCTGTGATGCGTGAACAGAGAGTAGTCAGACTTCGACTGTGAAAACCCTGCCTGGAGAAGGGTAGAAAAGAATTTTGTAAATAGAGTAGTCAGACTTCGAGAGACCTTTTTCAACCCATAAATAGATTTATTCAATCGACGGACACGCTCCTCCCCCTATCATGCAAATCTAGGTGGAAGAGTCATATAGACTTCTTCATCAAGGCCACTGTATAAGAAAGCATTATTAACATCAAGCTGATGAAGTGGCCAATGCTTAATAGAAGCAATAGACAAGAGAGCGCGTGTGATGGACCTGATCTAAAATACTATGTCCTTTAATCAGACTAACACTATATATTAGCATCGTTAATCATGCTTTATGAACGGTTAAATACCTAGATCATCTCGTGGGCTTCCCGAAAAGTCCAAGTTTGACCAAATCCGAGCTCGTTAGCTCAGTGATCCAACTTGTTGAAGTTGGAAGGGCAAACCTGTAGTTTATTTTTACATCATTTATTTAATTCATAAATCATGTATAGTAACTTTAAAATTTCTTTCTAAAATAAAAGCACTGATTTGAACTATTTGGATTTCCAAACTTGCACACATGGAAGACCTTGCAAAACTAAGTATTTTGAAATTTTGATTTCACCCAAATAATTTAACAAATTACTAATTATTTAAGACCTTCGAAGTTTCACTTTACAAAATCGTATTTAAAAAAAAAAATTAATTTTTTTTTTTAAATTTTAGAATTTTTTTGAAAGAGTTTTAGTATTTAATCCATATTTCAATGCACAATTTTATATTGTCAGATGTTCAATTTTATTTTCTAAACGCCTAATCTCCAAAGTTGAATCTATGTCGTCGATTTAAGAAAAACATCGATTTCGTTTAAATCGTGGGGTTTCCAAAGTGATTTTTTCTTCAATTTTTTATGAAAAAACCAGCCCTCAATACCCAATCCAATGGACCAGTTAGATTTATCTGATAAAATTTTAATTTACTAGAATTTTTAAAAATAAATAAAAGGGAAAAAGAAATAAAATAAAATAAAAATAAAATAAATTTATCATTCACATGAATACTAACTTAGACATATGGTTAAAGAGTCTACCGTTTTAACTCCCAAGTCCTCTTGCATGGAGGAAAGAAAAATAAAATAATTATAAAAATAATCATTATTGTTTAATAATGATAAAATAGTTAATAAATAAAATAATTACCTAGGTACTAGGGGTGGCAGGTTTACTCTAGTAGATCCGATATGTGTTCTCTTGCATGATGAGAAATAAAGATAAATAATAAAAAATTAATAAATAATAATAATAATAAAATAAAAAAAATTAATAAAATATTAAAATAATAAGTTTTTAAAAGGGCTACACCTTAGGGTGGAGGGTCTACCCTCTAGACCCCTGATGTGTCATCTTGCATGTCTAAGATTTTTTTATATATCTAAATTAAATGATAAAATAATAATTATAATAAATGAAAAAGGAATTTTTTTTTTTTTTTTTACCTCTCCAAACGATTTCACCCCAACTATAAAAGGGTGAGGGGTGCAATCATTTTCACCATTTCATACTCACTCCCTCTCTCTAGAATTTCTCTCTCCAGAAATTCTCTCTCAAGGTTTTCTCATTAAAAGTCTCTCTCTCTACCAGTTGTTTCCAATAGGTATTACACCTATTTAAAGTTAATTAAGTTATTTTAATTAGAGTTTATTTTGGATTCATAGATCTTATTTAAGTAAAATGTTATAATTTCCATTTCATTCAAGATTACAAAATTGTAATTACTACAAATTAATTTTAGTTGAGTGGTATTTTAATTAGAAAACTTTATTTTAGAATATAATTAAAAGGACACAAATGTAATTTTTAGAAAAGTTTAGGGGCAAAATGGTCACTTTACCTAATTATTTTAAAATATTAAAAAATAGCTAAAATACTTATTTTAAAGCCTACTATCTGTGTTATTTTCACCTAACTCATTTGAACATGTGGGCCATATTCTGACTAAGACACTCCGAATTTAACTCGTTCAGCCAGGGAGGACATTTCTGTATTTATTATGGCTATCACACTCTAGAGCTAACTTATTAACTGTTGTCCTAAAAGTTAAACCTGTCTCTCCTGAATCAGATTAAATTGTCAATTCCATGACTGTGTCTGACTGAGTCCTGAGTTGTCAATTTATTTGACTGAGTCGTGACTGTTTACGTGTCCAAGACCTCATATCTAGAAGACATTCATAGTCAAATCAAGCTTTAAGCTCCAGAAGACACGTTGTTTGGAAAACATCGCACCAAAACCGGAAGAACTCCTTGAATGCCAACCAACACAAGTATACGGACCTTAGGACGGACCTAGAAGCCTTAAAATCCTTCGGTTAAGAACTTGTTTAAATTAATATAGGATTTCTAAGTACCTTTGCCCTATGGAGAGCTCTAGCTATCTATCAAATATCTTTATATGTTGTGTATTTGCAATCTAACAAATGTTCATTATAGTTAAATCTAATGATTGCAAATAAACACATAAAGGGCTCTCCATCTTGTCCGGATTTCCAAACTCTAAATTTATCAACACTTAGTGAAATCCGTGGCTTATCAGCTTCCTGGGAACTTGACTCGAAACCAACCTCAAAAGTTCCGAAGGTTGTTCCTAGGTTCGGAACCTGACTCGGAACCTTCTTTGGAACCAGCCTCAGAAGTTCCATAAGTTGTTCGTAAGTTTAGAACCTGCCTCGGACCTTCCTCGGAACCAGCCTCAGATGTTTCGAGGGATGTATATTGCAGCTTCCGAGACCTTCAATGTCATACTTGAGGCATTGTTTTTGACCTTCGGAACCCGACTTCGGAAGTTCCGAACCTGGAACTTGGCTAGTTCCGAAGGCGGTCCAACTAGCCGTTGTAAGGTCAAGCTATCTGTTGAAATATGACCGTTGTATTTCTAACCGTTGGGACTTCGGAAGTTCCGAGTCTAGTCAAGTAGGTTCGGAAGCAGAGATCCGTTGGGAGCTTTTTGGCTATATAAACCAAAGTCATTTGAGATGCCAAGCTTGATCACTTTGATCTCAATTTTCTCATACTCTTTCTAAGCATCTAAACTATTCTTAGAGCACCAAATCTCCATAGTTAGGCCCTCATTGCTCTAAAACATATCTCAAACACATCCAAAGCACTCATAGGCAAATCATTGAGCATTTAAGGCTCAACATTGAATGTGTTCTTGAGGAAACAATTTGGGATTGATTGTTTACATAGGCAAACCTTTAATCATCCCTAGATCATCTCCCAATCTTTGGTGTGGCTTTCATTGAGCATTCTCTCATCACCAAGGAGCTAAGTGGAGAAAGACATCAAAGGACAAGCCAATGCTACTTCAAGTAACTAGAGGCTAGTGTTCTTGGTAAGACTTTCAAGTTCTACAACTTTTATTAATCATTGAGATATTTGTAAGGGTTGGTATAACCCTAGTGAAGTCCAAGAAAGGTCCTTTCTTAGTGATTGTAAGTTATCGGTTCAATCTCTACCCTTGAAAGGGATTAAGGGTATAATAGGTTTCTTCTCCACCCGTGAAGGAGAAGTTTAGTGGAATCCTCAACTGGTGTAGTTGAGGCGTGGATGTAGGTAAGATTGCCGAACCACGTAAAAATACTTGTGTCACACTTATCCATTTCTTCTCACCTCCTTCACATTATTTTGTGCATTTGTGATTCATCTTTCATTATTATGTTTGTGTTTATTCTCTATCTTTATTGCACAAACTTGATATTTAATATGATTAATCTATTAAGATTAATTAATTAATTGACTCACATTTTAAAGATTGTAAAAATTCCACAAAAGTCCTATTCACCTCCCCTCTAGGACTATCTAGCTTGACCAACATTAACTTATTTGAAAGTGGGGGCCTTTCCTACGTACTGCACCTTTGTTTTATAATTTATTTTGAAAATATGATTTTTGTGTTTCTCGTAGTGTTTTAATTACAATTTATCTTACACACTTTATTTTCAAAACAATCTATTTACACATTGTTTCATTGTCAGCTTTTTCAGAAAAAACCGCCAAACTTTGGTGAAAAGATTCAACTACACGTTTCTTCAGAGATGCATTACATATTGCATTTTATTTTAAAAAATGATAACCACTAAATCTAAAGACGTAAATGGGACCAGAATGCGAGACCGGACACTGCTTACTCGTGAGGGATTATTTTTATCAATTGCAGTATACTGATGTAAGCATATAAATGGTGTCTTGGAGTTGAGGCCTAACCGTCTAAAACACAGTATTAGAATCAATTGTAGGCTCGAGGAGTTAGTTAAAATTTTAATTGAGGAGAGACACATTGGTGTCAATCTCCAAATTATTATTTCTTTGGGAGTCGTACGATATTTTGGCATGATTAGCATTGATGCGTGGGTGGTAAGTATAATTACTCGGTTTTCGTGTTGAAACCTGAAAAGGGTAAAATAGTCTTCTACTGTTCTCTATTTCAGTCATGTAAATTATATTATCTGTAGATTATCTGATTATGTTCTGTTATAGCATGTTTATAGATTAAGTAAGATCATGTGGGGCATGATAAGAAATACATGCTAGTTGTGAGTTATAAAACAATGTCGAGTGTGGGGGCATATCATGTTGGGTCCTGGGTAACTTGTTGTGTGACAATGCATGTGTCTATCATGTAGGCGAATTGAAATGACTGATCCTTAGCTCGCTTGGTGAAGCACTGAGTCTGTGTTGACTGTTAGTGTAGATGGGCTAAAACCTGACTTGGTGAAGTATTGGGCCTGCCTTGGCCGCAATATATATTGGGTGTGCTAGCTTCAGGGGTAGAAATATCGGCCGATATAATTCGGAATTTCAACCACCGAATTATATCGTATCGGCCGTACAAAAAAAAAATTCAGCCGACATGACCGAATTTTTTACCGAATTATCGATCATAATATCGGCCGAATTTTAAAAATTCGGTTGTTTGTTTTTTTTCTTTAAATTTTTTTTTTTTTTTATAAAAAATATCGGCCGAGATGACCGATATATAAGTCCAAATCTCGGCCGAATCTGGGCCGAATTTGGGCCGAATCGGCCGTTTTTTCCCCCCAAAAAAGTGTAAAACTCGGGCCCGGGCCCAACTCAAGTCCGGCGATATTTTGCCGATATATCGGACGATATCTCATGTTCGATATATCGGGCGAGATCTTGGACGAGATCTCACCTGTCAACCAATTTCTCCCAGTCAAATCTCTGTATACGGCGGACTGCAGAATTCGGCTGGTTTGGCATGCGTGAATATTTTATTATTTTTTTAAATCTGAAAAATCGACCCGGTCTAATTTTTTTCTATAAATACCGTTCACCTACACTTCAAATTTCACACCTTATTTTCAAGGAAAACACCAGATTTTACCATTTTTCTTCCAAAAAAAAATTTCACTCTTCATTACTTGATTTAACTAAGTTCTAAACGACTCAGATTTGGTTGAAACTGAACGATTCAGACCGTTCAAAGTTTTCTTCATTTATAGATCTACTGATCTTGTAAGTTTTGTAATTTATTTCGATCTATCTGTATTTTATTTTAATTTTTTTAGCCAAAAATAACATAAAAGTGTTATAAAAAGTTAAAAAATGCTTGAAGTTAAATAAGATATGTAGTAAATAAAAGCTTTATAAAGGTATTATAATTTTTTTTCTATCTGAATGTATCTGTAGTTATTTTTTGTGTACTTTGTTAGTTACTATTTTTTTTCATTTATTTATTCCTTTTTGTTAACTATTTCAACATAAAATAGCATAAATGAAAAAAAAAGTTAGAAAATGATAATACCTATAAAATAATAGATGAACATTTTTCATTTGCTCTTAGTTACTGTTACTAACATGTCAAAATTTACAGCAACATTTTTTACACTCACTTACTCTTTATTTTAATTATTTCATCATTAACTATGGATTATGACATATAAATGTTAGTAAATGGAAAACCTATAAAATAATATATGAAATTTTTTTATTTGCTATTATTTACTGTATACTAACTTCTTTTACAGGGATGTAATTTTTTCCTTTTATTTTCTTTCTTTTTGTAATTATTTCAATATTATTTATGGACTATGACATATAAATGTTAGAAAATGGTAAAACCTATAAAATAATACATGAATTTTTTTTATTTACTGATATTTATGTATGCTAACATCTTTTACATGGATACAATTTTTTCCTTTTATTTTCTTTCTTTTTGTAATTATTTCATTATTATCTATGGACTATGACATATAAATGTTAGAAAATGGTGAAACATATAAAATAATGCATGAAATTTGCGGTTATGAGTTTGAAGAACATTCTCCATATTGATGTTCATCTTTAAATGTAACTGAAATATATGAGAATAAATTATCTTTTGAGTTTAGATCTTGAAAGTTTCTTCATTTAGTTAATTTTTAAAAACTTTTCAGTTAATGATTTAAATGGAATTTATTATAATTAAAAATGTATGAAATTTGTGTGGTTATCAGTTCAAGTAATTAGGAACCCATTAGTTTCATTTTCTAATAGTTTTCTACATTATTATGTAATTTTCAATCATTTTATTATTTATTTATTTTTATTTCTATAATTTCATAACTTAAAATAACTCATTAACTAAGAAAATAAATTATGAAATTATTTCTACAAATTTTCCTCATTTATATCCTTTTCCTTGTAATTTTCACTATTTTATTACTATTTATATAATTTCCCGCTATCGTAACTTTAAAATATATTAGAAGATGTAAATGTCCGATATTTTATGAAAAAATTACATATTCAATAAGCTCATAATTATCTGCATTTATTGTAATTTTTTTTGGAATTTTTTTTTAAAAAAAAGGGCAGGAGAGAGAAAAAGTTCGGCCGATATGAAAAATCGGCCGGGATATCGGCCAAGCCGATTTTTCTACCCTTGGTTAGCTTAGGTGAAGTACTAGTTGCTGTTTGCACCAGTATAGATCGGCAATGTTGAAAGACAGGAACAATATTTCAATGATAGGATACCCATCATAGAGAATGACCCAACATAGAGAATTACACATGCATTTGTAATGTAGGCTGGGTAGGATAAGACGTCCTAGTCAATCGCTAAAGCGAAAGCACTGATACAACCAGCGCGGTATAACACAACCGTTGATCTTGGATGGTAAAACCCAACTTTCTTAAGAAAGGAAATTAATTGAATCAGTCGAACTCAAATAATACGAGTGGGTTTCAAAAGCGTCCAATTAATCCAATAAAAAATCCTCCATGCACAATCAAACTTTCAAACTGCTTTTGCTCCTTAAATCAGTCCCAAAACAAGTTCTAAAACTAGCCAAAATATTTGATGAAAATAAATTTCAAAATCAAATTTGTAAAACAGGTTTAAACAACTCTAGAAAATCTTGTTTTAGCACAACCTAACAAACGCGTTGCATGCAATGCTGCCTATATAGTCTCTATGCATCTTTACATGTTGCATGATTAAATGGCCACAAAGGATCAATTCCAAACAGATTTAAAACCCTTAGAAATCAGCCTCGATATAGATTTAGAAAACTGGGATTTTAATAAAAATATTTTCACCCCAAAACAGATCCAAAACACTGTTTTAAATAAATCTCTTTTCAATCAGTTTACACGATTTTCACTTTCAGAAAAACTAGGTATTAAATTGATTCAATTAATCCAAAATACTCAAAGAGAATAGGATTACCTGGTTATTAGAGAGGAGAGTTCACTCGATCCTCAAGACGCCTCAAGTCGAAGAGGGCTCGATAGCAATCAATGCTAACTCGGCTGCAACTCGGTGCTTGCTTTCAACAATTTTCCATTGGACAAAATAAAATAATTTTATTTCATAATCGTCTGCCAAAACGTATGATACATATCCTTTAAATAATAAAACTCACCTCTTAAATCTAGTCGGAACCAACCCTCCTACCTACTGATTTCAAAACTAAGTCAAATCTTACTAATTCAAATCCTACTAAAATTACATGAGTGCCAAATAGAAATAAAATTAAATAAAGCAACTACTTTATCTAAAGTCACGATCGATTAAAAAATATCTAATTTTAGATATGATAAACTTGTTGCTCCCATTTAGAATCCGACGTTGCTGCATGTGTCCTATTGTATTTAGGACTTTAAACATATGGCCCCCTTTGTGGATTGTAACTTGAACTTGGGCCTGTTTGGGCCGAGATCGAAAATAAAATTTTCATCTTTTGACTTAGGGTCTGAATTCCTAATTTGACAATACATTCACATGGGTCAAAATTAACATTTTGATCACATCTACATATGCCCGCATTAATTTGTGATAATAAAAAAATGAATGTGCTTATATGTCTAACGTTAATATATGCTTTGCTCATGTCCCTAATGTTTCAGAGAATAACACCGAGGATGGGATAAATGGACCTCCGCTAGAGCCTTGAAGCAAGAGTGTTGTTTCCCATTAGATGAGGTTTTATTACTAGTATTTTGAGGAACTTTAAGTAGTGATCTAAACATGTAATTAACACTGTGATGTTTTCGGTGCCGACTCTGATGATGTTTTGATCGATGTTGTTACGAGTAGTATGAGAATAAATTGATGCTTTGATCAAATGACTATGATACTGAAGTACTGTGATGATTAAAAAAAATTAATCTCGTTTTTCAGACCCACGAGGAGCGGGGCGTGACATGACCTAAATGCCAGAGCGTCCGCGACTGATCGGCAATGGCGATGGATCGCCATTATGTGAGTGGGTGTGGTTAGAAGTCACACATCGGAAATAAGATGAATGTTGAAGGGGTTTATAAGAGGCCACACCCTTATTCTCAGCACAACATGTTTTGGGCTTGCAGTTGAGTTAGGCCCAATGCAAAGCCATACGGACCCTTGTATGTGGGCCCAAAGTGGATAATATTGTGCTAGGCCGAGTTGGGTTGAATCGGGCATGGTCGGGTTGGGCCGTGACAAATGATATCAGAGCTTAGGTTCAACACTCGGACTGTGTGGGCCTATCCCCTAGTTGTTGTGTGCCGACCCAAGGACAGGGCTTTCCCCTAGGCTGCCTAATCGAGCCGATGAAGGCTCTGGGCTTAAGGGGGGTGTATTGTGATGGCACTGACCTGAATGTAGGGGTATAAATCTCGGCCGAGACATCTTGGGTTTTTGACGAACGAGATATCTCGTATCGGCTAGAGGAAAAAAATTCGGCCGATATGACTGAGATCTCGGTGGATTTCTTTTTTTTTTTTTAAAAAAAGAATATCTGTTGTGGGCCCAGTCGATATCTTGGCCGATATTTGCCCATATCGGAAGTGTAATGACCCGTCCCGATTTTCTTAAATTTTTTTTAAGAGATTTTCGGATCTCTGAGTTGTTTTAGGGACATTGGTATCAGTGAAGAGCGTGTGGGCGCCATGGTGGGCCCAGTTTACCTGTTTTCGAGTTCGGAAACTCGAAGGGACATTTTGGTAATTTTATAATTATTGCGTGTTTGTCATGAAAATTTGTCCAAAAGTCATATGTTTTCTCGCCCGAGATCTTTCGGATTATTCATTCGAGTTTTTCTCTCTCTTAAAAAAAAAAAAAAAAACAAAAAACCCTAAACCCTAATCATTTTAAACCCCCTTTCCGCGACACTGTAGCCGCTCATGCTACAGTGCCGCCACTCCCCCAACAACAGCCTCTTCTTCTTCTTCCCCCTTCCTCCCAACGTGCGGCTTTCTTCTTCCTCCTCCGGCGCAGGTAAGCTTCTCCTTCTCTCTCTCTCTCTCTCTCGGCTTTCTTCTTCTTCCCCTTCTCTACCTCGACCGATTCCCCTTCTTTTCCCCTAATTTTTTTCTCTTCCCTTTCCTTCGATTTTTCGGGATTTCTCCTGATTTTCCCCTTTCTTTTCCTTCCCTTTCTCGGATTTCTCCGCTGCTCAGTTTTCCCTCTTTCTTTCTTCTTCCTTCCTTCTTTTCCTTGTTTTTCCCTTCTTTTCCCCCTTTTCCCCCTTTTCCTGGTTTTTTTCTCCCATCTCCTCCGACTCAGCAGATTACTGAGTCGCTCGGTCGAGTGCCTAGTCGACTCAGTCGAGTTGCTCTGAGTTAACTCGGCCCTTGGGCTGGAGTGGCAACCCAGCCACTCGGCCACTGGTCCAGACCCGACCTGACCCAGACTTGGTCTGGCCCGACCAGGCCTAAACGCGGTCCGGCCCGGCCCAACCAGGCCCAGACCTGGTCCGGCCCATGTCTAGCTGGCCCACGTCTTCGGCCCAATCCTCCTTGGCCCAGTTTCTAGACCCGGCCCTTTTTCAAAGCCCATTTTCAAGCCCGGCCCATTTTTTTTTACTCGGCCCAGTTTGGCCCGTTTTGGGCCCTACCCAGTTTTAGGCCCGTTTTCTCCCCGGCCTCTTTTTGACCCATTTTGTCTTAATTACTTATCCGTTCTTCCTTATTTCTACAAATTGAACTCCCTTCAACCCAAACAAATCGCTTGCTCGCTTTGGACTTTTGACTCCACACACACGGTGAGGGAACTTATCATTGTTTTAGCATGCATTCGCATTCTTAACCTATAATCTTGGACATCGAGTGACCTGAATGGGACCCTTTCGTTTATTAAGACACTCGGTAAGGGAACTATTGAAATGAATATGTGGCAAGGGATCTGTTCGGGTTCACCCATGTCAATTGTATGTGATTAATGAAAAATTTGATTGAATGAATGATTATTGATGCTTGAAGGCTGTTGAAAACATGTTTGTGATTAATCATAACACATATATGATATTATGATGGATGTGACCATGATAGTTGGAAGATGTTGTGATTTATTGCGTGTTTATGTATAAGATGTAAATGTAATCGTATGTTGGATATAGAAGTATGAGCCTAAGCATTGTTATGTGTCGTTAACCGCATGAGGATGCATGTCGTTGATATTGATGTTATGTCAGGACATGTTTGTGTTGTCATACATGATCATAATACTATGTGCATGCATGGGAGGTTTTGTTTATGTGTATACCTTTATGACGATGAGATGAGCTTGGTGGTTGGAAGGACTTCCCCGTTACACTCCGACGGTCGAAACCCCCATAGGGGATGTGGGTTTCCCCGTTGTGTTCCGGCGGTCGAGGTGCCTGCCCTAGAGTTTGGTTCCCTCGGGCGTAGTCGAGGTGGTTTCCGACACGACTCGTGTGGGTGAGGCAGTTGTGTATTCTTTAGTCTCCCGATGATACTGGTAGGGAGACTGGGGTTTGTTGGAGGGCCTGATGTGGACTATGGGGATGATTTCTTGGATTTGGTTAATGGAATATCGATTAATATATTAGTTGAATATGGTAGACATGTATGTTTTATTCACTTGTGATATTTACTGCCATTGCATATGTGATCTATATCTATCTTGTTAAAATGTGATATATTCTTTCGCTGGGCTGTTTTGCTCATCCCTTACCTTACAGGTGCCCCGATCACGGAGCGGCCAGGCGGGCCCCTTGAGCAAGTACCATGAGAGGAGTAGTAGAGGATAAAAGCTTATGTTTATGTTTTGTTTGATGTTTGAGAACTTTAATTATATAGTTTCAATCACATGTTTGTTTGGATGACTGTATAACCTGTTGATCAGTTACATTTGTAGTTCATTGTGCTTGTTCTAGTTTTGAACTTATGGGCTGTTGGACGGGAAATAGTTATCCCGCTTCAAAAAAAAAATTTGCTACTATTCTTGTACCCGATATATGTCTTTTGTAACTTTCTGAGGTTTTTCAGAGATAACGTGCCCATAACGGGACGGGACATTACTGGAAGAATATTGGCCTAGGTATTGGCCGATATTTATATATGTATTTCTAAAAAAAGCCTTTTTTTATTTTTTTTAAATGAAATTTTTCAAAAAAAAAAAAAAACTACCAAGATTTCCAAAAAAAAAAAAAAATTTAAACGGAGAAAAAATCTCAGCAGAAATCTCAGTTTGGTCGAATTTTCTGCCCCTGCCTGAATGCCAGAACGTCTGCTATAGATAGGCAATGGCGATGGATCACCATTGTGCGAGTGGACGTGGTTAGAAGTCCCACATCGAAAATGAGATGAATGTTGAAGGGGTTTATAAGAGGCCACACCCCTCATTCTCAGCCCAACACGTTTTGGATCTGTAGTTGAGTCAGGCCCAATGTAAAGCAGTAGGATAATATTGTGCTGGGCCGAGTTGGATTGAATCAGGCACGGTCGGGTTGGGCCGTGTTAGCGCGAAAAGTGACCAATTTAGCAATCGGAGCAAATGTATCACAATAATCTAGTCCTTCAACGTGCGTGATGCCTTTGGCAACCATACGATCTTTATAACGTTCAATGGAACCATCCAACCAATACTTGATTTTGTACACCCATTTACAACCGATGTGTTTCTTACCGATGGGCAATGGAGTAAGGCTCCATGTGTTATTTTTCTCTAAGGCTACAGTTTCTGTGGCCATGGCCTCCTTCCAATGTGGAGATTGAACAACATGGGAGAAGGTATGAGTTCATCTACGGAACAAAGAGCAAAAAGAAAAACTCAATGTGCAGCAGAGAGAATAGAGTTAAAAAGATAATGATGAAGTGGATATGGTGTACCAATGGATTTGGCATCGGACAGGGAGAGTGGACGCTCATGAGAGGCAGTGGAGCAGTGGTAATTAACCAGATGAGGCGACGAACGGCGAATGCGGGTGTGGCGTGTAACTGAAGGCGAGGAAGCAGGTGGAGCATCACTGGGAGGTACCATATCAAGAAAAACACTCGGGGAAGTTGGAGAAGGGACTACTGTGGTAGAGGGTAGAACATGCAAAGTTTTAGGAAAATCAAAGATGGGGCCATTAGAGATGGGTATTAGAGTAACAGGGGAGGATGATTGGGTGGTTTGAGGCAAATCACGGTAAGAGAAGATTCCCTAATAAACGGAGATATCACGCGAAGTGTACATGGTTTTGGAGGCGACGTAAAAAATGCGATAGCCTTTCTAAGCATAAGGGTAGCAAACAAAAATACCTGGTTTCGCTCGTTAATTAAAATTATGTTTGATATTGTGGTTATGACCAAAACAAAGACTGCAAAAAAAAGCAAACGGGAATAATCCAATTTTGATTTGAACATAACTTCATGTAGGGATTTGCTTGATAAAAATGGGGTGGGCATTTTGTTGATAAGATATGCAACGATTGATGTGTACAAAATTTTACTTTAACTAACAAACGCACGAATCTATTGAAGTATAGAAAATGCAAGAACGAGGTCGAACACACATGAACTTGTGTAAGAAAATCACAAAAACTAATTAAGTCATTAGTTATCTAGGTAATCCAAAGAGTGATGAATAGTTGGTGATAATGATCAAATTACACTAGACTTGCAAAATGTAAATGAAATAAATATAGACAAGACTTAAACAACATAAATAAAAGCAGAATTTAATTGGTCCAGATAAATTACTAAGGTTTCGGATTCTACCATCATTAAATCTATAATTTTCTAATTATCTATTTATTAATTCCCACCTTTTAGAGTAACAATCTAGAACTCAATCTACTATGTTCTCAAGGCTTGATCATGTAATCTCATAAATATAATTTTCAAATGTAGATTTTCCTTCTCTTAAATGTATAAAATTTTAAGCATCTAATGTATCCAATTTTAATTTTAAAAGACAATAGATCAAAGAAATAATTTGAAGTATCCAATGTATCTAAATAAATTGAAAAAAAATAAATCAAAGAAAATTATATTTAATATTTGAAATACCAAGCCTTGATTAATCAAATATAATTATTAACAACAAAAAATACATGAAATTAATGGTGGATATAATTTATATTTGATAATCAATTGAAGTCAAAATCATAAACATTAAACACATATTAATGGGAATCAATAAACACATAATTGAAAATTATTTCATTAACTAGGCTTCATCTTCAACCTTAATACAAAAATTAGAAAGACATCATGAGAAAATAACAACAAAAGAAAAGAGAAAGACAGAACCCATTTAAGCGGTCGGGATTTCTGAGCCTTGTTCACGCCTCAGCCTTCTGTACTTCTGTGTGAAAGCTAGCCTCCTAAAACTCAATCCTTAAACTCCTTTATATAGTGTTTTGAGTTTACAATAACCAAGAAATAAAATATAAAAAAACAATTCAAATTTGGCCACGTCTGCTCCTTGTGTCAAAATCCATCATCTTCAAACTGGTGTATGGTTGAGAATAGCCCCTGCACCTATTTGTGTTTCCAACAAATGCTCTGCATGCTTTAGTTGTTGCTGGAGGGTCCCAATCTCTGTGTTTCGTGTTTCTTAGTGAAACACATCATTCAACAAGTATTATTAATGGGCTCCATTTGTATATTATATTATTCCACCACAATTGCAAACTTCCACCACAACTATATCCATAACTTTCTCTTTAATCACCAAATTGCCATAGCCAAAGCCTCAAATTCCATTTCCTTATTAATGGGCCTACACATTCCAGATCCGCTCAAGGATCACACTGCATTTAGACTTGTTGATTCAATCAATTATGCCCGTGCTACATCATCTACTTTTTCTTAGACAATTGAACCACCATCTCTTTAATTTCATTTCCCTTCTTCGAAATCTTCATTTTTTCTGCAAAATTTCAAAATTCTTAATAATAAATAAAATTTAAGAGCTAACTAATCCAATGTTTTAAGAATAAAATTGTCATTTTTCTATATTCATCAAATACCCCCAAACTTGGATATTTCTAGTCCTCGAGCAAAATTAACAAAAAAGAAATCCTAACTACACCACTTTTGCTGGCACTCTCTATTGCATTTAGTGTATGCAACAAGCCTTTAAACCCCTAGGTCACCCCTAGTGGACAAATTATAGTCTTGTGAAGGTTTACAGTGATGACACCCACAAACATCATAGGAATTTTTAGCAGAAAAATACAAACATGAATTGTAAACATCATTCAATGCCAAAATTATTTTATAAAACTCATACTCGAAGTGTTGTGTGTGATTGCCAACATTTATATAGCCTTCTTTTTGAAAATGTACTCAAGTTTAATAATCACCATCCGAAAATGCACTTTGACTTCAAATCTCACCAAGATATATCACTCATAACAAAATCACTCGGAGATTGGCTAATATTTTCTCTCATTTATATGTGAGTAGAGTTGATGTTGCAAAGCAAATATCTCACATATCATAAAGAAAAATGGTTTTTCCAAGAAAAATATTGATCTCATGACTAGAATATTATTTACTTAAGAATGTTGAATCAAACACCAATATTCCTCTTCATTTATTCTCCACATTATAACCATACTATACTCAAGATCAAGTAGGACTTTTCTATTGCTTGTAATGAGGCTTTAGGGACAAGGTAAATCAAAGGAAGGGTAAAGAGTTTCAAAGCACTTTTGAGAAGGTTAGAGGTTTTTATTGATGTATATGGGATTTTTCTCTTTTTTTTTTTAAAAGAAATCATTGTATTTTTGTTTCTTTTCTTCTGTTCCATCCTTTTTTATTTTGGATGTTCCTTTTTTTTTTTTTTAACACATATTGACCATCCCAAATTTGTCCTCACCATTTCTCAAAAGAAAAGGGTAATGGATATGAAATACATGCTATTATTCCAATTTTGGAGTAGGGTATGGTTAGTGAGGTGAACAACAAAAAGGCTCTACTCAGGCTCAAATTGGGAACTAAAAGGATAATATGACCAATAAAGGTAGGCTTGAAGGCTTAAACGGTTCAGAAGGAATTTTTTGTATAATAATCCAATTTTGATGTTATTCTAAGTATTTGACCAAAAAAAAGAATAATGAGATTAAAACAAAAATTGATGCACATTTCAAGAAAAATTTAGAACTTTATTATAATCCTCAGAAAAAGAGACTAGCACAAAAGCTTATTTAGGTTATAAGTCTCTACTAGCATTCTTCAGGTGATCACATAACTCATGCACACTTTTCTTTTCCAAGCTATAGTAAAATCGATGTGCAACATATTGTTTCGAGCATAAACATCACAAATTATATTTGGAAAAGGATGATGAAAAAATTATTGGTCACATATTTAAGCTAAAATCCTTTTTTTTTTATACACATTTTTGTTTTTAATTTTTTTTATTCTTTTTAACACAATGTAACTTTTGGCACACTGTAACTCCTTACCCCAAACATGAACTAAACATTGTCCTCCATGTTTCCTTTAAAAAAATCCAGACATGCATATGAAAATATTGTATAGAAAATTGAAAGGAACAAAATTAAAAAGAGTTTGGAGAAAAGATCAACTTGGGTGGCTCCAGTATGCACTAAAGATAAAAAACATCAAACACATTAGACACATGGTGCAAACTATATACATTTTTATTTTATTTTTATTTTTTTTAAATGAAGAAAAATAATTAGATATGCAGATGACCAAGATAATCAATCTTTATACACAGGATCATCCAGAAGTACTTCCTCCACATTTGAATTTTGCAACTCTAAAAATGGTTTCAACGTTTGACCATTGACTTTAAGCACATCACCATTTTTAAGATTTTCAATCTCCATAGCCCCATGAGGATAAACAGTACGAACGAGAAATGGACCGGACCATCAAGAATGCAACTTTCCTGAAAATAGATGCAGACAAAAATTGTATAGAATGACCTTCTAACCAGGTGTAAAGAACTTTCTTAGAATGTTCTTATCATGAAGTATCTTCATTTGGTCCTTATACCTTTTCTCATAGGTGTATGCATCATTCCTAATTTCCTCCAATTCATTGAGTTAGAGTTTTCTATGAATCTCGGTCTTGTCAAGATCAAAATTCAAGTGCTTGATTGCCCAAAATGCTCTGTGCTCTAACTCTACAGGGAGGTGACAAGCTTTTCCGTACACAAGTCGGTAAGGAGACATTCCAATTGGGGTCTTGAATGCAGTGCGATAAGCCCATAGTGCATCAATGAGTCTCAAAGACCAATCTTTCCTATTTGGGTTTATCATCTTCTCAAGAATGTGCTTGATTTCCCGATTTGAAACTTCAACTTGACCACTTGTTTGTGTGTGGTAAGGAGTTGCAACGTTATCTGTAATGCCATAGGTTTTCATTAAATGCTCAAAATGCCCATTACAAAAGTACCTTCCCCCATCACTAATAACAGCGCGTGACATTCCAAATCGGGAAAAGATATTCTCCTTCAAGAAACGAATTACCACCTTGTGGTCATTTGTTTTGCATGCAATCGCTTCTACCCATTTGGACACATAATCCACTCCGACGAGGATGCACAAATTACCAAATGAATTGGAGAATGGTCCCATAAAATGGATACCCCAGACATAAAATATTTCAATCATCAAGATCAGGTTTAGGGGCATCAAATTCTTTCGTGAAATGCTCCCTAATTTATGGTATCTCTCACAAGCTACACAATATGCATGGGAATCTCGAAAAATTGAAGGCCAATAGAACCCACACTGTAAAATTTTGACATCGGTCTTTTTTCACTAAAATGGCCTCCACAGGCATGATCATGACAGAAGCGGATAACATCTTGTTGATCACTCTCAGGGATGCATCTCCTAATAATTTGATTAGAACAGTACTTAAAATAAGTATGGATTATCCCAAAAGAAGTATTTTACCTCAGCCAAAAATTTTGATCTATCCTGTTTGGTCCAATGTGAAGGCATTTGCTCAGTAACAAGATAGTTGACTATGTCAGTAAACTAAGGTAATTGGGAGACATGCAACAATTGTTCATCAGGAAAGGTCTCTGTGATGGGCAAAGAATTGTCAGTAAACTCTGTCACTAATTTGGATAAGTGGTCTGCTACAACATTTTCAGAACCCTTCTTATCCATGATCTCAATATCAAATTCTTGTAGCAACAAAATCCATCAGATAAGACGAGACTTAGCATATTTTTTTTGATAAATGATACTTTAATGCGGCATGGTCCGAATAGACTACGACCTTAGACTTTTCCAGATGGGACCTAAACTTATCAAGTGCAAAAACGACTGCTAACAATTCATTTTCCGTGGTGGAATAATGAAGTTGAGCATCATGCAGAGTTTTACTAGCATAAGAGATCACATGGGGAAGTTTATTCACCCGTTGGCCCAAAATAGCTCCCATTGCGTAATCAGAGGCATCGCACAAAATCTCAATAGGTACAATCCAATCAGGAGGTTGAAGGATAGGTGTTATCGTCAATGCAGTCTTTAATTTATCAAAAGCATGAATGGAATCATCGTCAAAGACAAAAGAGGTATTTTTGCAAGTACGTTGTACAAAGGTCTAGAAATGTCACTAAAACCTTTGATAAACTGTCTGTAAAAACCTGCATGTCCCAAAAAGGATCTAATCTCCTTCACAGTTTGTGGACTGGGAAGGTTGAAGATTAGATCCACTTTGCCTTTGTCAACCTCGATACCTTTCTGAGAAATAACATGCCCAAAAATGATACCTTGTTTTACCATAAAATAACATTTCTCCCAGTTGAGAACAAGAGTTTTCTCTTTACACCGTGCTAACACTAAGGTTAGGTGGCGTACACATTGATCAAAAGAAGACCCAAATATGGAAAAATCATCCATGAATACCTCTAGGAACCATTCTACCATGTTAAAGAAAATACTGACCATGCATCGCTGAAAAGTGGCAGGTGCATTGCATAGCCCAAAGGGCATTCGGCGGTAGGCAAATGTTCCAAAAGGACAAGTGAAAGTGTTCTTTTCTTGATCTTCAGGAGTAACAATGATCTGGTTATAGTCGGAATAACCATCAAGGAAACATTAGTACGCATGACCTGCTAACCGTTCCAACATCTGATCAATGAAAGGAAAGGGGAAATGGTCCTTCCTTGTCATGGAGTTCAATTTTCCGTAGTCAATACAGACTCGCCAACCTGTCTGGACACAGGTTGGGACTAACTCATTCTCATCATTCTTTACTACCGTAACATCAGACCTTTTTGAACCACTTGAATTGGACTCACCCAACGACTGTCAGAGATGGGGTAAATGATACCTGATTCCAAGAGTCTCAAAATTTCACTTCTTACCACTTCTTGTATGGCAGGATTCAAACGCCTTCGTGATTCACGCGAGGGTTTGACATTTTCTTCCAGATGAATTTTGTACATGACCACAGAAGGGCAGATGCCTTTGATATCAGCAATGGACCACCCTATCGTTTCCTTGTGTTCCTAAAGAACATTTAACAATTCATGTTCCTGATCATCGTCCAAAACTGAGCTATAATGATGGGCAAGAACTCATATGGTCCTAGAAATGCATATTTGAGTGTGTCAGGTAGTGGTTTCAAATCCAGCTTGGGTGGTTTTTCAATGGATGGGACAGGTGTAAACTCAACAACTGGAGGATTTTCAAGTTTGGATTTCCACTTATCAGTATCTAAAAATGGGGTAGATTCTAACAAAGCATTCACATCCTTGACGAAACTATCATCATCAAAATCCATGCCAAAATTTGCCAGACACTTCTTAAAAGGGTCATCACTAATGAGTTGCAAAAGTGATTCATGAACTATACTCTAAATTAGATTTACCTCACACAGGTCCTCTGTGTCTAGAGGTTGTTGACTCACATTTAACACATTGAGTTCTACAATCATGTTGCCAAATGATAATTTCAGCACTCCATTCCGGCAATTGATTATTGCATTTGATGTGGAAAAAAATGGCCGGCCCAAAATTACCGAAATTTGCCCATTGGTGTTCATCACTGGTTGTGTGTCAAGGACTATAAAGTGTACTGGAAAATTAAACTTATCAAACTTTATGAGAACATCTTCTATTACACCTCGAGGAATTTTAACTGATCTATCAGCCAATTGAAGTGTAACAGGAGTGAGTTTTAACTTTCCTAGCCCCAATTGTACGTATACTTAATACAGCAACAAATTAACTCTCGCCCCTAAGTCAAGTAAAGCTCGATTAATCGAATGGTCACCAATGACACATGAAATAGTAGGGCACTCAGGATCTTTATACTTGACAGACATTTTCTATTGAAGAATGGAGTTAACCTGTTTAGTGAGAAATGCTTTCTTTGGGACATTGGTTTTCCTTTTCACTGTATAGAGATCTTTCAAAAAATTTGCATAAGAAGGCACTTGGTAAATAGCATCGAGGAAAGGGATATTAATGAGTACTTGCTTAAGTATCTCTAACACATCACTATATGGTGCACCTTTCTTATTCGGAGTTAGTCTTTGTGGGTAAGGAGCTCTAGGAACAAAAGGTGTAGAGGCATACTCATTATCTCTTAACTCATGAGGTTTTGGCTTCTCAAGCTCTGCAAGGTGATTAGTGGTCACAGTTGGTTCCTTTTGACCTTGTTTTTGGTCAGACTGTTTTTCTTCCTCAGGCATTCTAATTTGGTTGTCAAATGTTTTTCCTGACCTAAAGGTAGTAATGGATTTAACATCCTCCTCATGTACATTGGAAACAGAAGAGGTCCCTACTTTAAACTGACCTTCATGATTAGGAACAAGTTGACTGGGAAATCTCCCTTTCTCTTAATGCATTTGCTAATTGACCCAATTGAGTTTCTAGCTTTAATATCACCTGAGAATTTGATTGTAAGGCCTGTTGGGTTGACTGCATGAATTGCTGGAGTGTATCCTCTAAAGAAGGTTTTTGCTGCTGAAAAGCTGGTTGGTGGACAGGAGGATATGATTGGCGTTGGGGGGGGGGGGGGGGGGGGTTTAAATTGTTGATTAGGCAAATTGAATGATTGGCCCCATTAGTCCATTGGAGGTGGATTCTGTCTCCATGAAAAATTTGGATGGTTCTGCCAATTGGGTTGTATATGCCAGAGAAAAGGGTTCCCTGCTGCCTTTCGAAATTGTTGAGTGCATTCACCTACTCAGCCGAGCACTCGGGCATCGATCCTAAGGAAGGACAATTTTGAGCCGTGTGTCCTAGGTTAGAACACATTGCACACACTTCATACTACATACCCATTGACGGGCCTATCATTTGATTCATTGCTAGGGTCTTTACTTTCTTTGTCAAATTTGAAACTGCGACCTTAACATCAAAGTCATGGCTAACTTCGTATAGGACCCCCTTTCTGGGTGCTTGAACTAAACTATTTTTTTTTAGAGAAATCCCATTGCTGAGAGTTCTCTGCCAGATTTTTCAAAAATTGCCATCCATCAATTTGACTTTGTTTTAAGAATCCCCCACCTTTCATAAATTCTACCATAGTGCGGTTTGGTGTAGTCAAACCGTCATAGAAAAATTGTATGAGTCTCCATAGTTCAAAACCATGGTGGGGACATTTACTTAGCAGATCTTTGAATCTTTCCCATGATTCCCCGATTTGTTCACCCTATTTTTCAGAAAAATTAGATATTTCTTTCTTAAGGGCAGTGGTTTTGGGCATTGGGAAGAACTTAGACAGAAACTTGTTGACCAACTGGTCCCAAGTTGTGATGGCGTTGGCGGGTAAAATGTTCAACCAAGGCTTCGCTTTCTCTTTGAGAGAGAAAGGAAACAAGAGAAGTCTCATAGAATCACTAGAAAAAATTTAGAATTTGAAAGTAGAGCAGATTTCCAAGAATTCTTTGACGTGTAAATGAGAATCTTCACGATCAAGACCATAGAATGAAGGAAGAAAATACAATAGGGCTTGTAATGACCCGATCCGAACACAGGGCTTAGGGCTTGACTCAGTGTGATATTGTCAGCTTTGGGCCTCGCACACAGCTTGAATCCACGGTTTTGCATTTG
The DNA here is from genome assembly GCA_022113865.1 of Chimonanthus praecox. Lineage (NCBI taxonomy): Eukaryota > Viridiplantae > Streptophyta > Magnoliopsida > Laurales > Calycanthaceae > Chimonanthus > Chimonanthus praecox. The sequence continues at coordinate 17,803,966 of CM039090.1, forward strand.
GGCCCTAGCCCACATGGCCAAGGCCCAAAAGGCCTCACACAAGAGTTCCAAGGGGTGGCTTTCATATAACCCCTCAATCCTCACCCTTCCAAACCGATGTGGGACTCTTCCCACATCTGTTTAGGCAAGGTGGGGTATCACAATCACCCCCCAAAGCCTCGAGCAGTCCTCGGCTCGACTCGATCCAGCTCAACAACTATAGGGGAATGAGGAAAGCCCACACAATCCGAGTGTTGAACTCGGCTCTGATACCAAATTTGTAAAGACCCGACCCGAACACGAGGCTTAGGGCTTGACTCAGTGTGATATTGTCAGCTTTGGGCCTCACACACAGCTCGAACCCACACGGTTTTGCATTTGGGCCTTGGCCCACATCGCCAAGGCCCAAAAGGCCTCACACAAGAGTTCCAAGGGGTGGTTTCATATAACCCCTTAACCCTCACCCTTCCAAACCGATGTGGGACTCTTCCCACATCAGTTTGGGCAAGGTAGGGTATCAAGGCTGGTTTCAGCTCAAAAGTTGCATTAGTCACTGGAAGGACTATGCCCGAAGGTGTGTTGGCTGTAACTGCCGAGAAGTATTCTCAAAGGCTTTTCTCTTGTTCTTCGGCCATTTTAGGTGGTGGAAGTAAACTAACTTTGACTAAGCCTGACTTGGCTCCAGACGCAACAAACGATGGACCGACAGACAGTTCAACTCGATCCAAACAGTTGGTAGAGTCGCTAACCCAACTACTCAAACACAAGCACGGACAAACATGCTCAAACAAATCCACACAAAATATGCCCTAAATCTAAAATTTGAATTTCAATGGCTAACACACATGGATCCTAAATTCTAGACTGCTCCTAATCTCCTTTCTAGAAAATTTTAGCCTCCGAGGAGAGTTTAACCATAAGTGCAGCCAAGTAAGTTCCGAGGTAAGTGGGGGAGCACAATGGCATCTCTTCCCAACTTTTCCTTAGACGTGCTCGACCTCAAGCCTTGGGGCAGAATCAGCTTTAGACACCGTGCTTGAAGAGAAACTGTAGACCGGTGGTCCAAAATTAAATGAATTGAAAATGGTCCTATTGAGCATGAAAAAACCCTACATCTAACGGTTCTAAATTGATTTTATTTAGGTAATGCATGAACCATTTTTTACTAATTGATTACTAAATATTGTGAATGCAACCTAATTTACCAATGCAAGATTCAAGCAAATATGAAATTGATAATCAAACAATTTATTCTAATGCATGAATACTAACAATCTAAATTCATGAGAAAATTAAATAGTCAATATTTTTGTTTATATATATATACACATACACACAAATAAGATGCAAACACCCTAATAAAATCTATATGAATGCATAAAAAATTAGATCTCTATAGTCCACACTGCAGTTCAACTATCTTGATTAGATCTGATTGGTGCTTGATTGCTAGGCCTGCAAGAAAGAGAAAGAATAAAAAAGAAAAGAAAATGAACCGTTCTCTGTACTCCTTTTTTTTTTTTATTTTACAGTTTCTTTTTTTATCCTAACTACAACTAGTATAAATAAAAAATCAATTGAGATTTAATTTGTTTTCCGATACAAGTTCCTCGGCAGCGGCTCCAAAAACTTGATGTGTACAAAATTTTACTTTAACTCGCAAGCGTACAAATCTGTTGAAGTATAAAAATGTGAGAACGAGGTCGAACCCAAAGGAACTTGTGTAAGAAAATCAGAAAAACTAATTAAATCTTAATCTACTTAAACCAAAGAGTGACGAATAGTTGGTGATAATGATCAAATTACACTAGACTTCCAAAATGTAAGTGAAATAAATAAAGACAAGACTTAAACAACATAAACAAAAGAAGAATTTAATTCGTCGAGAGAAATTACTAAGGTTTCGGATTCCACCATCATTAAATCTATAATGTTCTAATTATCTATTTACTAATTCCCACTTTTAGAGGAACAATCTAGAACTCAATCTACTGTTTTCTCAAGGTATGATCATGTAATCTCATCAATAAAATTTTCAAATGTAGATTTTCCTTCGCTTAAATGTATAAAATTCTAAGCATTTAATGAATCCAATTTTAATTTAAAAGACAATAGATCAAAGAAATAATTCTAAGTATCCAATATATCTAAATAACTTGAAAAAAGTAAATCAAAGAAAATTATATTTAATATTTGAAATACCAAGCCTTGATTAATCAAATATAATTATTAACAACAAAAAATACATAAAATTAATGGTGGAAATAATTTATATTTGATAATCAATTGAAGCCAAAATCATAAACATTAAACACATTAATGGGAACTAATAAACACATAATTGAAAATTATGTCATTAACTAGGCTTCATCTTCAACCTTAGTACAAAATTAGAAGGACATCATGACAAAATTACAACAAAAGAAAAGAGAAAGATAGAACCCATTTAAGCCGTCGGAATTTCTGGGCTTTGCTCACACCTCAGCCTTCTCTACTTCTGTCTGAAAACTAGCCTCCTAAAACTCAATCCTTAAACTCCTTTATATAGTGTTTTGAGTTTACAAAAATCAAGAAATAAAATATAAAAAAACAATTCAAATTTGACCAAGAATTGACCACATCTACTCCTTGTGTCAAAAGTCATTATCTTCAAACTCGTGTATGGTTGAGAATAGCCCATGCACCTGTTTGTGTTTCCAACCAATGCTCTACATGCTTTAGTTGCTGTTGGAGCTCCCAATCTCTTTGTGTTTGGTGTTTTTTAATGAAACACTGTAACACCCCGTCCCGTTACGGGCGCGTTATCTCCGAAAATCCTCAGAAAGTTATGAAAGACAGATATCAGGTAGGATAATTTTCTCTACATAAGCGTCTATTCTCTATAGCCGCCAACTCCAAGTCATGAGTAGGATAATTTTGTTCATGGGTCTTAAGCGGTCTTGAACTGTAAGCTAGCACCTTTCCATCCTGCATCAAAACACAACCCAAACCATCACCGCAGGCATCACAGTAGACCGCATAACCACGACCCCTCTCTGGCACTATCAACACTGGAGTGGTAGTTAAACTTTTCTTCAATCTCGGAAAGGCTGTCTCACAGGCTTCGTCCCAAATGAATTGCACATCCTTGAGGGTCAACCTTGTCATGGGTGTGGCAATCTTGGAGAAATCCTTGATGAACCGTCTGTAGTAGCCCGCAAGACCCAAAAAACTGCGGATCTCGTCACACTTCGTGGCCTCTCCCAACTCAGAACAACTTCAACTTTAGCTGGATCCACGACCACACCATTGGCTGACACCACGTGTCCAAGAAACTGAACCTCTGGTAACCAAAACTCACACTTCCTGTACTTCGCATAAAGCTTGTGATCTCTCAAGACTCGGAGTACTGTCTTCAGGTTGCTCATGGTCCTCCTCCGATGCTGAATATATCAAGATGTCATCGATGAACACCACTACAAACCGATCCAGATACGGCCTGAAAATTCTCTTCATCAGGGCCATGAACGGCGCCGGGGCATTAGTCACCCCAAAAGGCATCATCACGAACTCAAAAAGTCTAAAACGAGTGCGGAAAGCAGTCTTCTCAATATCACACTCCCCACTTGATGGTAACCTGAACGAAAGTCTATCTTGGAGAAGCATTTAGACCCTCTCAACTGGTCAAACAAATCATCAATTCTTGGCAAAGGATACTTGTTCTTCACTGTAACTCTGTTCAATTACCGATAGTCAATGCACAATCTCATGGAGCCATCTTTTTTCTTGGCAAACAACGCCGGTGCACCCCAAGATGAAGTGCTATGCCGAATGAAGCCAAGGGTCTCTAGCTCCCTAAGCTGTCTCTCCAATTCCAAATTCTCTATTGGTGCCATCCGATAAGGAGTGATGGTGATGGGTGATGTACTGGGTAGCAGGTCAATAACAAACTCCACCTCTCGGCGTGGTGGTAAACTAGGGAGTGTCTCTGGAAAAACGTCCGGAAACTCTTGAACCACGCGAGGCATCTCGACTCCTGCTGGCCTCGAACCTTCCCAACTCAAACTCGCCACCAAATTGTACAACTCCTCCACTTTCGGACTGAAGGCTGGGCTAAGCTTCTCAACGAACACATCACCGGTGAGCGTACGACCCGCTACTCGTCTATGATAACAGTCCAAGGTGACCTGATGGAAGGATAACCAGTCCATCCCCAAGATGACGTCAAAACCTGACATCTCCAAAACCCACAGATCAAACTCCAACACTGCACCTCCAATGGTCAAAGCACACGACCGACAAATCTGATCTACGACTTCTATTACCTCCAACGGTGTACTGATAGAGATAGGGGCCCTTGCCAATTCTACCACTAAACCAGAACTAACAACAAAACTCAAGGCAATAAAGGAGTGTGAAACACAAGAATCAAATAAAACTCTACACCACGCACCCTAAAGAACTAACATACCCTGCATCACTGCCGGTGGTGCGTACTCCTCTACCTGCTGGGCAATAGCGTAAGCTCTCTGCCACAGGTCACTAGTCCAGGTCTGCCACGACCTCTGCCTCTCTGAGGAGATGCTACACCCCGGCTCGTGGGGGCGCCGGGAGTCACATGGGTGGGGGGTTGGCATGATCGCTCGCTGTGGCACCGCTACGGCCTGACCTTTGCCCTGAGGACAATCTTTGGCCAAATGCCCTGTCCCACCACAAGTGTAGCACTGAAGGCCCCGAGCTTGGCCATGAACTTGTCCCTGAAGCTGAGGACAATCCCTTATGGTGTGGCCTGCCTGCTGACAATAGAAGCACACATACTGTCTGGGCTGGCCACCTGACACTGGCACAGTCTGAACCTGCTGAGGTGGGCCTAAAGGTAACCTTTGACTCGAGTGGATGGGTGGCCTCTTCCTCTTTTTATCAAAACCTCTACTCTGCCTAGGGGCAAAAATCGATGGCGGCTGATAAACCATCATGCTGCTCCGAAGGGCGGTGCTCTCTGCCAAGATTGCCCTCTACACCACTTCAGCATAAGTAGTGTTCCTCGCAGTAACCATCACATGGGCGACTACTGGGTGAAGGCCTTGCTCAAAACAGCGTGCTTTCAACAGATCAATCGCAATCATCTTTGGCGCGAAGTGGTACAACTTAGAGAACTTGGCCTCATACTGAATAATTGTGTCATCACCCTGTATTAGGTTGGCGGACTCAATGCTCTTAGCTTCCTTGACTACTGATGGAAAATACTTGGCCAGAAACACTTGACGAAAGATGTCCCAATCCCTCAAGGTTGTGGCTCGGAGGGGCTCCTGGGTCCTCCAACGGGCTGCCTCTCCCGTGAGGTGATGTGCGACCAAGGTCACCAGCAGGTCTCCCTCCCTAACGGCTAACTTATCTAGGAGATTACCGGTCTCATCGATCCAATCCTCTGCTGCAATCGGGTCAGGCCCTCCTCTGAACACATGGGGGTAATGCCGCTTAAACTCCCTCAATGCAACCATCTCCCTAGTCTTGCGGTAGACCTCGCCAGGTGGAGGTGGTGGTGGTGGAGGGGGCGGAGGTGGAGGTGGAGGCGGAGGCGGAGGAGGTGCTGCCTGCGGCTCCAACAAGGCCTTTACAATCCTCTCCACCTTCCTATCCATTGTCTCTCTCAAAGTTGGTCACCATCCTAGTCAACATCTCCATCAGCTGTCACTGGTTGATGGGCTCTTGTGCAGGTCCGGTCACAAGGCTGACTTCTCTGCCGAACTCTCCAGTCCATCCTGAACCACTGGTCCCTCCCCTGCTGGAGGAACCCCAGTCGTACCGGCATCGCCGTTGCCACGGCCTCCCCCATTCGAACGGGTGTTGTATCTCGACGTTACCTGTTCCATAAAGATACTGAAGGTCAGACACCTTAACATGCGAAAATCCAAAATAGTACATATCTCAACATACTATTTCATGGGATGCGTACTAGGTACATCACACAAACTTAGAATATCTACATTTTACCCAAGAACCCGGTTCCATCTACCCCACCACACAGGGGATGAACCTAATCTCTAGCTGTCAACTCGTCCATCTCTAACCCATGCACAGTCCGAGAGTTGAACCTGGCTCTGATACCAACTGTAACTCCCCATCCCGTTACGGGCGCGTTATCTTCGAAAAACCTCAGAAAGTTACAAAAGACATATATCGGGTACAAGAATAACATCAATTTTTTTGAAGTGGGGTAACTACGTCCCGTCAAACAGCCCACAAGTTCAAAACTAGAATAAACACAATGAACCACAAATGTAAACTAACCAACAGGTTATACAGTCATCCAAACAAACAAGTGATTGAATCTATGTGACTAAAGTTCTCAAACATCAAACATAACATAAACATAAGCGTCTATTCTCTACTACTCCTCTCCTGGTATTTGCTCAAGGGACCCGCCTGGCCCCTCCACGATTGGGGCACCTGAAAGGTAAGGGGTGAGCAAACAGCCCAGCGAAAGAACAAAACACATATTAACAAGGTAGCTACAGATCACATGCGAAAGGAGCAGTAAATATCACAAGTGAATAAAACATCCATACCTACGATACTCAACTACTCTATTAACCGACATTCTATGAACCAAATCCAAGAAATCATCTCCATAGTCCACATCAGGTCCTCCAACGAACCCCGGTCTCCCTACCAGTATCATCGGGAGACTAAAGAATACACAACTGCCTCACCCACACGAGTCGTGTCGGAAACCACTTCGACCACGCTTGAGGGAACCAAACTTTAGGGCAGGCACCTCGACCGTCAGAACACAACGGGGAAACCCACATCTCCTCTGAGGGTCTCGACCGCCGGAGTGTAACGGGGAAGTCCTCCCAACCACCAGGCTCATCTCATCATCATAAATGTATATACATAAGCAAAACCTCCCATGCATGCACATGGTATCATGATCATGTATGACAACACAAACACGTTCTAACATGACATCAATATCAACAACATGCCTCATCATGCGGTCAATGACACATAGCAGTGCTTAGACTCATAGTTTTATATCCAACATGCGATTACATATGCATATTATGCGTAAACACGTAAAGCATCATAACATCTTCCAACTATTGTGTTCAACACCCATCTACACTTGTCTCATTCATCATGATATAATATGTGTTATGATTAAACACAAACATATTTTCAACAACTTTCAAGCATCAATAATCATTCATTCAATCAAAATTTTTCATTAATCGCATATAATTGACTTGGGTGAACCCAAACGGATCCCTTGCCACATATTCATTTCAATAGTTCCCTTACCGAGTGGCTTAATAAACGAAAGGGTCCCATTCAGGTCACTCAATGTCCAAGATTATAGGTTAAGAATGCGAATGAATGCTAAAACAGTGATAAGTCCCCTCACCGTGTGTGGAGTCGAAAGTCCAAAGCGAGTAAGCGACTTGTTGGGTTGAAGGGAGTTCAATCTGTAGAAACAAGGAAGAACGGATAAGTAATTAAGACAAAATGGGTCAAAAAGAGGCCGGGGAGAAAACGGGCCTAAATTTGGGCCGGGCCCAAAACAGGCCAAACTGGGCCGGGTCTAAAAACGGGCCGAGCTTGAAAACGGGCTTTGAAAAAGGATCAGGTCTGGAAACTGGGCCAAGGTGGATTGGGCCTGCCAGACATGGGCCGACTGGGTCTGGGCCTGGTCGGGCCGGACCGGGTCTGGGCCTGGTCGGGCTGGACCAAGCCTGGGTCGGGTCGGGTCTGGGCCAGTGGGCAGAGCAGTTGGGCCGCCACTCCAGCCCAAGGGCCGGGTTGACTCAGAACACAAAAAACCCGACTCAGTCGACTCGGCACTCGGCCGAGCTACTCAGTAACTCAGTTGAGTCGGAGGGAAGGGGTGAAAATCCAGGAAAATCCAGGAAAAAGGAGAAAAGAGGGAAAAGAAAGGAAATCATGGAAAAACAGAGAAATCTGAGGAAAGGGGAAGGAAGAATAGGAAAAAAATCGAGAGAAATTCTAAAAAGAATGAAGAAAAGGGAAAGAGAAAATAGGGGAACACAGAGGTGGAATCGGTCTAGTTGGAGAAGGAGGAGAAGGAGAGAACCAAGAGAGAGAGAGAGAGAGAGAGAAGGAGAATGGAGGAGAAGCTTACCGAGAATGCCGGGAGAAGAAGAAGAAAAGGGGGAACCGCACGTCGGTAGGGAGAGGAAGAAGAGGGGGCTGCGGTTTTGGGGGAACGACGGCACTGTCGCGTGAGCGGCTACAGTGCCGCGAAAAAGAGGAAGTTTATAAGGGTTAGGGTTTAGGGTTTCAGCTTTTTTTTTTTTCCAGAAGAGAAAGAAAAACTTGAAGAAAGGATCCGAAAGATCTCGAGCGAGAAAACGTGTGACTTTTAAACAAGTTTTAATGACAAATAGGCAATGATTTAGGAAAATTACCAAAATGCCCTTCGAGTCTCCGAACTCGAAAACAGGTAAATTGGGCCCACCATGGCGTCCACACTCTCTTCACTGTTACCAAGGTCCCCAAAACAACTCAGAGATCCGAAAATCTCTTCGAAAATTAGAAAATTCGGAATGGGTCATTACAAACACTTAATTCAGCAAGTATTATTAATGGGTTCCATTTGTATATTATATTATTCCACCACAATTACAACCTTCCACCACAACTATACCCATAGCTTTCTCTTTAATCACCAAATTGACATAGCCAAAGCCTCAAATTCCATTTCCTTGCTAATGGGCCTACATATTTCAAATCCGCTCAAGGATCACATTGCATTTTGACTTGTTGATTCATCGATTCTGTCCATGCTGTATCATCTACCCATTCTTCGAAAATTGAACCACCATCTCTTTAATTTCATTTCATTTCTTTGAAATCTTCATTTTTCCTGCAAAATTCAAAAAATCTTATTAATAAAAAAATTTAAGAGCTAACTAATCTAATATTTTAGGGATAAAATTGTCATTTTTCTGTGTTCATCAGCGTTGAGGACACATTTTCCCCAAAATTGTAAGGGAAGGTTAGCTTGGAATCTAAGGACACAAGCAACTTCAAGGAGGTGGCGATGCTTGTGCTCGACAATACCATTCTATTGTGGAGTGGCAATGCAATTGTGTTGATGGATGATGCCATGAGTGTCGAAGAAGGACTACAGGAAAGTGGAAAGGAACTCAGTTCATAATCCGAACAAACTTGTTGCACAAAGGGAAAAAGTTCACCACCAATACCAGAATAAATGGAGTGATTGTAAGAATGAAACTGAGTCTTCACCATAGCAAAGAAGGATGCTAAAATCAATTGGGTTTCAAATTTTACAGGCATAAGAAAAATCTATGTACATCGAGTAAAGTCATCCACAATATTTAAAAAATATCGAGAACCATTTAAAGAATGTTGAGAAAAGGCAACCCATATATCATAATGAATTAAAGTAAAAGGTCTACCAGTAGTACTGGAACTAGAAGAAAATGGTAGACGTTTATGTTTAGCTCAAGGACAAATATCACAATATTTATTTCTCAAATATGAAATAAAAGAAATATCCTTACCTAATTTATTCAAACTATGGTGGTTCTAGTTCCCAAGCCTGAAAAGCCAGAGATCAATGAAAGGGGGATGAATGACGGTCAGTGCAAAAACCATATGGAAGTAATAGACCCTCAATGCATGAGTGTGATGGGAATCATTTCATCTATTCGATGAGAGAAAAAAAAATATCCTATAATACTTCATTTATATTTGAATGAGTCTACTTTTCTCTTCTAATCTAAATCCTCTACACATTTTATCACTTTATTTATTATCAACGATCACCTTAAAAACCCAGTTATGGTAATTCTCACCCTTAAATTTTACATATTCTTTTTATAATTATAATTTTTAAAATTTTAATAATAAGAACTAGAATGATTAATCAGGGCCTTGCAAACTAGACATTCAAGGTTGCACTTACACACACCCGGAAATCCTGCCTCTACACACCCGAAATCGGATTTTCGGGTGAAATTATGATTTTACCCCCATTGATCCAATCATTCGAATGAATGCCCAGTTCATTTTGGCATATTCGAATCATTCAAATGAATGCCCAGTTCATTTGTATTCCATTCATTCAAATGAATAGGCAGTTCATTTTCGCATTCATTCGAATGAATGGGCTGAACAGTAACACGGAATATTGTTCAGCTCATTCATTCGAATGAACATTCATTGGTATACGTTGATGGATTCATTCGAATGAATACCCAGTTCATTTTAGCATTCATTCGAATGAATCCATTCATTCGAATGACTGGGAATTCATTCGAATGATTGGGCTGAACAGTAAACACGAATACTGTTCAACTCATTCATTCGATTCATTCGTATACACCTGATTCATTCGAATAAATCAACTGATTCATTCGAATGAATGCCTTCAAACGTGCATTCATTCGAATGAATCAGCTGATTCATTCTAATGAATGTATCAGAGAGAAACTGAGAATACTCTACACATCTACTTTGTCGATGTTCTCACCAACTTGATTTCATTTTTTCGCCGATACATCGACCACGTCGATGTATCCTTCTGACAAATTATACCTTGGGTTTCGATCTCAGTTTTCCTTGATACATTGATCCATTCGATGCATTTTCTGGAAACGTTTAGTTTTTCCAGCACATCGATTTCTGGAAACATTTAGTTTTTCCAGCACATCGACCAAGTCGATGTATCGTCTAAAGGAAATTTAGTTTCCCTTATTTCTTTTAATAAATATTTACATTATTTGGAACAAAATCATATATTTCATTTATATGATTAAGAAATTACGTAAAAGAGGGAGTTAAGACTCCGAGTCCTTACAAAGGTCTAGGATTTAAGATACACCAATAGTTATCCTAGATGGTTTTCTCTCTCCCTCTCTCTCCTTCTCTCTCTTTCTTAATCTCATATCAAGATGTTGGATTGTAAATGATTCACTTAGTGTAGTGCTCAGAGAGGATTAGGGAGCTTTGGTTTTTCATTGTGATTTTCTAAGTGGGAGGTCCAACCAAAATACAACAAGGTTTGGTGTTTAAATATGCAAAATAGAAAATCCTGAAGTTACAACGGGCGATTGATCATGCATTCAAATATAGCCGTTGTAATGTGACTGTTCTGCATTAAATGTTTTCCAACGGATAAAAAATTGTGACCGACGATTGATCGTGAGAATTAATGGGCGATTGATCATGGGGTGGCGATCGTATTGACCTAAAGCTATCCTATTTTGACAGTGCTTTGCCAAGACAAGCCTTATCCAGACCCCGGGCGATTGGTCGTGTGCCCAATGTCTTGGCCCTGTCTCCGGCAATGTGACGTGCGCCGATTGATCTTAATGGTTCCTCACGATGGGTCGCTGCCAGACAAATGTATCATCCTGAGCCTGACTGTATTTTACAATGTGTGTTCAACCGAGGCTTCATGCGATTGATCACATGACCGATGGGTCAGCCTCTGTCTCAATGATTGGTCGTATTGTATGATTGTTCATGTCCTAAGACAACTTATCTTTGACAGACCATTCCAACCACAACCTTAGATTTCTAGGACGATGCACTGCTGAACCATGATTGATCGTATACTGTCAATGGCAACGGATCGCCGACACGATTTATCGTCCTGACAGTTCATCATATTCATATTTCCAAGTTCGGTCCCATTTAGTTTTTTTGGTTTGTCAAAAAACCATTGGGATTCATTTAGATTATCTAGATATGATTTCTAAGCCTAGGCATGAGCATCCTATAGTGTGGGTTCCACCTAAAATCATTTATGGCCAATACACCTTTGTGTAATTGCCATACATACACTTGGTGATGATGAATCTTCAACTTGATCTTCCATCTTGAGTTCTTGATTCAATCTTCATCACACCATGAGTCTTGTAATCATGCTTCAGTCTTCCGAGGCAATGCTTCACCCAAGTCAAAGAATTGACAAATAAGTGACTAGGCAAGCTGGGGCACTAACAGGCTGTCTTCTCAAGGATATGTTTAATCTTTTTATTTGAAATTTCCACTCGCCCACTTGTTTGCGGGTGATATTGAATAGCAACCTTATGCATCACCCCATATGATTTCATCAACTTTTCAAATAGGTGATTACAGAAGTGCTTTCCTCCATCATTAATGATGATTCGTGGAACACCAAATCTAGAGAAAATGCTTTCTTTCAATAAACGGATGAGAACATTGCGATCATTTATTTTGCATAACACCGCTTTGACCCACTTTGATATGTGGCCAACGCCTACAAGGTTATATAGATTATCGAAAGAGTTGGAGATCGATGCCCCATTCATCAAAAAGTTCAACAGTTAAGATGGGGTTTAACGGTATCATCTTTTGACGAGGTATACCACCTAGTCTTTGACATCTATTAGATGAAGTATAGAAGGTATGAGTATCGCCAAATCTGGAGAGCCAATAAAATCCACGCTGCAAGACTTTGACAGTTGTCTTTTTAGCACTAAAATGGTCTCCGAAGCTTGGTCATGACATAAATTTTTGACACTTTGTTATTCCTCTTCAGGGACACAATGACGAATAATTTAGTCCACACAATGTTTAAATAGGTATGGGTCATCCCAAATGAAACTTTTGACATATGCCAGAAACTTAGATCTATCTTGCCTAGTCCAATATGAAGGCATTTGACCAGTAATGAGATAATTGACAATATCTACAAACCAGGGTACATGGGACACTAACATGAGTTGTTCACCTGGAAAGGACTCAGTGATAGGACGGTTATCATCTGTGAATTCAGTTATCAATCTAGACAAATGATCTACTACCACATTCTCGGAACCTTTATTGTCCTAAAACAGCTCCTATGGTGTAATTAGAGGCATCGCACATGATTTCAAAAGGAACAGACCAATCAGGTAGCTGTATTATCGGACCGAAAGTCAAAGCGGTTTTCAATTTTTTCATAGGCTATGAAACATTTTTCATCAAAATTAAAAACAAAATCCTTGGTGAAGAGTCTACAAAGAGGTCGCGATATGTCACTAAATCCTTTGATAAACCTTCTATAAATTCCAGCATGACCTAAGAATGATCTGTAACACCCCAATTTCTCAATGAAGTGGATAATTATGAAAATGCCCCTGATGTGTTAAATTAATTATTTTGTGATATTAAGTAAGGAAATGGTGGGGCCCATTGCTCAAATTAAGATCATATGAGCACATTATGAATGTCAAGTTTGATTGGATTGGTAATGTACATCAATTGGGTCAAAAATGGCTAAATGGGTCAAAGGGCCCAAATGGGACCCATCGGGTCTTACTGGATTATTTGACCGTTTTGTGAACTTAAATTAAATGGGGTTAAGCTGATTTGATTGGAAATCAAGTGGAGAGAAAATGGGTAGGTCTGATCCACATGTAAAAACCAATTACAAATGACCAAAATACCCATAATTGGGTCATGGAGTAAAAAACGGGTCAAGGAGCTAAAGGGGGACCCAATGGGTCGAGTTGACTATGGTTGACCGTGTGGACCCTCAAGGGAGCTAAAATATGAGTTAAATCAGTTTGAGTGGGACTGAAGTGAGTTGGAATTAAATCAAGTGGTGAGTTAACTCAAGTGCATTAAATGAAATGCATTAAGTATGGTGAGTTGGCTGAGTTGAGATGGAAATCAAAAGGACCTTGAGTTCAAGTGAGTCAAAAGGAATTTGGGGGGGTGTCTTGATCTCATACATCATCAAGTAAACAAGTCCCACACGTTGGTGGGTTGGAATTAACTTTTGGTGAATGAAAACCAATGGAATATGGAGGGGTTTCCATCTCATATGGAAACCCAAGGGCTCCAACGTTGGGAGTACCAATGGATGCATTGGTTGGTGCCAAGGGGTGCTTTGGTTGACACCAAATGCCTCCTTGGTTTGATCAAGTATTAATGAGGATTTATGAGAAGAAGAGGGGTTGTTTAACAAAAGGAAGGCACACCCCATTTGGCCGAATTTCATTCCAAGAAAAACCTTAGAATTCCATCTTCTTTCTCTCCCTCAAGAACACCTCTCTTGGCCGAACCAGCTGTGGTGTTTTTCACCATAGATCAAGAACTAATTCGGCTAGAAGCTAAGGAAGAAAAAAGGAGACAAGATGGAAGAAGACAAAGAGCAAAGGCAAGAAGAAAAACTTGGAATTTAGTAAGTATTTCCATGGACTTTTGATTAATGAAATGGGATAGATGAAACATGATTGGGCCATGGGTTGGCCGAATCTACCAAAGATTCAAAGTATGGATTTTTATGGTTAAAAGAGGGAAAAACATGGACCATAGGGTTCGGCCACTTTGGGTGGCCGAACCCCATGAAATTTATTTGTTAAAGTGATGGTTTTTGTAAGTTAAAATCATGCAAAATGATGGACTGTTTTTGTATGTTTAAATTAGACCTAAGATGCAAGTTGAAAGGGTTTTTAAATTATGGACTTGGATGTCATGTTTTGGGCCATGGAATGGCCGAATGCATCATGGGCTCAAGCCTTTGGTAAAGTCGGTTTAAATGATAAAAATGGACCATTGGATTCGGCCATTTTGGATGGCCGAACCCCATGGAAATTGTGTAGGTATTTGATGATTTTTGAAGTGTAAAAACCATACAGTACTATGGGGATTTTTACATGATTGAATGGACATTTAAATGATAGTATGATTTACTTATTGTTACATCACAAGGTGACGAGAGTTGAACGACGTGCGAGTCGTGACTGGGTGAAGTTCAAAAAGGAACGGACACTTAAGCAAAGTTTCACTAGGTTTCCTACCTACTTGTAACCACAGTTTTACCCCAGTTTTCTTTATAAGACTCTTGTTTATTTTATGTGGTTTCAAATGATATATTATGCATTAACAAATGGCATACAAGCATTGGCATCTCATGCATAGACATGGGATGATGAATGAGGTTTTACAGTGTTGCAATTTATGAGTTACGTCCTCCTTAGGCGATGAGAGTCCCGCCAGGAAGAGTAACATGATGATCATAGTCACAATGGTCTCCTTAGGCGATGAGAGTCCCGCCAGGAGGAGTAATATGTGATATGAATCAATTCAATGATGAAGAGATGGAAGTGTATTGTGATTTACCTTGACGGTGCGAGGCACGTCAAGTGATGGCTATGAATGTAAATGATGGGAGAGACTCATTGCATGTGCATACCTCATAGCATTGTTTTACCTGTTTTTACTAATCATGTATTATGATATATATGCATATTTTATATGCTAATCATGTGGTAGCCCTGATCGGGAACCTACTGGGCGCGTTGATCTAACACCCTAATTCTATCCTTAGAGGAGAATGCAGGTACAAGGAAAGGGAAAGAAAAGGTTGATGACCGGGAGGGGAGCCAAGCCTAAGCGCTTGAATGTTGGACTGGACTTCTTTTTATTACTGTCATTTGAACTATATTTTGTTGGACATATAATAAGTTAATACTTGCTATGGTTTGATTAGATTATTAACTATGGATGGTGGTTTACCTTAATTAGCAATTGAGAATGTTACTTGCTATCTAGTCTTTCTATTCCGCAGTTAATCTAGTTTATTCCGCATGTTGTTGTTAGTTCCATGTGTGATTCATTATCATGGTCTAGTCCATGTACACATGGGTGCACAACCCAAATGGCATACTACGATATTCGAACGTACCGAACGGACAAGTGAATGTGGTTTTCTCCTGACCCTCAAGAGTAACATGGATTTGGTTATAGCTGAAATAACCATCAAGAAATCAATAGAATGCATGACCGGCTAAACGCTCAAGCATCTGATCAATAAAAGAAAGAGGGAAGTGATCCTTTCTAGTGGTAGTGTACAACTTACGGTAGTCAATTCAAACTCTCCAACCCGTTTGAATTCGTGTTACGATTAGCTCATTATCCTCATTTTTTACTACAGTCACACCAGACTTTTTCGGAACAATTTGTATTGGACTTACCCAAGCATTTTTAGAGATCGGGTAAATGATACATGCTTCAAGGAAGTTTTAAACTTTCTGCTCTCACCACTTCCTACATCGTCGGATTTAGTCTTCTCTGTGGTTCCCTAGATGTCTTGGAGTTTTCTTCTTAGTGAATTTTATGTATGACCACAGACAGACTAATTCTTTTGAGATCGACGGTGGATCCAATAGCTTCCCAATGATCTCTTAAAACAATCAGGAGTCTAGACTCCTTCTCAGAACTTAAATCGGAAGCTCTGATAACAGGTAAAGTTTATGATAGTCCCAGATAAGAATATTTCAGAGTTTCAAAGAGTGTTTTGAGTTCTAATTTCAGTGGCTTTTCGATAGAAGAAGACAATACAAATGGACTAACAGGGAGAGGTTCAAATTTTATGACTTTTTTTCAAACGGAGATGCATCAAATACAATGCTTACTTCATGTGTACCATTTTCATTGAAGTTTGGACTAAAGGTGGACAAAGCTTCTCTAATGGATCATCACAGATGAAGTGTAGGAAGATTCATTGACAAAACTCTTGATCATATTAACCTCGCATGGATCATCCTTGCAGAGAGCTTATCGATACAAACCAAGCACATTGAGTTCAGTCGTTAGATCTCCAAATGATAATCTAAGCGTACCATTTTGGCAATTGATGACAGCTTTAGCAGTGGCCACAAATGGTCATCCAAGAATAACCGAAATGCGCCCGTTTTCGTTCTAAGTAGGTTGAGTATCCAATACCACAAAATCGATAGGAAAGTAGAAATCATCGACCTTCACTAGAACATCCTCTATCACACCTCTTGGAATTTTCACAAATCGATTAGTTAATTGCAGTGTGATACGGCTGGGTTTTAATTTTTTTAAGCCTAACTGCTCATAAACAGAGTATGACAGTAGGTTGACACTTGCTCCAATATCTAATAAAGCCCTGACAATTGTGTATGTACCAATGGTGCATAAAATGATTGGGCATCCAGGATCCTTATGTTTAATTGGAAATGGTCGTTGGAGGATTACACTTGCATTTTCAGCTAGAAATGCTTTTGTGGGTACATTAGTTCTCATTTTGGCCGTACAGAGGCCTTTGAGAAATTTGGCATAAGAGGGAACTTGATTGATGGCATACAGTAGAGTATTGATACTGACAAGTTTAAATACCTCTAGTATGTCACCATAAGGAACTCCTTTCATTGTGTTCAACCTTTGAGGATATGGAGCCTTAGGTTCATCTGTCTTTCTAGCAGAGTGCTCCGGAACAATTTGGACTGGGATGGACTCAATGAGTTATCTTCATGCTTGGATTGACCAAGAATTTGGTCATCCTATTGTTTAGGCATTTTCACTTTGTTATCAACTTGTTTTCCCGATTGTAATGTAGTAATTGATTTAACATCTTCTGGTTTAGATGATGAAACCTCATACTGTCCCTTTGGCTTGGGAATAGGTTGAGTGGGTAATTTGTCTTCCTCCCCGTCTCCTATCGCAGTGGCTAACTGACCAAGCTGTATTTCAAGCTTGTGCATAGCCTACTGGGAAGATTGCATAAACTAATGCAACATATCCTCAAGAGAAGGTTTACGTTGAGTTGGATTGGATTGATAAGACTGATTTGGCTGGAATGGATGAAATGGTTGATTTTGAGGTGGTTGGTATCGCAGACGTTGATATTGAGGGGGTCCATTACTCACCAGAGGTTGATTTTACCACCTAGAGAAATTTGGATGGTTCGCTAGTTAGGATTGTACATGGCAGAAAATGGGGTTCCTTGCTGTGTTCCGAAATTATTGACTGCATTGGCCTGTTTGGTTGAGAACTCAACATCTTGTACTGAGGACGGAAAACTCGGGGTAGTGTGTCCAAGGTTCGAATAGATCGCACAAGCCTCATTGTTCAATCCTATTGGTGGGTTAATCACCTGAGTTACTACTAACACATCTATCTTTTTCGTTAGGTTTGCAATTGCAAGCTTAACGTCAAAGTCAGTCCTAACGTCATACAAACCTCCTCTCTTTTAGAAAAATCCAATCGCTGAGAGTTTCTACAAAATTTTCCAAGAAATTTCATCCTTCATTTTCATTTTGTTCAAAAAATGCCCCATTTTTCATAGGGCTGCAACTAGGGTCGGGTTTTGGCCCGACCCGCATGACCCCGACCCGAGAAATCATGCGGGTCGGGTTACAATGGTCGGGCTGTAGGGTCGGGTCGGGTTGAGAAAAGAAAAACCCAACCGAAATTCGGGTCGGGTTGGGTTGAGGTCTTTAAATTTCAACCCGACCCGACTCGACCCGAGAAAACCCAACCCGAAATGACCCTACCCGACCCGACCCAACATAACTTAATATAAAAGGCTGCCTTATCCCAAACCCTAGCAGAAGAAATGGGTGAAGAGGAAAAGGGAAAAACAACATTGAGAAAAGATGAAAAGAAAGGAGAGAGAGGAAAGTTTGGCAGAGCTCCTTAACGGGTAGGTGGAATTCCATTCTCTTCTTAACGGGTCTCGGCCCTGTTTATAAATAGGGCATTTCCTCAAGCAGAGAGAAGGATAGTGGGAAGGATCGGC
Organism: Chimonanthus praecox; assembly: GCA_022113865.1. Lineage (NCBI taxonomy): Eukaryota > Viridiplantae > Streptophyta > Magnoliopsida > Laurales > Calycanthaceae > Chimonanthus > Chimonanthus praecox. The sequence continues at coordinate 17,822,477 of CM039090.1, forward strand.
GAATTACCGGAGGACGGAATGGAGAAGATAGCATTGGGGAACAGGGAGGAGGCGACTCAGCCCGACTGCCTCCGCGCCTTGGTGACTGAGCTCGTCTGCACCTTCTTTTTTGTATTCATCGGCGTCGGTACCGCCATGGCTGCCGGTAATTTCTAATCTTTTGGATCAAGCCAATCCATGTAGCTGAATATTTCATGCACTTTAGCAAAAGCTTCCATGGGAAGGCTTTCTTTCTCCTCCACATTAGCCACATCCATAGAGATTACAGAAGCAGCAACATCCATTTGTGAAAGAAGGACCTTCATCCAGAAACATATAAAATTACTAGGGCTGCAACTCAGGTCGGGTAAGAGTCGGGTCAGGTTGGGTTAAGGGTATTACAATCTCGGGTCGGGTTGGGTTCACTATCTCGGGTTTTTTTATTCGGGTCGGGTCGGGTTGGGTTCAATATGGAGTGAGTCAGGTTAGGGTTGGGTTTATTAAAACCAGGCCTGCCCTACCCGAGTTGCAGCCCTAATTTTTCATAATCTCAACCAAAGTACGGCTAGATGTGGTTAAGCCATCATAGAAAAATTATACGACTCTCCAAGTTTCAAAATCATGATGAGGACATTTGCTCAATGTATCCTTGAATCTTTCTCATGATTCTAAGAATTGTTCACCCTCTTTCTATGTAAAATTTGAGATTTCCTTTTTGAGGGCGTTTATTTTGGAAATAGGGAAAAAATTATTCAAGAATTTATTAACCAATTGATCCCATGTTCTGATTGAATTTACAGCAAGGAGTTCAACCATGACTTCATTTTTTCTTTAAGAGAAAAAGGAAATAGGTGAAGTTTAACAAATTCTTCAGTGACATTTAGAATTTTATTGGTGGCACAAATCTCTAGGAATTCTTTGACATGTAAGTATGGATCCTCACGATCAAGGACATGGAATGAAGGTAAAAGATGTAAAAGGGCTAGTTTAAGTTCATTGGCCGCATTGGTTGGTGGGATGACTACACTCGAAGGTGTATCAGCTGTGACCGATGAAAAGTAGTCTTAAAGAGTTTTTGTGATTCCAGGTCCTTCATTTTGGGTGATGGAGTAGATGGTGATGTGGGTGGACTGGCTATGTCTAAGACTGAGCTTGAATGAGCTCCAGACGCAATGATTGGTAAATTGACCGGCAATGTAACTCGTACCAAACGATTGGAAGAATTACGAGACCAACGAGGCATACATAGACATGATCATTCACGCTCAACCAAATATAACACAAAATATGCCTAAGTTAAGATTCGATTTACACTATTGCAATCAAATTTTATTGGGTTCTAAGGGATCTTAAAAACTAGTCCTTTCTCCTAATTTTCTTTCCAAATAATCTAAGTCTCCAATGAGAGTTTAACCACAAGATAGCTAGGTAAGTTCCCAGGTAAGTGGGGGAGCATAGACGGCATCCCATCCCCACATATCCTTAGACGTGCTTGACCTCACACCTTGGAGACAGAACTAGCCTTAAACCATTCTTTAAGGAAAACTATTCATTGGTTAAAACAATTGATTTAGATTGAAAATGTTTCTAACGAGCATGAAACCCTAAAACAAATCTAATGGTTCCTAAGTTCATTTTATTAAAGGACATGCATGGACCATTTTATTATCTTGTTTTTCTAGATATTGTGAAAAATGCAATCCTACTTTACCACACGACATTCAAGCAAATATGCAAACAATAATTTCTAAGTTTGGAGATTCTCTAAAAATGGAAACTTTCCAAAAATAGATTTTTCTAAAAATAAAAACTTTCCAAAAATAATATTTCCTAAAGTAAGTTATTAAAATTTCAAGATTAGAAAAATTCTTGCTAAATGAGGAAACTAATAAATTTTAGGATCTCGAAATAAATTAGAAAATTCTAACATAGTAGTTTCAAAATTTAGCAACTTTATAAAAATAGTTTAATTCGAGAATATCGATATTTTCAAAAATCTCCATTTGAAGGAAACTTTCAAAATTTAGACTTTCCAAAAATAGAAATTTCCAATTTTAAAGAGTTGCCGAAAATAGTAATATTCTGAAAATAGCAATATTTCGTAAATCATATAAATTTAATGGTACTCAATTTGTTTATTTATTTTGATTTGATTTCCACGGCAACGACGCCAAAAAATTGTTGTGTCTTAAATTTATTACTCACATGGGTACGAACTATGCATAATGAAATTCCGGTGAGATAGGACACGGTTGACCCTAGAGGAGGGAGAGGGGGGGGGGGGTGGGCGGATGTGGAATAGGTCAATCCCAATTAGTTGGCCCTTTTTAAAAATTCCTTGATTGACGAATGTTTATGCAATGGTTATTTCAATCTAGTGTGTAAACAAATGTGATTATGAACTCAACACAATAAATTAGCTCTAGCACCACAAGCACAAGGACACAAGATATATAGTGGTTCGGTTAGCTAACCTACATCCACTGTTAGGACTAACTCAACCTTGATCTATCCCTAAATTCACTGAGTAGGGACTTACACCCTCACAATTAGAGTAGAAATTCCACCTCACTCAATTGGTTGGGAATTTCACCCACCACATGTGCCAGAGACGACACTCTAGAGTTTTTAATAGTGGTTCTGGAGCCAAGCCTCCGTAATCAACTTGCACAGGACCAAGGTTTTAAAACACAATTAAAACCAAGTGGCACTTGCCTTGAAGTTCTTTCTCGTAGATATGTGCTTCTCAAAGATCCATCCAGTGTGTGCCGACGTTCCTCCTTATAGCCATCGTATAACAATCATAGTCTCCGAATGACTAGGAAATTGGTTCTGCCAATATCTATCCTAGTTGGTATCTTTTTCTTTCATCCTCAGCCTCTCTTTTACTAACTCAATCAATAGATTGGTTGTCTATGATTCTCAGGTGTAAGCACAAGAGAGTCGATTGTTCATTTGAGTGCATGAATTCTCAGTTTTAGGAAGATAATTAAATGATCACACAACACTCATATTTATAGAGGAGTCTTAACAGTTTTTCACGCTGTCTAGTATCGACAAGTTAGTGACGAGTCGGTGTTTATGTTTATTACCGTTCAACCACCCGACCGTCGCACATTAAATGCACTCCCAACGGTATAATTTTTTCTCTGTCGGCATGTCGGTGTCTCCGATGGGTCGACAATCATGATACCACTATGCTACCAAAGTTTCAAGTCCAGAAACCAGTCTTACCCAGACCGACCTGTTGCCCTTTACCGAGGGATCGGTCTTGGTACTCTCGATCGGTCTTGAACTACTGATATGTCTATTTTCTTGAAAGTACACCTGAGTTCTAAGTTCCAGAACTCATAAGTCTCTATCGAAGAGTTGTTGACCATGAGAGGTCATTTTAACCTTTTACCGAGAGGTCGGTGCATACGAAACTCTCGATCAGGGGCACAACCAGAATGACAGTTCTATGATACAGAACCTTTGTCGATCTGGTCAAGCAGTCTTTGACCACGATGGGTCGATCATGTCTCCACTGAGGGGTCAGTAAGAACGGCTGGTTGTGCTGACAGTGAAACCAAATACATATTTCCAAGTTGGGTTCCAATTCACTATCAAGCTTTCTCTCTAGTCTTTTTATGTTTTTACCATTTGTTCAATTAAGCCTATGAATGGTCATCTCTAAGGTGTGGGTACCACCTAAAGTCATCTATGGCCAAAGATTTTTTTTGTAATTGCTATAACGATGAGTTTCAATCCGATGGAACGTGATCTTCAATCTTGATCACCTTAAGTCTTCAAGCTTCTAGCAAGTACTTCTTTTAAAGTCATGGAATTGACAAACTTAAGGACTCGGCAAGTTGGGGCACTAACAATCTCCCCCTTTTTCAAATTCTTGATAAAACCTAAAAGCTAACCAATTACAAGCCTACTCTTATTACATCACAGTTGAATACAAGCATATTCCATTGATTACATGTATATATTCAAATTGTAACAAGACTATGATCTTCGCGTATTCTTGTTCAGCTTGCTTCATTTCGTGTTTTCCTGTTCAAGCACATAAGCAAGCAATATTAGAAAATCATTAGAGGGGTTAGTCCAAAACATAAATATGCAACCATGGACTAAACAAGATTGGTATTCATACTTTCCTCTAACACCATGATTTCCTAGCCACCAACACTATCCATAGCATATCCAAGCTATCAGTGTTGAGAAGATTTTCTCCCCCAACCTTCTTTGAGTTTGACGTCTCAAACTCCAAGCATAGACATTCCCTTAAGTCCATTGGCTTCTTCATATTCCTCCCCTTCAAGGCTCTCTCTTCGAAGAGGCCCAAGCACTTAGGCTTCACCAATTAGCCCCCATAATTGGTTTTGATGTCTTATAGCTTTTACTAATTTCTCCTCCATTTTATCATACAATTGACGAAGGTTAGGAGGCAGACATGGAGTTCCCATTCAGTTGGAAGGATTTGAATTTCAAGCATCCCCCATGTTTTTTTTTTTAGTTAGTGCTTAAATAAGTTCTGTTCCAACACATGGTTCCCCCACAGTTCAATGCATTTCCAGTTTAGCTGATTTTTTCATGGGTCAATCTAATTTTTCTAGCTTCCCTATTTGGAGTCTTCTCCCCTATTCTTCAAGCTATCTCCTTTAGCTTTTTCGACTCATCTTCCTCATGGAGTAAGCTATACTTTCTAGCTTCTCCAGATTATCTCCCCCATAAACTTAGCTACCTTTAAGTTTATTTTTCATCAAGCTTCCTTTCAAGCTTGTATCATCCTTCCTCCTTACACTGTCATGATCAGTGACAGGTACTAACCAACACATATTTTGTGCTCCCCTAAACTTCAAAGATGTGTATGACATCAGAGCCCAATCCCTATCTCCCTTAACATGCCAATACAAAACCAACTTATCACAACCTGCATCTTAGTATATTTAACAAAAACCAAGTTAACAATAGACAAGAGATAGAAGGAAATACATACAATTTAGCACATATCAAACTAAAGCACACCACAACATCAATCCAAAAACAGTAGAGTTTGCACCGAAGGTGGTTAATGTTTATACAACCAAAATAAAATGTGAGAAACTGAGGTGGTGCAACATCAGGAGGAGGAGCAGAGGTAGAAGGTTCAGATTGACTCGAGGTAATGACAGTAAGAATTTGTTTTAGAAGAAGTTCATGCTCATCAAGTGTGCTTGAAAGATAATTGAACTGAACTTGAAGTCGTTCTTATAAAGCTTTCAGACTTGTAGGAGTAGATTCAGTTGTTTTTCCCTTTTGCTCTTCTTCATCTCTTCTTCTGGTTCTTCAAACATAGGGTGGCCAGAGGAGGAAGAATCATTGTTCTCTAAGATGGGCTCACCTAAACTTCTAGGAAGACTTTTTCGAAGAATGGTCTCGTCGATGGGTCAGGTGGATCTTGGCACTTCTCCTTTTCTTGGCTTGATTTTGAAGTGCTCAACCAGTTTTGATATAAGGTAACATAAGGGATGATATCATTTCCTTGCTGATTTTCAGTACATAGAGATAGAATGACACATCCAAGTAGACATGCAAAATTTCTCTTTACGAGCAACCCTGTCGAGGAGAATAATCATGGGAGGATTTAAATTATCCCTGTTCCCATGTCTAGGATATAGATTAGAGCAGAAGAGAAGGTGGAGAACTTTGAATTGTGGAAGTAAGTCTGCACTTCTGATCCATATATATATATATATATATATATATATATATATATATATATATATATATATATTTTCCACTCTATTTCTTTTCCACACAATCTATTGGAAAATTTCTTTTGCTCTGGTACTTCTATCTTTGGATGAATGATGCGTAGATCAATATTTGGTCCAAAGGAGATCCCAATAAGTTCAGAGACAAGCTGAGTAGAGACTTGTACTGATTCTCCATTTTTAAACAGAATTTAGAAACAATTTGTTTTTGGATCATCTCTAATGGAGCAGTACATTCTCATGGTCAAGGAAGAATACGTCTTTCCACCCCAATGCACTAAATTCGACCACCCCATGTCATGTAGCTATTGCTTAGCCCCACGCTTATACAAATCAACTACACAACTAGTTCGTTCTTTATTGAAGTCTTTGAAACATCTATGTCAAACTAGGGTTGAAGATAGGGACCAACACCCTCTTCATCTGAGGATTCTCCTTCCTTATCACACTTATCCCAGAAGCCCTAACTCCTTCTACATTCCGAATATCAGTGCCTTCTTCTTCCTCATCCAAGTCTCCTTCTTCTCTGACTTCTTCCTGATCATTGTATTCTTCCACAGCAGGTTCTTCTACCCTTTCAGATGGGATTTGAGAATGGGGTTGACCTACGAACTTGGATCTAACAAGAGGCAGTTTAGCCAGAGGAGTATTTTCAAAGTCAGAATCCCTAAGTCTTAGAGGGTAAGGCTAGGTCTCGAGACAGCAAATGTTTTTTTCCTAGCAAGTTTTGGTCTCTTGGGAGGTGGAGAGCGAGCTTGAGCATGTTCCTCCAAACCAGGAGTTCATAAATTCTTTGGCAATCTCATCTTTGGAACGGTTTACTTGAGTAAAGCTAACTCAAAGAAAAAAACTGAGGCGGGAGAAGTTTCTGAGCTTACCTGAACACAAAAAACCAAAATATCCGTGACACCTTCGTTTCTTGAGGTGAGAGGAACAAAAACCCCAAGTTTTTCTAGTGAGAAGTCACTCCGGGAGGTAGCAACGTTGGGTCTAGGACAGGGAACGAAAAGAGAAATAGCCAGGGCTTTCGCGGGTGGGAGAACGATAAATTTGAATGGATTGTTGCTTTCACAGAAACGGTCTTTTTGGCTTAAGCTGTAATGCCCCGCCTTTTTTCACTCGCCAAAAATCAGAGTCTTTTTTTTTTTTTAATAAAAAAGTGAGAGAGAGCGGGACGTCACGACGCGAGCTAAGTCCGAGCTTCAAAAGCCCAACCCTTAACTGGCCAACCATGCGTGTGCGAGGACAAGTCCACTAAAACATTTCACACGCGATACTACGACTTGCGGAATACCCATTGAGAAAATAACATCGGATTACAACATTTACTTAGCAAGGAAGGCAATCAATATAAATTAACTTAATCCAGATTAATCGTCATTCGATCCATAGCAAATAGTCTAAGCTATTACATTCCCAAATATTAGCTACTCAAATTACATTGTCCATGAATAAACTTAAATAAAGTGAAACTAAATTATCCAAGCTCTTAAGTTTGGCTCCGATCGCGTCATTCGTTCCGTCCATTTCATGTGTCATCATCTAAGGTAGAAGTAGGGAGTTAGACAACGTGCCCAGTAGGTACTCCGAGTAAGGTCAACACATGGATTATTATGAAAATCACATAGATAACATAATATCAAAACCATGCAAGTCAATGGCCATATGCCATGAATCCCACCTATCATCCATATCACAATCACATAGTATCCTCTTGATGGAAAAATCCTCATCAAGGTATCCTCACGAATGCCTTATCGGTCGCCCCGAACGGAGCGTGGACTCCGATTACATTACAAACATAGTATCCTCTTGATGGAAAATCCTCATCAAGGTATCCCCACGAATGCCTTATCGGTCGCCCCGAATGGAGCGTGGACTTCGGTTACAAATCCATAGGACTCAGTGTAGATTCCTCCCCACGATTGTTTTTCGGTCCCACCGAACGAAGCTTGGACTTCGTTTACATCACAATCATCGTAACTTGGAATCAGTGTGGATTCCTCCCCACGATTGTTTTATCGGAAACTGAATGGAAGCGTGGACTCCCCTCATTTGATCCCTCCCATGCCATGCATGAGATGCAAATGCCAACATGCTATATAATAATAAACATCATAGCATTTAAAATTCCATAATTGAAACATATCATTTGATACCAAAATAACTCATCAAAACATGAATTAAAATCATCATATATACATATTCCATGGTTTTCAATAAGGTAGGAATCCTACCAACGTCCAAATATCGAGTCCTTGTGTTTCCGTCCAAAAATCGATCACCGATCGCGTCAAGCCGATCGTACACCGTTTGTGAAATCCTGTTACCTTGTTACATTTAATCACATATACATACATCAATTTGATGATCCATTTAATTCCATAAAATAACCAAATTAATTATTCCAATTGATTTGAACCATTCCTTTCATCCTTCCAATTTAACCTAACCATTTGGAAAATCATATAAATATTTCATTTTTAAAATCAGCCAGTTACCCTCTGTCCACTTTCCACTGTCCACTGTCCACTATCCACTGTCCATTGTCCATTGTCCACTGTCCACTACCCACTGTCCACCAAAACTCACTTGTGGGGTTCGGCCATACAACATGGCCGAACCTCACTCTTTGGTTTTGACCCCGTTTTTTAACCCTTGTTTTATTTTAAACGAAATGGGTCCAACACCATCCATCTTTGGATTTATTCATCCAATCACATATGTTGATCATTTAACAACCTAAGTCCATAAAATGTCATCTTCATCATACACCTAGGTTCATGAAAAGCCCTTGATGGGGTTCGGCCATGTTGGTTCCTTTTTTTATCTTTTCCCATATTAAATACCATTCATTTTCATAGTTAATCACCATTTTATTTACACATAACTTAGGTCCATGAATGATTTATTAACATAAACATAGATCCACAATAATTTCCTCCATTTTCTTAGCTTGATCATTCATCCTTTAAACAAGCATAGATCTACCAAGTGATCCATCCAAATGGTTCATGGGGTTCGGCCATACAACATGGCCAAGCCCATGGTTCCTTGTTTCCATTTTTTTCATGGTCTAAATACATGTAAATCCATCAATATTCCTCCATCATTTTCCTCCTTTAAAACCCTTTAAAATTACTAACATACATCCACCCTTTTCATCCTCTAAAAAACCCATTGAAATTAATAATCCACTTCCATGGGGTTCGGCCATACAACATGGCCGAACCCTATGGTTCATCTTTTCCTTTTTAACAAACACCTACCCATGATTAAATCACTTGATGGGGTTTGGCCATACATCATGGCCAAATCTCATCCAATCCGAAATAGAACCCATAGGTTCGGCTACACCATGGCCAAACCTATGGTTTCCTATGTCATAATCCCATAACTCTAAACTCAACACATACCTCTTTCCACGTCTCATTCGTTTTCTTTATTTCGGTCTTTCCTCCTTAATCCTTCTCTCCTTTTGTTATTCTTCAGCAACTTCTCTAAGTGTTGATGATGTAGATGGAAATGGATAGAAAAGAAGAGGAGAGAAACCTCTTGTTTCCAAGAGGTGAAGTTCGGCCAAGGGGTATGATGTGCCCCTTGGCGATGTTCCTTTGAAATCAGCCCCAACTCCTTCCAATTCTTCCTTAATTCTTCTCTTTCCTTGATGCTTTTCTGGTCCTCTAAGTGTTAAGACCAAATGTGGGAGAGTGAAAGAGAGAGAGGGAGAGAGAGAGAGAGAGAGAGAAAGAAAAGATAAAATGGAAAACTCTCATGGAGGGGACGGCCGAGGGGTGTGGTGTCTCTTGATGATATTTCTTTGTAACAACGAAAACCTTACCCCCCCACTTCCTCATAACGGTGGTGTCTTTTGAGATGAAACTCCTCATTTCTTTCATAATGGTTGTCTTCAACCCATGAGATGAGACCCTCCATCTCCCCCAACGTTGGTGCATGTCTTCATCCCATGAGATGAGACCTTCCATCTCCCCTAACGTGTGGATCATGATGGTGTCCCTTGAGTGGAACTCTCCATCTCCTTATTCAACTCATCTCTTTAATTCAACTCTATTTAATTCAATTTGGATTCATTTCTAGCTCAAAATAATTCAACTCAATACTTGGGTTCACCCATGATCGACCAAGTCAATCATGGCTTAGTCGACCATGCCCTCATTTGTATTTAATCATTTGCCACCTCACTTGATGAGGTGAATTTGGGTTTTAATTGGGTAATTGACCCAATTAACTTAAGTCCACCCATTTATTTAATCAGCTCATAAATGACCCATTGGGTCCCAAATTGGTAATTGGCCCATTTAAGTACATTCACCAATTGTTTTCAAACCAAACCCTAATCATCAATTCATCTTGACCCATTGGGTCCCAATTGGGCATTTGACCCAATTATATCACACTTATCTGCTTATTTTCATTCAAACTCTATCCATGCCCCGTAGGGTCTTAATTGATCCAATTAAATATATTCTAACCGTATCCACTATCTATTGGATCCTAAGTGGGCCATTGACCCAATTGAATTTATTCTCTACTCAATTACATTCCAAAGCCATTTACCTTGACTCATCTTAATAAATTAGTCACCCTTTAATTTCACTCTTAAGAGGGAATTTCCTTTATTTCCTGGGTTAAGATTTCGGGGTGTTACAATACTGACACCTTTTAGAATTTTCGTCCCGAAAAATTTCGACAGGGCTTGGGTTCTACTTATTTCCATTCCAATCACCTCGGATAGAATCTTCTATCCATATTCTCAAGTTCGTTCCTTCATCGTCATGTCGCTTCTTTGCTAACCATCCCATTTTCCATATGGCTTTCAAAACCAGATGGGGAAGCACAACCATCATATCAGCGGTATTCGTTGTTTCCTTCCATCTTTGTATAGTCACTTAATATACCAATAGTGTCTAGTATTTACCTCTTCATTACATTTTTTCTCTAATACGGATATTGTACTCCCTTCAGGATAATACACCGAACACAAGTCCATGCATTTATGCTATCACTGTTTTCTATCATACCTTTATGTTTACTACGGTCTCTCATCAATTGATGTATTTCAAGGATTTCTTTACACATTCATATCATGTTCACCCACATATGGGGTCTTATTCCCACAAGCCACATGTTATACTTTCTAAGTTTGATTACCCAATGCCATTCATACCATCCGTTATACATGGATATACAGTGCAACCATCACAGGACCTATGCACTACAATACAACATCTAGAATTTAAATTTCCAATACATTTGCTAATTGGCATTCTGGTAATCCATCTTTCACAAGTGACCATAATATAATACAACTTGTTGTGGTCCACACCACTTAATTACATCAAAATCACTCATATCAACCTATGAGTTTCATTCTCACATAATTTACTCTGTCTCATGTTATCTCTTTTTCTCTTGTACCCATTTGCGATCTCATGTAGTTCAATGTACTTTGTTTCACTTTACCTCCTACCAAGATGTTTTCCATACGTACTCGCTCAATACGTTCATTTGAATACTCTCTGTGTGAGGTTAGTGATGACCTTGCCCTCATTGAAAAATTGTTCATGAGGTAGCCTGCCAATGCGAACCTATGCTCAAGGCTTTCGCTGATTCCATTTAACTAGGTTTCTAGCTGCACTCTCCTGGAACTCCATCGGTTAACTACGGAGTCAGCTGGCCAGTCTAACTCGGCAGTCGCCCATAGCTTCCCATTCGAGTTTCACTAGACTCTTATCTTTTCCATTAAGTACATCTCCAAAATTAAGCATATCTTCATTTGCACATAAGTCACTATATGACTAACACCTTTTGTTCAAACTTCTATGATACCAAGTATCTCTCAACACTAACATTCCTGTGATACAAGTTGTAATACGACTAACACCCTTTTCTTATAATGTGGGAAGTAGATCGAAACATGTCCCAATCATTAGAACAATACGTCATCTATGGGACCAATAGGTCCATCACACTACCAACATCTCTACCATGGTACCGATACCCGGCATCAATCCAAACCACCATGGGAACCATCATCCACGGTTATACACATACATCACTGGTATCACTTTATCAGTGATTATCATCTATCCATGGTTAATATCCACTCATGAATATAATCCCTCCATGGGCATAATTAATCCAGGGCACATCATCTACCATGAGATATTCTATCCTTAGGAACAACACTCAAATGAATCACTACGTGACCGTAGCAACATTATCAAATCATAAATATACCCCGACCCTGTAACGCCCTGCCCCTTTTTCACTCACTTTCTGAAAATCAGAGTCTATTTTCTTTTTATAAATAGAAGAGTGAGAGAGAGTGGGACGTCACGACGCGAGCTAAGTCCAAGCTTGTAAAACCCGACCCTTAACTGGCCAACCATACTTGTGCATGGACTGAGTCTACGAATACGGTTCACACGTACTAATATATATACATGCGGAATAAAACATAAACTGCGGATTATAATAGAACTTAACTCTATTCCATTTTACGTAGCAAAGTAGTTCAAGTCTTTAACCATAATTATCTTAACTAGAATATCCAACATAAACCATTCAAACCATAGCAAAATATCTAAGTTATTACATGCCTGAATTCTAGCTACTCAAATTACAAGTCCATAAGTAACTTAATCAAAATATAAATTAAACACATTCAAGCTCCTATGCTTGGCTCCGATCACGCTCATCGTTCCCTTCATTTCCTATGTCATCCACTAGGGTAGAAGTAACGCGTTAGACAACGCGCCTAGTAGGTACTCCAAATAGGATTAACACATGGTTAGTACAAATCATATATAATAACATATTATCAAAACCATATAAAAATTATGCCATGCCATGGTGTCAAATACAATGAGTCTCACCCATCACAAATACATGTAACCTCTTGATGGAATTCTCCTCATCAAGGTATCCCCACAGTTGCCTTACGGAAGCCTCGACGGAGTGTGTTCTCCGGTTACTTCTTGATGGATAATGCACATCAAGGTCTTCCTACGAATGCCTTACGGATGCCCCTACGGAGCGTAGCCTCAGGTTACAAACATCCCTCCCATGCCATGCATGAGATGTATATGTCTATATGCTACGTAATAGAATACTCATAGCATTAAAATCTCATATTTGAAATATAACATTTTAACAACATAAACCATCAAAATAAGAAATTAAACCATATTACATGTCCCATGTTTTCAAAGAGGTAGAATCCTACCAAAAACCACTAAAATGTCCTTGCGCTTTCGTCCGGAACCCGTTCACGATTGAACACCCCTTGTGAAGTCCCGTTACCTTATAACATGCCAATCAATCAATCCCATGTTCTATTTGATCTACAAATATGTCTAGGTCCATAAACACCACCTGTGGGGTTCGGCCATACACCATGGCCGAACCTCACTTACTTGATTTTAGTCCTTCCTTTTATTTATTACTCAATCACCACTTAGTTACTTACTTAACCTTTAGTCAACAAAATACACCTTAGTGTATGGCCTAACCTCACTCACTTGATTTTTGGTCCCTCTTTGTAATCCTTTGATCTTATAAATTTAAATCCAAGATCATGTCATCTTGATTCATTAATCTAATCACTTATAAATTATTCATCTAACATTGGTAACCACCTAAGTCCATAAAGACATTCCTCATGGGGTTCGGCCATAAACCATGGCCGAACCCATGATCTTTCATTTTTACCCATATTTACATTATTTGCCATTGTTTCCATCACCTTATGTTTTAGGTCCATAAACATAAGTCCACAAAATATTCCTTATGGGGTTCGGCCATACACCATGGCCGAACCCATGGTCCTTTAATTTCACTTCTTTGGCCATCATTTCTAATCATGCTTAAATCTCCATATGACCCATTAAAATGGTCTATGGGGTTCGACCATGTGGTCCTTTGTTTCCATGTTCTCCATTAAACAATTCACCATCTCAAGTTCATAAACAAGACCCTTCATGGGAAGGTTTAACCATACATTTAGGTTCATCATTTTTTATCCCAAAGTCCATCAACATAACTTCCATTTTAAACCTTTTAAAACATCACTAACCTTCCATGGTTTTCATCTTTCCAAAAACCCATAACCATTACCACAACACACTTCCATGGGGTTCGGCCATGTAACATGGCCGAACCCTATGGTTCCTTAATTTCTTTTAAAAATCATACAACCAAGATTAAGTCCTTTGATGGTTCTCATACATACATACATTTAAATCCTTTAAAACCTTTTAAAATCATAAGCATTCATCTATGATTTTCCATTCTTTAAATCCATTATAATTCACTAATATCCTTTCCATGGGGTTCGGCCATACCACATGGCCGAACCCTATAGTTCCTTATTTCCTCCTGAACATCATTTAAATCCATATAAATTCCTTAACTTTCCATGGGGTTCGACCATACAACATGGCCGAACCCTATGGTTCATCATTGGGTCTTTTATCCATAATAAAATTAGGGTTCGGCCATGCAATGGCCGAACCATGTCCTTGACCTTTGACCCTCTTTTATTATTTATGAAATTTATCGAGCACTTACCGATTCTGCGACTCCTCCGATTTCTTTCACTCCTTCTTGCTCCTTAGCCTCTTCTTCCTTCCTTCTTGCTCTTTAGCCGAGATTGATCTTGATGAATCCCCTTGGAGTAGTTCGGCCAAGGGTATAGATTTGAGAGAGGAAGAAAGAGAGAAAACTTGAGATACAACTCTAAGTCTTTTGTCTTGAGAGAATCGGCCTTGAGTGAGAGGGAGAGAATGAGATAAAATTCTCTAAGTGTTCTTGTCTTGAGAGTGATTCGGCCAAGAGAGGGAGAGGGAGAGAGTGAAATGAAACTCCACTCTTTTCTTGGTTAATGAAATTCAGCCAAGGGTGGTGTCCTTTGGTGACACCCCTTGTAACTCCCATTCCCATTTATGTCCCTCCTTAATACTCCACTTGGGGGTTTCATCCGTGAGATGAAACTCCCAAGGTTCCAACGGTGTAGCCTTGGCTTGGCTTATGTAACAACACAAAACTGCCACCTCTCCATTAATGGCCCATTTGGGGGTTTCATCCATGGGGTGAAACTCCCATGTGCCCAACGGTGTGCCTTGGCTTGGATTGTGTAACAACACCAAACAGTCACTTTCCCATTCATGATCCATTTTGGGGTTTCATCCATGAGATGAAACTCCCACAATTCCAACGTGTAGCCCTTGGTTTGATTTTTGAAATAACAACACCTTCATCTTCACACTTCACTCACTCTTTAATTCAACTCACCACTTTAATTTAACTCATTTGAAATCAACTCACTTAACTCACTTAAAATCAAGTCAATCACTTGATTCCATTCTAGCTCAATTCAGCCCAAATTATTTAGGCTTGAACTCACTTGGTGGTCAACCAAGTCAACCACTACCCATTGGGTCCCAATTGGGCAGTTTGAACCAATTAACAAATTTTGCCCCAATAAAAATCTTGACCCAATTGAATACATCTTACCCATTTATTTCAATTGAAACCATATCCACAATCCGTTGGGTCTTAATTGGGCAATTGACCCAACACCTTATCCATCTAGGGTCCATATCAATTAATTCACAAATAAAATAGGCAAATTTTCTATATATTGATAACTTGAAAATCCGGGGTGTTATAGACCCCTAGCAAGACTTAGGGCCCATGACTTGCTAAGCGGAAGACCAACGTCCAACGTGATCAAGTCTACCTCGCCTTACATCCCTTCACCCCAAGGATGATTCAGTCAAGCTCTAAGGCGGTCGAACCGCGTCTAACGAAGCTAGCACCACCCCCATGGATAAAATAGTATCTAGCTCTGCGCATCAATACACATCAAGTGTGCGAAATAGCCGTGAGAGAGCCCTCCAGTGCGTAGCGTGTGAGGGACCCACTCCTCAACGGCAACCCTACAGGACCAAGTCTCCGTACGTTCATATCGAGGCTCCCACGGTCTCGCGGCTACTCTAGGCCTTACTCATGGAATCTATATACTTATGTCATCATTTTAACTACACAAAGGTGAGACGCAATGATCTACTAATGGACAATCTCCTCTTTCCAACGGACTAAGGCATAACGTTATCAATATCAGGTGAGGGACATACCCATACCACATCTCAATCATCAATATCACATGAGGGATGCACCCATACCACGTCTCAATATAATCAAGTGACCTCGTCACCTACATCTCAGCGCCAAAGTCCTCATAAACTCTTAAGTTTGTATACTTTATTAAAAATCATTCAAACTTCCATCACAATACAATGGTTGGTAGGGTTAGGAAAAAAACCCTTCAAAGAACAAAACGTACCCACAACCCTTACAAAATCTCCCCTTTCCCCGACATTTTCTTACCATTTCTTAGCCTAACCTTCCGTAGAAGACCCTGCATCATCACCAAAATCGAAGAAGTTGCCAGGGCATGTCGTCGACGTGTGCCCTAACACTCCACAAGTCAGACAGGGTATTATTCCCGGTCCCCCAATGTAAGGACAATTAGTCCTCTCCTTCCCGTGCCCGTGAAGTCCACAAACAGGGCAAATAACCTCAAGGGGTAGGGCAGAAAATACAGTTGTGGCCCTCTGGTTGTACAATTCGTACATATACCTGGACGAGGCTATCTCCCCTACGGATTCCCTATCACTGGGATATCTCCCATATTCTCTTCTGGAAAAGGGCTGGAATCACTTCGACATCCTTGGGTGATCCCGTAGTAGCCTGGATTTTTAATACAATAAATATATTGGCTATTATTCGATTTAATTGTGAAAAATTAAGAATTATAGATGGAGTGGATGTTAGATGGATCAAAATTGGGGCAATGGCCCAAGTAAGGTCCAATGGACCATGGATTGGATTATTTCCAATTAATTGGGTCAAGGATGGTCAATTGGGTCA
Organism: Chimonanthus praecox; assembly: GCA_022113865.1. NCBI lineage: Eukaryota > Viridiplantae > Streptophyta > Magnoliopsida > Laurales > Calycanthaceae > Chimonanthus > Chimonanthus praecox. The sequence goes on from CM039090.1 coordinate 17,839,156, forward strand.
AGTGCCCAATTATGACCCAATGGGTCAAGATGATTGAGCATTAGGGTAAATGGGTAAGAGATAGAATTGATTGGGTCATGGAACCCAATTAAGATCAAAGACATAGGGTCTATCTCATTGGCAAGTGTAGGAGTGGAATTGGCCATGTGGCATGGCCAAGTGGGGTCCAACTCCACCTCATCAAGTGAGGTGGCGTGTGGACCAAGGCACTTGTGGGGCCGACCACCATGGTTGACTTGGTCAACCATGGGTGGGTCAAAGATAAATTAAAGGAGATTAAATATAGTAAGTTGAATTAAATTATTTGATTGCAATGACCTAAGGTAGATATCAATTTAAATGAATGAGTTGCATTACATGGAGTCAGTTAAATGGGGGTGAGTCACCTAGATAATGGAGTGAGTCAAGAGGATTTTTTCATCCCATTTAATCCATCAAAATCGTTGGGATAGTGTGGAGTGCCATGTGGAAGGCATGCTCCCCCCTTGGCTAGACCAAAAGCTTAGGTGGAGCGCATGCATTGGCCAAAAATGAGGTGGTGGTTCCACCTCATCCAAACCACCAAACCATCCATGGTAAATGAACCGAAACCGTGGGCCATGAGGGGTTGGGTGTGCCATGTTGAGGGCATGCACCCTCCATGGCTAGACAAGATCCTTAGAAGGTGGACATGCTAGGGCATGTATTGGCTCAAGGAGAGGTGGTGGTTCCACCTCATCCCAACCACCACCACCAAGGGATAAAGCCAACACAAAAATCGTTGGGAGGAGAGTGGTGGCCATGAGGAGGGCATGCAACCATTGGTTTGGTTAATGGGCTCATGGGGAAGACTCCACCTTGATGAGGGTGGAGTCTAACCCAAGCAACCCAAGACAAGATGGGAAAAACTCTGGTTTTTCCATCTCATTTCTCATCTCACTCTCTCCCTTCCTCTCCTAGCCGACCCTCTCTCTTTCAAGACAAAGAAAACACTTTTAGAAAATTGGATCTCATCTCCTCTCCCCCTCAAGCTTGGCCGACCACTGATTGAAACAAAGAAAAAGACTTAGGGTTTCCATTCTCTCCTCCTCTCCCTCTCTCAAACATTCACCAAGGCCGAACCATCTTCTTGGGGGTTCATCTTAGACCCTCTCCCTCTCAAGGCCGAAGATCAAGGAGCAAGGAAGAAGAGAGACTAAGGAGAAGATCGGAGGAGCAAGAAAGAGCAAAGGAAACCGGAGGAGTCGCGGAGCGGTAACTGGTACTCAACAAGATTTTACTAATTTGAAGGAAACGTGAAATCCCATTTTTTGGTTTGGAGAGTTGGCCAAAATATCATGGGCCATGGATTTAAAATCCTTCCAAGAAATGGGGTAAGAAATGGACAAACCCTAATGGGTAAGTTAGGCTATGATTAATGGATATGATTAAGGACACTATGTATATAAGGCTTAAGCATGGAAAATGGTTAAGGATCATGGTTCGGCCCTTGCATGGTTGAACCCTAATTTTATTATGGCTAAGGACCTTGTGCATGTTCCATGAAAGGAATGGTGAATGATCAAGATGCATGGTTTGGCCTTTGCATGGCCAAACCCTAGGGTTTTTTGTATGAGAACCATCAAGGTAACAAATCATGGAAATATGTTGTTTTAGAGGAAATAATGAATCATAGGGTTCAGCCATGTTGTATGGCCGAACCCCATGGAGGGAAATTAAGTGATTCTTAACGGGTTTAAAGGATGAAAATCATGGAATGTTGGTTAATGATTTTAAGGCTTTGAATGGATGAATGTTAGTAATTTTTAAAAGGGATTTTAAATGAGGAAAATCATGGAGAAATGTTGATGATTCTTTATGGTCTCAAATGTTGTAAATAATGATGAACCATGGACCATGGGTTCGACCATGTTGTATGGCCGAACCCCATGGAGAAAATATTAATGGACTTGAGCTATTTTGACCATGAAATAATGGAGGAAATGCTAAGGGATTATAGGTTGCAAAATATTGGACCAAAGTGCATTATTAAACCCCCTCATGGAGGGACTTTGTTATGGGTCTAAATATGGTAAATGATTTAAGGGGGGATGAAAAATAAGACATCATGGGTTCGGCCATGGTGTATGGCCGAGCCCCATGACCCATTTTATGAACCATTTTTATGGGTTAGGTATGGATCTATGCATGTTTAAAATGAATGGATTATTAAGCTAAGATATGGAGGGATTTATTTATGTTTCTATGTTTATGGATCATTTGTGGATCCATGCATGTGATGTCTAAGTTATGGATCTATGTTTTGGGACCTAAACATGAGTGAATAAATGAAGGTGACTAACCATGGAAGGAATAATGACAAAAATGTAAATATAGTAAAAAATGAAAGACCATGGGTTCGGCCATGTTGTATGGCCGAACCCCATGGGGAGTTTTTTGGGACTTAGGGACTTTTTAATGATGAACTTATGTGTATTTGGGTTAATGAATCAAAGGGTGGCTGATCTTAGACCCACATGATTAAAATGACCTATGGATTAAAAAGGGACCGCAAAAACTAAAGTGGGTGAGGTTCGGCCATGGTGTATGGCCGAACCCCACTAAAGGATATATTATGGACTTAGACATGGTTGGAACATTAGTCGATTTGTTGACATGTAATAAGGTAACGGGATCTCGCAAGCGGTGCACGATCGGTGATTGATTCTTGGACGGAAACGTGAGGCACATTAGTTGGTCTTTGGTAGGATTCTACCTCATTGAAAGCCATGGATTAAGTGTATGTTTTACTTGAATTATTTTGGTATCAAATGGTATGTATTAATGATGGGATTTTTAATGCTATGGTTTGTAACATTACATAGCATGTTTGCACTTGCACCTCATGCATGGCATGGGAGGGATCAATTGAAAGGAGTCCACACTCCATTCGGTTTTCTGATAAAGCAACCGTGGGGTGGAATCCACATTGATTCCAAGGGATGTATGTTTGAAATGTAATCGGAGACCCACACTCCGTCGGGGCGACTGTAAGGCAATTGCGGAGGGTACCTTGATGTGTATTATCCATCAAGGGGGATGTAACGCCCCGCCCTTTTTCACTAGCCGAAAATCAGAGTATATTTTTTTTTTGAAATAAGACTGACAAGAGAGCGGGACGTCACGATGCGAGTTAAGTCCGAGCTTCTAAAGCCCGGCCCTTAACTGGCCAACCCTACGTGTGCGGGGAACTAAGTCAACGAGAACGGTTCACACGTAAAAAGTAAGCTTGCGGAATGTAAACTTAAAGCGGAGTTATAATTGAGTCTCCTACCAATTTTAGATAGCAAGGAATTACATTACTTAATTAATAAATACCTCAACATAAAATGTCCAAACCAAAAGTCCAAACCATAGCAATAGTCTAAGTTATTACAGTCCAACAAGCTAAGTTACTCAAATTACATTTCCAAAATAAAACTTTAAGTAAATAAACTAGTTCGCTCCTCCAAGCTCCAAAGCTTGGCTCCCATCACGTCCTTCATTTCCTCCATTTCTTGCGTCATCATCTAAGGTGGAAGTAGGGCGTTAGACAACGCGCCCAGTAGGTACTCCGAGTAGGGTCAACACATGGATTAGTGATAACAAAATACATAGGTATAGTATAGCAAAACCATGAAATCAATGCCATGCCATGGGTGTCCTATGTCATGAGTCCCACCCATCATCCATATCTGTAACGTCCCGCCCTTTTCCACTCTAAAATCAGAGTCTAAAAATTTCGTTTAAAATTAACAAGAATGAACAAGAGCGGGGGCGCCATGACGCGAGCTAAGTCCGGACTTCCAAAGTCCTCCTTAACTGGCCACCCATGTGTGCATGGACTAACCCATGAAAACAATCCACACATGGAACTAAATAAAACTTGCGGAATAACATAACTGATTGCAGAATAAATCAAATATGCGGAATTATAATCCATCCTCAGACTGTTCCATTCTCAGATAGCAAAGTACAAGTTATATTTACTTAAACACTAAACATTCATTTAATCCATAGCAATATTACTGATTATTACATGTCCTTGCAAATTATCCAAATAACATTAATTAAGAAGTCCAATCCAACACCCAAGCTCCTATACTTGGCTTTCTTCGCGATCCTCTTCCTGCATCATCCTCTAAGGATAGAAATAGGGCGTTAGATCAACACGCCCAGTAGGTCTTCCGATTAGGGCTACCACAATGTTAGTATAACAGGACATGCATTTATCATAATATAAGATCATCAAAACTTCTAAAGCAATGCTATGTATGTATGCACATGTAATGAGTCCCACCCATCACAAATATACATAGCAATCACTTGACGGGATTCTCATCTTCAAGGTATCCACAATGTTCTTCCATTTCCTTCTTCATGGGACTCTCATCATCAAGTTTTCCTCCTAGCGGGACTCTTATCGCCTAAGGAGGCCCCACATTTGCATCACGGGCATACCGACGGAGTGTGGGCTCCGGTTTCCATAACCATCACCCCATGCCATGCATGAGATATCAATGAATATATGTCATTTGTAAATAAATATTAACATTCAAATCCCATTTGAAACATAATACTTTAACATAAATAACTCATCAAAATCAAGATAAAACATCAAGTATTATATGTCGTTACAAGGAGGTAGGAAACCTACTTAGAAAGTCACTTAAAAATGTCTTTTCTTCTCAAACGTCACTTGTTTGCAATTGCGTACCGTTCAAGTCCCGTTACCTTGTTTATACAACAGCAAGTCAATAACATATCTTTTTGATTTCTAATTAAATGTAAGTCCCAAAAACCACCTTGTGGGGTTCGGCCATACCCATGGCCGAACCTCACCCACTTTGGATTTGATCTTCCTTTTCATTTGATCAATACCATCCATATAACTTACATAAACACCTTTTATTAAATAATATACCTTGGTAGGGTTCGGCCATACAGCATGGCCGAACCATACCACTTTGGCTTGACCCCTCTTTCAAGTCCTTTAATCCTTCATTCCATTATAACTTGTATTTACGGTTTTGCCACTAACTAACCCTTGTTTAATTTTTGCTTAATAATCAAGGTCCACCACAAATCCACCTTAGTGGGGTTCGGCCATACAACATGGCCGAACCTCACCAATCTCAAACTTGATCTTTTTATCCTACGTCCACAGTCATCCCCCATGGGGTTTTTCATTTTTTGGCCATATTTACATCCTTGCCACTCATTCTTCCCATGGTTAATCACCTTTTATTTATGTATGTTCATAACCCTAACTGATCCATAAACATGGATCCATCCATGCCTCATCAATCATGACATGGAAACACTATACATCATTCATTTCCTTAATTTATTTCCCATTCATTTTAGTGCTTACATAGACCTAAACTTAGCCCATAAAATGACTCATAAAATGGTCATGGGGTTCGGCCATATACCATGGCCGAACCCATGATGTTATTTTCCTCATTTTCCTTGAATCTTTTTCAACCATTTTGATCCACAGCAAGGTCCCTTCTTAAAGGGGATTCCATCATACATTTTGGTCATCATCTTTAACCACTTTTAAACCTTTTAAACTTAACCTTATTCTCCATCATCTTCAAGGTTCCAAAAATACTTAAATCCGTCAAATCTCTCCATGGGGTTCGGCCATGTGTGGTTTCTTATTTCCATCTATTTACACTTTAAAACATCATAGAACCAATAATAAGTTCTAACATAATCTTACTCCAATTAACCCATAAAAATAGTCCATGGGGTTCAACCATTCACATGGCCGAACCCTATGGTTCTCTTGACTCAATCCTTCCCATAATTATTCATGGTTTAATACCCAACATTTTAACTATAATCATAGTATGGTTCAGCCATCCAATGGCCAACCCAAAACATCCATCATATCTCTATAATAAACACCTTAAAACCTTAAATCATTGTATTGTTTTTGTCCTTTAAAAACCATACAAATAACCAAATTATTTCATGGGGTTCGGCCATCCAAAGTGGCCGAACCCTATGATCCATGTTTTCTACTCTTTTTAAACATCATCTTCCATGTTTAAACCCTTGATAGATTCGGCCAAACCATGGCCAAATCATGCTCCCTTTAACCCATTTATTTAACCAATTTTCATGAAATACTTACCAATCTTTTTTTTAGCTTTTCTTCTTGCCTTTGATTTTTCCTTGCTCCCTTCTTGCTCCTTTGGTCCTTAGCTGATTGTGAGCTTTGATCAATGGTGAAAACACCAAGGGCTGGTTCGGCCAAGTGATATGGATTGAGGGAGAAAAAGAAAGAAGAACTTGGGATAAACAATACTCCAAGTCTTTGTCTTGAAAGTGGTCGACCTTGTGTGAGAATATTTGGAGATGGAACTCTATTTCTTTGGTCTTCTTTCTCCTTGATTGCTGGCCGGCCAAGAGAGGTTTGTGGAAGAGTCTAACGGCCAAGGCTTCTTGTCTTTGAAAGGTGAAAAACGGCCAAGGGAGGGAGAGAGTGAAAATGCAACTCCTTTGGTTAATTAGCCCTTAAAACCTTCTCATTTACCCTCATCAATTTTGGTCTAACCAAGGAGTCCTATGGCTTAACTATGGGACACTTGGCCTAAGCTTAGACCACCCTTTCATCTCCCCATGTTGGGCCTTGGGTTTCCATCATGAGATGGAAACCCTCCAAGCTCCCAATGTAATCCTATCTCATTGTACATTGTGTACTCCCACCAAACAGCCCACAAACATTGAAGTTTCAACATGGGATACCACTCTCAAGTACCCAACGTGTACCACTTGGATTGTGCTTCTTGGGCTTCATCCCATGAAATGGAAAATCCTATCTCATTGTACATTGTGTACTCCCACCAAACAACCCACAAACATTGAAGTTTCATCATGGGATACCACTCCCAAGTACCCAACGTGTACAACTTGGATTGTTCTTCTTGGGTCTTTGAGATTAACACAACTCTCATTTACCCACTTGACTCACTTGCATTGAAAGGTCTCTTTCGTTTCCAATTTAACTCATCTAACTCATTAGCTCAACTTACCCATTTAATACCACTCATTTAATGCACTTGAGTCAACTCCATTATTTGATTCAAATCCAACTCACTTCAGCCCCAACTCAACATGATTTAACTCAACCCTTTTAGCTCACTTGATGGTCCACATGGTTAACGTGGTCAACATGGTCAACTCGACCCATTGGGTCCCAATTCAACTCCTTGACCCAATTAGGCGCATTACCCATTTGAGTGACCATTGTCCATTTAAATGGGGTTTACCCAATTGCACATAGCTTACCCATTTATCCTCCATTTAATTCCCAATCAATTCAGCCTAACCCAATTAAAATTGAGCTCATCCAATGGTCAAATAAGTCTACCATGACCCATTGAGTCCCAATTGGGTCCTTTGACCCAAATAACCATCTTGACCCAATTAGATGTACATTACCCATTTGTTTTAATTTAATCCTTATAACATGTACATTGGATCTTAATTTGAACAATGGGCCCCACCATTTCCTCATTTACGATCAAATCTTTTTAATTCACCATTCCAATGGCATTTTCGTAAATATTAATATCTTTAAAAAATCGGGGTGTTACAATATCATCATTACATAATGTCCCTCTTGATGGAAAATGCACATCAAGGTACCCTCCACAAATCCTTACGGACGTCCGGACGGAGTGTGGATCTCCAGTTACAAATCATCCCTCCCATGTCATGCATGAGATGCAAGTGTAAACATGCCATGTGATAATACAAACCATAGCATTAAAATCCCATCATTAAGACATATAATTTTATACCAAAAAAAGTCAAGTGAAGCATTCATATACACATAATCCATGGCTTACAATGAGGTAGGAATCCTACCAAAGACCAACTAATGTGCCTCGCGTTTCCGTCAAAGAATTCGGTCACCGATTGCGCACCGCTTGTGATATCCCGTTACCTTATTACACATCAACAAATTAACCCATGTTTCAACCATACCTAAGACCACCATACATGCCTTAGTGGGGTTCGGCCATACACCATGGCCGAACCTCACTAATTAGCTTTTTGGGTCCCTTTTTGATCCATTGATCATTTTAATCTTGTGGGTCTAAAATTAGCCACCCTTTGGTTCATTTACCCAACACATAAGGTCATCATTAAAAGTCCCTAAGTCTACAACCATCCCCCATGAGGTTCGGCCATACACCATGGCCGAACCCATGGTTCTTCATTTTTGCCATATTTACATTTTTGCCACTCCTTCTGTAATAGAGAGAAATTTTTAAATCAATATATGTGGGGCTATTATTTATTTTAATGATGGAAATTGGGAATTTTGATGGAATAGATGTTAAATGGATCAAAATTTGGGCAAAAGGCCCAAGTATGGTCCAATGGACCATGGATTGGATTAAATTCATTTAAATGGTCAATGATGGTTAATTGGGCCAAGGATGGTCAAATTGGGCCCAATACCCATTTGGGACCCAATGGGTCAAGATGATTTAAGCTCTAAGGTAAATAGGTAGGAAATAAATTTAATTGGGCCATGGGCCCAATGGTGATCCAATAAGTGGGAATGGATTGAATTAGTTTAAATCACCTAAATTAGTGATGAAATGATCAAGATGGCATAACCAAGTGGGGCCCACCTCCACCTCACCAAGTGAGGTGGCGTGTGGACCAAGGATTGGTGGGGCCGGCCACCATGGTTGACTTGGTCAACCATGGGTGGATTAATGGAGAAGAATCAAGGGGATTAAAGGAGATTAAATGGGAATTAATTAACCTTGATCCAATTAATTAAATAATTAAGTTAGTCAAATTGGGTCAAATGGGGAGTCAAAGGGATAAGTCAATGGGTGGTTTCATCTCATTGGAACGACCCAAACCACTTAAAGAAACACAAATAAAACCATTGGCTAAGGGTGGTGGTTTTGTCTCAACCACCACCACTAAGGCATGTGAGCCCATGCTTGGTTGGTGGAGGAAATGATGGTGGAGTGTAACTTAAGCAACCAAATGAGATGGGTTTTCATCTCATCCCATTCTCATCTCACGCTCTTCATCCCTTCCTCTCCAAAACCGTCCCTCACTTTTACAAGGAGAAAGAAGAAGAAAAACTTAGAAGAAAAGAGAAGAAAAATTCAAGCATTGGCCAACCACTTCAAGATAAAGACTTTGGATAGTTTTTCCCATCCTCTCCTCCTCTCCCTCTCTCAAACCCACTCCATCATTGACCGACCCAAATATTGATGATCTCATTTTGATCGAGCACATCTTGACCAAAGATCAAGAAGAAGAAGAAGGAGAAAAGGCTAAGGATCCAAAGGGAGAAAAGGAAATTGGAGGAGCCGTCGGATTTGTAAGTGTCTCTAAACAAGATGATAGTTTTTTTAAGGTTTAAAAATGTAACACCCCAATTTTTCAATGAGATGGATAATTAGGAAAATGCCCCTGGATTGGTAAATTTATTAATTATGATGTAAATGAGAAAATAGTGGGGCCCATTGTTCAAATTAAGATCATATTAACATATTATAAATGTCAAATTTGAAGGGAACGGATAATGTACAACAATTGGGTCGAAAATGGTTAAATGGGTCAAAGGGCCCAATTGGACCCAATGGGTCATAGGGGATTATTTGACCATTGTGTGAGCTCAAATTAAATGGGGTTAAGCTGAATTGATTGGAAATCAAGTGGAGCAAAAATGGGTAGGCTTGATGCACAAGTGAAAACCATTTAAAAATGCCAAAATCAGCCCATTAGTGGGTCATGTTGTCAAAACGGGTCAAGAAGCTAATTGGGGACCCAATGGGTCGGGTTGATTGGGTTGACCACGTTTGACCGTGTGGGCCCTCAATTGAACTCAAGTATGAGTTAGTACAACTCGAGTTGGATTGATTTGGATTGAGTTTTAATTAAGAAATGAGTTGACTCAAATGCATTAAATATGATGCATTAAGTGTGTTGAGTTGGATGAGTTGAGTTGGAATAAAAAGGGCCATGAGTTAAGTGAGTCAAGAGGATATGGAAGGTGTTTTAATCACACACAACTCTTGGGGAAATCAATCCCACACGTTGGGAGTGAAGGGGTGCCTTGGCCAAGCCAAGGGTCACCAAGGTTGGGCGGCCTCATCTCATCTCATGAGACGCATTGGCTGATTCCAATGGATGCAACGTTTGGTACCAAGGGGTGCCTTGGATGGCACCCAATATCTCTTTGGTTTTAACAAGGATTAATGTGGAGAGATGAGGAAGTTTAAGTGGCTGATTACAAAAGAGGAAGACCATCTCATTTGGCCGATTTCCACACAAGTAAAATCCTAAGAAAACTCATCCCTCTCCCTCTCACTAGAACGTCTCTTTGGGCTGAACCAGCAGTGATGTTTGCATCAATTGATCAAGCATAAACCAACAAAGGAAGGGAGGTTAAGAAAGATAGGAAGTAAGGAGCAAAGGCAAAAGGAAAAGCTTGGAAAATTTGGTAAGTTTTCCCATGGGTTTTTGTTTAATAAAATGGGATTAATGAATCATGATTTGGACATCACTTGGCCGAATCCATCAAGGGTTAGACCTTGGAATGGTAACCCTTAAATGTGATGAAAGATGGATCATAGGGTTCGGCCACCTTGGCTGGCCGAACCCCATAAAATGTTATGATCATGTGGATTTTTTTTTTGTAAGATAAAATCATGCAAATAAGGGACGGTTTTAGATGTTTATTTAGACTTATGATGCATGTTTTGAAAAGGTTCAAACATAGATTTGGATGTCATCAATGGCCGAATGCATCATGGGTCTAAACTTTGGGTATAAAATGATGAAATGGATCATTGGGTTCGGCCACTTTGGATGACCGAACCCCATGAAATGATGTTGGTATTTTGATGGTTTTTGTAGGTTAAAACCATACAAATGATGGACTGTTTTGGATGATTAAATTAAACATAAGAGAAATGTTTAAGAGGTTCAAATCAAAGGCTATAGGGTTTGGCCAAAGAGTATTGCGGAAACCCCATGAAATGGTGAGATAATTTTATGGTTAATGATGATGGTTTTGAGAGATAAAAACCATACATTACTATGGGTTCTTATGTGATTTAAATGAAGATAAATTTACTGTTTCTGGTTGGCCAATATGTGGTTGAACCATGTTAATGTTAGGTTAAGTTGCTGATTTAAATTATGGATAGATGATGGACTAATTGAATCAAGAGAACCATTGGGTTCGGCCATGTGTATGGCCGAACCCCATGGGCCATTTTATATGGACTGTTTTGGTTGAATCAAAAGGTTTCAAGTTTGAAGATTATGGAATATCTTGAGTGGTTGGTAAACGACCATGTATGTGAACAATTGGACAAGTCAAGGTTCGACTATTTCATGGCCGAACTATGGGGTTCTATGGCTAAATAGGATATGGAAGTTTAAATGGGAAAGCCATAGGGTTCGGCCATGTGTAGGGCCGAACCCCATGGTCCATGACTATGGGTTTTAGGATCCGTTTTATGAAATTTATTGGTAGCAATGGCATAAAGGTAATTATTAATGAAATGATCAAAGATGGAATGATCATGGGATTGGTTGTATGAAACCCACAAGATGGCTTTTGGGTCTTAAGATGTGAAAAGAAATTTAAAATGATAGTATGATTGACTTGCTGTTAAATAACAAGGTAACGGAACGTGAACGGCGTGCAAGTCGTGAGCAAGTGACGCGTAAGAAAGAACAATCACCGAAGCTAATCTTCGGTAGGTTTCCTACCTACTTGTAACCACATTTATACTTGATTTTATGATGGTTTTATGAGGCATTTGTTAAACTACTATTTTATTAATTTGGATTTGAATGATGAGATTTATATACATGCTTCATATATACATGGCATCTCATGCATGGCATGGGGTGATGACTATGGAGACCGGAGCCCACACTTCGTCGGTATGTCTGTAAGTAACTGTGGGGCCTCCTTAGGCGATGAGGGTCCCACCAGGAGGTATGTTATAATGATGAGAGCCACATTGGTCTCCTTAGGCGATGCAGCTCCCGCTAGGAGAAATGGGCACTGATTATTACTTGACGATGGAGGTTCGTCAAGTGATGGCTATATGTATGTGTGATGGGGTGGGGCTCATTACAATTGCATACATACATAGCATTGATTTATCTGTTTTTGATGACCTTATATACTATGATATATGCATGCTTTATATGCTAACCATGTGGTAGCCCTGATCGAGAACCTACTGGGCACGTTGATCTAATGTCCTAATTCTATCCTTAGAGGATAATGCAGGAATGAGCAAAAGGAAAAGAGAAAGTCGGTGACCAGGAGGGGAGTCAAGCTTAAGTGCTTGATTGATGTTGGAAATGAAACTCTATTTATTATATTTTGATACAATTATTGATTGGAGTTGTAATAAGTAGGAACCTTTGCTATGGTTTGATTTTGGGTTAATATTGGATACTTAGTTAAACGGTTTATTTATATGAGACTTGTACTTTGCTATCTTTGAATTTATGGGTTATGTAAGATTGATTAGTTTCCGCATCAGTTATGTTTATTCCGCTTAACATGTTTAGTTCCATGTGTGGATCACCTTCATGGGTTTAGTCCATGCACACATGGTGGCCAGTTAAGGGTCGGATTTTGGAAGTCCGAACTTAACTCGCGTCGTGACGTCCCTCCGCCCTTGTCCGGTAATTATTTAAAAAAAATAAAAAATTTAGACTCTGATCTTCGGAGCGGAAAGGGCGGGGCGTTACAAAAAATGGAGTCCATTTCTTATAGTAAATGGTAGTCAAAAATGTTATGGGCCATGGATCTAAGATCCATCCAAGAAAAGGATGAGAAATGGACAAAATGGGAAAGATAAATTAGGTTAAGAAAAATAAAGGATGTATTAAGGAAATTATGTATTAAGACTTATTCAAGCATGGAAGTGATTTTTGAAGGAATCATGGGTCATAGGGTTCGGCCATGTAGTATGGCCGAACCCCATGGTAGATAATGTAGTAATTTTAATAGGGTTTTTAAGATTAAAACCATGGAAGGATGGTTAATGATTTAAGGGCTTTTTCTTTAAATGGAGATGTATTAATGATTTTTATGAGTGAAAATAATGGATGAAGATTAATGTTTCTAATGGTCTTAAATGTCACCAATGAATAATGAACCATGAACCATGGGTTCGGCCATGGAGTATGGCCGAACCCTATGGTGATGTAATAGTGGTTTTAATGGGTGAAAAGATGGAAAAATGATTAAGAATGTTGATAGTTTAAATGGATTTTTAAGGGTAGTAAATAATGTTTTAAAGGGGTGGAAGTAGTGATAAACCATGGACCATGGGTTCGGCCATGGTGTATGGCCGAAGCCCATGGGAAGATTTTGATGGATTAAGTATTTTGGAACCATGAAAAATAAATGGGAATATGGCTAAGTTAATGGACTCAAATATGGTTAAGAATGATGGTTTAAATGTGTGATTTAAACCCCTTCATGGAAGGACTTATGATGGATCTAAATGTTGTGAATAAATCCAAGAAAAAAATGGGGAAGAGACTTCATGGGTTCGGCCATGGGTATGGCCGAACCCATGACCCATTTTATGAGCCATTTGATGGGCTAAGTATGAGGCTATGTATGTGTTTAAATGAATAAGGATTAGATTAATTAAATGGCTGATTTTTAATGATCTTATGACATGGTTGATGGGTCATTAATGGATCTAAATTATGGATCAGTTTTGGAAAAAATGTACATGGATAAGTGAATGATTAAACCATGGAAGAAGTAATGGCAAAATGGTAAATATGGGCCAAAAATGAAGAACCATGGGTTCGGCCATCGTACATGGCCGAACCCCATGGTGGATGATTATGGACTTGGGTGCTTCTTTGATGACCTTAGGTATGGATCAATAAAGCCTAGGGTGCTGGTTTTAAACTCACAAAAATTAAGTTAATCAATGGATTAAGATGGACCCACAAACCTAATTAGCACCATGGCCAAACCCCACTAAGGCATATGTTAGGGACATGGACATGATTAAAACATGGGTTTAATTGTTAATATGTAATAAGGTATCGGACATCGCAAGCAGTGCGCGATCGGTGACCGGATTCATGAACAGAAACGTAGGGACGCTAGTCGGTATTCGGTAGGATTCCTACCTTTTTGTAAGCCATGGATTATGTGTTATGTGATGGTTCCTTTGATTTATTTTGGTAATTATATGATTTGTTTTATGATGGGTTTTAAGACTATAATTTATATGTATTATATGGCATATTGCATTTACAATGATTTAAATACTATATAGCATATTGCAATTACATCTCATGTATGGCATGGGCGGGAAAATAAAGGAACCAGAGTCCATGCTCCGTCGGGGCGACCGAGAAGCAAACATGAGGATATCTTGATGTGTCGAGATATAACCGGAGTCCATGCTCCGTCGGGGCGACCGAGAAGTAAACATGGGGATACCTTGATGAGGCTTTCCATCAAGGGGGATACTTGTATTGATTTATCTTGATGAGGTTTTTCCATCAAGGGAGATGTTATATATGATTGGGAAAAGGACATCGTACAATGGTAAGGATGATGGGTGGGACTCATGACATAAGACACCCATGGCATGACATTGATTTCATGTTTTGTTTGATATTATTCCCTATATGCATTATTATCACTAATCCATGTGTTAGCCCTACTCGAAGTCCAGTTGGGCGCGTTGTCTAACGCCCTACTTCTACCCTAACTGATGACGTAGGAGATGGCGGAATCAAAGGACGAGACGGGAGCCTAGCGTAGGAGCTTGGGAAAGCGAGCTACTTAGTTTATTTAAGATTTATTTTGGAAATGTAATTTGAGTAGCTTAGCTCATCGGTCTATAATAATTTATATTACTTGCTATGGTTTGGATTTTATTTTGGACATTATAATTTTGAGGTATGTTAGTAATTAAATGATGTAGCTTCCCTGCTATCTAGAAATTGGTAGGATAGACTCTATTATAATTCCGCACTTAGTTTAATATTCCGCAAGCTTACTTCTACGTGTGAACCGTTCTTCGTGGACATAGTTCCACGCACATGTAGGGTTGGCCAGTTAAGGGCTAGGCTTTAGAAGCTCGGACTTAACTCGCGTCATGACGTCCCGCGCCTTTTGTCACTCTTTATATTTCAAAAAAAAAAATACTCTAATTTTCAGTGAAAAGGGTCGGGCGTTACAGTTGGTATCAGAGCGAAATCGGAAGAATGAATCTCTCGAAGTAAGATTAAGACGGTTTCACGTCTCACTGACGGATAAGAATCCCAACTGACCGACTCTTCGGAGTCCGCTGCACGGGGGCCGGGTTAATTTACTTCGATTGACTCAGACTAAAGCATTCAATCTGAGAGCAACATTTGACGTAAATGAATGATAGCAAGGGAAGTATAATCACTCTAAGTTAGATTTATCAGACATAGCAATATAGGGCTTACTTCCCCCCAAAAATGAGAACACGACATTTTGATACTTAGGAAGTTTCCCCCCAAACAAGGTATAGTTACTTAGCAATCTTTCCCCAAATTGAACAACGAACAACAGGAATTTTGAGATTCCCCCCAGAAACAAAGGAAGACAAAGAGTGATGATTTGGCAATTTCCCCCAACAAAGATACATTGTATTATACATGAAAAATCCCCCAAAACTAAGTATGATTATTTGGTAAATTTCCCCCAAAATGAGAAAAAATACTTAGAAGGTTTTCCCCAAAAAACTAAGTATGTTTATTTGGCAAAATTCCCCAAAAAAAAAATGAACACGACAATTTTATGAAAGAACTAAGTCAATGAATATTTTTCGATGACTTAGGAAATACCTCCGAAGAGAAGGACTCGCCGAAACCCACGGGTAGAGGAAGAGGTGCCACCACCTCGTAAGGAGGAGGAGGTACAACCACCTCATCAAGAGGAGGGACATAATAGTGTGAACATACCCGTTGTGCCTCCCGAGTTGAAAGAATTGGTTCAAGCGGTGGTCATCTCTGTCCTTCAACAGCACTTGAATGGGAATGCGACCACCAGCGACTCCACCAACCGAAACATGGTTAGAGATTTCCAACAACAGCGCCCTCCCTACTTCAAGGGAAAAGAAGGAGCTGTCGGAGTCGAACATTGGTTGAAAAAGATCACTCAGATCTTGACTCTGCTTTAGATTTCCAGTCACGCTGATAGGATCTTACTGGCTACATCTCAGCTGATCGAAGATGCCAGTAATTGGTAGGTCGTAGAAAAATAGCAAGCACTTGTGCCAGAAAAGGAAAGGACTACAATGACATGGGAATGGTTCTCAGCTACCTTTCTAGATCAGTATTTTCCGGAGGAGGAAGAGAGCGCTAGACTCAAGCTTTCCTATCATTGGTACAAGGCAATATGACGGTGGCAGAATATCACAGGGAATTCCTTAGTCTATCCATCTATGCATTTTATATGGTGGATACCGAGCACCGGAGGGCCCGTAAGTTTGAGCGGGGCCTTCGGCCGAGCATCAGGGAAAGGGTGACCATCTTCAAGGCACCTACACTGGCAGAGGTGGTCAGCAGGGCCACTATAGCAGAGCGAGAGTTGAATGAGATGGTGCCGTTTGACAACCGCCGAGGACAGAGTGGAAGGGGTGCATTTCAGTCCAACAAGAAGTTCCGTCTGAACTTTAGCAGACCCTCACGTTCCACTGGATCTACAGGGGGCGAATCAGCTCTCCCCATCAACATCAGTCACTCAGGTTCCACGGGGTGGGAACACATGCTACCAGTGTGGCCAACAGGGCCACTTCAAGAGGGAGTGTCCACAGATTAACAAACCATCTCACTTCAGGGGTTCTTTCCGCCCTCCAGCTAGACCAGCTCAGTCACGAGGAGGCAGGGCTCATAATCAGGGGGGGCGGGCGCAAAACCCTACAGGATTTGGACGGCTTTTTACCATAGCTCCTCCAGCAACGGTGGATCACTCCATGATTCAAGGTATGGCCGTAGTTGGTAGTTCCTATGCTGTTGCATTATTTGATTCTGGAGCTTCCCATTCATTTATATCTGCTGCATTCATATCTGCTACGGGCACATTAGTACAGAAACTGTCCACATCACTTACTATTGTATCCCCCGTCGGAGACACATCTCTGGGACTCATATGCACGGCACTGAACACTGAACTCGCTGGATTCAGATTCGAGTTCAACTATTTGGTACTCGATATGGCTGAGTACGATGTTATATTTGGCATGGACTGGTTGGCTACATTTCAGGCCCATATTGATTGCCATCTCCGTAGGGTGATATTTTGGTCACCCGAGGGGAAGCGGTATATGGCGCACGCTGACAGACAGGGCATTCCTAGAAGGCTGCAGAAGAATTGAACCACCTTGTCTTGAACAACATCAGATTAGACAGGCACCGGTGGCTGAACTTCCGGTGGTAGTAGCAGATTATGCTGAGGTATTCCCAGCAGAGCTCCCTGGTTTGCCACCCAAGAGGGAGATAGACTTTGAGATCAAGTTATATCCCGGCACTGCTCCAGTATCATTGCCCCATTACAGGATGGCACCAGCTGAGATGACCGAGTTGAAGAAGCAGATTGATGAACTACTCAGATTGGGTTTTATTCGGAACAACACATCAGCATGGGGAGCCCTAGTATTATTTGTGAAGAAGAAAGACGGTACCCTTCGGATGTGTGTGGACTAAAGGAAACTGAACCAGCTGACTGTCAGGAACAAGTATCCCCTACCCAGGATTGATGATCTATTTGATCAACTTAGGGGTTCCTCTCACTTCTCCAAGATTGATCTGATGTCCGGATACCATCAAATCCGGGTTAGAGAGGAGGACACAGAGAAGACAACCTTTAGGACACGGTATGGTCTATATGAGTATGTAGTCATGCCGTTTGGACTTACTAATGCACCGGCTGTGTTCATGGACCTGATGAATAGGATCTTCCGTCCTTACTTGGACCAATTCGTGATCGTATTTATTGATGATATCCTGATCTATTCCAAAAGTCAGGAGGAACATGCCGAGCACCTGCGGATAGTCCTGGACACCTTGAAGAAGAACCAGTTGAATGCCAAAGCTAGAAAATGTGAGTTATGGCTATCTGAGGTCAACTTTTTGGGGTACATTATTTCGGAGGAAGGTATAGCCGTGGACCCGGATAAGGTAGCGGCAGTAAGGGAGTAGAAAACGCCGACGAATGTGACCAAGATCCGCAGCTTTCTGGGATTGGCCGATTGCTATAGGAAATTCATCATGGACTTCTCCAAGATTGCAGCTCCACTTACCCGACTCACCCAGAAAGGAGTCAAATTTGAGTGGTCGGATCTGTGCAATCAGAGATTTAAGGAGCTAAAGGAGAGGCTTACAACCGCTCATATTCTGATCTTACTGGAAATAGGCAGAAATTATGAGGTGTACTGTGATGCCTCAGGTGAGGGACTGGGGTGTACACTCAGTCAAGGTAATCGTGCGGTGGCGTACGGCTCAAGACAGTTGAAAATTCATGAACACCACTATCCCACACATGATCTGGAGCTAGCAGCAGTGGTCTTCGCTCTCAAAAGCTGGAGACACTATCTTTATGGTGAGAAGTTTGAGGTGTTCTCAGATCACAAGAGCCTGAAGTACTTATTTGATCAGAAGGAACTCAACATGAGACAGCACAAATGGATGGAATACCTGGCAGATTATGAGTTCGCACTTCGGTATCATCCGGGCAAAGCGAACAAGGTGGCAGATGCCCTCAGCCGCATGTCACATGTGACGGTAGCCAGTTTGATCAGGACAGAATGGGATGTGTTGAGTACCATCAGAGAGTTCAAACTCTACGTCAATAATCATGGGACCATATATAATCTGATCATACGATCCAACATGGTCTCCGAGATTGAACGGGAGCAATAGACAAATCCAGAGGTGGAGGAGATATGGACTAAGATATCTACCGGTGAGGTTGTACCGGAGTGGGAATTACGACCAGGACAGGGTCTTGTGTTCCGAGGCAGAACATATGTGCCTAAGAGCTGCGGAAGAGAGTTATTGATTGAAGCACACCAAACCAAGCTCTCTATCCATCCGGGCAGCACCAAGATGTATCATGATCTTAAGAGGCACTATTGGTGACGGGGACTCAAGAGGGATGTGGCAGAGTTTGTTGCTCGTTGCCTAACTTGCCAGCAAGTTAAGGCGGAACATCAGAAACCACCGGGTTTACTCGCACCCTTACCAGTACCGGAGTGGAAATAGGAGCACATATCTATGGATTTCGTAACAGGGTTGCCAAGGTCATCAAAGGGCAACGATGCGATATGGGTCATAGTGGACCGGTTGACTAAGTCTGCGCATTTCCTTCCCATCAAGATGACAGATTCATAGGAGACATTGGGCCGACGGTACATCCGGGATATCATCAGACTACATGGTATTCCCCGGACTATTGTGTCCGACAGAGATGGCCGATTCACCGGCAGAGTATGGCAGGGCATGCAGTCGGCTATGGGAACCGACATATTGACTAGCACAACATTTCATCCACAGACTGATGGGCAGTCAGAGAGGACGATACAGACACTGGAAGATATGTTGAGAGCATGCATGCTAGACTTCAAGGGTGGATGGGAGGATCATTTGCCACTGGTGGAGTTCTCTTACAACAACAATTACCAGGCAAGCCTCCAGATGGCTCCATTTGAGGCCTTGTATGGTAGGCCATGTAGATCACCAGTGTGCTGGACAGAGGCCGGTGAGCCTGTACTGATTGGACCCGAGTTGGTTGTGGAGACTACAACGCAGATCAAATTGATACGGCAACACCTACTCACTGCGCAGAGCCGTCAGAAGAGCTACGCCGACAAGAGGAGAAGGTTCCTCGAGTTTGAGGTGGGAGACTTGGTGTTCTTAAAAGTCTCACCACGGAAGGGACACATGAGATTCGGGAAGAAGGGGAAACTGTCACCTAGATTTGTGGGACCGTTTTCAATCCTGAAGAAGGTGGGGGGGTGTAGCTTATCAGTTGACACTCCCTCCACAGTTATCATCCCTACATGATGTGTTCCACGTGTCCATGTTGAGGAAGTACAACCCTGATCCTTCACATGTCATGAGCGTGCAAGACATCGATGTGCAAAGCGACGTGACGTATGTGGAGAAGCCGATCAGAGTGATCGGGAGAGAACAAAGAGTGTTGCGGAACAGCGCTATTCAGTTGGTCAAGTTGGTATGGGAACGACATGGCAATGAGGAAGCCACCTGGGAACTTGAATAAAAAATGAGAGTCGCTCATCCGGAGTTTTTTGTATGAGTTGTTTTGAAACCTCTACTTCGCTAGAATTTTCGGGACAA
The DNA here is from genome assembly GCA_022113865.1 of Chimonanthus praecox. NCBI lineage: Eukaryota > Viridiplantae > Streptophyta > Magnoliopsida > Laurales > Calycanthaceae > Chimonanthus > Chimonanthus praecox. The sequence goes on from CM039090.1 coordinate 17,859,553, forward strand.
AAATTTCAAAAGAAGATTGTATTGTAATAGCCCGGAATTTTTAAATCAATATATGTGGGGCTATTATTTATTTTAATGATGGAAATTGGGAATTTTGATGGAATAGATGTTAAATGGATCAAAATTTGGGCAAAAGGCCCAAGTATGGTCCAATGGACCATGGATTGGATTAAATTCATTTAAATGGTCAATGATGGTTAATTGGGACAAGGATGGTCAAATTGGGCCCAATACCCATTTGGGACCCAATGGGTCAAGATGATTTAAGTTCTAAGGTAAATAGGTATGAAATAAATTTAATTGGGCCATGGGCCCAATGGTCATCCAATAAGTGGGAATGGATTAAATTAGTTTAAATCACCTAAATTAGTGATGAAATGATCAAGATGGCATAACCAAGTGGGGCCCACCTCCACCTCAACAAGTGAGGTGGCGTGTGGACCAAGGATTGGTGGGGCCGGACACCATGGTTGACTTGGTCAACCATGGGTGGATTAATGGAGAAGAATCAAGGGGATTAAAGGAGATTAAATAGGAATTAATTAACCTAAGTCAATGATCCAATTAATTAAATAATTAAGTTAGTCAAATTGGGTCAAATGGGGAGTCAAAGGGATAAGTCAATGGGTGGTTTCATCTCATTGGAATCACCCAAACCACTTAAAGAAACACAAATAAAACCATTGGCTAAGGGTTGTGGTTTTGTCTCAACCACCACCACTAAGGCATGTGAGCCCATGCTTGGTTGGTGGAGGAAATGATGGTGGAGCGTAACTTAAGCAACCAAATGAGATGGGTTTTCATCTCATCCCATTCTCATCTCACTCTCTTCATCCCTTCCTCTCCAAAATCGTCCCTCACTCTCACAAGGAGAAAGAAGAAGAAAAACTTAGAAGAAAAGAGAAGAAAAATTCAAGCATTGGCCAACCACTTCAAGATAAAGACTTGGGATAGTTTTTCCCATCCTCTCCTCCTCTCCCTATCTCAAACCCACCCCATCATTGACCGACCCAAACATTGATGATCTCATTTTGATCAAGCACATCTTGACCAAAGATCAAGAAGAAGAAGAAGGAGAAAAGGCTAAGGATCCAAAGGGAAAAAAGGAAGTCGGAGGAGCCGTCGGATTTGTAAGTATCTCTAAATAAGATGATAGTTTTTTTAAGGTTTAAAATGAGTCCATTTATTAGAGTAAATGGTAGCCAAAAATGTTATGGGCCATGGATCTAAGATCCATCCAAGAAAAGGATGAGAAATGGACAAAATGGGAAAGATAAATTAGGTTAAGAAAAATAAAGGATGTATTAAGGACATTATGTATTAAGACTTATTCAAGCATGGAAGTGATAATTTTTGAAGGAATCATGGGTCATACGGTTCGACCATGTAGTATGGCCGAACCCCATGGTAGATAATGTAGTAATTTTAATGGGGTTTTTAAGATTAAAACCATGGAAGGATGGTTAATGATTTAAGGACTTTTTCTTTAAATGGAGATGTATTAATGATTTTTATGAGTGAAAATAATGGATGAAGATTAATGTTTCTAATGGTCTTAAACGTCACCAATGAATGATGAACCATGAACCATGGGTTCGGCCATGGAATATGGCCGAACCCTATGTTGATGTAATAGTGGTTTTAATGGGTGAAAAGATGGAAAAATGATTAAGAATGTTGATAGTTTAAATGGATTTTTAAGGGTAGTAAATAATGTTTTAAAGGGGTGGAAGTAGTAATAAACCATGGACCATGGGTTCGGCCATGGTGTATGGCCGAACCCCATGGGAAGATTTTGATGGATTAAGTATTTTGGAACCATGAAAAATAAATGGGAATATGGCTAAGTTAATGGACTCAATATGGTTAAGAATGATGGTTTAAATGTGTGATTTAAACCCCTTCATGGAAGGACTTATGATGGATCTAAATTTGTGAATAAATCCAAGAAAAAATGGGGAAGAGACGTCATGGGTTCGGCCATGGGAAAATAAAGGAACAGGAGTCCATTCTCCGTCGGGGTGACCGAGAAACAAACATGCGGATATCTTGATGTGTCGAGATATAACCGGAGTCCATGTAACGCCCCGCCGTTTCCGAGACAAAATCAGAGTCTATTTTTTTAAAAAAAACTTAAACACCGGACATGGGCGGAGGGACGTCACGACACGAGTTAAGTTCAGACTACTCAAGTCTGAACCTTAACTGGCCACCCATGTGTACATGGACTAGACCATGATAAATAATCCACACATGGAACTAAACAATAAACTAAAATAAACTAGACTAACTGCGGAAAGAATGAATAGATAGCAAGTAATTGTCTCAAATTAATCTTAATCCATAGTTAATAACCTAATCCCAACCATAGCAAAGAATTAACTTATTACATG